>CM053788.1:483497143-484697143 GCA_028749045.1 Cupressus sempervirens | reverse complement strand
ATCACATGAGGTTGAGGCTGGTAGTACTTCACATGATTTGTCCAGCCAGCTAAAAGTGAACAAAGAAAGTATTGTGACTTCATTATCTCATCATGACAGGTATGTGGAGTTAGTTGGTATTGGTCATATTACTCAAGTGAGGATTTTTCTTGAGTTACCAGTTGATTCTAGTTTACAAATATGGACTCAAGATTGTTATATTGGCATTTGGGATTCAGTTGGCTGGAGATCTTTAACACTTTTTGGTAGCAGTGTTTTTTTGGGTGCTATCATGGATTTGATTAGCAGATTGCACAGTGTTGTCTTTTCTTGTGCTAGCAGCTTGTCTGATGTTGGTATTAGTTTTTATACACTGGTGTTGGGCTTTGTTCATATATCCAGTCGACCATACTTCCTAGAATGTGTTGATGATCTTTCATATTTGGCAGTGTGTACAGATGAGTCCCAGGATCATATTGGCATCGATGACATCCAAGAGGATGCAGTGGGCAGTTTTGAAGACTTAGTTTCCTTGGGTACAAATGAGTTGGACGGCAGTGCTATAGTTTTTGATACTCCGTATGTTGATATGAGCTTTAGAGTTGATTCATAGGATATGGATGGTAATACTTTAGAGACTAGTAACTTTGAGGATACTCCTTTAGACAGTGCATCAGAGGAGGCTTGTAGGAGGCAGTCAAGCCAGTGCCATCATGTGTCTAATCAATTGAGAGTTAGTGAGTGAGACATTGCTATCACTTTCCAACATTTTGATTCTACTCGTCAATTGTTAGTAGTTTATGGAATGGGTTCTCCTACTAGTGATGAGCAGGGGGGTAGTTATCTTTCCTTGATAGAGTTCCACTCTTTATGGGAGGCTATCCAGATTTTGATATAGGATTATATGCAGCTGGTAGTCGATAGAGATTATCTTATGGAGTGGGGCAGTAAAACATATGATGCATTATTCGCCAAGGAAGATGAGGTGAGTGAGCTTACTGAGCAGCTTGAGGTGATTTCTGAGATTCTTGAGAGTACACAGTTGGCTTTCAAGGAGTCACGGTTTCATTTGGCTAAGGTGACCATGGAGTTAGAGCAACTACAATCTTTACTAGATTCTATACAGTCACAAGCTATGGTATCTGATGATCTGAGGATGTCCATGGTTGAGACTGTTAAAGATAGTGGAGAAGGGGATGCATCCATCCTTGATACTAACATTCGCATATCGGGTTCATCCCCACTAGAGATTCAGGTTCAGTTGAGTTGGGTGCTGCAGTAGATTGTTGTGGTATGCCTGACATGTTGGTGACCTCTAGCACTAATGGCACGAAGACTATAGATGTTGTATCAAAGATCATGTGTGATATTGGTGAGCTGACAGTTGGCATGGCTCCTACTAGTAATACTATCCCTTGGCGATGTCTTCAGAGGTAGTAATTAGTTCCAACTTGGTTAGTGATCAATTGCAGTTAGTTACATCTGGATTGTAGTCTGAGCCATTGACTGAGATTGGTGCATTCTATTGGCATTACACTATGAGGTATGCTCATCAATCTACCTTTCATGACCATGTTGATGAGATGATGATACAAAGATGTACTTTAGTTCCTAGTGCTTATCATCAGTTATGGGATAGTTTGATGCCTCAAGATGAGAGTTGTGATGGGCATGACATGGCGATAGGTTCTACAATTGATAGCTTGATAATATGTGACTTAGAACAGGAGTTTGGGAGTGATGCTTCACTAGGTGTTGTTATTGATTCTACTCCTTTGGCTATGACATCTCTTGACTTAACTAGTGATCAGTCATGGTGAGCTGTTGACTGAGGTTGATTTTTTTAATCAACATTATATTGTAGGGTATGTACATCAGTTAGCATTTGATCCTTGTGTTGAGGAGTTTAAGGCAGGAAAATTTGGTTTGGGTTCCATTTCTTGTTGTTTATCTTGTGATGGCTTTTCACCATCAGTGGTGTATGGGAGTTATGGTTATGAGATAGTGGTTGATGATCTACATAGTTGTGTTGACTGCAGGAGTTGTATAGTGTGTGGATTCTCCATACTTGGTATAGTTTCATTTGAGAGCATTCACCATTGTTGCAGAGTTGGATTGTACATTCTATATAGGCCAGTGGGATGCGTTGATGGTATTTCTTGTGTTGGCAGTTTGATTTGTCCACTTTACTTGGGTTTTGATGTTCTAAGAGTTTGTGTCTTGTGGGTTTCTGACTGTGGAAGTTGTGACTTTGGAGTTTGGTTGAGCTGTAATTGGCAGTTTGATTATGGATTCCTCTTGGTTATATTGTAGAGGATATTGCAAGAGCCTGTGTTAATTGACAACAGTATAGCTCATGACTACATTTGGGATCTAGGTGGATTGATTGGTTTATTGTTTAGCCATTGCTTGAGGACAAGCAATATTTGGAAGGGGAGGACTTGTCATGTCCCCTTTTCAAATAATTAAAAATAATAATCTTTGCTAAGGCAGGCAAGCCCAAAAAGGTGAAGTTTTGGAAAAAGGGGATAATTTTTGAAATCTAATGGACTAATAAATGAATATTATTATTAAAATATGTTTTATTAACCCCTCTTGGATGTGAGTTAGGGTTATGCCCTCTTTTAAGGGGTTTGGAGGCATTTTGGGCTGATTTCGGAACTTGATTTTTGCGCATTGCTTTGTTGTTCTTTAGAGGCTGCCAAACCTATGGAGAAGGAGACCCAAGAATGGGAGTTTTCAGGTTTCTAGGAAGGCTAAGGATGGGATTTTGAAGCCATTCCATGTGCATGCTCATGCAAAGTTTGCCTTTGTGCTGAACAGTGCAGATTTGTGAGTTTTCGAGTGTGTTTTTTGTAAGAGTTCGGTGTTTTCAATTGAGTATTTCATATCCGTTTGGGTTGCTGCTGTATTTCATACTTTTAAATGTTAAAATAGAGCTAAATATATGTATTTTGATATGATTATACTTCTGTGATAGATTATTAATTTTTTGTGGTGGTTCTGGGTTATTTTGTGCTATTTTCGGGAGCCCGATGAGCATTGTTTTGTCCTCCGTTTGGGAGCTATTGTGTGCAGGTTATACAGATCTGGAAATGTCATTTTATAGGCTTTTATGCTACTCAAATTTCTGTAAAAATTTCCACTTTCATATTTATTAATAATAGGTGAAGCTGTGAAGCTTTTGATACTATTTCTAGCATACCCGATTTGGGGTTTATTGAGAAATTGGTGGATCTTTGAAATATCGGTTGTTTAATTTTAAAGATCTGATTTGAGGCTTGAAATATCATATAAAATCATAATTCAGCCTGTATTTTTATTTGAGTTGCAGAGGGGGTGGACATGCCGAAGGTAGTTAGCATCCATTCTAAACTTGGAATTCATATTCAGAATCTAGTTTATGAGAGCGCTCCTTTTTCTTGTTTTCATTGTTTGAGAAAGGGCCACAAGGCCAAGCAATGTCCAAAGGCTAAGAAGGAAAATAAAAGGAAAAATACTACCATCAAGCCTCAAACTCAGAAGGAAGGGAACAATATTTGGAAACAAAACAATAATAAGGGCCTTGAGTCTTCAGAACATTAGGAGGTGGTTTTGGATATTCCTATAAAAGAAGCTAATGTTTTGGCTCTAAGTAATCCAAAAATCAAAGCTGTGGAAGGGGATCCTATCTATGGATCAAAAGAACCTAATAATGAATGTAAGTTGCCACCCTCTAAAGGGGAGAGTAGTCTCAAGAGGAAAGCTATGGTGGGGGAACTAGTTTTTGGATCAAAAGGACTTAAAAATGAGAATATGCTACCATCCACTCAAGGGTTCGGTAATGGTCATCATGTAACTTCACTTGAAAGACATTGAATGGATTCTTCACTAAAGGGATTGGGGGAGGAGCTAAGAAATACTATTGAATAGGAGGAGGAGGAGGTGTTAGTTGTGCCAAAAACTCAAGAGCCCCAGGGTTTCAAGGAGGTCCTTTCCTCACCCTTTGGGGATCCTTTAGCTTCCCCTAGCTCTGAATCTAGGGTTCTAGATTTGATTAGAAAATCATCCCCTATAAAAATTTCTAGAATGGAGGCTTGGCTTGGTGTAGATGATAATAAGAGGAACTGGACCACTCAGAAGGAAGAAAAGTAGAGAACCTTCCCCAGTTTCACTAGTAGCCATAGAGAGCAAAGTGAAAGCTGATGTTGGAACCAAAATTAAGATTCTGGGAAGAAAGAGTTTAAGTTAGTCCATTCAAGAGGAGGCCAGAAGGAATGTAGTAGATGGGAGCCAAAGGACCATCAAGGAGGCATGCTTGATTAAAAAGAAATGAAGTTAATATCCTAGAATATAAAGGGGCTAAATGGAGCCCATAAATAGGAGGTAATTAGGAAAACGATTAGAGACCATAGACTTGATTTTACTTTGATAGAAGAAACCAAAATGAAGAAAGACATGGTGGGTAAGATTTCTTTTCATACTAGTATGGAAGGAATAGCCACCAATGCTGAACATGCTTTTGGGGTTTTCTCACACTCTTCAATCATAAGCTCTTCCAAGTCACTACTATTCATAATGAAGGCAATGTTTTGTTGTGTAAAGTTTTGCACATGTATAGAAAAGACTCTTGGTTTCTTTGGAATGTGTATGCCCCAAACACTAAGCGGGAGAGGAAGGCTTATTGGGCCAAGCTTATCCCTCTCATTCAGAACTACAACCTAGCTAAAGGAGACATTATGGGAGATTTTAACACTCTCCTCTCTAATGAGGAAAAATCTTGGGGCCTAGCCCTAGATCTAGAAAAAAATATGGATCTTTCTTTCTTCACAAACAATTTGGCTCTTTTGGACATTGAACTTTTAGGTGGGATCTACACTTGGTCCAACATATGTTTAGGGAGTAAATGTATCAAGCTTTACCTTGATCAGATCCTTATTTCCTCAGGGTGGTTGAATCTCTTCTCTAGCAAGCTTTCCCTTCTTCCTAGAGTTATGTCTAATCATTCCCCCATTTCCCTTTCTTTAGTACCTCTCTCTTTGAAGAAGAACTTACCTTTTCATTTTGAGAAGATGTGGACCTCACACCCAGACCTATTTTCTAGAATCTCCTCTTGGTGGAATATTGATGTGGAAGGGATAGCTATGTATAGGGTTGCAAAGAAATTGAAAAATGTAAAAAGAAATATCAAAATTTGGAACAAGTCTAATTTTGGGCACATATTCCAAGACAAGGATGTGGTGTCTAATCAACTTCTCACCATTTAGTAAACCATTCAAAAGGAAGGATACAATGAACACCTTATAATTACTGAGATGTCTCTCCTCTCTGATCTCCACAACATCATAAGTAGAGAAGAGAGCTTCTAGAAGCAAAGATCTAGAATTGATTGGCTCAAAGAGGGAGATCAAAATACCATGTTCTTCCACCTCTCCACTCTAAAGCACAAAGCAACCAACCAGATTTTTGGAATCAATAAAGGCCAATCCCTTTTAATTAATGATAAGGAAATTTATGCTCTCTTCACTTCTTTTCAGGGATTCCTCTTTATCTATGGTAGACTAGAAGGAAATTGTTTCCTCTCTCCCCTAGTTGATTTAGTCTCACCACAATGCAATTTTGCAGTCCATACCTAACGCTTTGGAAGTAAAGTAATCTATTTTCTCTTTCCTTCTAGATAAAGCCCCTAGGCTGGATGGCTTTCCAAATTTCTTTTTCTAGGTTTATTGGGAGGTGGTAAAGATGGATGTTGTTAAGGTAGTGCAGGAATTCTTTGGAGGTAGGAATCTGTTGAAAGAGCTCAACACTACTTTTATGGTTCTTATTCATAAAACCTCTAGGGAAGATTCTATGGACCAATTTAGGCCTATTATTCTTTGCAGTTATTTCTACAAGATTATTTCAAAAATTTTGACTTCCATAATTCTCAAGGTTCTCCCATTGATCATTTCCCCGCATTAGATAGGTTTTGTTCTTGGCAGACAGATCCTAGAATTTGTTTTGCTAGTTCATGAAGTAATTCATTCTTTGGAAGTGGGGCATATGGAGGGTCTTCTCCTCAAGTTGGATTGGTCTAAAGCCTATGATCAAGTGGACAAGTCCTTCCTTGGTACAATTCTCTAGGCCTTTGGCTTTGACCTCTAGGTATGCAGGCTTATTTCCCAACTTGTTTTGAATTCTTCACTTGCTATCATCATTAATGGGACCCCTTATCATTCTCTTTATCATCTTGGCTAAGTGTATTAGTAGATTGATTTAGAGAAAAAGATAGAAAGGGTCCTTGAGAGGAATCAAACATTTTTCAGGGCAGTTCACATTTACTCATCAACAACTTTTGGATGACATTATTATGGGAGGAGAAGCCTAAGTTTTGGAGGAAAAAAGTATAGTATTATTTATCAATACCCCTATAGATAGACAAAGGAAGATTGCTAGTATTCTTGGTTGTGGGGTTGGAAGCCTGCCTGCTACCTATCTTGGTCTTCCAATGGGGACAAAATTGCCAGATTCTTTTAGGAAAGAGATTATTGAAAGATTCAATAAGAAATTGGTAGGATGTAAAGGAATATCTCTCAGTCAAGCTGCTAATTCCTTCTTATGAAGGAAACCCTTTAGAACCTTCCTATGTATGCCTTGAGTTGCTTTGGGATTCTGGTCAAATACGCTAAGATAATGGAAAAGATCCAAAGAGATTTCCTCTAGTCTAGTATGGAAGAGCATAAGAGATACCCTCTTGTGTGTTTGGATAATGTTTTCCTCCCCAAGTGTTATGGGGGACTTGGAATTAGGAAACACAAGCATCTCAATAGTGCTCTCCAAGCTAATCAAGTTTGGTGAATATTTAGTAGCACTGGAGAATATAGAGATATTTTGGTAGATAAGTATTTAAGAAGACCCTCTCTAAGGCATATTCTCTATGAATCTGATATCCCGACTAGATCATTCATATGGAATGGGATATTAAATGCAAGAACCCTTGTAAAGGCTAAGGCCAAATGGAAAGTGGGAAATGGGGAGAGCATCCTCTTTTGGCAAGATAATTGGTTCATTCAAGGTCCTCTCATAAATAACCCCATCTATGATAATTGGGCCAAAATTTGTATAAGGATGTTTGGAAAAAAATTTAGTGACTATAGAATGGAACAAGGATGGAGAAACCTATCCTTCATATTGAATGACCTAAAGTCGATAATGGTGATACTAAATTCTCTCATTTTGAACAGTAACAAGGATGAATTGATTTGAGAGGGAAATACTAGTGGATCCTACTCGATGGCCTTGAGGTATGGGTTCCTTTGGGATCTTAAGAAGAAACCTCCTTGAGCTAAGGCCTGGTTTCCTAGCCTTACCCCTAAAATCAACATTTTCTTCTAGCTGATGATTCAAGATAAAATTCTCACTCTGGATAATTTGGCTAAAAGAGGTTAGTACATCCCTAATAGATGTATTATTTGTAAGCATCAATTGGAGACAACCAACCACATCTTCATTGATTTCCCTTATTCCATGGAGGTCTGAGACAATCTCACCAAAAAAATGGTTTTAATTGGTGCAAGCCAAGGAATATCTTGGACTTCTTCTGTTAGTGGGACAACATGTTCAAAGGTATGAATCTACAAACCATAAGTATGTGGACTCTACCCCATTTCTATTGGGAAGTATGGAAAGAGAGAAACAACTATATCTTTAGAGACAAAGAGACTCCAACTAATGTTCTTATAGGAAAAATCAATGGAAACCTGAGAGAAAAATTTTCTTATCAGGAAGGGTAGTCTTCCTAATGAAGGGGGTATGTACAAGGACAAAGAAAAGGACAAGAGAATGAAAAGATAGTGGGTCAATTGGAAACTCCCTCCCAAAGGGTGGTACAAAGTCAACTTTGATGGAGTGGCTAAAGGCAACCCTAGACCCGTTGGATGTGGGGGCATCATCAAAAATTACCATGGGGTTGGAATTGTTGCTTTATCCTATCCCTTGGGAAACTAGATGAATTAGTATGCTGAAGCTAGTGCTGCCCTCCACAATGCCAAACTGGCATTGGAAGTGGGAGTCAAAAATCTATGGCTAGAGGGAGACTCAAACAATATAATTAGATGCATGAAGGGTGTCCTCCCTCCTGCTTAGACCATTGCTAATATAGTGGAAGACATTCATACTACCCTTGGAAAATTTGACAATGTATATGTTAACCATGAGTACAAGGAATCCAACTCGGTGGCTAACTAGTTTTCCAATGAGGTAGTCAAATATGACATGACAAGGATATGGGCCACCAGTGGGAATATTCTATTAGTCATGACATAGTTAATTAATCAGGAGAGGATCCAGGGAAGTATGCATAAAATCACATGGAAATATCTTTGATATCACTATTGAATTATGAAAATTAATGTAAATATGTGCGAAGGAAATTATTATAATGGAAAGTACGGGGTGAATTGGCTGATGATGTATTTGGTGTCTAATCACCACATTTTATTGGCTACTTATTTTATTTTCCAATTTTTTAGAGTTTAAATAAAATATGACCTTGAATAGAGAAGATAGAGGAGAACTGGTTTTATTTGACAAGCAATTATTCAACGGAATGAGATGGTGGGAGAACAAAGCAGAAGGGAACCAATTAGAGAGGCAGATAAATAGAAAAAAAGAACCAAGGTTTGGGAGAAACATAGCAAGGGCTACATTGTTAACTACATTTCCAAGCTTCACGAGTATGATTTAGCGGTAACTAATCTCATGGTCAATTCTTAGAGGGATACTAGGGTTAAGATTGATGGGGTTTCATATCATGTTGATGTTGGGGTTATTTCCCATGTAACTGAAATCTTAGCCGAGGGTATGGAATTTTATAGAGATAAGAAACTTTCTATGAACGTGGTGAAGGACTTTGCCAAGAACAAAAAAGAGAAGGAGTTGATGAAAGTTGAGACTTATTATGAGATGGATTCGATCAAGAAGCTCTAGAGGTATGTGTTGTGAGCCATCATTGAGTTTATTTCACTGGATATAAGGTTTGATAGGGCTAGAACTCACCACTTTGTGTTGCTTAATCATTTATGTTATGGTGTTCAAGTCACTTTTCATTTTTACCTTTTTTCTTCTATGAACAAGAATATTTTGGGGTATAAGAAAAAAACCAGTGCTAATCCTATCCTACACGAGGGTCTTCTTCTTCTTCTCTTTGAATATTTTAAACCCTAGTCTAGGAGCAAGCCCTTGCATCATGTTGTGGTTGCTTTTGAGGAGACTGGGATCTCCAATTTCTCTCCATACATGGAGGTAAATGTGATTCATAGTTCTAAGAAGGAAGCTCATCATTCTTTGGGAAAGAAGACCAAGGGAAGAGCCAAGGGTGCTCCCTCTCTTGGAAAAGCCCCTTGTAGGAAAAGCTTAGGGGATATATATCCAAAATGTCTAACCAAGAAGATGATGAGTATAATGAGGATGGTGATGACATGGACATAGATGAGGAGACCAAGGGTGTGGATGTGGAGACTAAAGCAGAGTTGGATACAACCCCCAAAAAAGAAGTCGAGGAAGATCAAGGAGGGGGACATGCCACTAGAGGGACAAAATGTTAGAGTGTTGGAGCTGGTCCTTCCTACTTCCCCTCCCCCTTTCAAATCTTCTTAGGAAGAAAATGAGAATATGGAGGAGGTCAACACAAGTGGTGTAGTGGAAATTGGAGATAGAAAAATGGCCTAAAAGAACTTCAATGCTAGAACATCCAAAATGGGGATTGTTTATGAAGTCATGAACCCTCAAATCATTGAAGAAAATGAGGGGAAAATCCAACTAGATGAAATCATTGATCCGACGTTGGTGGCTATTTTTGACAATGCAAGGGAGGTGGGTATGAACATGCTCAAAAATGCTAGAAACAACATGGTTGACAATTTTTGATCCATAAAATGGCTTTTTTACGAGTTGGAGGAAGTTAAATATAGGATAGGGAAGATGGAAAGCTAGGTTGAGAAGATTAAACAAAGGAACCTGACCAATATGGGGACCGATTAAAGATGGTTGAAGACAAGATGAAAAATTTGGAGAACTTCAACTTCAACATGGCTAACTAGATGCTTAATATCCTTAAATCTCTTAATGAAAACATTGTTAGCCTTAGTAGGAAGCTGAAAGCTAGCGGGCTTGTTGCGGAGGAGGATGATAAGGATAATGATGAAGACAAGATGGAAGAAAGCTCTATAATGGACATTACTCAAATCCATATGGATTGGAAATGTGAGAAGGACAAGGAACACCTAAAGGAAGAACTTCAGTGAATAAAGGATGCATCAAAGACCATCCAGGACCTTGAGAGAAGGATAGAGGAGCAAGCACAAAATACATAAGTTTAGTTTTTGGCTATTGCAATATTTGTTGGTTTTTTCCTATTGGCTTTTAGCCTATCTTTTAGCCTATCTTTTGTTTTAGCCTTTCTATTGGTTGTGTTTCTATTACTGGGCATTTTAATTATGTTTCTCTATGTTATGTAAGAACTATTTGGTTTTAGGATCCTTGTAAAACCTATTTTACTTAATCAAAAACATTTTAGACTATATTTTATGATTCATAAAATATTGTTAGATCATATTTCATTATTGTATACCAATATCTAAGATCCAATTTTCTAATTTATATCTTGTTATATTCTATAGTTCATGTTAGGTAATAATTATCAATCATATGTCAACATCTTAAATAATATTCCTTGATCAATCATTTCTATCAATCATATATGTTATATTTTAAATCCATTCCATCATTCATTTCATATTCCTTAGTTCATGATCAACCTTATGTATCCATTATACATCAATATTTTTTTAATATCATATTCCATGATTTGAGATGGATCATTCTTTTTGAAAAAAAATTAAAAATGATGGATTGAACTAATGGAAGGATTTGACAACATCGGCTTTCTAGAAATGCATGTAAACCTTGTGAACTATTTCTCATTAATCATGCATTTTGAAATCATTTTAGTAGCCACCACGTTGACCAATTTTATGGGTACTACTTTTCTATTAGCACTATTGGGGGTTTCATTTCTAACTCCTACATGAATAGATTCAACATGTATGTTTTGTTTTCTTTTAAGTAGAATTTATTTTAAGTTATTATAATATCTCCTTCACGTAAGTCTACTCATTTCTCTAGTTCCTTATGTTCCATTTATTTTTCCAATGGCTTTGCATGGTTACTTATATTGAAAATATAAGAAAACAAGAAGTCTCAATAGCCTCCACCATGCAACTTATTTGATCCCCATGATTCCATGATGATCATTGGATTATATCTTGTTGCAATTAGAAATGAGGTTGTCAAAGTAGTTGTGCTATCTCTAGGAGCATATTGGTTTGATGAAAGAGATCCCAAAGAGAGGAGAAGACTATCAAATTTCTTCAACTATTTTCTTCTCAATTTTTCCATAGGAGCATCTATTGGAGTCACAATGGGTATGACTAATGAACAATGAGGGATGGGATGTGGGTTTTGGAATATGTGCAACAAAAAAATTCATTAGAATCTTAAGTATTACTACTAGGATTTCAACTTATAGGATTAATGTGCTTAGAGGCAACCCTCTAACTAGCATTTCCCTGGTGATCATTATAGAAAGATCTAAGAACTATTTGTTCAATCAAATAGGAATACTTTATGTTATCAAGTTTGGTTTATTCTAATAGTTTGTAGTATCAACATTATTTAATAACTTTTGAGTTTTGAATAAAAATCATATTGGATTTTTTTTTTATAACACAAATTACAAATATCTAGAATTCAAATGGGTCAATCTAAGATGAAATCAATTGAGCATTATGCATAGGACCAAACACATTTTCATATTTCATAGTTTCAAGAGAAACAACGAGACATTAATAATTAGTGACATTATGTATATATTTTTACAATTTCTTTACATGAGGGCCATTTAAAAAAAAAAAGTATTGGATTCTATAGAATCTACACATTGTACCCTGTGATAGTTTATTAAATGTAGACCCAAAAACTATTGATATTATTACACTATGCAAACATATAATATTTACAAGAAATTATATTTTAAGCAATTATAGAGACAAATCTTAACTTGACTATCAATATCTTAGGAATTTTTAGTTCATTTGCATAATAGAAAGCTTAGATTGCCAGAGAATTCAGGAAGTTTATATTAGACTTATGTCAAGGAAGTTGTCATCCCATCTCAGAAACTTCTGCATGTAAATTAGTTTAAGTATGAAATCCTTTAATTTCTTTAACATTCCTTTCAAGTAATATAATTTCTATAATTAGAATATTATTAAAATTTATTTATTGAAAATTATAGTTATAATTTTTTCTTTAAAAATAAATTTGGATAGTTAAATAAATTGAAACTTGTGCTAGGAATCATAATTAGACTTGTAAAATGATAACTCTATTTTAAAATTTACTTTTACATGTCTTTCACCCTTGTATAAGTGATTTTATTTGGTTTAGAAAGATTTAAAAAGTGTCTTTTAAAAATATTATTTAAATAGAGCAATTCTTGATTCTTTAAAGGAAAAAATGAATTTGAAAATATAGATTTATTAGATAATGATTTCTATGATTTAACTCAAGTATCATAACATATCTATCAAATTTTTATTCTTCATTTTTTTTTGTTTCTTAAAATCATAAAGAGGAGCTTATTTAGCTTTCATAAATTAAGTCAATATAAAACACATTATAACATCATGGCTATGTGGCCCATAAATATCATCTTCAAACATTATATAGAAATCATTTTTTGGATCCATTTGTTCATTTTCAAAATGAAAAATAATCATAATAGCTAGAAACATATCTAATTGAAGTTATGTTAGTAATAGGAATAAAAATTCTTCAAAATCAATTCGTATAGTCAGTTTTCTATAATTTAACTTTATGTCTCTTCATTTTTCTATTATATTGAACTTAAACATAATAATAATTGTTGTTTACTTCTAGAGGATAATTTACCTGAGTACCAATTATGAACTTTCTTATCTAGGGATGTTATTTCTTCCTCCATAACCTCTTCTCTTTTTTTTAATTTTTTTTGTTTTCATCCAACTAGAAGATTTCCTTATAACTGTGGAAGTTCATCAATAAGTAAAAAAGTTGATAAATGAGATGTAGACTTATAATTGGGAGCTCTATACTTTTTTGGTTTAATTATTATCCAATTTGATCTCTAAAACGTTACGATTTTGAGTTTTTCATCTTTTTATTCTATATTTTCTTTTGGCACATTTTCTTGCATTAACTTGTTCTCTATTTCACCTATTATATTTGTTTTAAAATTAGACATAGATCCAACCTCTTTTTTCTTGACACATATCTTTCAAATTGTTTATTTAGTCATTTTTCTTAATTTAGAACCATTTTTTTCTATCTAAAAAATATATTATGATTTTTCTTTATTTTCTATATTTAAAGGTTTCGTAGATGATGTCTTTCATACTAGTGTTATCTCACAAATATACAATTTTATTTTATGTTCTATCTTATTCCTTTTTCTTTGAAATATACATATAAACATTACAACAAGGAGGCTTCAATTGTTTGACAAATAGATTCTTACTAGTTTATGCTTATTGTAGAGTCTTATTAGATAATACTAAGTATGATAATCTATTGATAAAATATAAGTAGTTGTTACTACTTTTGCATTAAATTTTGTACCAACGCATGTACAATTAAGTATGTTTCAAGTCTTATACATGAGATTTATATTCATTCTTTAAGTAAATACAATCTATTATGATACATAAGAAAGGAGTAATTTACACCTTTTTTATTCCACTTTTCTTATATATTTGTTCAAATGCTTATAAATAATATAAGTTCTATTATTACTTCCCAAAATATTGATTTGATTGATTTTATCTATTTTTATATGAAAACTTTAAACTCTTTTTATTTGATGTAAGAATTATTTAATAGTTTTGGATAAAGGCAAAAGGAGGTTTAACATGGATGCAAAATCCAATAAGTAGAAGATTACATAAATATATCGATAAAGTCCACAAATAAATCTATACGAAAAAATTGATAAACCTCGTAGTTGGAAACCAAAAGACCAACAACCAAAATTATACACTAAAAACTAAAAACTAAAAACCACTAGGACTAGACATAGACATTGAAATTAGACCAAGAGCCTTAGCTACTTAGATCTATATGATCTGAGTATCCTCCTCAATGTTGTTCTACACAAAGGTCACCTTCTGCCCATTTCCTCTACTCCTTTTCCTTTATCCTGACTGTCTGCAACCTCCTCCTGATGGTCTTTACCCTTGTTGCTCAAATCCACATTAAGCTCAATGCCTTTTCCAGTTATGAGCTTCTGGATGGAGTCATGAATTCTGCTATCACTATCTTGGTCAATTTCCTTCATTATGTTTTCACTATCCTAGAATTATTTTATATTTAATTATGTATATATTTTCAATATATTTAAAGATTTAAATCAATTATATAAAATTTAATTAAATCTAACATCTTCCAATGGTAAGTTCAATAAAATTGAATCTTATATACACAATCTTAGAAACACATCACTATCCTTTATATTAATAATTGCACATGCAAGAAACCATGATCCTAGAACATAGCTCCAGTGGAATCCTAATATCACATATAAACAAATAATAACATAGATAAAATCAAATTCAAATAAAAAAGAATTACTACATTAAAGTATTTTATATTTGTGTAATTTGAATATAGATCTCTCTCAATTCACTTTTAAGCAGGTGTGGACACACGCGCGTGCGCATGCGTGCGTGTGCATGTGCGGGAGATTTTATCCTTTAACAAAGGGGTTTTGCCAATATATTATAGCCTCTAAAAACCATGATGAATAATATTTGAGCTTTTGGATACTATTAAGAATAATTCTCAATGTTTTTCTTTTTCTAAACATATTTTTGGACAAAGCTACCATATTAGAAGAAAAATCTGATGGAGAATGACATAACATATTTGGTGAGCCCATGGAATTTGTGTAGTGTGACCCAAGTGGAAGAAACCAAAGTTATATGAAAAATGATCCTTAAATTTGAAAGCGCAATAATAATGAACACATTCTTAATGCAACTTCAAACTTTTTATTTTTGTCAGGGACTCGCCATGGACACATCAATGGGAAAGCACTTTGACATTCCACAAGGCTCTATCACTATATTTACCTTCGTAATCATAGTAATCATCTCACCATTTTACATACTTGTTTCCCTTACAAAAAAATTTACACTACACGTGACATGAATTACTCACTTGCAAATATTTGGAGTTGGGTTAGCATTGTCTACTATTTGAATAGGCATTGCAACTTTGGTGGAGGTGAAGAGAAAAATGTGGCAATAGAATATGGAATGGTAGACAATTACAATTGTGAATGCACATATTCCAATGAGTGTATTTTGGGTGTGGTTTTGTCACTTGTGAATAGAGATGAGATATACAGTATGTCAATTTTTGAATATTCATATTTTTGGCCCTTGCTTCTATATTAAAAATAATTTTTCCATTTTATTAGAAAAGTAGAATAAATTTCAAAATTGTGTGCCAAATGTTTACTAGTATATTCATAAAGGAGTTTGGTAAGATGTTATAGAAGCTCAACTTTAAAGATTACTTGATTGCATCTAATTTATTAGGTAGTAATTTAAATGAAATTTTAAAAGAACAAAAGATTTTAGAATTTTAAAAGTCTCTCTCTCTCTCTCTCTCTCTCTCTCTCTCTCTCTCTCTCTCTCTCTCTCTCTCTCTATATATATATATATATATATATATATATATATATATATATATATATATATATATATATATATATATATAATTAATTTAAAATATAAATAGAATAAAAATAATTCAGTTTATATAAAGTTTAATACATATATAACAAAAAATAATAATTCTTTATAATTTTATATTATTTGTATGTAACACACATTGTAATTTTTGTCACCTAGATTGCACCCTCTTGCTAAAATGACCATTCAACAATCTAGTGACACATGGAATGATCCTTGGCTTGTGGGTATGCCACGATAATGATAAATCTTTGTTACAAAGGGCTGGCTTCCCTTGAATCACCTAATAAAACTTACTAAATTTGATAGGAAAAGAGATAGAGATAAGACATATAACATAACTTGAACTTAGACATAAGGTGATTCACCAAGATTATCAAGGTAATTCAAATTAAAAGAAAAAGTCACAACTGAAACAATTACACAATATCTTATTTACAAGTTGACTTTATTCACATTGATGTTTGTAATACAAAAAGGTGTAGATATTCAAAGGAATAAAATTATATTCTTAAACCTTGAAATTGATTACCGACAAATCACAAAACTTAACATAAAAACCCACTTTTCACATGCCTCAAAATAATTTAAAACTTTAAATAAAGGATCCTAAAAATCACAATAAATTAGAAGAAAACAATGTAGTGCCTGCCCCTAGTTCGCATTTCTGTTATTTTTGTCTAACTCTTTTAGGCTAATTTTATGTTTAATGATTAGTAGTATTGTTTGTTGATTATCAGATATTGTCTTAGATTCAGTTGATTTTTATTCTATATTTCATATATGCATGATGATTATACACTGTTTTCAGATATTGATGGTTTATTATCACATGTGTTTTCTTACGGATACTTACCCCATACTTGCATGTGTATGGTGTGCGTGTTTATTTTCTTTATGTATGGCGTTTCTGATGTGGTTAAGGAAGGGAGTCGTAGTCCCCTGCTAGTCGGGATCTACACGATGCACCACTTTCTGCCATTGCCTGTTTAGCTTAGAATATTGTGTCTGTACATTCGTGGATTTTATGCAGGTTGCAGGTACTGGGTATCGACTTCCCTGAATTGCCAAGATGAGCATACCCTATCACATTATCTCAATGGTAAGAGAGGGGAGATGAATTCTTAAGTCCAAATCCCATACCTTTAAGCCATTTGTCCTAATTGAAAATTAGGACAAGTATTTGAGTTAGTACCCTTCGAATGTGTTGAATGATGTTAATTCGTGATTATAACCATTTTGTTTGATTTAGTATGTGTTTTGCAATGATGAGTTTTCGTATGTTGCTTTATGAGTCTTTGGTGTAATTTTTATTAATTAAGTCTAATTAAAAGATTAATTAATGATTTAATTTAATGAAAAAATTATTATGACATTTTAATATTTAATTAATTGAAAAATTAATTAAATAAAAAGAATTAAATTTGGAGATAAAAGTTAAAAGTTTAAATTTAGAACGTGATAATATTTATTTAATTTAATAATAAAATATTTAGAGTTCATTTTTAAATAAATGCTAAATATTATTATTAATTGAATTAATAAATATTTTATCAATTAAGTTTCTAAAATGAATTAAGAAGTAGAAAAGATATTAAATTATTAAAAAGATTCTACATTGCATAATGCGTGCATAAGTTTAAAATAAAAGAAATTAATTAAAAAGATAAAATAAGTGAAAATAATAAAGATATTTTTTTATTAATAAAGTGTGCATGGGATTAAAAGTAATAAAGATTAAAAATAGAAGTCGAGTGAATATTAAATAAAGTAATTTTATAATTCATAAATGTGCATGAAAAAGATTAATGCAAGATAAAAGCAAAGATTAATAAAAAGTTAATAGGTATTTAAGGGTTGTGAGCAAGGAGTTCTCCTAGGAGAACACACAATCAGTGCCCCGATTTAAAGAGAGAACTCTTTATCACAATTAGAGGGTTCATTTTTGAAAAAAAACAAGAATTTGGGGATAGATATTGGACACAAGTTTTGGGAATGAAAAAAAAGAAAGACAAGTTTTAGAGAAGATCTTGAAGACGAATTTTGGAAGCGAACCTTCTCACAATTCCCGGTTGATTGCGTGTTGGCATCAAGTTGAGGTAGGATCTTGTGTTGTGACCATTGAATTATGCAATTTGATATTCCTGTCTACTTCATGATTGAAAGAACTTGTCTTCTTGAATGTGTCAATTCTTCGTTCTAGATCTTTTGCTATTCGATTTCACCTATATATCTAGATTGAAACACTATTTAGAAAACATCATTCAAAAAGTGAAAGAAACTAGAATTAAAACAAGTTATGGGTTTGAAAAAAAAAAAAAAAAAAAGAATTTGAAAAAATTTTAATTTGGAAAGAATTTTGATTTTGGAAATGAAAATCTTAGATTGAAAATTCGATTGGTTCAACTTAATATGTCTATCAGATTAAAATCGCAATCATTAATCTTAAAAAAGGAAAAAAAAGAAAAAAAAAAAGAAATAAGAAAATAATAATAATTTATTTATTTGAAATATTGTTATTGGAAATTTTAAATAAACAAAATTAAGTGTTTAAATTGTGGGGGTACGTTTTATTTAAATTGAAAATAAAATTTAAAAAATATATATATATCATTGGGGAAAACATTTTTTTAAAAAGGTTTTTAATTTAAAATAATATATATAATGTAACTCAAAAACAAAACTTTACCACTTATTTGTATTGTCGGCGGCATGTACGGGTACCTCTGCACTGTCGTAGGGTACTAATCGCACGGCTTTATGTAAGGCCTGCGATTTAATACAATCTCATTTGCTTTAAACGTACTTTTTCATTAATTCGGTAATGTTTGAAATGTTTAAAAGAGTTTACTTAAGTATTAATTATTAAAAGAGTTAATAAAAAGTTTATTATTATAATCATTTTATTAATAGTTTTATTTATTAAATATTAATTCAATTAAGATTAAATTGTAATAAAGTTTGTAAGTATTAATATTAGTAAATTTAAGTTATTTTAAAATATTAAATATATTTAATTATAGTTATTTGAAATTATTAATTTAATAATAGTTTTGTTAAAATTTAATAAATTGATAGTTATGAGATAGTAAGATGAGTGTTTAATCAGTTAAATTATTAATTAATTTAGTTAAAATTAATCTAATTAAAGTTAATTAATAATGGATATTGTTTAATAAAATTGTAAAATTATATTATTGGAATTTCTTGTGAAAGAAAATAATTAATAGTTATAATTTTAATAAGTTAAGTAAATAATTATTCTTTGATTATTTGTAAAAAAAAAAAAAATTTATTTAAAACATGATGGGAATGATAATTCTAGTGAATGGACCAACCTGTAGGGTTATCGGAAATCCTTTACTTGAAAACATACTTTGAAAACAAAAACTGAAATTCTAATGTTTAACTCAACTGCGTGTTTTGAAATCCAAACTGTTAGACTATTATGTTCTCTATTTATTGTCTATGCTTTGGGGTGTTTCGGGGTTGATTTAGCATGACCAGTTAGGTTGTTACCAGAGGCTTGGTAGGGGTTGTGTGATTGTGATATTATGATGACTTATTCTCGATCTTTCTTAACCCAACCATGGTGATGTGTGATATGCTCTATGATGTGTATGGATAATTGATTGTTATTGCTTTCCAGTTTCCTTGTGTGAAGCTGAGGTGTATGTTTATGAGATACTTGATTTAATAATTTTTGAGTCATCGTTCAGTTATATTTGATTTGTTCCCTAGTCGCTTTGAGAGGACTGAAGTGTTTGTTTAGATCTTGATGATGTCATGTTGTGACATTTTTGACTTGACCATTTTGGAGTCTTCGATCAATATTGTGATTTATTATTGGGATACTTTCTGGTTGCTCGTTGGAGAACCATTGGATATTGTGATTTATCATGGATGCCTTCAGTTGCTGATAGAGAACTGTTGTGATCATTATGATTATTATTTGATTCTTTCCAGTTGCTCGTGGAGAATTGATGTGGTTATTGTGGATTGTACTTGTGATGCTTTCCAGTCGCTTGTATAGGGCTGAGGTGATTTCGAGATTTGTGATTTCATGAGCCTAGGGTAGGTTATCTATGTGTAGTGTTGGGAAGTGGCTTGCAATGGGGGTCGGGGTCCTAAGTGGCTACCAGGGTAACTCATTGTAAGTTGTTTTAATAAGTGAAAATATTTATACTAAGTGGGGATTAAAATGAACCTAATAAGATAATTGTATGTTCTCTCCCATGCCTTGAGTGCTAGTACAGACTAGGATGGGGTATAGAGAATGCTTGGTTACGACCTTGCATTCCGTAGTATGCCTCGTCAATATGAGAGGATACTAGTGGCCGCAGGGATCACTAGGGACCCGAGATTCCTAAGGGATTGCTCGGGTAACTTCTACGTGACTTTTGCGATGACACTTTCCTACTTGCATAGTAGGTTTCCTACGTATCTTTGTGGTGCCTCTGGGTCTAGATGTTGATCTATGTGTTGGAACCTTTGAGTTAGTATACTTCTAGGATTTCCTAGACTTAGAGAGTATTTGTGATTATGTGATTTGATATCCTATATGAGACTTGAGACTATCTCCTCAGTGCAGTGGGAGTGGACCATTTAGGTTCCACGAGGTCGGGTGGTAGTGCTTTTTACTCATACCATTTGAGATCCATCCGCTCATTGCTACCGTGGCTGGAGCTTCTTGGTATGCTTGTTTATCATGTTTAGATAAGGTTGTTTACTTATGCTTTATTCTAGTATGTTAGATTTCTTTATGCATATGTTGTAGCATGTTTTAGGTGTGACATCCCTATTATGATAGTACCGATGATCTCTTCGGTGGCTTGGGATGTTACACATGGGGGATGGCTAGGGCCCACGATGGTCTAATGATGCTATTGACGGTTGGGAGGAACCATGCATTTAGTTAGTTTTGTTTTATGATGTTATACCTTTATGATTGATAGATGTATTGAATGTATGTTATTAGTTTCATTTATTTTATTGTACTTGTATCATGGATTCAAGGAGGATGTTGCATTTTATAAATCTACTTATGTATATTCTTTTAAGCCTTTTATACTTTGTGACATGTACGGTGGATAATTGAGCATTTTGAATTAATTTGCCAAGAGGCATTCGGAACAAATGTATATTAAATGGACATTGGACTTTCTTATTATTCTTTCATGTGGATGTGGTAGTTGTTAGATTTAGAATTAATTAAATTTAAATGTGACTCAACATCATGGGATCCTTAAGGAATGTAACCTGTTATGTATGTTTACAATTGATTGTATGTTATTGCTTCCGCTACTATTGTGTTGATGTGTACGTTTACTTTCTTACTTTTAAAAAAAAAAAATGTTTGACAAACTTAGTAAAACTTTAGATTAATTCTTTTGGATCCCTTGGCGGGGCGTTACAAACAAATTGTAAAAGAAAAGGAAAAGATTAATAAGACCAAAGATGATCAATTCTACATATTATTTAGAAGGAGCCAAAATGCTCAAAACTACATCACAAATAGGTCACAAGTTACAAAAAAGTCTATCTCTCTAACAAGATAGGAAGGAAGAATTAGCTTCAATACATCCAATAAAGAGGACTATATATCTGCATCTCCCTCAAACCTGGAATTAAAACTCCCACCTCCACCAAATCTAGGAATACAAAGTGAAAGTGTCTCTACAAGCTAATTGAATAACATCCCAAGGATGACGCTGGCAAAAAGTGAATGTCAACTACCCCAGCCCAATAAAATATAAAATAAAATTCCACAATTTCACTTCACAAATCCCCCTAACTATGAATTTATTAATTCTTAAATAAAATGATTTATAAACATCATTTTGAAAAATGTTTTACAATAACAATGGTGCATAATAAAAGAACCCAAACTTGTCCCTATTGCATCATTTTTATTACCCCTATGCAAAACATTGTTCCCCTAGCATTAATTAAGTGTATAATAAGTAGCCTAAACATTTGAACATACCCTGTGCGTATTAAAATGACACCCAAGTAATGAAGTATTGTGATTGCACCATGGTACATAACACTAACAACAATAAATATTTTTCATGGAATACAATTGATCCAAATTGATGCCCTAAGTTCATAGTATAGGTGATGATACTCGAATTGCGTATCATTGGGAACTTTCCCAAATGGAAGCCGATTTGGATATGATTTTTTGGGATTTCAGACTATAAATAAAAAAACATGGAATGACATTACTAATGTATACGGTAGGCTTTTATCTTTACTTCTCGATTCTGCTCTTTTCTTGAAGTACATAATGGTTTTTGGGGGCTGTGACCTATATTTCATTTTCATGCTTTTGATTTCATGCATGACTCTTGTTATTATTTGATTTTTTTCTGAAAATAGAGTCGTAGACCTACACTTACATTGCCTTGTTGTGTGCTTAAATATAAGATGTATATACTTTCTTTGTCAATAATTTTAGATGCATACGAAGGGTTTTTAATTGTTCATGGGCCGCAACCTTTGTGATGAGCTAGAAAATCATTATTTACAATGTGCTGTCATTGTTCCATCTATACAAGCTATAGGGGATGAAACGAGCATACCCTCTATGATAAAGTAGGGCATAATTTTCTTTACTATGTTCTTTCCCTTTGAGATTATACGTAGTGCACTGACTAGAAACCCATAAGCATTATTTTTTATTTATTTGACATTTCTTTAAAATTCCATGAAGATCATGAGTAGATGTTTATTATCTTAACATTATTGTTGATTTCACTATTATAAAACATACGAATCTACTCTTGCATCATTCATTCCATGAGCGTTTTGAACAATTAGAAGTGCATCATTCTTTATGCTTCTATTAATAGGCCTACAAGACCTATTATTGTCAATCTATGGATACTGAGAAATTATCTATTACTTCCTAAAAAGAGGCCTTCTCTATTTTAATGGAATGCATATATGTTTTGAAATATTGTACTTTTTGTTGTACATTTTATTTTTCCCTTTCCTATTTCTTTTTTATGCATGATGTGGTAGGGATTTTATATGTATTCAATCTTTACATGATATGGGGATTGTATCCTTGCTATCAGCTTTGCATGTGTGCATGATCATGCCTCTTCTTGCTGATGTATTCCTTTTAGAAAATTTGCATTGAAAGCATGCACTTACACCTTTCACTTGGATGCTCATGCTCCTCACCAATTTACAACTGTATTCCTACTATATGTGATCTTTTGATTTCATCTTTTGGCACTTGGCTCATGATGTATCTAGTTTATTATGCAACTCTTGTTACAAGGTTCTCATACTTTCAAATTTCTTATTTCCTTAAATTTTCCACTATGATTCTTTAGCTTTCTATTCTTTCTTCTTTGTGACCATATGGATTCCCACATGATTTTCTCTTTTGATTACATAAGTGTTACCCCTTGGTTCTAAAGTGATTCAGGTAACTTCGAAGGGATGGAGCTACCAATCTCCTTCATAGAACCAATGTATAGAACTAAGAAGGGCCTTGGAACAATTCATGAGTTCTTTCCTAGAGAATCATCAACCTCAACGGGACCTTTAAGAGGCCACCACTTGAGGTTGTGTTGATTTTCTGGTCAAGGCATTTATCGCATTGGAAAATAATACATAAATACAACTTATCTTGAATCTATACAATGGAACAAACAAGTTAGATAAAACATATCATTTTCCTCCTTTTTCATCATCCGTTGAGTTTCTTGCACATGTCTTGAGCATAACTAGGGTATCATTTCTAATGCTTTAAGGATGAGTATATGTGTGCATAATCTTAAGATTACTTGCAAGATATTAGGCATTACTTAGATCCTCTGAATCTAACCCTCCATATTCTCTTCTTGAAAACCTTGAAAGCTTTGAGACAAAATGGCACTAGAAGGATGTTGGAGTCAAAGACAAAGTGGTCAATATTTGCATGTTCAATTTAGGCAATGCTTGGTACCTTGTATCTGTTATGTTTGTGTATACATTTATTTGTCATTAGAACCCTTTGTATCTTGGCTATGCTCATGACCTATGTGAGCCTTTTGTATTTCATTGATTACCATCATATGCAACTTCTCTTGTATACACTTGACATTCTACTAAATGTATTCATGATGTTTAAAGCTACACATATAATGTTGTTTTTTCCTTTGGTGACTTGTACTTTAATTTTAACTCTTTTTCTTAAAGATGCGCATGCATTTTGAATCCTTAGCATAGAAAAGAACCCAGACTTAATAAAGACCACATAATAATGACAAGATAGGGTATTGTAGAGGAAATATCACCTAGTAATTAGTCTTCTAATTCAACCAATTCTAAATGAAAATGAAAACTATAATAGTAATATTGCATATAATAACTCAATTGACTAGTCTTTATTACTTGTCTATTATATCTAAAATATTTTCTATCATGAATATTAAATAAATATTAATCGTTATAATTTTTTATTCAATAATTTACATTATATTTTATTAAAAAGTATCAAACACCACATTTACATACATATAAATGAACAAACAAACAAACACACATATAATTTTAATACTTAAATTTGAAATATTATATAAAGTTTTTTCTTTCTTTTTTCAGTTGTATAGTATTATAACTTAAAAAATTATAATTTAAATTTTCTCAACTATTTTGATTAAGGGTTAAACAAGGCTTTTATAGTTGACATGAAACTTCAAAAGTTAATAAAACATAAAAGTTATTAAAATTCCAACAAGGAAAAATGTCATGAGAAACAAGCACCCCCAAAATAGTAACAATGAGAAATAAATAAGCAACACCTAAACAAAACTAAGAAAATAAACTAACATTTGAAATAGAACTAAAAGATATGACTCTACAAAATAGAAAGAACCTGCACACTAAACATTACATTGGTTTCATGAACACATCCTTCTTCATTTCCCTAATTTTGTCAATGACCGCCTTGATCTAATTGTTGTAGAGTCTGATTAGTCCCCAAGTGGGAGATTGATGTTATATGGAGCGTAATAAAACTTAGAGGTTATTTTTTACCTAGTTCATTTAGTGCAAATTCCGCCCAAATTTTACTATAGGGGTTTGGGAGTAGCGTCCCCATGGTCTAGGGGTTAAGGGCAACACCTCTTGTGGGGTCTTGGGATCACCGACCCTAGGTGTGCTCAATTTCATGATATAGGGTGGGGTTGAGGGGAAACACCCTCAAAACCAAAAATAAATTTACTATTGTATACTCAATATTTCTATTTTATTATTATTATAATGAATTCTACATAACTATTTTAAAAAATTTGTAAAATAATTCTCTCCTCATTAATTGGATAATACTTTTCAGATCTTATACACACTTCTTTCACATTGCATCACACTAATTGAGACAATTTTTAGATTGACAAAGAGGGTGAAATATCCTCTTTCAATTTCCTCTCCATAATGTGTTTGAATTCTTTGAGGGTAACACCTATATTCAAATGTAAGGTAATTTAACCCAATCTAAAATCCATAATCTAATGGAGTTATTATTTTTCAGTTGAGCTTTTAAAATTATTCCTCCACATAAATCAATCTGTCCCTAACCACAATAAAATTTATAGGCCATTTCATCTTTTCTTCTTCTTTACAATTTAGGGTAGCACAAAGAAAGGTTTAGGAATGAAACTTACACTTATATTTGGACCCCAATTCCTAGTTGTCCATTCTCTCAATCATTTTCATTTTAGATTTTCCCCTACTAGTCTTGTTATCACCCTTAAAGTTTCCAAGAAGTTGTCTTCTTGATTTACTTTTGAGACATTTGCTTCACAAAATGCTACATCATTATTTTGGATGTTTAATATTTTCTTGGATGTTTTGATTTGAAAATACCTATGTGGTCAATGGGCCTTGTGCCTTAGCTGGGCTCCCTTGCAACCTCGTTAGTGGGATCCTATTGACACCTTGGATAAAATCAAGTTCATATAATTTAGTCGATGTATGTTGCTTCCTAAATAACAATTATATATATATCATACCAATATATTATTTTCAATTTTATCTATTCTACAAGAAACAATGATGTACCTTTTTCATATAAGTTTCTTTCAATAGTTAATGTTCTTATTTTGAAAATGTTATATTAAAATCACATTGAATAACCTAATATCATCATCTCAATATTCAATAAAATAAACTTTAAATTATTGTAATATACTGTATATAAAATCCAATAATATAATAATCATCATAAGATTACAAAATAAAGTAAAATAAAACAAGATCTGTTTTGAAAGTAAGGTCAGTACAAGAAGTTGGGTCTCACTTTTGGCCAAAAAGTGGAAGTGTTTTTCCTATTTTTGAAAATTTATGTCAATTGATGTCAAAATTTGAGGTATTTAGAGATTGAATATAAAAAAAATCCAAAAATAAAATTTTTAGTGTTTGAAATCTAGTTTTTGAATATGTAATTTATTTGTGTACCCATATGATAGATTACTTTTTTGGTATGGATCTTTAAAAACATTTTTTTCAAAATGCCTGTTTCAGGACCATACCATACTTGTGTACGAACACCATAATTTGACACAAATAAATGATTTTTTGCAAATCCTTTTAAAGTGAGTTACCTAATACACCTAAGATTGATGACAATATTTTTCCTTAATTTTTTATTGAATAATTTTTTTTAATTAATTATTAATTGGCTATAAAGGTAAATTTTAAAACCTCTCATGTATGGACCACATAATTTGATCAAAATCTCACTTTTTTCAAATTTTTTTTAAACATCAAAAGAATTGTATGTAGATTGATGAAATATAAATTAATTTAAGAAAAATTATAAAATAAAAAAGTTATTAAAGTTTTAGTGAATGTCACTTTTCAACGTTCAGGAGATAGTTTTGATTAATAAATAATGGAAAAATAGAAAATAAACTAATAACACTATAAAATTTACATTTTTGAAATTAGAACAGTAAGACCTATAATGGGTTTTTGTCTCATCAAAAAATTCAATGGGAACGACTATAAAAAATTTACGACAATACCAAAAATTGTCGATTAAATGCCTTAGAAAAAAAAGGATCATAAAGGCATGGCTTGGTGGGACCAAGCCTATGCCATGCCTTTCCCCAAGGCAAAACCCCATGCAAAATTTGGGAGCCATACCAAATTCCCGCTCATGTCTCAAGAATCGGGCACTCGATTTGTAATTCAAAAATCAGGTGCTCAATTGCTTTCAACCATTGTACTTGATTGCTTACAAATTGGGCACTCGATTCTTTTTAAAATTGGGTACCTGATTTATAAATGAGTACCCAATTTTTAAAGAATTAGGTGCTCGAATTGTAAGCAATTAGGTACCCATTTCTAATGTACCCGTTGGGCCCCAAAAGCTACCCCACAGATCGAGTTTCAATGATTGAAATGATTGAATAACAGCTTCGATCTGCAACAATGAATTATGTAATGCTTATTCTATTTTCTTGTCCTCTTATACCATTTGCAAGCTACTAATTCAAATTCAAAATTGGTGCAAACATGGGATCAAAACAACGAAGAAAGAAGAAAGCAAAAGTTCTAACAGATGAGGAGATTGCAAAAAATAAAGAGAATGAAGCACGACATCAACAGGAGAGAAGATAGAGAATTAGAGACTTGAACAATGTTTCAAAGGAGAAAGATATTGAGGATACCACAATGGATGAAGACGTCAAAGAAGAGAACCCAGCACAAGAAAATTCAGGTGCACATTCTAATCATGCATTCAATATAGGTGTGTCTCCAAACCCTCAAATTTTCTCTCGTGATGAAATTGGTGATTTTTTAGAAGCAGGTTATGATTTAAATGATTTAGATTTTCTTCATGAGAAGCTTTAATTGTCAAACGATCATGCACAAAACACTCCAATTGAAATGCCTGCCCTGAAAGAAATACCAAGAAATTTTGAAAATGATATTCAAATCCCAAATAACAATGAAAATAGTAAAGTGTCTAAAAATAAAAATTGCATAAATGTAGACATAGAAACACCAACTACTGAAAAAACATGTCAAGATGATAGTAAAGTGTCTAAACATAATTTTCATATTCCTAATGATGTGTTACATAATCTTGAGGGATTGGTTTCATGGAGAGAAATTAGGACACATGCTAATAGATTGTATAGGTATTTTTTTTTTATAATGAGATATTTGGGTTTTTATGTCAACTAATGTTGCAACTAATTAAAATGTCTAAAATACAAAATATAATGAGAAGGTTGGGAATGTATGTAAAATCGAAGAATAAAAATGAGTCTTTAAAACAAATTGTATCCACTGTTGCTAGTGCCTTTGATGTTATCAGAAAGAAAAGTCGGTCTAAAGATAAGAATGTAGTGTGACGAGCATTAACAATAGCTTTAGTTAACAAATTGACATCTAACAAAAGATTGATTAGCAACATAAGTGGATATCTTAATGTGAGTCATAAGACTTTACAAAGAGCTATAAAGAGAAGGGTTAACTTTGAATGTGATCCAACAAATATTTTATGGACTTCTAGTGGTAGACTCCTAAGATGTGATATGAAACTTACTAGTGAAGTCAAAAGTTTGATTGAAATTTTTTGGCATGATAATACAAGAGTATCACCTAATTCAAGAGATGTTCTTAAATTGAGAATTGGGTCAAAAATACGTGATCCACATCCTAAACACCTTTTGGACATGACTCAAACTAAATTGTTTAAAAAATTTGTAGATGGTAAGGTATTAAATATTACCATTAGTCAAAGATCTTTTGAAAAGTGTAAACCATGGTATGTAAGGATCAACAAGGAAAAAATCACATGTTGTTGTAAAGCTCATATTCAATTTCGTTACCATTATGATGTATTTCGATCTATACATGGTAGCATGCATAGTAAAGAAATGTTGCAAGAATGTGGTATAAAAATACCACCTCAAACTATAAAAGATTTCATATCAAGTTTATTTTATAAGCCACCTAATGATAAATACTTTCTTTTCAATGCATGTCTTTCTAGTACATGTGATATGTGTAGCAATCTTTCTTTGTTAGATGAATGTTTGCATGAAAATGTTATGACTACTTTTGGACAACAATTAGTTGAGGTAAAAAGATTCAAAACTATTGAATGTCCATTGAAGGATGGGAAGATTGGAATAATGTGTGATCTATTTATAGATAAAGTTAGTTGCCATGCATTTATGGATGAGTTTAAGAGTGTGATCATACCAAAATATGTTAAACACTCTCAATATTCTAGATCGCTTGATGGACAATTCCACATATGTAAGAATACATTTCCAATTGGTACTATACTTTCAATTGTTGACTTTGCAGAGAACTACACGCTTGCACCGCAAGAAGAGGTAAAACCACAATATTACAATTTAGTGCAAGTAACAATTTATGTTCATATAGTTTATACCCATGCACCTGATAGTACAGAGGAGGATTGAAAAATATTGAAGAGTACCATTTTTATTTAAGTGATAATAAACTCCATTCATCTGAGTTTGTCCAATATTGTTTCAAGGTCTTTTATGATAATTTAAAAGATAGACAAATTCAAATGACACAACATTGGATATGGTCAGATAATTGTATAGGACAATTCAAGAATGGTTGAGTAGGACACATAGGCAAACTAACATCCAACATGTGTGGAGTTTTTTTGAGGCTGAACATGGTAAAGGAGAACATGATTGTGCTGGTGCATGCATGAAGAGAGCCCTTAGTAGAGAGCAATTAAAATTTGAAGAAAAAGCTAAATTCAAAAATGCACATGAGATTGTCGAATGGTGTAGCAAATATTTATACACGGGATCAAGTTAGAACTCTACAATCAAACATTTCTTCTACCTAGTTGAAGAAAATAATATCCCTTCAAGATATGATTGTGATACAATTAGTGGGTCAGCTAAATGGCATTCATTTGGGAGTTCAGATTCTAACACTTGGACTATATGGACTAGGGAGCTTGCTTGTTTTTGTCAATTTTGTCTTGCAGGTGAATGGGAAGAATGCGAGAATACAGAATGGGTTGAAGATTGTCAAAAAAGATCATTAGCACCTATTGACACACATTTTGAAGATGATATAGTAAATGAAGACCAGAATGTTACTTTTGCATTAGAAGACTATGATCACATTTCAGACTTCATAGAACCTGGTATGCACAATTTAATTAGATTTTTTTGTGATCTCATGCTTCAATTTATATAAATTTCATATGTACACTCATGTGATTAAAGTGTTTCTATACTTTATCTTATCTTGTAGGACATGTTTATGTTGTTATTGCACCTAGTGATAATGATGAACAGACTGAGTATTGGCTAGCTAGATGTGTGGAACCTAAGAAAAAATTGGCATGTCATCAAGTAGATGATGATGGTTTTGAGTATCGAATCAGGTCTGTTGTTGTAGTTGGCACCAGCTACGTAGATACCTGACAAGAAGAAATGGTTTGCCAACATTTGAAGACTACCAAACCGAAAAGAAGATTTTACACTTTTCTCATTTGGTTGTGGCAACAAATATCAAATTAGAAAGATACAAAGCGAGACCTGCCAATAAGGTATTATGGACAATTTCAATGGAAAAGCACGAGACAATCATAGATGCATTGCAAAAGAGAGAGGATACAAATGGTACATTGGGATGACTACATTTAAATCAAACACATGTAAGTTTTTTCATTATTGTATTATTTATATATATATGTACTTATATAATTTAATTACATGTATATTTCTGTTGTCAATACCAATTTAGAGAACTTATATACCTCTTATTCAAGTCTCAATTACAATTTATGCAAATTTAAATGTTAAAGTGGATCGAACATCAACATCTTGTGCAATTTCATATAGTAAGTACATACAAATTACACATATATTTACATAGTTCAGATACATTGAATATTAATTTATGTGTTTATTAACATGTGCATTTTTGTTTTACATTTTTATTTTAAAGAACCTCATTTGAAGAGATGTGTTGAACCAATTTTATGTTTTGAGTTCATTGAACTATAAATATATCATTGAGATTGTCTTACATATATTGTGAAATGTGTTGTACAAACTAATTCAAAAATGAGAGTTTACTTCTATTTGAAAGTTAAAGGTATGCACTTGATAAATTATAAATTAATTGTCAATTTAAGTAATGACCTCCTATTTTGTTCCATTACTTTTACATTTAAGCATGTTTAAATTAATGTTTGTTTGAAGTTTCAAGTTACTATTGATTGTAATATTAAAAACAAGTCACTTGCACATGATAATTTAAAGATCATTACTCATTGTATTCATTGTATTGATTATATCTTACATTACCAAAAATCACCTTAAGACCACTTATGATGCATTGTTAGGTACGTTATCCATAAATGTGTGTCTTAAGGGGACATGGGAGTCCTAATAGGTCATAATAATTTCTATACATTTTAATAAGTCTTAATATGTTTACTAGCACATAATAGGTATTATTAGGTGATACCGAGTCTTACATTACCAAACAACACATTAAGATCACTTATGATACATTGATAGGTACGTTATCCATACATGTTTTTTTTAAGGGGACATGGGAGTCCTAATAGGTCATTATGTCTATTATAGGTTATGATAGGTATTCATATGTTTACTACCATATTATAGGTCTTATTAGGTGATAATGAGTCTTACATTACAAAACAACACATTAAGATCACTTATGATACATTGTTAGGTACGTTATCAATACATTTTTTAATCTAGTAGGTCAATTTTATTTGTATGAATCTCAATGCATAAATTTGATGTGATTGTTGTCACTTAGGTTTGCACCCTTGTCCAAGGCCTATGCGTGAGGACAACCTAGTGAAACATGGAAACAACCTCCAAGCTGTGGGACTTGAATTGCAAGGTTGAGTCTCTGGAGAAGGCCGACTTCCTCTTACTATCAGGGCGCACCTATCTATTCTCAGAAAGGAAAGGGAGAAAGAGAGCATTAAAGAAAATCTACCTAGTCTAATCTAAGGTAGTGATGCACCAAAACACAGTGTTCAGACTCATTTTCCTGCCCATATATGCACTATGGAACTAGGGTAACATTCAAGGTCATACATTCATTCAGACTTATATCAACCAGTAGCCACATGCAGATCAGGAGACTAACTGAATAACACCAGGAAATAGAAGATTTCACTTGTATATTATTCAATAGGCCAAAGATAGATACAGTATGCAGACTACTGATCTCAACAATGCATCAACGAGAGGCAAAACGATACACCTACGCGTTGATGGCTGAAAGAGATGATACAGGATGTTTATCTAGCTTAGAGGCAAAGAGATTTTACACCGCAAGTCTGCAAGTAGCAGCAGAGAAAATCAGGAAGAGTCGACCCTAAGAACAATTCACCAAATTGCCTTTATAGATTAGGCATAACTGAAGATTTTTGCATTACATTCACTTCTCACCTACTGGCATTAACTTTCCATCCTGAGAATCCAATCAAAGATCTGATTGAACATGGCCTGCATACCAAGAAATCAGATATCCCTCTGAGAAAGAGCTTGGAGAAGACAGGAATGGCACCACAACATTCCCTGACATGGTAGATGGATCAACCGGATGGATGGAGTGTTATTCTATGTTTTACATTTACTCTGGTAGGTCAAGATTGATCATGGAGATCAGATCGCACGACAAAATCGATTATCTTCGTTTTTTGGTTCATGAATCCATCGGAGTCAAAAGGTCAACCAGGCTCCCTATGCGTCAACTAGGCCGCGCGAGCCAATTGCATTTCTTTATTTTACCACCTGGAGGTCCTCCCGTGGTTGACCACCCTTCATTGGACTAACTGTGCCATCTTGAATACTATCATGACTGTGACGGTTACACTAACTGCCAACTGCCATCCTCGACTGTGCCGATAGGACACGTGTCAACAAGGCACTGTGTTGCCAACATAACCCTTGCACATCTTTGCCATAGCGCGATGGCACCTACCGTCGATCGGCCTCAATCCAATGATCATGATGACTCGTCATTCTGCAACTCCCTTCCCTTGTAAGTCACTGGGCCTGTGGCACATGTGGCACTTCTCTATTGGTCCGATGATCACTTAATCCTTACTGTGCCAGCTGCATGAAACATGGTTCCACCAAGACACGTGGTGCCTAGGCGCTATGTCGCCAACATTAACTCTCGGGCAGTTCTCGATGGCGAGATAGCGCCAGCCGTAGATCCCTGCGGATCTGACGATCATGAAGACTCAGCATTTGGCTATGTTGGTCGAACTGAGATCTGGTGCCACCTCATGTCTACATTCTGATCCAGCACACGTGGCTGTTCCTGATTCACCGTAAAACTAACAACCGTCGGTACACCTTTTCGACGACGCAGTCTGCCCATCGTGAGACTTCCGACCTACCGCAAACTTTTCAATCTGCGACTGGGCCCATTCCACTTGGCACCACCTCAACGATGCATCCTGGCGAGACTTGGCCCTACTGACACATGGCGAAAGGGTGCCGAGTCGCTATGCAAAAAACCCTGTAGCTTTGCCATGGCGAGATGGCGCCTGCTGCCGATCCATTTCCAATCTGACGGTCACAAAAACTTGACTTCCCACGACCCACCTTCTTTATTAAATTGTCGGGCCCGCTTGCACATGGCGTCTCCTTGTTGGTCTATTGGCTACTTAAATCTAACTGCACCGGCAGCATGGAATGTGGTCCCATTTGATTCACTATCTTGACGCCGGGTTGACAAATTGCATTGCAGAGTATCGACGGGACCCATCTGCTTGATTCTTCCTCGCCACGGTGAACTTTCTGTTTGGGCGCTATGTAGCCATCCGAAAATGCATTGGTTTTCCGTTGGCGCCATAGCGCCTCGCCATTTTTTTGAAACCTCCGGGCCGTGAACCTTACTGCCCGTTGCCACAAAACCTCTGACTTGCCGTACTCTGCAACCTGGGACCGGACCCTGAATGACACCTGGAAATCATTTGTGAGACCTGATCTTGTCGATCCACGTGGTGGATGGTCGCCATGTCACTATGATAAAATCCGCACATCTTCGCCATAGCGAGATGGCGCCATCCGTTGATGCAACCAAATCCGACGATCGTGAGGACTCGTCGTACCTCATGCTTTCGCCCTCCATGTTGATACACCTGGCATATGTGGCAGTCCTTCATTGGCCCGACATAGCACCATTCTGGCGAATTCCATAACACTTGGCCCCACTGACCTTGGACATGGTACTAAGGCACTATGTCGCTATTGGAAAATCGAGGCAACCTTCCCATAGTGAGATAGTGCCCAACTGCCATCCTAGACTTGATGCAAACGTGGCATATTGTGAAATGCCATAGTGGTAGATGAGGTACCACCCTGACTAATCACGAGGCCACAACATTAGATAGGTCATCCCACCTATCCCGTCCTATGGTCCCACCAAGCCTAAGAGTCCGTCATGGTCTATTTTCCGTTTGGGCGCTATGTCATCAACGAAAAACTCGTGAGTTTTTCGATGGCACCATGGCGCCCCACCAGCATTTCTAAACTTCCCAGCTGCCTGACCTCTTCTTGCCGCAATACTGGCCCGTCATAAACTTGCTTGCCGTCACACCTCCCGGCCGGGCGCTATGTCGCTATCGACGATAAGGGCCCATTTCTCGTTAGCAACATGGCGCCCTCCGGTGATACACGTCATCTTCTGGCCCGTCGTCTTAACACTGGTCTCTATCCCGCAGACCCACCACACCACACGTCATAAGGGCGCCATGTCGCTATGGAGAATTGCGTTGGAAATCTTGATAGCGACATAGCGCCTAACCATTGAATTGCATGGATCGGACGATGGGGAACATGCGGGTAAGAGAAAATAGACTTAGGGAACTTATGAAATATTGCAAGGTTAGAAATATTTAATTTTTTTTTAATATTTCCTGGGCGATTTTGAATATTATTTAAACTGGAGGGAGGGACCGTTTGGGAGGGCAGGCACTTCGAAATTTGAAATGTAGCGGGGGGCAAAATGTGGTAACATTCTGGCGACTCACAGGGGATGCAAGCCTGCTATCCATCAGATCAGTGGCCTTATGTATCCATTGGGCTATGGAGTCAAAAAATGGGTCTAGTGAACTGTAAAACCCTAACCACTGCCTGTGAGAGGTCAAAACATGAAACCCTGCAACTGGAGCCAAAAAACAAAAACTTCCTCCTCTGCAACCTAAATTTTTTGAAACTTGGCTACTCATAGAGAGAAACCTGTGCACGTGCACTTCTTGGAAAGCAGGAACAACAGAAAGAAACTAAACTACTTATGTACATGGACTCAAAAATTTTCAGAAACAGGGCTTCAAATAGATCCCATTGACTGGAATGGGCAGAATTTCACCATTTGGCCTGCTTAGCTGGAACGCATTAGCCTATTTGTAGCTGGAGATCAGATAAGGGCCACTCCATAGTGGATCAAATTTGGAGTGCCTTCCTGGTTTTTCTCTGTTTGAGTCCCACTTGAGAACTAAATCTCCCTCTCTAAAGATTCTGGCCCTTGCCTTCTTATCAAAACTCTTCTTCATCTGCTACTAGTGTATCTCCAGGGTTTGCATAGCTTTGTTTCTCTTTTCTTCTAGTTCAATCAACTCTGCCATTCTCACTGACATGGAACTGTTTTCAACCAATTCCAACTGATGAGCCAACTCCAAGGATGGGAATTACAATGAGATTGGAAGTCTGGCCTCCCTACCATATACCAGCACAAAAGGTGAATTCCCAATAGATCTCTTGGGTGTTATCCTATCAGCCTACAGAGCAGTCCTTAATTTTTTATGCCAAACCCTCTGACTGTCTTCTATCGTTCTCCTTATGATTCTGATCAGATTTTTGTTGGAAGATTCAGCTAAACCATTGCCTTGCGGGTAGTAATTCGATGATGTGCTCAGATAGATATTGTGACTCATTTCCCATGCACAAATCTAGGTTCCAACAAAAGATTTGGCATTATCTGAGATGATAGTAGAAGGACCTCCAAACCTAGACACAATTCCATCAAGGAATTCAACAACTGATGGCTCTGCAGCATCCTTCAAGGCAACTGCCTCTGTCCACCTAGTGAAATAATCGATAGCAGCCAAGATCCATTTATGACCTGCACTAGATGGAGGATTAATGGGGCCTATGAAATCCAACCCCCACTGGGTGAAGGGCTGATCCACCTGAATGGGGTGAAGAGGAAGACCTGCAAGTCTTTGTTTACCTGAGAAAAAGACACATTTCTCACATTTTCTCACATACCTATAACAATCATGGAACAGAGATGGCCAGTAATATCCAGCCCTCATGATCTTCATGGCGGTTGTTCTTGTAGAGAAGTGGCCACCATCAGGGCCATCATGAAATTCTTTAATCATCCTCTCAACCTAATCTTCTTCAATACATCTCAACAGGGTCCCATTATAATCCCTCCTAAATAGGATATCATCAATCACAACATAGGGAATGGATTGCAGTCTATATTGTCTTCTTTTAGCTCTGTCCAATCCCTAAGGGTATCCATTCCCTGATAAAAAGTTCCTCATGTCATCCATCCAGCTCCTTGGGGCATTAACATTTCTTTCCTCCTGCTGCTCTGCAATTACCATAGTAGTCCCTTCATCTGAATCCTGACCTGATAACATTTCTTTGCATAATCCTCTCCCTCTTACCAACTTGGTAATTTGAATATCAACATCATATTCCATTACCCTAGTGATCCATCCAGCTCTCTTTTCACTGATGTCCTTGCTTAATAAGAAGTCTTTTACAATCGCATGCGGCACCAACAAATGGATCCTATTGTAGGATAAGAGGTGTCTAAATTTCTTCAAGGCTCTAATGAGTGCAAGGGCTTGCTTCTCAAAAAATCTATACTTATCTTCATATTCCTTGAGCCCTTCACTAAAGAAGGCTATGGGCTGCTCCTCATTCTTGTCATTTGTCTGAGTTAAGACAGCAGAAACACTTGACTCACCACCTAAAGTGTAGAGGATGAAATCTTTCTCAAAATTTGGGTTCATGAGAGTGGGGGCTGAGGCTATGGCTGCCTTAATTTCTTCAAAAATCTCCTTCCCCTCCTTGGTCCATGAGAAGACCATATCTTTCTTAAGCATGGCTGTGAGGGGTTTCACATTGATGGCAAGATTAGGAATAAACCTTCTTACAAAATTTATCCTACCAAGGAAATTTTGCAGCCCTTTCTTGTGTTTAGGGAGAGGAAGGGCAAGTATTGCTTTTGTTCTTTTTGGATCAATGGTCAACCCATCCTTAGATACAATGTGTCCCAGTAATTTTCCTTGGCTTGTAGCAAAGACACACTTGGCTGGGTTGAGGGAAACCCCAAACTCTCTACATCTTAGAAATACCTGTCTCAAATGATCAAGGTGATCTTTTACATTCTTGGAATATACAGTTATATCATCAAGGTATACTAAGACAAACTTTTCGATTAATCTTTTGAAAGCTACCTCCATTGCCTTTTGGAATGTGGCACCTGCATTTGTTAGTCCGAATGGCATCTTGCAATAAGCATAGGTGCCCCATTTAGTAGTAAATGTTGTCTTATATCTATTAGATTCTTTAACCAACACTTGGTTATAACCAGAAAATCCATCAAGAAAAGAGAACCTCCTTGACCCACTGACCTTGGACAGAATTTGCTCCATAGAAGGGAGAGGATGGTGATCCTTAAGGGAAGCCTGATTAAGATCCCTAAAGTCCACACACAATCTGATTTCTCCATTCTTCTTCCTTACAAGGACAAGGTTAGCCACCCATGATGAGTGTTTGATAGGAAAAATTATGTTAGCTTCAATCAACTTGGATAGTTCCTTCCTCATTAAGGGTTCAATCTTGGGATTCACTGGCCTCTATTTTTGCCTTACTGGTTTGATCCTATCAACTAAATCTATGGTATGCTGAAACAAACTAGGGTCAAACCCCTTTAAGTCATCATATGACCAAGAAAACACATCATTAAATTCTTGACATAGATGAATGAAATTCTCTTGCTCAACCTCAGAACATACCTTCCCCATGTTAAGAGATTTTCCATCAGCAATAGTAACTGGAGCATGATCATCCTTTTCTGCAGCTAGATTTATTCCTTTGCCCCTTGTCTGATCATCAGGATTAAAGACACTCTCCAAGGTAATGAGACCCTTGGGAAACTTGTTGGAACTGAGGTGAATGATCTGATCACCATACTGATCTTGTAGTCTTGACTGATTTCTTTTTGAAAATTTTGCTTCATTCTGCAAGAAACTCACAATCTGCTCATCAGACTCAAACACCTGCCAATGAGTATTAGTATCAGGAATAGCAAGCCTTATTACCACCCTTATTTGTTGCTTCCTCTCTTCCTCAAGATTCCCTGGCACATCATAAGATGCACCCACTACTGCAAGTCTATCAGCATATTTGTTTTCTTTCCTAGGAATGCTTTGGATATTAAATGCTTGGAAACCCTCAAGCAAATCCCAAACTCTTTGTTTGTAAGACTTGAGCAGGCCATTTTTGGTGATATTCTGATTTCTCACTTGGTTCACTACCAACTCACTGTCTCCATATACTTTCAAGGCTTGAATTCCCCTCTTTTGGGCAAGTAGGAGACCTTGGATCAAAAATTCATACTCGGCCACATTATTGGTACAACTGAATTGGAGCCTAAAAGAGAAGTAGTATCTTATTTGTGCAGGGGAGATCAACATAACACTGGCCCCTGATCCATTTCTATTCCTTCAGCCATCAAAGTACATACTCCATATTCCACTTATGTCATCATTAGCTCCAACAAGATCAGGAACTTGAGCCTCCTTCTCTATTATGCAATATGTACTAAGGCCTGTCTCAAGAGTTTCCAACATAGGCTCAAACTGACATGTATTTTCCCACTCATCTAAGAAGAAATCATGAATCTCTACTATGGAGGTGGAAGGCTCATTTACTATGTCATTTTCATCCATCTCCAAAATATGGCAATTCATATTAATGAAGTTGGGGGTGTAGGGTTTAGTGTGATGAAGGGCTTGAGGTTCTGCTCTAATTGAAGCATTGGCCCCATATCTGGTCTTAAATGACATATAAGACCAATCAGCAGATATGAATCCACCTATTTGGGCAGTGAAGTCTCTTGAAAGACAGATGGCAAAATAGGGCTTGACTTCAGCAACAGATATGTCTTGAATCACAGTACAACCAGGGCATGCATGTAGGGCCATTTCCACATTCCTAAGGATGCCTACGGTTTTGACAGTACTCCCATCTAGTTGTAACACATCCCTAATAATGGGCTCATATTTCATTCCTAAAGCATCAGCGACACACCTAGGCATTACTGAGCTGCTAGCCCCTGAATCTATCATGCAATTATGGACTAACTTGCCCCCTATAATCAAAGAAACATAGAATTGAGGAGGTCTAACCTTTTTATTTGTCTCCACGTCACTTGATGGTTGTACTAAACTAGTGTCACCCTCCATGGTAGATGACTGATCTTTGGGCTCAATCTTTTCCAATTCTGGCTGCAGCATCCTTTTCTACATTGGTATGGTGGCAACTGCATCCCACATGGAAATGCTTACATTGGTTTTCTTCATTTGCTCTACCACACTCAAGGGTGCATTAGGAATTTTGGCAGAAACTTTGGGAGCTGTACCCATGAGAGGCCGAGATGAAGCAACATAGGGATCACTTGCATCCTCCTTTCTTGGACCTTGCCTTTGCTGTTGTGAAGTGTTTCTCTGCTCATTTGCTTTTTGTGTATGAGGTATAACACTCAAAGTTGAGGCCTGCTCAGGAGAAAGGGGGGCAGTATGTTCCATAGCTCTCCTCATGCTTCTTGTGTTATGAGCAACGAAATCTTGGTTTACATTACAATGCTCCTCCATCTGGTGATTCATAAAAGAGCAATCACCCTGCCTCTGAACATATGAGGCCTCCTTGGGATGATCTTCCTTGTGTGATTGCTTTATTGTGGACTTCTGGACAGTTAGGGCCAAATAAGATTCTGCTTTCTGACATAGGCAGTAGGTATAAGAATAGTTACATGAAGGACAGAAGTCTTGATCTTGGGCTAAGTTATTTTGAGGAAATAAAACTCTACTCTGATTTGAGCTTGAAGCAGCAGCATGACTATTTTTCCTATTCTGATCAAAAGAGCTATTCCAATGATTAGGAGGGCTACCACCACTTAGAGCCTGATGTTGTAATTGGGGGGACTTGCCACTTTGGGCTTGCTGCCTTTCTAAGGCCACCACCTTGTTACTCATTTTTTGTATTAGAGAAAAACTATCCTCTAATCTCTTCCCTTGGTCCTTCAACTCCTTCCCTTGCTCTTGCAATTTTTTATCCAGAGTCCTCTCTCTTTTATCTGTATTCAGCACTAGACCTTGGAGCATTTCCTTGAGTTCCTCTATTCCGTTTGAGGATGTGGAAGCTTGGGGAACTGGAGTAAGGACTTGTGACGTAGAAATTGTAGGAAGAGGGGCTATTACTGGTTGGTGGTTGGGAACATCAGGAAAGAAAGGCATAGGAGGCCTTGGAGCCAACTTTCCACCTTGTATTAGGATATTCTCAGCTTTTATAGCTGTCTCATAAGCATTCGGTAATGTATCTCCTCCCATAGTTTGGATTGTGGTGGCAATGACACTATTGAAAGCTCTAAGGTAATGCAAGAAGGCGTTACCAGGGGTAGGTTTCACTTTAGTAGGTATTCTATCCCATGCCTTTTGGAATCTGTAATTAAAATCAGTCATACATTCATGGGGGGCTCTTTTTATTGTAGTCAGCTGCTCTAGTAGTGACAAATGGTCACTCTTATCCTCAAAATGTTTGCATAATCCTACTCCTAGTCCATCCCAATCAGTTATGGAACCATGAGCTAAGCCTCTATACCACTGTAATGCTTTTCCTTTTAAAGATGAGGCTAGAAGTCTGATGGCAACATCATCTTCTGTAATACCATGAATATTGCAGACATTCGCTACCTCTTGGATATGCTCTAAAGGGGAAATAAAAGTTTCACCAGTAAAATCAGGTATACTTTTTAGTGCAGATACTGGTATATCATGTCTTTGGGCTAACAACAGAGGACTTCCATCATTAAAGGTGGCAAAAGCATGAACTCTTGGCTGTGCCATATAAACAAGTGTTCTATTGATGAGTGTTGATGGCAATCTAGGCTGAGTTCGAATAGTAGGGGGAGTAGATACAGATCTTACAGGTATATCAACTGTTATTCTACCCCTAACTGGTGATAATGAAGTTCTAGTCCTTCTTCTCCTGAGATTTGAAAGAGAAAGCTCTTGATATTGAAATTTACCTCTAGAAGACACACTTGTTTCAGTCCTGGGCATGAATCACTACAAACTTGGTCTGGAACCAGACTTTTTGATGTTCAGAGTCGCTAAGTACTTGAAGAATCAGCCTCTTGAAGGCTTGAAAACTGAAGCCAGCACTACTTCTTCAGCATTTACCTCTAGAATTCTTTCTTCTTGACACCAGTAGACCCGAAATCTTCTGATGTGTGTCCCACCGGGCATGCCAAAAACTGTTGTCACTTAGGTTTTCACCCTTGTCCAAGGCCTATGCGTGAGGACAACCTAGTGAAACATAGAAACAACCTCCAAGCTGTGGGACTTGAACTGCGAGGTTGAGTCTCTAGAGAAGGCCGGCTTCCTCTTACTGTCAGGGCGGACCTATCTATTCTTAGAAGGGAAAGGGAGAAAGAGAGCATTAAATAAAATCTACCTAGTCTAATCTAAGGCGGTGATGCACCAAAACAGAGTGTTCAGACTCATTTTCCTGCCCATATATGCACTACGGAACTAGGGTAACATTCAAGGTCATACATTCATTTAGACTTATATCAACCAGCAGCCACATACAGATCAAGAGACTAACTGAATAACACCAGGAAATAGAAGATTTCACTTGTATATTATTCAATAGGCCAAAGATAGATACAGTATGCAGACTACTGATCTCAACAATGCATCAATGAGAGGCAAAATGATACACCTACGCGTTGATGGTTGAAAGAGATGATACAGGATGTTTATCTAGCTCAGAGACAAAGGGATTTTACACCGCAAATCTGCAAGCAGCAGCAGAGAAAATCAGGAAGAGTCGACCCTAAGAACAAGTCACCAAATTGCCTTTATAGATTAGGCATAACTGAAGATTTCTGCATTACATTCACTTCTCACCTACTGGCATTAACTTTCCATCCTGAGAATCCAATCAAAGATCTGATTGAACATGGTCTGCATACCAAGAAATCTGATATCCCTCTGAGAAAGAGCCTGGAGAAGATAGGAACGATGCCACAACATTCCCTGACATGGTAGATGGATCGACTGGATGGATGGAGTGTTATTCTGTGTTTTACATTTACTCTGGTAGGTCGAGATTGATCATGGAGATCAGATCGCACGACAAAATCAATTATCTTCGCTTTTTGGTTCATGAATCTGTCGGAGTCAAAAGGTCAACTAGGCTCCTTATGCGTCAACTAGGCCACGCGGGCCAATTGCATTTCTTTATTTTACCACCTGGAGGTCCTCCCGCGGTTGACCACCCTTCATTGGACTAACTGCGCCATCTTGAATACTATCATGACTATGACGGTTACACTAACCGCCAACCGCCATCCTCGACTACACCGACAGGACACGTATCTACAAGGCGCTGTGTCGCCAACATAACACTTGCACATCTTCGCCATAGTGCGATGGCACCTACTGTCGATCGACCTTGATCCAACGATCATGGATACTCGTCATTCTGCAACTCCCTTCCCTTGTAAGTCACTGGGCCCGCGGCACATGTGGCACTTCTCTATTGGTCTGATGATCGCTTAATCCTTACTGCGCCAGCTGCATGAAACATGGTTCCACCAAGACACGTGGCGCCTGGGTGTTATGTCACCAACGTTAACTCTCGGGCAGTTCTCGATGGTGAGATAGCGCCAGCCGTAGATCCCTGCGGATCTGACGATCGTGAAGACTCGTCATTTGGCTATGTTGGTCAAACTGAGATCTGGTGCCACCTCATGTCTACATTCTGATCCAGCACACGTGGCTGTTCCTGATTCACCGTAAAACTAACTGCCGTCGATACACCTTTTCGACTACGCAGTCTGCCCGTCGTGATACTTCTGACCTGCCGCAAACTTTTCAATCTATGACTGGGCCCATTCCACTTGGCACCACCTCAACGATGCATCCTGGCAAGACTTGACCCTACCGACACGTGGGGAAAGGGCGTCGAGTCGTTATGCAAAAAACCCTGCAGCTTCGCCATGGCGAGATGGCACCTGTCGCCGATCCATTTCCAATCTGACAGTCACAAAAACTTGACCTCCCGTGACCCACCTTCTTTATTAAATTGTCGGGCCAGCTGGCACGTGGCATCTCCTTGTTGGTCTGTTGGCTACTTAAATCTAACTACACCGGCAGCATGGAATGTGGCCCCATTTGATTCGCTATCTTGACGCTGAGCTAACAAATTGCGTTGCAGAGTACCGACGGGACCCATCTGCCTGATTCTTCCCCGCCACAGTGAACTTTCCGTTTGGGCGCTATGTCGCCATCAAAAAATGCATTGGTTTTCCTTTGGCTCCATAGCGCCTTGTCGTGTTTTTGAAACCTCCGGGCCGTGAACCTGTCTGCCCGCCGCCACGAAACCTCTGACCTGCCGTACTCTGCAACCTGCGACCAGACCCTAAATGACACCTGGCAATCCTTGGTGAAACCCTGTCCTGTCGATCCACGTGGCGGATGGTCGCCATGTCGCTATGTTAAAATCCGCACATCTTCGCCATAGCGTGATGGCACCATCCATTGATGCGACCAAATCTGACAATCATGAGGACTCGTCGTACCTCATGCTTCCGCCCTCCATGTCAATACACCTGGCATATGTGGCAGTCCTTCATTGGCTTGACGTAGCACCATTCTGGAAAATTCCATAACACTTGGCCCCACTGACCTTGGACGTGGTACTAAGGCTCTATGTCGTTATGGGAAAATTGAGGCAACCTTCCCATAGCGAGATAGCGCCCAACTGCCATCCTAGACTTGATGCAAACGTGGCATATTCTGAAATGCCACAGTGGTAGATGAGGTACCACCCTGACCAATCATGAGGCCACAACGTTAGATAGCTCAACCCATCTGTCTCGTCCTACGGTCCCACCAAGCCTAAGAGTCCGTCATGGTCTATTTTTTGTTTGGGCGCTATGTCGCCAACGGAAAACTCGTGAGTTTTCCAATGGCGCCATGGCACCCCACTAGCATTTCTAAACTTCCCAGCTGCCTGACCTCTTCCTGCCGTAAAACTAGCCCGTCGTAGACTTGCTTGCTGTCACACCTCCCGGTCGGGCGCTATGTCGCTATCGGAGATAAGGGCCCATTTCCTGTTAGCGACATGGCGCCCTCCGGTGATACACGTCATCTTCTGGCCCGTCGTCTTAACAGTGGTCTCTGTCCCGTGGACACACCACGCCACGCATCATAAGGGCGCCATGTCACTATGGAGAATTGCGTTGGAAATCTCGATAGCGACATAGTGCCTAACCATTGATTTGCGTGGATCGGACGATGGGGAACATGCGAGTAAGAGAAAATAGACTTAGGGCACTTAAGAAATATTGCAAGGTTAGAAATATTTAATTTTTTTTATATTTCCTGGGCGATTTTGAATATTATTTAAACTGGAGGGAGGGACCGTTTGGGAGGGCAGGCACTTCAAAATTTGAAATGTGGTGGGGGGAAAAATGTGGTAACAGTGATATTTATCCAATAATGCTCTATAGATAGTTCAAATTATTGTTCATCTTGCATATATACTTACAAAATGTGTCATATGTTCATGAATAAAATATGTCAGAATAAAGAAAAATGCTTGAATATACTTAGAACATGGTGAAACATAATAATATATACTACATACACAAGCATGATAAGAAGTAAAAAAATAGTACATGGTCTAACATACATCATAACATGATCTATGAAGTGAAAAAATACATCGTCTAACATACAGTTTTAACTATTCTAACACAAAGTGTATACATCATAAATAATATATATACATCATAAAAACACAATCTATAGGTGCCAACAAGACCTAATCTATCTGATTGAATGTCCTCTTTTCTCCACATGAAGAGGACTCAGATGGATCATCATGTGTAATATGAGTCATCTCGTCATGTCGGACACCCTGTGAGGTAGATTGATCACCTTGTGTAACATGAGACACATCTCATCAGGTACATGCTTAATTGAAATGGGTCTCAAAATATAGCTTGTAATTAAGTTAAATATTCACTATATAATAAAATAAATACCACAATAGTTGGGTGTCCCTCAATAATGGGAGGAGGCGCACTCTCAAAACTACCAAATGCAGTAGTGGTGAAGTCTTGTAATTTACAATACATACAATTTTTAAATTTGATTTTAGAGCATAATGAACTATACATTATGTACATAAATCACAATACTAACCTCAAATGACGATGTAGATATCTCCATCTAGCTAAGTCCTATGCTCTTAGCAACAGTCGTGGTGACATAGTCCTAAAATTATGGATACATAAATGTTTAGTCAAAATTAAATATACATGAATAATTACAAAGTACATAATTTTTACACTATATTTTTTATACACTATAAATTTAACATGTATATATAATATATATATCATACCTAAGATGTAGCCAATGTCATAGATGTGTCTACAAGTATGCTAGCACTATAATCATAAGATGGAGTCGAAAATAGAGTATACCGAGGCTTGTATGGATGAGTATGTTATGGCTTTTTTTCGTAAAATCAAAACACATAAACTATATATACATGTGGGTCAAAATTGTTTAGATTATAAGTTAATAATAATATACATACATAAAAATAATACAAATTATTTGTCTTCAGTCAAAATTTCATACCACATGTATTTGAGGATGTGCCTCAGTGGTAACTGAAGTAGGACTTGTACTAACATCAATCTGTGTAGATGCAAAAAATCCCTACAAAATCAGATAACAAGAACATATGAGCACATGTTATTAAATTTGAATTTGAATGTACATTTTTATAGTGTAATTCAAAGTGCATACTGTATAAAGGACACTAATGTCTGTAGGTCTCGAAAAAAAACTATATTGCCTCCTAGGAGAAACAATATCATCCATCCTCTGTTATTTCAAAAGGACAAATTAATATAGTTAATACAATTACACATATATGTAGAAAGTAAATAATTATGTGTACTTTATATTAAAATTAAAACTAAAATTTTACTTGCTTCTCTTGACTCGCTCCAGGTTCTCCTTGCTGCATGAGGTCAAAAAATGATGACACGTCTATCTCGTCACTACCATCACCACGGGCAACGTATACATCATCATCAAAATCTACACCCTCATCATAATGGCCATCATGTATTGCACTAGGATCGCTTTGGGGGCCTGTGCATATGCCTCCATAACTAGTACAAACATGTCCAAGTGGAGGAGCATGTACTGCCTGCATCCACTGTTGTACTAAATTGCCCGGAAGGGCACTCAAATGGGTAAAAGTAGATGAAACTGCTTGATGATGGTGAGGAGTAGGCACAATAGGTGCAAGAAGAGGTACAAGGGGCTCAGCTCACCTATGGTTTCTCATTCTATCACTCAATTTTGCCCCAGGCCTATCCTAAGGCATCCCTCTACCAATCCCCTGAAATGCTTTCATATCAAAATAGTTGGGTTTCAAACCCAACTCAAACTCAGCCCATAAATTCCTAAGGAAGTACATGGGCAACTCATGGTTAGCGTGTGGTGGATGGTGAAATACCATACACCACTGCTCCCAAAAATGTGCTACTATACGTGGATGTGTACACCACTTAATGGAAATGTGAGGCTTCTTATCACTAATTGTTTCACCCATCTTTGGGTTTACAAAATAATGTTTTGAATTCCCTTTACCTATATGCATGTTATAAACCTCTCTGTATGATAAGCCATCAGAGTAGAAGGCATCCATGCTTTCCCTCCATGATCTAAATGAATCAATGTCTGAATCAAAATGATGGATGGAGTCAATTATGCCTTGCATGCTATCTACAAGACGTAGTAGGTGAGGGGGGGCGAGGGTGCCTCTCATGTTGGATAGACTCTATATCACGCATGAGGTCCTTGAGGTTATGCCTCATGGTCTCTTGGAGCTAATCTACGGTGGTTGGTGGAGGTGGAGGTGGAGGTGGAGATGGAGGTGGCGGAGGTAGGGGTATGGGAAGGGGATGGGGTGGCGATGGGTCCATCAAATATAATCTGCATATATGTTTAAACAACATAAAACATAAAACATGACAAAATTACTATTTAATTAAATTTAAATCTAAAATTTACCAACTAGATCTATATAAATGCACATATCTTTATTAAAATCATATCAATTAAATAAATAAAGTTAAACACTTAAGTCAAATTAAACATTAAATACCAAATTTTTAAGTCTAATCTTAAAATAATAGTCCAAAAAAATATATCTAGGTTAGTTCAAGGTTTCTTTTCTTAAAACAAGAACCACCAAGATAATTTTGCTTTCATGTAAACTTATTTTGTGACACTAGGGGATTGTATGAGCTCATTATGGATTATATGTTCATCTCAGGATGAAAAAAAGTTAGGATTATGACAAGGTTATGGTTTACAATTTTGTTATGTTAACGGTTTTCATGATGGCTAAGCTTAAGATTATTATAATTATTATGGTCCTTTAATGTTAGGAAACTTACCTAAGATTATGGTTTTAGTTAGAATTATATTTAGGTATCCTTATATTTATTATGATCCTATTGTTTATAGGATATATAATAGATGGCATTAGGATGAGAGTTAAGGTTACAATTAGAATGAAAGTTTAGAGATAGAATTATGATTTAATTAAAAAATATTTATGATTGTAGTTTGAATCCTAAATATTATTCGCTTTTTAATGCAAACTATAAGTGCAGATCATGTCAGGTAATGAACTAATACATGTGAACCTTATCCCTAACCATATAATAATCCTAATTCTAATCATAATCCATAATTCATTACCTTATGAAGCTTTGGCTATCCATTTTATTGCAAGAGTAATCCCTTGAACTCTCTTAAAGTTTTCATTCCAACTTACTAATCTCCTTTCTTTATGTGAACTACTCCTGGTAGCACGATTCTTCATATTTCCTTTTCCATGTGACCACAAAATGTTCCTAATAGATTTATATAGAAGACCAAACTGATTTAAATAAAATGAGAAGGAAGAAAAGAAACTTACACCCAATATGAGGAGAGAATCATTTATCATACTTGAATTCTACCAACCAAATTGAGATAATTAGAGTTTCAGTTGTTGAGTTTTCCAAAGATTTTCTTGTTCATATAAAGACACATTTCATTTATATGTTAGGGTTTACTACAAATGGAATTCCTAGGTACCTAACCACTTAATTATAAAATCTCCATCCAATACCATATTTACTACACAAGGTAGGGGACTCAATATTTAGCCCCAATAAGATAGATGTAGAGACATAAATCTTACTACCCGATACAAAGAAAAGAGGTCCAATTTGATCATTAAATGACTCGTGTTGCACTCTTCTAGCTTAAAAGGAATACAAATATTATCAACAAACTATGTGTTAGATACTTATTAATTATTTGGAGAGTAGATCCTCTAACTTTTAGAGACAACTGGTTATCTCTAAGGAGATAATGTAATGAGTCAACAACAATACAAAATAAAGAGGATGCAAGAGGACACCCTTTCATAATTGATTTAGAGAGTCCTAAAAATTATGATCAAACCCCATTAATTTCTTTACTAAAACCCTGACACCAATTATAAGAGAGGACACCATTTGACATTATATTGGATGGAATCCTGGGCTTGTAACATCATCATAGTGAAACTCCATTCCACCCTTTTGTAAACATTTTCATAATTAATTACTTGAGCATGCCTACACTCTATCCTGGAAATGTTTCCCAATCCAGAGTCTTCCAATAGGTTATCAAGTTCTCCAATATGCATAAATATCCTTAACAAAACACTTTTGTGTAGGGTTAATGATCTTGGGTATGATATCTTCTAGTCTAGAGGCTAAGACCTTGGCAATAATTTTGTATGATATGTATTTAGGAGTGTCCTGTCTCTAATTTTTAATGAGACTCTTATCTCCCCTTGGGGATCAATTTTATGAACCCTCCATTGATTACTTGACCTAGGGATTTTATGACCCCTCCATTGATCACTTGATCAATTTTATGAGCCCTCCATTGATTACTTGACGTAGGGATTTTTCATTACTAATATTTTGGATGGAGGAGCTGATTTATGATAGAAATGAGTTTATCAAGGAAAAATGCATCTTCATTCTAGGAATGATGGTTCTCATTTTATCCCTATCTTCTAAATAATTTTGAACTATCATCATCTTCTAACCAAAAAATTGATAGTAAAATTAGGAAAAAGATCTTACTATATATCACTAGGGGGTGGGTATTTGTTTTTATAGAATAAGGCAATATTTTGTTATGTGGCCTTCCATTCTGCAAAGGCAATAAACATTTAGGCTACCCATACAGGAAAATAGGAAACAAATAGGGGAATCTCCAGTCTCCAAAAAAAACTTTTAAGCACTTCCAACCCAAGATAAATAGAAATTAGTCCACCCTAACATAATTATCTAGTTAGGGATTGGGGTGTTAGAGTACTTCAATACCCTCCTAATTAGATATTACATGATGAATACTCACTTATGATATAAAGGTTTAGGCATCTAGTGGAAAGACAAGTTATTCACTTCTTTAGATATATTCTTAGGCATCCAAGGGTGTAGTCTGGGCTCCTACTGGCATTGATGTGGACACCTCCACCTCTTGATGGTGAGGGAGGGTTACTTAATTAGATGCCTAATTCGTTCAAGTCTCTTCTAATTTTTTTTTATTATGTATCAGTTTGAGACCTTGATATCAATATTTAATTAGTTTTAGGATTAGGGTTCAATTTGGTTTGTACTATTTGATTAGGTTTACATGCTTAGGTTTCAATTAAGACAAGAGTTAATAAATTGAATTAAGTTTTAAAGTGCTAAATTTGGTTTTAGATATACAATTATAGTTAGAGCTTTTAGATTAAAAACCAACATTAATTCAAAAAAGTTAGGTTTGAATTTTGTTTTAAAGTGTTGAATATATTATTGAGTTCTAGTTTAGGGTGATCTGGTTTAGTCTTAAGGTCAACATTTAACTTGGTTCAATCTTAGGGTAACGGTTCAATTTGGTTAATGGTTGGGGAAAGGATTTAAGGTTAAATTCAAGGTTTCTACTGTTAAGTTGGGATATATAATTAGGTTTATAATCATGGTTTAATTCAATTTGGTTTATAAGTATAATATTAATTAGTTAAGGGCCAGGGTTACCTTTCAATTTAGTTTGATATATTCAATTTGGTTTAGGGTGAACTTGGGAGTTAGTTTATTTTAGTGTTAAATATTAAGATATAATGCTTCGGTATCACTCATTTTTTGATATTTTGATTATATCACCCCTATACATGTTGATAACTTATATGTGATGAATCTTACAAATATTATTTGGTCTCATTACATGTGTCATGGTAATTTTTTTAAGTTTATGTACATGAGATGCACCTATATATGGTGTTTTTCTTTTCTTATAATATATAGTGTTAAATATATATAAATTTACCTATGTACCCTTCTTGATTATCTATGATGGACATGTCATAAATGACATATCTCTATATGATTCTTTTGATATGATATGCATGGATAATATATATAATGAAAATTTTAAATCCTTCCTATGCAATAATGATGTAATTAGATATGTACAAATGTTTTTAGATTCACATGTACATGACATGTAGATGTAGATATGATGCTCCTCTAGGATAATTTAGTTTAAATCATAAATAAGGTTACAATTTTAAGGTTTGACATTTATAAAACTAGTACTCAAGGTAAGATAGGAAAGTTATTTAATTATTTATATATTACCTGGTGTAGGTTTTAGCAAATTAAGATTAAGGTTAAGATAATAGTAAGGGTTATGATTAGAGTTAAATTCAATACAAATTGACATTATAGTTAATCCTAAATGACGCCTAGCCAAGGGATCCAAAGAACTAATCAAAAGTTTTACTAAGCAAGCAATAACATACATACAATAATTTACATTTATAAAAATCATAAGAGATTGCATTTCTTAATGAGCACATTTACATTTCATTTTAAAATAATTATAAGTACTAAAAGTAAAATAAATAACACATCCACATGAAAGAATATTAACTACTTCAGTTCAATCCATTTAAGTAATTTATATCCATTTGTTCCGAATGCCACTTGACAAATTAATTCGAAATGCACAATCATCCATTGTACATGTCATAGGGTATGAAAGGCTGAAAGAATATACATTTATAAAATAGTTTGCATCATCCATTTTCGATCCATGAAACAAAGTATAATACAATTTAAGTAAAATCATTTTAAATACTAGAAGTTTTTTGTTTGGATCCCTTGGCGGGCTGTTATGTGATTAAGTACTCAGTTATATATGTTTAGAGTTTTATTGTACATAACTATATGGTTAGGTTGAGATTATAGTTTAAATAATGAATTTAGGTCGAGGTTATAGTTAAAACAAGGTCGAGGTTATATGGTTCTAGGTCGAGGTTATATTTATTTGTAAAATTACATGTTTAAACAATGAATTTACATATAATCTAATCATTCAACATTGTAATAAATACATAAATTAAAATACATTTTGAAACATCTAAAATAATAATTTTTTAAATAAACATTTACGAAACTATATTTTAATTAATAAATACAAAAATTTAAACATCTACTCATTAACAATGTAAATTTACAATTTTACGTATATTAAAAATGAAAAATAAATAAATTAACATACATATTAAATTGAAAATTGAAAAAAAAAAGTAAAATAGTACAAAACATATTAAAATACCTGGTATATCGAAAACTAGCAGCAAGGGGGTGGTCGGTAGGATTGAAAATCGGGCTCCCGTATGCGTCTCTAATCGGGCTCTCGTTTTTGAAGTCATGAAAATGACTTCAAAAATGCACAAAAAATGGGGTTAAATAAAGTCTTCCAAATCGGGTATCCAATTTTTAAAAGTAATCAGGCACCCGATATTTGAGCACCTCGGGCACCCGATCCGCTTTTGAATATCGGGTACCCGATTTTTGAAATTAGGGTCAAGTGCCCGAAGCTTAATTTTAAAAATGGGTAGCCAATTTTTATCTATTTCTGAGAAGTACAATTCTACGGATTTGACTTCCGTGAAATTGCAACCCAACTTCTTGTGGTCACCAAGTATAAAATTAATCTTTCTTTTATTATCAAATTTTCTTGTGTGGACGATCACAACGAGAGCTTTACATTTCCAAATTGGGCCCAATCTAGCCGTTGTTTTTAACGAAGTATTGGAGTTTAGTATCTGTACGGGTTTGGAGAACATCCCTCATGGCAATCCTGCCGTCATGGAAACATGGTTAAACATTTCACTATGTATACAACATCTTACCAAGACTGAATATAGACTTGAAACAATATCACGGAAAGACAGCCATGCCTGATCAGAGCTTTCCAGTTTCTGGACCAAGTCTGACCAATCAGAGGAATGAATTCCCATTGCCATCAAATGAAACGGCAACAAAGGCGGTCAAGGTTTCCATGTCGTATGAAGAAATGGTGAGACTGGCGGCCACGCAGTACGTACGGGGCAGAACGGTGGAGTCTTGGCTTGCCAGTCCCGCTCTGGGAGCGGAGGAGCAGAAAGGAGTAGAATTGGCTAATCTTCTCGTCTTCTCAGCGGAGTGCATAAGCAACACCAGTTATGACCAAGCCGCGAGGCTTTTGACGCAGCTGTGCAGCATCTCTTTGCAGTGGGGAAACCCAATTGAGAGGCTCTGCTATCATTTCACCGGGGCGCTGCAGGAGAGAATCCAACGCCAGGAATGATCAAACTTAAGGAATCCTCTAAAGCCAATGCCCAATTTCCCATACACTTTCAACAACGGTTATAACAAAACTGAACTCAATCAGGTGATGGCGTATTATAATAATGTTATGCCCTTTGTTCAAATAGCGCAATTGACATCTGTGCAGGCAATCATAGACAACGTGGGAAACTCGAGCAAGATTCATGTTATTGTTTTGGATATTCGAAATGGGTGTAAATGGTCGGCGTTGATGGAAAGCCTAGCAGCCAGACGACGTTCGTTTCCAATAATGCTTCTGAGGATCACAGCAATTGGATTGGACGGTGATGAACTGAAAGACAGCGAGAGAAGGCTTCATGACATCGCTGAGTCTTTGGAGATTCCATTTTCGTATCGGATGGTGCAGATCAAAAGGATGGAGGAGATGCACGAAAGCATGTTCAATGTTAAACCTGAGGAGGCTGTTGCTGTGGTTGCTTCTATGGTTTTCCATAGGCTGTTGTATAACAAGAGATTGAGGCCGAGGATAATGGTGAATATAGGAATTGAGGCTGATATGAAGGCAAAGAGAGACAAATACACAGAGATAATAACAGATTTTATTGTCTTACTGCCTTGCACAAATGCATTACATAAGACCTCTATTTATAGAGGGTATGAGAACTCTCTACACACAACATATTTTACACATGTTAAACTACATTAAATATAATATTACATATATTAAAAAACGTGGGTGGCTGGAACGGCAGAGTGTCTGCTATGTGATTTAATGTGGACGGTGCTGGACGACAGAGTTGGGCTGGACGTGGGCTGGCTGTCTACTAGTAATGACAAAAGTTAATAACTAACCACTACCGCCAACACTCCCCCTTAATTTTTGTCATTAACAAATTTTGCATCAGTAATACCCAATTTCTCTCGCAGATATTCAAAGTTATTCTTTGGTAATGGCTTAGTGAATATATCTGCCAATTGATCTTCAGATTTGCAGAACTCAAGGTGGATTTCTCCATTATTGACCAATTCTCTGATGAAGTGGTACCTTGTATCAATATGTTTGCTCCTCTTATGAAATACATGATTTTTAGATAATGCTATTGTTGATTTGTTATCACAAAGAATTGGCGTTGGTTCCTCCTGATGATGGTGAAGATCGAACAAAATTCAACGCATCCATACTGCTTGACATGCTGTGGAAGTGGCAGTTACATATTCGGCTTCAACTGATGAGATTGTCACTATAGGTTGCTTCTTTGATGCCCATGATACAGCTCCTGATCCAAGGTGAAAGATATATCCAGAAGTGCTCTTCCTGTCATCAATGCTACCTGCAAAATCACTGTCTGTATAACCAATCAAACCAAAATTGTTAGCTTTGGAATATAGAATTCCATATCCCATTGTTCCTGCAATATATCTCAATATCATTTTTCCAACTTGCCAATGAGAATTTTGTGGTGATTCCATAAACCTTGAGATTAAACTGACACTATACATGATGTCTGGCCTTGTAGCTGTCATATACATTAAACTTCCAACAAGTCTTTTAAACATAGTTGGATCAACATTTGAGCCCTTTTCTTCCTTGCTAAGTTTTGTTCCTATTGCAACTGGAGTTGACACTGGATTGGAATTCATCATTTTAAATCTCTTTAAAACATCCTTTATATACTTTGATTGACAAATGAAGATACCTTTGTCACATTGAATAACTTCAATACCTAAGAAATATCTCATCAACCCCAAATCTGTCATTTCAAATTCTTTCATCATTTCTGACTTGAACATGTCTACTGATAGATTTCCAGTGAATATTAAGTCATCAACATACCAGCATACAATCAAAATCTGACCTTCCTTATTAGTCTTAACATATAATGTGGGCTCATTGTTACTTCTATTGAATTGATTACTTATCATGTATGAATCAATCCTCTTACACCAAGCCCTAGGAGCTTGTTTCAAACCATAAAGTGCCTTGTTTAGTTTATATACCTTGTTTTCATGCCCACTAACCTCATAACCAGGTGGTTGTTTAATATATACCTCTTCATCAAGAAAACCATTCAAAAAAGCTGATTTTACATCCATTTGATACACTTTCCAATCATTTTGTGCTGCTATTGCTAAAATAGTTCTAACTATGTCAAGTCTAGCAACTGGAGCAAATATTTCATTATAATCAACTCCATATTGTTGTGAAAAACCTTTAGCAACTAGTCTTGCCTTGTGCTTAACAATTTCACCTTTTTCATCAAATTTAGTTTTGTAAACCCATTTGACTCCTATACATTCTTTTCCTTTAGGTAAATCCATTAATTCCCATGTGTTATTTCTTTCAATAGAGTCAATTTCTTCATCCATTGCCTTGATCCATTTATCTTCTTTAATTGCTTCATCAAAATACAATGGATCACAAGAAAATAAAGCAAAATTTGAGTAAATATCTACATTCTCTTCTTCTTGATCATATATTTCTTTTAAGCTTCTTGTCTTCTTACCTTTGTAACCTGGTGTTGAGAATGTTGAATCAAATTTATCACTTACATTTGAACTTGGAGGTGAGGCACCTTGCACAAAGTTCTTTGGTGGAGTATTGGGTGTTGATTGAGTCCCTTGTTCCTTTAATTCATTATCACCTTGTAATATTGGTGCTCCTCTTGTGACTTGTTTGTTATCATTTTCATGCCATGAATCTTCTTCTTCAAATTTAACATCCCTGCTAATGATCAATTTCTTTGAAATGGGATTATACAATCTATAAGCCTTTGATTCTTCACTATAGCCAATAAAGATGCATTTTTCACTTTTATCATCCAATTTCTTTCTCAATTCAGATGGAACTAATGAATAAGAAACATAGCCAAAAACTCTAAAATGGGATACTGTATGTTTCTTACCATTCCATGCTTCTTGTGGAATTGTGTTCTTAACACTCTTTGTAGGACTCCTGTTCAAAATGTATACAACACATGCTACTGCTTCTGCCCAAAACTCATTATATAGAGTTTTGGCCTTCAACATACTCCTTGCCATTTCCATTATGGTTCTATTCTTCCTTTCTGCTACACCATTTTGTTGTGGTGTGTACCTTGTGGTAAACTGCTTCTTAATTCCATGAAATCTGTAAAATTCTAAAAAATCATTAGAACTGAATTCACCACCTCTATCAGATTGCAATACCTTGATGTAGTGACCACTTTGCTTTTCAACAAAATCTTTGAACTCCTTGAACTTTTCAAAAGCTTCACTTTTTGTTTGAGAAAGTATATCCAAATCTTCCTACTAAAATCATCAATAAATGTTAAGAAATATATACTTCCTCCTAAAGATGGGGTTTGCATAGGTCCACATATATCAGTGTGAACTAATTCCAATGTTGCTCTTGCTCTATATGAACCTCCTACTAGGAAGCTTTCTCTATGTTGTTTTGCCAAAATACAACTTTCACATGAACTTGGTGGTTTCAATATTTGAGACAATCCTTTCACCATATTCTTCTTTTGTAATAAGCTTAAAGAATCAAAATGAAGATGACCATACCTCAAATGCCATAGCCACGACTGATCTGAGTATACTGTCTTGAAACTAACTTCTTTTCCTCCTTGAATGGAATGAATCTCAAGGGGGAACATTCGATTTTGTGTCATGTTGACCCTTGCAATTAACTTGCCACTAGGATTTCTATCCAAGATTGTGCAAACATCATTATCAAAAGAAACTTTGTAACCTTTTTGTACTAGTTGACCAACACTCATGAGATTGTGTTTTAATCCAGGCACAAAATACACATCAGGAATATATCTTTTTCCTCCATTTTTTGTCAAGACATTTATAACACCTTTTCCCATTACAAAGACTTTACTATCATTTCCTAGCTTTACTTCAGATTTTACAGAATCATCCAAGCTAGCAAACAAATCTTTATTTCCAGTCATATGGTTACTACATCCACTATCTAGGAACCATATATCACTAGAGCTTTCTTGAGCAACATTACAAGTTATAAATAAACATCCTGAATTGTTATTAGATACATCTGAGTAATTAGCACCATTCTTTTCAATATCCTCTTGTTTCTTTCTACATTCACTTGCAATATGACCAAATCTCTTACAATAATGACATTGAATTCGAGATTTATCAAACCTTGATGATGGGTGTTGGAATGAACTTCTGCCATGTCCTCTATTAGAACTCTGAATGGATTGATTTGTTCTCTCTTCTTGATTTGGACTTCCACGTCCATGTATGCTTCTACCTCTTCCTCTTCCTCTGTAGTTTAATCTTCCTCTTCCTCTGCCAAAAGATACCTGCGATCTAAATGCATTCTCCAAAGAAGAATTGTTATTTCTGTTCATTCTTGATTCATGAGATAAAAGTGAGCCCATCAATTCATCAATAGATAGTATTGTCAAATCTTTAGATTCTTCAATGGCAACAACAATGGCATCAAATTTTCTAGGCAAACAACGAAGTATCTTTTCAACAACTTTTTGATCTGTCAAATCATCACCATATGATCTAATTTGATTAACCACATTCATTACTTGATTTAGAAACTGATCAACTGAGTCTGAATCTTTCATACTCAAATTTTCAAAATCACGCCTTAAAGTTTGCAATTTAGCAATCTTAACTTTTGATGTCCCTTGATATGCTGTTTCTAAAATATCCCATGCAATTTTAGACTTTTTAGCAGCACAAACTTTAGGAAAAATTGATTCATCTAAAGATTGGTGAATTAGAAACAACGCTTTAGCATCCTTTTTTCTGTTATCTTGTAATTTATCCTTTTCATCTTGTGTTAATGTAGACTCATCTTGTGGTTCAATAAAACCCTTTTCAATAAGATCCCATATGCCTTGAGAACAAAATAGTGTCTCCATTTTTATAGCCCAAAATTCATAATTTTTACCAGAAAATATTGGAATTTGTGGTTGAGCTATACTACTTCCTGAAGCCATATTAATACACAGTTACAACTACACCTTACAATTTTAAACTTTGCTTTACAAAGCAAATCCACCAAACAAGTCTAAGCCAATGACATATAGCTTAAACAAACAACATTATAATGCTTATTTTCACCTTTTAACAATTTTTTTTTTAAACATTAGACTTCACTCCAAGAAATCAGCTCATACCTTCTTCAAACATTAAACTGGGATCTTTTCTTCTCTCAATCTTGGCAGCCACTAGTCTCCAACTTTAGAAGCTGATAATGATCTACAATCAAGAAAACATTAGAAGCTCCATTCACTGCTACAGCAGTTATATATATCAACACATAATTCTTTTGCTCCTAGGCCCAGCTCTTCATGCTCTGATACCAATTTGAAGGCAAAGAGAGACAAATACATAGAGATAATTACTGATTTTATTGCCTTACTGCCTTGCGCAAATGCATTACATAAGACCTCTATTTATAGAGGGTATGAGAACTCTCTACACACAACATATTTTACACATGTTAAACTACATTAAATATAATATTACATATATTAAAAAATGTGGGTGGCTAGAACGACAGAGTGTCTGCTATGTGATTTAATGTGGACAGTGCTAGACGGCAGAGTTGAGCTGGACGTGGGCTGGCTGTCTGCTAGTAATGACAAAAGTTAATAACTAACCACTACCGCCAACATGATAGCAATGCTCCTTCGTTTGACAACTGGTTCGTTGATTTTCTCTTCCATTGCAGCGCTTATTTGGACTCCTTCGATGTGATTATGCCCAATAGACATGATCTTTGAAGGGTCAAGTTTGAAGAAATGATGTGTGGAAGCAGGATCATGAATATCATAGCCTGTAAAGGGTCAGAAAGGAGGGTTAGAAATGTTAAGATTGATGTTTGGAGGTGTTTCTTCAAGCACAGTGGATTGATTGAGATGAGCTTCAGTTATCAAGCTTGGTATCAGGCAAGATTGTTGCTGAAGGGATTTCCTAACGTGGAATGCTATAGCCTTGAGGCCAATGGAGATGCCCTCATTACAGGGTGGAAAACAACCCCTATTGTCACAGTATCTTTATGGACTTGTACTTGAATGTGGGCTGACTTCTTAATGTAATGGTTTGGTCATTTCTAAGTGATATTGTTATCAAGATTTGTTTGTACTTTAGAAATAATAGCTCTAATGGAGCTTCAGTCCCTGTCTTTTGTCTGAGATCATAGTTTGTCTTTACAATTAAGTATAGGTTGGGTCACAGGGAGTAAATAGGAATGGTTGTTAACATGAAATTCATAGTTTTTAGTGTAGTCTATTTTGTTTGTGTAATTTTTAAATGGGAGGGATAATAAAATTTTAAAAAAAAAAATTAAGATTCCATTCACATAGCAGAAAACATTCAAATATTGTATCCTCAAATTTTGGAAACTGAAAACTGTAAGCAGTTATTGCTGATAGATGGTATCTAATATAAGAGGAAGTGAAGAGCAATAGGGAAAAAACATGATTATTGTTTCCATCACGAATATAAGCATAGACATGCACATATAAAATCTATTTTGCTTTGGTTTATATATCTAAAACATTGATTTGTAAAATCAAAATGTAGGAATCTTATGCTTGTCACTGATGGTTTTTGCATTGGTCAAAGAAAATTCATTTTTCTTTAGTGCAAGACCTGCAAATTTCCAATTTTGTTAGTAACATGTATCAATTGATATGCACCAAAAAAGCATATATAAATTTGGTTTTAGAAAAGTTTTCAAGCATAGGATTAGTTGTGGTTACCTTTGTGGCTGCATCAAATAGCTAGACATATTTGGAGAACTGGATTGCACAACATTCATGGACTTGATATATCATCTTAGATAGATTAACAATACCAAAAGATGTCAGTTTGTGAACATATTTGTTAAAACTTTGACGCATTGAGTTGGAAAAATCACATGAATTAACAATTTTATTTCCTATATAATTCAATGGTTTCTAATCTGCCTACCATGCTCAGTGGCACATTAACCACGACTTTTTTTTTTTTTTTTCTAGTGGTAGTTTCTAGTAAGGTCTTCAATTATGAAGGAATTTGTAACTGCCTTATTATTTTTTACTATTAGCTATGAGTAGATGTCACTTTCAACATCGATTATTATGTAACACCCAGTGCTAAGGTTTTTGGGGCAATGCTTCAAATCATGGTGATAGAGACCTTATTTTTCAAAGCTTGAGAGATTTAATCAAACAATTGACATGCCTTTAATTTCAGATTTGGCTATAACTGGTAATGACAAGTAGATGTTACAGATAGGAATAGCTACTTCAATCACAGTGATACATTTCCACCTATATTCTACCATCAATAACAAGGGCATTTCAGTAACAATTAAAGAGTCACCAGTCAAGCTCTCCATGATTTTTTTTTCCAGAAATCCATTTCATATGTTTCAATAGAAATAAAAGAGTTCAATAATCAGAAGAAGGTTATTTTGGCATGTTTTATAGAGGTCAAAAATAATATTTTTTTTCTACTTTGGGTTTTTCCATCAATTTAGGGCCTTCTCTATAATTTTACATTTTCTATATATGGGAATCATAATCCTACATTTCTAAATATATTCTTCCATCAATGACAAGGTCATTTCTAAAAATTTCAACAAGTCATAGAAATCAATAGTAAAACACTCAAAAAATTGATATATGGAACATTCATGAGCCTTTACAGATGTTGGTTGACTCGGACTTAGAGGTATCAGTTATGGAGACCGGTCTTGTTTTTGTAATCAAGAAAATGTATCTGCCAAACACATCTGAAAATTTATCATGCCTACTTGTGCATTATCATTTTCAAATTGTATCATGAACATTATTAAAAAACAAATTGCCACTTTTGACATATATTCAATCTAAACATTTTTTATAACCATATTTTACAGACCTTTGTGAAGTAGTTTCATGTAAAAAGCCCATGATGCATAGTCTGACAAAGATTGACAATGTCATGATGTGACTCAACCAAATTTTTTAATTTAATTTTGACTAGATTTATAGTAGATGCCCTTAGGTAAACTATTTTAGGCTTCGACCTTCTATTAGGGTTACTAGATCCTATTGGAATATCTTAAGAGAAGTTTGTGTAGAATGTTTTGAAGATTTTGAGTACAGAACATGATGTGGGTTTTACGGCAGATGTGACAAGAATCATAGAGGAAATTATGGAAAATTAGATAGATATTTGGTAGTAATTAATATGAGACAATGTAGTTTTGCTCAACCACTTCCATAAAAATTGGGTCAAGAGAAGGATATCACCTACGAAACCTTACCAGATTTTGGCCATAAAATCTTAGGAAATTTTGTTTGTAGTAAAAGTTAATAATAGATATAAATATTTAAGACATAAAATAAAATGTAAAAAATGAAGCCTTGGCCAAACTATCTACAATCTATTAGATAGGCAATCTCACACCTTCAACAACAACCAAATATCCCAAATATCCTTTGAAAAGAAGAACTTGAAATTGTAACTTACATTTTTCTCTAGATTTGATTCAAATAAATGACTTCTAAACTCTCCGCTCTTCTTGAAGACTACTTCAAATGCCTGGTTTGCAATGATTGTAAATTTGGTTAATTTTCATAATCACTCTAGCCTATACCTTCTGACAAGGACTGCTATACAATTAACATGTGAGCTATTGTCATGATTAATATTATCTTATCAACATCTTTTTTTGCTTATTTTTCACAGTTAAAATATAAAATTACCCCTAGGAAAAATCTACAAGAACAATAGAAAATTAGGAATATGATATCAAATTTTTTTTCTTATTTAAACCTTTCAAAAAGATAACTTGTCTCAAGCAAAATTAATGATGTTGCACCAGAAAAAACATTAGTTCCCTACCTTATGCAAGGCGATGACTAATAATAGAATCTTAGACACCAACTCTAGCAACAATATCATGATAGAAGTTTAGGACTAAACTCCCATTAAAATCTTTCAAGACAACTTTTATCCATTTATTAAAACAATTTGTAGCTATTAAAGTTCATTTATGACCATAACTAGAAGGGGAATTAATAGCACCTATAAAATCCAATCCCCACTTGAGAAATAGTTTTTTTTAACCTAGATAGGATGGAGGGGAAAGGATACCAACCTCTTATTATCAGTAAATAAAGCATATTTTGGGCAGTTCCTTACCAACTTGAATTCATCCTTGTAGAGATTTGGACAGAAGTATCTAACTCTCATGATCTTAAGGGTTGTATTTATAGGTTAAAAGTGTCTAGCAACTTCTCCATCATGACATTCCTCCAAAAGATTGTTATTCTGGTTTAGTTCTCCACATCTTAGTAGTACTCCATGATAGCCCTTTCTATACAAAACATCATCTCTAACTACAAATGGAATTTCTTGCAAATGGTAGTACCCTTTTTTCATTGTTTAAACCTTAGGGGCACTCACCAGTGATGATATAATGGTTCATTTCTACTATCCAACTTGACACATTTTTTGCCTCATTATTCTATTTTGTGTCACCATTGATCATGACAATATTTAACTCTTCTTGTTCATTGTCACTTGACTATCCAACTAGATAATCACACAAGCCCTTGCCTCTTATCAACTTAGTAATCTTTATTTGAATCATGCTCCATGAATTTTTGATCCAAACAACCCTCTTATGGTTAAGAACCTTGTTTAATAGAAAATATTTAATATTGGGGCGTACAACTATACGATGAATTATATTATGTGAAACTAAATGTATGAACTTTTTCAAACTTCTTATAATAGCCAAAACATATATTTCAAAGAAGGGTTGCCTCTATTCATACCCATCTAAGTTCTGGCTATAGAAGGCTATTGGTTGCTCCTAATCATCATCATTCTTCTACATCAATATCATAGAGATAACACCTATGCTCCCAAAAGCATATAAGATAAAATCCTTAGAGAAATTTGGATTGATATGTTTAGTTGTTGTAGAAGTAGCTTCCTTTACCTCTTCAAAATATGATGCAAGAGCATCTTGATTTACCTTGTAATCTTGCTCATTTTGGTTCATTCTACCAGTTACTGCCAAATTCCAGTTACTACCAAGTTCTAGTTACTATCAAGTTCCAATTACTGCCCACCCACAAAGTAATTGATCTCTCCAAACACAAACATCTCAAATTATTTCTTCATTTTATTTTCAAAAGCATTATATAAAGTATCTTGACCTCCAAATATGACATCATCAAGAAAAAATTTAGATAACAAAATACCTTTTCCTTTTGCTCTCTTCAAGTATAGATTGTTACTATCATCAATCCGTCGAAACCCAATCTTTACAAGATAATTATGAAGCTTTTTATACCATGGTCTTGGTGCTTGCTTCAAACCATATAGAGCTTTGTGTAGTGTACATACCATGTTTTTGTTGTCAACATCAACAAATCCTTCTAGTTGTTCTGTACAAACCTCTTCCTCTAATATGCTAACATCCATTTGATAAACCTTAAAACCTTTGTGTGCAAAGTAAGCAAGTAGAGTTCTTACTCCTTCCAGTCTTGCAATAGGGGACAATGTTTCTCCATAGTCAATCCGTTCTTCCTATTCATATCCTTTACAAACTAATCTTTCGTTGTTCCCAATGACTTCACCATTTTCATCTAACTTGTTTCTATATATCCACTTGGTACCAATCACATTTTTGTCTTCTAGTCTAGGAACTAGAGTCCATGCCTTATTTTTCTCAATTTGTTCAATCTCTTCTTCCATGGCTTTTCTCTAGTCCACATCGTGTAAGGAATCTTTCACTATTTTGGATTCTTGCATGCTCAACAAACATATATTATTTCTCAACTTGTTCATTGTCATTGGTCTAGCATCTTTATTTCTAATAATTTGTATAGCAGGGTGATGTCCCTTAACATACTTAGAAAATATTGGTTTAGCTCTGACTTCTACATTTGGTCCCTCAACTTATAAATCATTGTGTACCTCTTTATTAGGTAATTTAACATCTCTTTCATATACACTAATTTCAAAATTAGAATGTGCCTCTAGTTCATTCTTTAACTTAGTACTTGAATGTAGCTTGAAGTTCCTAAATGCAACTTAAAATTCATTGTATGTGACTCGACAGTCACTGCAACTTGATTTATAACATCTTCATTAGCGAACATACCTTCATAAAAGTATACAAATGATTTATATTCTTCTAGTTCCTTTATAAGTTCAACCTCATATACTTCTGTATATTCATCAAATTTCACATGTGCACTTTTCACAACCTTTTTAGTGTTATTATTTAAACAATTGTAAGATTTACTTCTTGTAGAGTAACCAAGAAATATACCTTCTTCACTTTTTGCATCTAGTTTACCATTCTTGAAATCTTTGAGAATATAGAATTTTCTTCCAAATACCTTAAAATATTTTAGGTTGGGTGAGTATCCATACCATAGTTCAAAAGGTGTTGAATGAGTAGCTTTCTTGACTTGTACATGGTACAAAGTATAGACAGTTTAACTTACAGCTTCTCTCTAGTATTTCAAAGCAATATTTTTCTCCATCATGAGTATCCTACCATTGTCCATTGCAGATCTACTCCTGCTTTCAACAATTCCATTTTGTGGAGGGGTTTTAAGAGAAGATGTCTATCTTTTGATTACTCTATCATTACAAAACATCTCAAGCTTATTTAATGTAAATTCTTCTCCTCTATTAGATCTTAAACATTTCTGACTTTTACATGTTTCCTTCTCAACTTTTTCTAAGTACCACTTAAACATTTGGAAAGTATCATATTTCTATTTTGAAAACATAACAATCATCATTCTAGAATAATCATCAATAAGAAACATAATGTACTTATCTGCTTTGTAGCTTTTCACTTTAATTGGTCCACACAAGTTACTATGAACAATCTCTAATATTCCTTTAGAGGTATGAGTCTTACTCTTAGAATTTGACTTTGTCATTTTGCCTAACTAATATTGTTTGCAAATTATATTATCAGATTCTTCAACTTAGGCAAACCTCTTACTCTTTTCATGATACTGATACTAACCAAATTATCAAAATTAACATAACATAAAATCTTGTTCCATAGCCTCACATCATCAAATTCTACAATTAAACAAGTAGCATCCTCTATATCAAGGTAGAATAGATTACCTCTAGTTTGATGACCTTTTCTAATCAGTTTTCCATTAGTATCATATATCTTAGCAATATTATTTTCAAACTCAACCTTACATCTCAAATTATTTAGTTGTGACATACTCAAAAAATTATAATTAAGTCCTTCACCATAGTAAGCATTGTCACATAAAATCTTTTTTGTGAGCTTGATAGAACCTTTTCCTTTTATTAGACAAGGTGCATCATTATCAAACCTTACACTATTTCCATCATAATAATTCAAGGTAATGAACTTTCTTCTATCTCTAGTCATGCAATGTGAGGACCCACCATCAATGATCTATCTGTCATTCTTGTTCACACAAAGACACTAGTGCAGTTGCCTCATCTTCATCAGATTCATCTTTCATTGCAATTTACACTACTTCATCATCATGATTTTCAGATCCTTCTTAAATTTTTTCCTCTTTAGTAATGTAGCAAGATTTGTTGCCTTTGTCTTTGTAGTCTTTTTTTTCTTCATCTCTTCTACTTTTGTATTTGTCACCACCTATGTAATTCTTCTTCTCTAGACATCTAGTAGCAATATGACCAACCTCATTCCAATTGAAACATATGATGGGTAACTAACCTTTGAACTTGCTTTTACCTCTATGAAATCTCCTTGCCAGTAGTTCTTCAATTTGATCTACATCTTCCTCATCTATATCATTTCCATTGGACACATATTTTGTCTTCTTCTTCTTCTCATTAGGTTCCTTCAATGTCAACTTAGCTTTGAAAGAATATTAACCATCAGTAGCTTTTTTATTATCAAAATTAAATAGCTCAAAAGTAGTGAGCCTACCTAGCAAACCTTCAAGAGTTATATTATTCCTTGGCATACATCTCAATTCTTGTATTATAGAAACTCTAATAGCATAGATAGAAAAAGTGTTCTCAATACTTTTCTTAGTATAATATCATTATCTATTGTACCAATAGCTCCTCTTATTGCATTAACAACATCTTTTATCCTCTAGAGAAATATTGAGCAATATTCTAACCTTCTTGCATTCTCATATCATCAAACATACCTCAAAGACTTTCAACTTTGGCTCTTAGAACATTCACTAGTACATTTGGGCTCTTTTTTTGACCTTTATTGGTCAAAATTTCAACCCAATTTTTGACCAAACTTTGAATAAATTTGACCAACACATTGGTCAAAAATTTGACTATCCTACTAGTTGGTCAAAATTTTGACCAATACATTGGTCGAAAATTGTTGAAATTGCTAGCACATTTTTTTCCATTCATTGGTCAAACTTTCGACCAATGCTTGGTAGAAAACTGCAGGGCATTGTTCAAAATTTTGACCAATGCTTGGTAGAAAACTGTAGGGCATTGGTTGAAATTTTGACCAATGCTTGGTAGAAAACTACTGAGCATTGGTCAAAATTTTGACCAATGCTTGGTAGAAAACTGTTAGGCATTGGTCAAATTTTTTTTTGAGGCTCACAGTTATTGAGGTCCACTTTAGTAATGGCCCTTCCTATGAAATTGCCATCTAAAACCTTTCTAATGAGATAATTTGTTATGAGCTCTTCATCAGTGGGATGGAACCTGAATCCAGGAGGCAGTTGTGCATCACTGCCTCCTGGATTCAGGTTCCATCCCACTGATGAAGAGCTCATAACAAATTATCTCATTAGAAAGGTTTTAGAAGGAAATTTCACAGGAAGGGCCATTGTTGAAGTGGACCTCAACAACTGTGAGCCTTAGGGAGAGTTCAATTCCCTCATTTATTATTCACTATGCATATAATCCCATACACCCATTTGATCTCAAATGATGATATGTACTAAATGTTGAGTGTCTGTGTTGAGTGCTCCAAAACCATCCATTTCATGCCTTCATCTATACACAATGTCTTTCTAGTTTCTTTCTACTCACACACTCATTTCATTTCATATGATCATCTGAAAATTGTGTCACTCTAAGCTCTCAACTATTTCCTCTTGATTGATTGGACTCGCTAAGTTGGCTCGCCAACTTGCCCCACCAAGTCAACTATTTAAATATGCTTGCCAAGTTGACTCTTTGAGTTTGGTTATCAAGTCACCCCACCAAAGTGCCTCATCAAGGTCAATCTTTAGATCTGCTCATCGAGCTCGCTCAACAAGTTAGCTCACCATGTCACATCTCTAAGTGGCCTTGCTAAGTTGGCTCGCCAACTTGCCCCACCAAGTTTCCACTTTAATCCCACTCACCATGTTAGATTTTTAGGCTGGCTCCCCAAGTCAGCTCGCCAAGCTGACAATTGAAGTACACTCACCAAGTTGACTCTCTAAGTTCGCTCACCAAGTCTGCCCACTAGGCCAACTCTCCAGGTCAGCTCACCAAGTCACCCCCACTTGCCCCACCAAATTGCCACTTTAAGTTGACTTGCCATGTCAACTCACCAAGCTGACTCCCCTAGTCAGCTCACCAAGCTAACAATTCAAGTATGCTCACCAATTTGACTCTTTATGTTTGCTCACCAAGTCTACCCCCTAAGTTAGCTCACCAAGTCACCCCTACCCAGTCACCTCAACGAGTCAACTCTTTAAGTTAGCTCACCAAGTCGGCTCACCCAATGGTTTTACCACCTTGCCTCAGCAAGTTGGCTTGTTATGTGTGCTTGCCAAGTTGCCCCACTGAGTTTCTTCTCTAAGCCCACTCACCAAGTCAGCTCACTTGTTTGGCTCACCAAGTTGACTATTCAAGTAAGCTCGCCAGGTGGTCTTGCCAAGTCACCCGACCAAGTCATGTCAACAAGTCGATTGTTCAAGTATATGCTCGCCAAGTTGACTCTAAGTTCACTCATCAAGTTACCTCATTGAGTCACCTCAATGAGTTGACTCCTTAAGTCTACTCATGAAGTTAGCTCTCCAAGTCATCTCACCAAGTCGACTCACCATCTCATCTCACCAAGTGGGGCTCTCTATGTAGGCTCGCCAATTCACCCCACCAAGTCACCTCTTTAAGGTCACTGATAATGTCGACTTGCTAGGTCTATTCCCAAAGTTGACTCATCGAGTTAACTGTTCAAGTATGCTAACCAAGTCACGTCACCAAGTTGACTCTTTAAGTTTACTCACCAAGTTCGCTCGCCATGTCAGCTCGTCAAGTCAACTCACCAAGTCACCCCTCCAAGTTGCTTGAAGCAAAGAAAAATTTGGTGTCATTCAAACTTACCATATCTAAAGGGATATAGTGGTTGGAAGTGCATATTAGATTCATGGCACTGAATATGATGGCTGGAAATTGCATATCAAACCCGTGTAGGATAATATCAATCTTTCTGTTGTAGATCATACTTCATATCATACCTTAAAGTGGTCATTTACTAGTCCCAAAGTGGTCTACAGAAGCCTACAATAGCTAGCTAACATCTGGATGTTATACATGTTGATTATATGGCATTAAAACCTATGGATTGAATTGTTACAGTTTGATTTGTGACTGATAATAGGTCTATAATCTCTCTTTTTAGACTTAGTAGTAAACAATAAACTCATATTTTTCCATATCATTTAGCTGTACATATTTTGATTCATTACATAGTCATTTCCTCTAATCATTTGTAATGTGTTATCATAAACCAGCATCAAAGTGAGCTCATTCTCATGAAGAGGGAACATGAATACTAGAAATATCATTAGAACCATTTTCATTGGAGCTAATAAAACAAGTACATTAAGCTCTAAACCTTGTTTGTGTTCCTCAAGTTAAATGCTTGCAAAACCAACCTTCAATAACACCATTTTCAGGCTGCATATAAATGTCCATGGCACTATCCTCATTGTCCTTACCAGCATAATCATTTTTCAAGGGTGGAACTTACTTTTCATTTCATCCTCGTGTGCACCTGCTTGCAATAGATTGAACAGTGACACAACATTCCTCAACAGAATAAAAGCCTTGGATTACACATCTAGTAGATGCTAAGTTTTAACTTTTTATTCTTTGATTGAAATTTTGCTTCAGTGCCATTGTGACCTTTTCACACCTTCATAACCATTGTTGCTTCATGGTACTATCCTCACTGTCCTTACCAGCATAATCATTTTTCATGGGTGGAACTTTTCATTTCATCCTCGTGTGCACCTGCTTGCAATAGGGTGAACAGTGACACAACATTCCTAAACAGAATAAAAGCCTTTGAGTACACATCCAGTAGATAGTAAGTTTTTACTTTTTATTCTTTGATTGGAATTTTCCTTCGGTACCATTGTGACCTTTTCACACCTTCATCCCAACACAAATGAGGACCCTCTCTTTTGGCTTTCGCAGTGTGTACTCTATTAGTTTTAGTTGTAGCTTGGCAACATTTTGAAGTCTTAGGGGCTGTTAGATGGAAATCTTGAGCAAGTTGGGGCCCTGGTGGTAGGTATTCAGTTGAGATCAATTAGTTCAAATTTGATCTCAACACAAAGATATTCAGTTGAGAATCGAGATCAATTAGTTTAAACTTGATCTCAACTCAAAGGTAATAGTTAGGGCAAGCCCATGAAGTTGGATAAGTGTCAATAAGAGTCGAGTAAAAAAAATATCACTTCAGGTCTAAACAAGTTGAGTTTTTGACACTTAGTCAAGTTTCCACATCTGCTATAGATGGAACCAAAGAGGAGCTTGATTAATGCTCTCCTCTTGAGGCTCCAAACCCAAATTTGTCATAATTTCCTTATTCTTGATATAACAACTAGACACTTGTAAATTCTGAACAACGTTATGTGTTTGAGCATCGTCATTATTAGTATTCACTTAGCAAAAAATGTCCCTCTATTCACAAATTCATTTCCTGTAAAGAGTGAACAGAGAAAGGAATAGTGGGTGACTAATGAACAAACATAGTGATGCTCTTAAACAATGTTGTATGGTAAATTTCAAAATGATATCCAGGATGTGACCAAGCCTCCTTCATGATGCTCCAGATTTTCCTATTCGAATATTGCCAGTTTTTTAAATGCAAGGTAAATACCATTCAATCAACTTTGATTACTATATTATCCATATTAAAAGCTCTGATCATTTGGAGGACAAGAAGCAGAGCTTCAACACCTATTTGTCTAGGACGAAGTAATTTTGTTTCTTCTATCAACAATTTAACACCTTATCAGAAGAACCACAAATGACATAGCCAATTCAATATTCCAAGTCTCCTCTAAGATGTTCTTGATTTCTTTAACACCAGGTAACTACCATTGGCATTGATCACCTTTTGTTACCATATTATCCATATTAAAACTTTACTACTCTAAAATGACATCTAATCAATACAAATTCAGAGCCAGTACTTTAAAATGAAGTTAAATCAGTCTAGGAGTAAATGCCAGTACTTTAAAATGAAGTTAAATTAGTCTAGGAGTTAGAGTAGCAACACCTTGGAAAAAGATTCATGAGAAAACATATTAGCATTGATCTTCAGCTAACTCATAATTTATTAATTAGAATTGCATAACATCTATCTTTATCGACATCCTCAATCACCTTTTTTTTCTCATCCATTGGTGGGAGTGGAATCCGCATTCAGGTAGAAAACAATTCCCATGTGATCTCCACATGCATTAATTTTGTTAAAAATAGACATGCAAAATAGTCTACAATTTGTTATATTAGATTTCATACCTTGATTCTCCTCATCTTATTAGTGAATTTTGAATTGACTCTGAAGACATCTGTTTGTGCCACAATTTTTGTATTTGGCTCTTTATTGAGAATTTTATGTTTCACACATGAAAGAGAATGTAGCAATTTGACAATATCTTCATCGGTCAAATTCAATTGAGTCTTCACTTCTGAGTAACTTAGCCTTTCAAATGCATTGAATAGCAAGAATGCTGATGCTTGCGTATCATAACCATAGAGTAAGTTACACAAGGAAAAAGAAGTGAATTCTAGATATATCAAGGAAACTGACACTGATAAATGTGATGTATTCACTTTGCATATTTATGGTTTCTATAACACATCAATTTTAGTTTTCCTTTAAACAGATAGCATAAGTAGAAAATGAATCAAATTATCAATGTATGGTCATTAACAATTAATGACATTAACCATTGCTTTAACTTATCCTACCCAACTAATTCTTAACCAGAAATTGGAAGAAGAAATTCGCAATAATGATCACTAGAAAATGACCTATAATGCCATTTTATATGAATCAAGGAATCTAACTATCAGCCAGTAATCAACCAAAAATGCAATTACTTGGTAAGTAGTAACAACAAGTTCCATAGGCTTAGGGTAAATCTTCCCATTAATATTACAAGTACCTAGAGATTATATCCATGTAAGCTTTCTATACTTTGTCTTTGTCTGATAGAACTACTTGAACACCTCTACGCATCTTATCTACATTAAGTAGCAAAGGTCAAAATGTTAAACTACTTCAAAAATTGGCAAATTTAAAAGGCATATTGTATACAAAATGGGCGTACCATTTTGGCTGGCAGGTTAAGATCAAATGATTTGTAACTTGGCCAAAACCCAATTGTCAAAACTATCATAGTCAAGTCTATGCTAGGATGTGCTTGAGAATTTTCATTAAAATAATCGTCAAAATGCCCTTGGTTCTCCTTTGCTAATGTTAAATCTGTGACCTACATACAAGCATAGAGATTTTTACATAATTTACAATTAGATTAACTTCATTGATAAGAATCAAAGTGAGTTTTTTTATTTATGTATGATGCAGCATACCATTCCCTCCATTTTAGACGTAAACTGACCAGCACACTGTTGCTTCAGCTTTGTCAATATGCTTCTTTCATGATCATCATTTGCACTTTTATTAAACAATCTTTGTACAAGCTTCTTCCTACAATTTTGACAAATATTAATTATATATCACAACACATACAAGACAAAGTCCTAAATTTTAAAATAGCATTATATGGATGAAGATTGTCATTCATGTCATGAATTCCAAATGTGTAAAGTTGCATAGCTACACACAAAGACAGCCTGAAAAGACTCTTTATGTATGGTTTGCATTAATAAATATTCACATATACATAGAGATTAATGCATACACAGTAAGCTCAACTATCCCAAACTATCTATCAGAGTATGACATATGAATTCGGTGTCTTCCATCCATGAAGGACTATCAATAGAGACATGTTACTAAAAGAAAGAAAATAACACACTATTTTGAAAATATTGATTTGTTCAAAAGAGAATAGCAATACATGTACTTATAAAATAGGCACACTCATACAACCACAAGCCAACCCACATATTGGCCACACTATTTGACAAGAACCAATAATTAATGAAACATTTACCAATTCGCTAACAAAAAATAGTAATATACCCATTGGAAAGTTGATTAGTTTCTACACAGTATAGTGTGTAATACTGATCAATAAAATGTTTGTATTTTGAAACTTTTCCAAATTAAACTTAATCATCACCATCTTCTTCTTCTTCATCACTTGGTAACTGTCATTCCTAATAATCACTTACTTCCTCTTGTGCTTCTTCAATATCTTCTTCTTTGATCACATTATACTTTATCAACCTTCCTCTTGGGTCATGTCTAACAACAAATGACCAACCTAGTTTGTGTGGAACACCAAAGTAAAACACTTGCTTGCATTGGCTTGGAAGAACATAGGGCTCATCTCCGACTGGCTCAAATGACCTTGTATTAATCATAGTAAATCCACTATCTTGTTCAATAATAGTCCTATTGGGATGATTTCAATTCAGTCGTAACCTAAACCATTTGATGAAAAATAGAACTATTTTGAATGAATTAAAGTTGCACTCAAGTATATTATTAAAAATTCCATAGTATCAATTTTTAGATTGTTGAGGATGTATGTCAATTCTAGATGAAATATTGGTGACTGCAAAGACAACACTTATCTCGAAATCACACGTTTTCTTGGTTTCATCTAACTTTTTTGTGCAAAATTTATAGTCATGGTAGTACATAGCTTTGTGGTGTTTGACCTGCAATTATTCAAACATGTCAAGAATCTTCTCATTGATCTGTGAGTTGATATTAAACTTATATCTCATGATTAGTAATCTTATGCATACCTTTGTATCTCATAAGCCATATATTAGATCGAGTACCATTGGTGTAACATTGGAATCTCCATTACGATGAGCTTTTTTAACCAACGATGCAACACCATCCCATGTTAATGAGCGACCATTTCCTTGAGATTGTTTAATTCATATTGTCATCCAATCAATATTGTTTGCAATATACAAGTGTAGTGCATCCCACTCACAACCAACTATAAAGAAGACAATTACACCAGTTAGAAACAACTTATATATATTGATGATGGATAAGAATTGTTAAATTACAAAAAAAAACTTATAATTACCTCTCACCCTCCTCAATCTACCTTTCCTTGTCAGGTACTCCCCTTTGAATTTGTCATTATAATAGAGATCCCAAATGCGATCTACATGGATACTTGCTGCAAACTTTGGAAGATATTCACTGATATACACCATGGTCTGGCATATCATATATCCCTCTATCATAGAACCCTTAGGACGTGCTCTTTGTCGAACCAAGCCCTTCATAAATTTCAAGTGCCTCTCAACCATCCACATTGATCTAGCTTGTATAGGTCCACATAATTCAATCTCCTCAACTTGATGTATGAGGTAGTGTTCTTGAGCATTGAAAAACGTTGGAGGTAAACACTTTTGCATTTCACATATAAGATGTAAAATTTTTCTCTTCCAATATTTTATATATTTTTATCAATTTATTTAGATGATAACCACCTAAAAGAGATTCAACACACAAAAACACATAAAGGAGATTTTAAATAAAATTATACAATAGATTTCAGATAAAAAGCTACAGATCTAAGAAAAAAACACTTCTAACCTCATGTATTTTCCAAGATCATATATAACTTGTTTAATACTATTGTCAAACTTTTGTGGAAGGGATAGAGGTAGGATGAACTGCAATCATTAAAAAATGATCATTTCAATATATTATTAAATAATGCAATTGGTACTACATTCAATCTTACAAATATACTGTAAATAGAAAACATGACTTACTTTTAGGAAGGTATGCCAATCATGTGTTTTCAACCCTAGCCCAAAATCACCTTTCTTTGATAGAAGAGTGCTTATATTTGCAGCAAATCTCGTTGGAAATTTTGTTTTTTTTTTATGACTTCTTTTAATGCATCACTTTGTTGCTCCGTTGATAACCAAGGAAGGGCACTTGCATTTATGCGGTCTCCATTCCCATTTGATTCAATGAAAACTTTTAGTGCATGATTGGATTCATGAATGTCAGTAGAAATTTTAGCAATTTGTTCTCTATCACACCTTCCATCCAACATTTTCCTTAGTGTCTCTATTACATTCTTTTCAATATGCATAGCATCAAACAAATGTGCGATTGGGAGATCCTTGTAATATGGTAACCTACTAAATTGAGTAGGATAACTTTTCATTCCTCTAGGAAGTTGATCATTGATGCCTTGACAACCTTCATGAGCATCAATTACAACATTAGTAAATATAAGACAATATCAAAATACAAATTGTAAATTTCGGATGACAAATTGGACATTACTTCGACGATTTAGTCGATTGTATTCTAACTTCCATAAATGAGGTGTCATTCTTCGTGGCCTTAATGATGTCTCATCTTTCCCATTGAAAAGATGTTTTTCGGCAATTCGATACCTATGATTATTGTGGAGAAAGTGTCTAAACTCATCAAAGACTTGCTTTCCTAAACTTCTTGAATGATGACATTTCATCTTTGGACCACAAACTGGACATGCAAATTTTCCTTTTGTTTGAAGACCTAAAACATCATGTATAATTGGATCATGTACAATTATCATGCGCAACTTAAGCATTCAATAGTAATGTGTAAGCACTATAAGAGACCAAAAATATGTGATCTTAACAATATAACATATCATAAAAATGAGTTAGCCTAGGGGCATCATGTATTGTCCATACAAGCATTGCATGGAATTGAAATTGTCAATGTCCTATCAGTCTAGAGATGTCATACATAGTGATGTCATTCCATAACTTCAACAACTCATCAATTAGGGGCTCAATATACACATTCATATCTTTAACTTGGTATTTACCTAGCAATTGAATGAACATAAACATTACGTAATTATTATAACCATTTTCATGCACTATTTATAAATTAATTTAGATAAGTATAAAATAAAAAAATATTTGGCACAATCATTGACAACATTATGTACTCCCTCTTTATGAATATCTAAGGAGGAATGTTATTGTTAATAACAAAAATAGGCCATATTGAGTAAACAGATCTCATGTCTCCATATGGATTGACACCATCCGCTGCTAATGAAAGTTTCAAATTACGAGGTTCTTCTTTAAAGTTTGACCATGTCTCTTCTATCTCTTTAAATGTAGAACCATTGGCAGGCATTTCCATAATGTCATCCTGACTTCTATTGTGTGCATGGTAATCCATAAATTGTGCCAAGCTAGCACACTTGAATAACCGTTCAAGACGTGGAATAATGGGAGTGTATCGAAGAGCCTTGTGAGACACTTTTTTTGTTATTTGATTTGACTGATATCTACTAACATGACAATCAGGGCATTCTGTTACAAATTCATGTTGTTTATGGTATAGAATGTGATCATTGGGACATGCATGTATTGTCCAATACTTCATTCCAATCTGATCCATAATGTTAGATAATTATCAATACAAATGAGGCAAAATGTTTGATGGTGGTAACAAAAACTCACTAATCAACCTACAACAACAAATATGCATTGTTAATATAATGAATAGTAATTGTATGCTAACATTGAAGATGACAAAAATGACATACCTTAGCATACGTGACATTGCTACATTGGATATACTATTCATAACCTTTAAGTTCACCAACAACACTATAGCCGATAGTAGAGTTGTTTGGGAGCATTCTTTTAAGGGCTCGTGTGCCTTCTCAAGTAAAGGTATATCAAGACCATGTTCATCATTATTATTAGATTCGCTAGTACCATCATTGTGAGCCTCTTCATCACTTGCCCCAATACCATCTTCTTTAATCATGTCCTTTGGCACATTATCATCTTCTTCCATGGGAGTGTTATCCTCAGCTTGGATATTCACACCTCCATGTTCCTCTAGTAGGAAATCCACATTCAGCAATGGACAAAAATCGTGGCCCCCTTCAACATGACCATATTGCCTAAAATGAATCTGGGCTATTGTGATTAGAATTCTTCGATTCTTTAAGCCCTTACACTTTTTGCAAGGAAAATAACATTTATTAGGTTTTCTTTGAAACTGAGCCCACAATGTAGCCATTGTCTCATTATTTTGTTTTGGGTTCATATTGTCAGGCGTGGTCTTTCTTCATAGGAAAATATACCTGCAAATAAATTGGACATGTTGTAGTTAATGGTTATATCTGCACATATGGAAATTGTTGATTAATGTTTTCAATTGTAACTAAAATGATCCTATAATTTCTAGAAGGCTTGGATGTTTGCAAAATGTGGATTTATAGAGAATGTATCTTAGTTATTTGCAAAATGGCACAAAGAGATGTCACAAGCTGAAAGTTACATAGGTGCTAACAGCAGCATGCCATGACTAATCCTGATAGCAATGACTAATCTAATTAATGCATCAACTAATGAAGATGAGTAAAATATTGAAACATATTAATGCAATCTTCAATCAAGAACATGTGAGCTCAAAAGATGGGTAAATCTCAAAAACTCATGAGCCTAAGATCAAAGTGCCATCATTTGATAAATTGTTGCATTGAAATATGATCTAGAAAGGGCCTTTCCACATAGTATGTTGGCACTATTTGGAAATCATCGATCATGTGATTATTTTCAAGCTTCTTATGCAAAAGGATTTGCTGGAAAATGGTCAGAGGTCATTCAGTGAACTAGAAATTGAAATTTTCCTGAAATCCAGTCAAAAGATTGATGTTAGATATTTTCTAGGGAAATTGAGGGATACAAACCCCTATAATCATCTCAATCCACATGTATGATGTGGCTTTGAAGTTTTGAATGGTTTAGACAGATACATATTTAATAAATAAGTTTCTCAAATATAGAGTAAAGAATTGTTTGGTCTGGCATCTCAAAATTCTCCCTTGATCCCCTAAAATCAACAACATTCTCATCTTCCAGGGAGCATGTATGCTGGCAATCATATCAAGCCCTAAAACATAGAAGACAATAGCCTAACATTGCTAAGATACATGTCAGTAAGGATAGATGGCAGAAGGGTGTGTAGAGATAGATGGACCTTTTATTAGACTGAGATACAACACCCATCTAGAAAAATGCTGCACTCTTAGAGTGGTGTAGGATATTTGTGGAGTTTTCTTCTTGTATAAGATTCCCAAGCTTCACCATTCATGGATTCTGTTATCTTTTCATTGCTAAAACTAAGTTGTTTCTAAGATTTTAATGCATTCACCTTCAAGTACACAATCAAAGTTCTTCAAAGTTGTATCATGAGTTCAGTTCCTTCTGAGGGATTCCTTCTAAATTTTTATGTACGGAGATGTGTATGTGTGTAAAAAGATAAAGATATTGTTAAGAAGTGGGGGGCATTGAGAAAGATAATGTTGATGAAAGATCAAGTAATACTACCCTTAAGGAAAAATGGGGAAATACTAAAAAGAGAATCTTCCAAGGCTCCATCTACACCTACATAATATAATGGGCAGAAAGATACAATAACAACTGAGTTACATATGCACAACTTAACTACCAATCAAGGCATCTTTGATCAATGTCCTTTTTTTGGTATTCATTCTAAGTTACTCTTTGGTCCAAACTGGTTATAGGTGAGTAAATTGATCCATTTGTAGGGTTATCAAAAAGATTTATAAAAGTGAATTAAAGATGCATTTAGTGTCTCTGTCAGAAGGTGTTGTGATGATTACGCAATAAAGATAACAACAGAGCCTCACAGTTGGTGAGCTGAGTTCCCATGAAGAAACTAAGAACTCACACCCATGTGACTTAAATAATCGACTCCATATTCATGCATTGTGATCCTTGTGACTGACTTAACTACCATTTGCTACACAATTTTTCTTATAAAATAAAATTAGGGGCAATAAATGTTCATCATCAGTACAACTATACATCTAGACTTTTAGGGCTAGAACAAGGGGCTGAGTAGTAGAAACGTATGTGACAAGACATAAGTCAAGATTGTTACTAATACTAAGTTGGTTGCATTTTGAACTCTTAAAAATTTTGAAAGGAATTTTCCCTCTTATATTGACAACAATTTGAGTTACAGACATGTGATAATTTCAAGCACACACTACAAATTTTATTTATCTTTTACAAAATTGTTCTATTAACTATTACTTATGCACTGAAATACTACTTTATAGGGTATAGAATTTTGAATCCATTCCCTATATTGATTTCTATTTCTATAAATTGACACAATCAGAACAAAAATGTCCAGCTAACAATCTATGCATTGCAATGTCATAAAATATTTTGAATCTTTGAAAAGGCCTGGGTCAACATAACTATTTTAGCAAATAACCCTTCAATGTCTTTAACAGATCTCTCCAAATCAGAGAGAGGTGTGCAGGCCTACTCGGTCCCCATATCATGAAACTCTAAGAGTCCCCATATAATCCCTATCTCTTACAAGTTTAAGAAACTCAACTTGTATATCATCACTACTAGTCTAAAAATGCCATGATTGTGAACATAGAAATAATTGACCATCCTTTTATATCAAATATGCTAAAAATTATAATCAATGAGAACATCTCAATACTTTCTTTAGTTGAAATAGAAACACAAGATTTTCCTCAAAGAAGTTTGAATTCTACTGCTTGATATTTTTAACAACCTTAACAAATATGCCTTTATTTACCAGTTCTTGCATCTCCAATACAAATTCAAATTTATCTGCATAATTGTAATTCAAAATACCCTAAATAAAAGATCAAAAAGAATTGAGGGTAAGTATCTAAGAAAACATGATCTCCTTAAGGGAAAATTGATCCTTTTTTTTCTCACATGTACATGATCAAGAGTCTTACTATTAATTCCAGAAAGAAGTTGATTATGATCTCTTTGTTTGGTAGAATCCACCATTAAATTCCCTTGTGATTCACTCTCATTATGTCTACCTTTCCACCTAGGATGATTTTCTAGATGTACTCCTAATTTATCAGTATGACAAGTCTTGTTGGAGCTGCAAGCTTCACTACCATGAACATGTTCGATTGGAGATCTCAATTCAACATCTTAATCATGCTTATGTGAGAAATTTAATGGGAGTTCATACATCACCACATCATTTGAAATGGTTTTAATAACTACCTACTCTTATCCACTCCTAATGTTAATAGTAGAAAATTCCTTTGAGCATTTATTATCTGGATTGGTATCATCTATAATTAGCTTCAATGATCTACTTGTGAGAGAGATGTCTAAAACTATCAACAAAAGTCACAGATTATGACAATTTGAAGTAATATCTTGTTGAGGATAAATTATTTATTTCAAAAATTATTGGTGTCTCAAAACTAACAAAAGACACCCTTTGAAAATGCATCTTGCATTTTCTTGAATCCATAAGTGACCTTATATGAGGGAGAAATTATACTAGAATGTAGAAGGCCTCTATATACACAATATTCTTGAACTAGGTCATTAAGCATTCACATGTTCAGCTTCATTTGGCTAAGTTCATTCTATGAGAAGAAATACACATAAGAAAATAAATTCATTCAAAAAACCTGTGACAACTTATCATAACAAACAAAATGGAGATGATACCTTCTATTTGGAAAATAAGTAAATACCACCAAGGAAATACCAAATTCAAACTCATGCTCAGGTTGCATGTGTCAACATTCCCCATCGACCATAGTCGTAAGGCTAACTAACTTATCAAGAGTGTGTATCCCACAAATGAAATTGGTATAAATGTTACAACCTCTCACTGCAGTAGAATAAGAGATCAAATTAATTTTTTGCCGACAAATTTCTACTTTTACTCATTTTTTACGATTGAAGAATATCCGAAACACCTACTTTTCTCCCCAATCCAAAAAGTTCACCTTCCCTTCTCAATAAAATACATCCCCCTACTTATTTGATATTAATCACATCATATTATCCATAGTCTAGCCTTTTCAAGGATGCCATCTTGCAACAACTCATTGTTTTGCAATCTTCTTGCCTTCATGTTCTGTATGGATTGATACTTCCTTGGCCAAACATTTTTAGTAGACTCTTCCTCCTTAGCACCCACCAGATCAAAACACCAAAGCTACAAAAGCCACTACCAACATGCTCTGTACACTGTAAGAAGAAAGTCTCTGTATGCAACAAATATTTTTTTAATGACCTCCCTCCCTTTTTTATTAGAATGTGTCTAATAATCAAGGTAACTAAGAGATTCATGTATGCTTCTTCATCCTTGTCTGATTGATCTTCTATTTGAATAAGTTAAAATTCTTTAGAGTTTCAGTGGATAGCATATTTTTTTTAACCTCTTGTGTTCTATAACTTCGAAATAGTTGATGTTAAAAATAGCATTTTCCTAAAAAGTTGTACCTAAATAATCTACATTACAATAGACTCAGTTGCCCAAGTAAACAAGGCACTAGTCTTCAAATTCATTGATAGATTGTCATTTGTTTTGTATATCCAAAATCAGTACTGACATTCTAATTTGACTAAGGAATTGAATGAGAGGCAAGAAAGTCAAGAAAAAATTAAAAAGGCCTTAAAAGAGAAATTAGATGAATGTCACTAATTTAACACTCACATCAGACATAAACAACTTGATTTAAATGAAACAAAGCACAATGAGCAAGAACTTGAGAATGTGAATGAAGTCTTAAGGGATGACAATGCCAAAGCAAAGAAATTCAAGCATGAATTCAAATTGAGCATTGAAAAGCTTTATGAGTAGCTAAAAAGGCAAAAACTAGTTGGAGATAAGCAAGGATGCATTATGAACAAGGAGAATGTTCTAAGACAACAAATTTTAGAGCATATCAGATTGAGAAACCTAATGAGATGCCTACAAATCAGACCAACGGATAGAAATTCAATGGCAAATGTTTTACATGCAACAAGCTTGACCATAGGGCAAGCTTAATTGTACTCATTTAGGATCATAAGTAGTTAATAAAACTATAATTTGCCAAAAAATTGAATTGCACATGGTGTAAATATGTACAATGAACTAGAAATTTAAAAAACAATTAGCATTCCTATATAGGAAGATGAAAAATTGAATGAATGGTTCAGTACATTTTTTTTAGCTATTTTAAAATTATGATATCACTTGAAAACTAAAATGGTTGATTTCATCAAGTGAAAAGTATACCTGAACCAAATTTATCAAATAAAATCTAATCTACTAATAGAAGTGGCTACAGTATTCTAACAAAATAAATGACCAGACATAATTTGTTTGCTAGTTTCAAAAAGTTTCTTTGATAAGCATGATATATTTAATCATTAAATATTAGGTTTGAAAAAGACTATACTGATCTTTCATTCTATTTTTATTTGGTGGAATGTCTACCCCACACATATCTTATTTTTGCAGACTAGTACCTACCTCAAATCTATCCTAGAATTACTTTTTAAATTAGGTTCCCAATGAAATCTTGGACATCTTAAAAAGTTGGACTCACTAAATTGTTTGAGGTAAAATTCTAGGTAAGAAGACACCTTAACAAATAATTGATTTTGGATTCTTTTCTATGAAATTGAGTTAAGCACTGAGCTCCACACTATAATTCATTCCAAATGGATTTTATTTTGGGAATCTACAAAACCATCCAAGTCTCGTCATGATTGATGGCTAGTGCACATTGACCTAGCACTTGTGCACAAAGCATCCTCTTTTTCTCAATGCATGGGATCAAAATTGTGCATTGTCTGGCTATTATATTTGTAAATTCATCGGATGGAAGGGATGAATCAGGGGTTACATTGAAGGATAAAGATAAATTCATCACTGATATTCCTTTCTTTTCCCACTTTTATTCTCTCCATCCACCAACACTACCGATTTGGCCTAATACTCGACACCATCCACATGTTATTCAACACCATTCCCCTGCCATTGGGTCTTTTAATTTTATGGAATATTTCATAAGTTTATTTTGTTTCCTAATATGCATCATAAGTTTATGTCATGCTTCATTTTTCTTTTCAATATGGAATCATGAGTTTGTGCTGATACTTTTTTGATTAGAATTTAAAATTGAAAGGTACTTATTTCACTAAATTTTTTTATCATAAAATCTCAGCTTCATTTTTTATATCATATATAAAAATTGAAACTTGTTGTTTTTCATAATCAATCATCCACATTTCAATATCATATTCATTCGACTCCAAAATTGATTTGATGGTATATAAAAATTGTGAGAGAGCATTAATTTGGACTCATGTCATGATCAATTCTAGACAAGATTCAAGTGAAAGCAAAGCAAGCCATAGATTAGTTACCAACTGAGTTCATGCAAAAGTGATAGAAATCAATTTTTTTGTGACTTCTAGGAATATTTAGTTTTATAGTTGTTGGAATTAAAATCTGGTTACATAAAGATGATTGATTCAAAAGTGGCTTGAACATCGATTGTGAATCAAACCTTAGATTCAAGGTAAACTATTCCATTACCCATTGGCCTAATGAACAAGACCTATGATTATGTTTCATTTGGAACTCACTTGGGTTCAAAACCTTGTGTTATCCATCTATCAATTACTTGTGTAATGTCAAAAGATTTGAATACAATAGAATCAAACTAAAAAAAAAAACAAGTTTTTGTGCAAGCTAAAACAAAACCTCCAAATAGAGCTCAACAAAAGAGTGTGAAAACAACATTACCATCAAAAAATTGACTCAAATGTTACCAAAGCCTCCATTTTTTAATGATATTCTCCTTGACTAATTGATATGTAGATGCTCATTTTCTTAAGCATGACTTGATTTGACAACATATACTTTGCTCAAACTTGATGGATTCTTGGAATGGATGAGGGAGTCACTCAATTTATAGAATTTTGGGATGGAGAATGGATAGTAAAGATCTAATGATGAGATCATTGTGAAGGATGGTTGACAGGATCCTCGTAGGATGAAGGTGAAGATGAAAGGTGGAGATTGAAGTTTTTAAATTGTGAATAGCTCGGATGAGCTTACTAATCATAGTAAGTGGTTGAAACCATGAGGTAAATAAGGGATGTGTGCATCTAGATTGGCTATATTCTTGGGCTTGGTGGAGAGAATAATGGAACTATAATAACAAGTGCCTTTAGATATTTTGATTCTTGGAACATTTTAAGGGGCTTTACGCATATTTAACTACTAATATTATCAACTATTTTAGCCATGTGCGAGGTGAAAAAAGAAATTTTTATTTATTTATTGTGATAGAGTGGAAAGAGGGATTAGTTAAATAATAGGAACAAAGAAACAATCTGACTATTATAAGAGGAACAAGGGGATATATGGCACAAGATTGGATAAGCGATTTTCCCATCAATGGGAAAGTGGATGTGTATAGCTATGGCCAAATGTTGTTGGAGCTCATCAACGGAAGGAAAACCTTCAATCCAATAGAAATCCCAAGTAAGCAATATTATCTAGACTGGTTGTTCAACGAGATGGTGGCTGGAAATTTTGTGGGCATGTTAGATCCAAGGCTAGGTAGTGAGGTCAATCTGGAACAAGTAGAAGTGTTGGTGAGGGTGGCATTTGTGTGCATTCAAGGGAATAGTTTGTCAAGACCTCCCATGGGAGAAGTGGTGGCAATGATGCAACAAAAATACACAATACTAACTCCCAAATCCCAAAAGATCAATACTAGGTTCTATTTCAAAAACTCTATTGACTGTAGCGGAATATAGCCACGTGCTCAGAGTAAGTTCTTTTCCATGCTCACTTCTAGTCACTGAAAACAAAAAAACAATATATCACAAAACAACTTACCAGATTCTCTCTAGCAACCTTCAAAGTCTGGTTTGATTCACTTTGAAGACCAGCCCTAAATGAAACTAAGCTCTGCAAAAACCATGCGAAAATGTAGAGAAAATCTGAAATGAAACTGGGCTCTCCAAAAACCATGCAAAAATGCTCCAAAAATGTGAAATGAAATCGAGCGCAAGAAAGACGTAAAAGGACAAATGTTTTTTTAACTTTGTGGATTTATAAGCCCTGTGTTGGTCAAAATTTTGACCAACACGGGTCTTATATGTAAAAAAAAGAAATTTTTGCCTTTACATTTCAACCACCCTAAATTTATTTAGTTGATGGTCGAAATTTTTGGTCGAAAAATGATGTTAAATGTAGTAGTGATTCTTGTAACTTCCATAGATAGTGTGTAGAGCATCCCACATTTTCTTTGCACTATCAATACCTTTGATATCATCAAACTCAGGATAGATTAGGGTAGAGTTAATCTCCAACATTGCCTGGTTGTGTTCTTTCTTCTTTTTCACATCTTCAATAATTAGGGCTCCACCATGATCAACATGCCCAACAAATATGGTAGATTGTGCATGATCTCCAAGAACTCCTAGGTGTAGCTTCATTAGAATTTTCCATGCAGGAAAGTTGTGTCTATTAAGCTTTGGTACTTCTCTTTTTGGCATCTTGATTTTTTTCCTTCTAGCACCTTCAAACTATTTCTCTTAAGTAGATGGCACTAATACCAATTATTAGAATTATTTAGAATAATTGGGGGGAGATGATTTAGTTTTCCAAGGTCCAAATGTATAAATAATACTTTTTCAAGGCTTAGTGAATCCATATCTATAAAATATTTTTGTCATACATGCATCCATTAGATTACACAATCACTTAAACCTATAGGTTATTGTCAAATGAACTTTGTAGAAATGTAAACACAAAACATAATAGATTCGATAAAACATTTGACACAATGATTTAATGTGGAAAACCAATTTAGTAAAAACCACCAGTAACGTGCTACTTATTCTCACTCTTCTAAAGTGATGCCCTACAAAAGGCCAACCCTGTTAAAGGTTACAATGCACACTGTTAAATGTGACTTGGTTAAAGGATTTCAATCACCCTATTATTAGTGAACCTTGTTAGAGGACTTTTGACCATTAACATGGAATGTCACTTGATTAAAATATTTAAAAAGGACTATTAGGTCAACCTCAATCCAAAGGATTTACAATAGATTAATATAATGATTAGAAAGTAATAGTATGGCCTAATCTGATAATTACTCACAACACACTTGCAGATTATAGATCTTTGTTTCAGTCCTCCATTCTGGTTGGCTTTTGTATGCTTCAGCTCTGATAGCTTGTTCACCCTTCAAGAATCCATACCCTTAAGCCTTCTTGTTTTTCTTGCTAATGTAGTCTCTTTAATTAAGTCATTGAATGAAGCAATACCCTAGATTCCTTGTCTTCCTTAGGTTCTCGCACATGACAACCTTTTCTTCTAAATAACCATCACTATAAATGAAGAAATACGATCTTTTGTCATTCATCCTCCATTGTCCATTTTAGGGTTAAGTTAGATTATGTAGGATTCAATGAATCTACCCCTTATTTCACTTCATTCCCTTCTAGAAACTTCTCCTTCTATCATCTTTGAATTCACCTCAAAACAGTTCACCATTAATTTTTTACTCCCATCTCATCAACCTTATTTTCCACATGGTTCACCATGAATTTTGTGCCACCATCTCATCAACCTTGTCTTCCACACAGTTCACATAATCCAAGAAATTAAACTTGTCAGTTCAAATTCATCGAATTCTTGATCTTTTTTATAATGTTGACACTTGAAATTAATTGGCTTCTAACACTTGATGCATACTACATTGCTTAACATCCTCTATCAAATCACTTAGCACAAACTAAAGTTTACTGGTGCTCAACATTAACTAAACTTTACTCAACTTATACTATTTCACTCGACATAGACTAAAATTAACTTTTCTTGGCTCCAACTAATTTTTTTGTTTTGTTTATACTAACTTTTCTCGGCACCTATTGTGTAGAATATTAAGCTTGGTAGACAAACTAAGTTTAACTTGTTCTTTTGAACATTATCAGTGTAACCAACCTTTGCAACCTTAAGTAGATTATCAATGCACTATAATATAATTGTCTTAACTAATTCTTGTACTCCTTTTCATATCATAACTCAACCTTTCCTCTTAGTGCTATTGTTATTTCATTCAAGATCAAATCCTCTTTATCAATCAAATAAATGATAATACGTAAATCATATAAGTAATTGTCTTACAAACAAGTAGTAGGTTTGCCATTAGTGAAAAAAAAAAGATTGAAACACATTTATCATACTTGTGTTAATCTATTTTCAACAATTTTCTCTTATTGCAAGCCTTGTAGGTTTTGATAAAAAATAACACTAGAAGGATGTTGCATTCAACGAAAAAGTGGTCAACATCTGCATGTTCAGATTAGGAAATGCTTGGTACCTTGTATCTCTTATGTTTATGTATACATGTATTCATCATTAGAGAACTTTGTATCTTGACTATGCTCATGACCTATGTGAGATTTTTCTATTTTAGTGATTAGAATCATATGCACCTTTTCTTGTATACACTTGACATTCTATTGAATATATTCATGATGTTTAAAGCTACGCGTGTTAAGTTTTCCTTTGGCGGCTTGTATTTCCATTTCTACTATTGTTCTTAAAGATGCATATGTACTCTAAATCCTTAGCATAGAAAAAAATTCAAACTTAATCAAGACTACATAATAATGATAAACTAGGGTAGTGTAGAGGAAAGGTCACCTAGTAATTAGGATTCTAATGTCACAAATTCTAAATAAAAGTTAAATTTACAACAATAATATTACATATAATAACTCAATTGAGGAATCTTTATTTCTAGTCTATTATATATACAATATTTTGTATCATGAAGATTAAATAAATATTAATCATTAAAACTTTAAAGTAAATGACTTGCATTATATTTTAATCAAAATTATCACACACCACATTTACATACATATAAATGAACATACCCACACACACATATAATTTGACTACTTCTAGATTTAAAATATTATATAAAGTTTATTTTTTTTCTTATATAGCATTATAACTTCAAAATTATAATTGAAGTTTTCTTAAATATTTTTGATTAAGGGTTAAAACAGGTTTTTTCTAGTTGACAGGAAACCCCAAAAGCTAATACAACATAAAAGTCATTAAAGTGCTAGCAACGAACAATTACATGAGAAACAACCACCCCCAAAATAGTAACAATGAGTAAAAAAACTGACACCTAAATAAAGTTGACAAAATAAAATAACATTGGAAATAGAACAAAAAGATAGGACTCCACAAAATAAAAAGAACCTAGACAATATACATTATGTTGGTTCCATGACAATCTCTTTCTTAATTTCCTTGATTTTGTTGATGGCCACCTTGATGTTATTGTTGTGGAGTTTAATAAGTCTCCAAGTGGGGGATGGCTGTTATATGGAGCCTAATCAAACTTAAAGGTTAAGTTTTACCCAATTCATTCAGAATGATTTCCCCCTATAATTTACTACGGGGGTTTGGTCCCCATGGTCTAGTGGTCAAGGGGAAACACCCCTTGTAGGGTTTTGGGTCAATGACCCCAAGTGCACTCCTTGCCTTGATACAAGGTTGGTTGAGGGGTAAAACCCTTGAAGCCAAATATGATTTACCATTGTAAAATGTGTTAGTAGATTTTTCTTCTTCTATTGGTCACCTTGTTCTGGCCCTAATTTTGTAAGAGGAAAAAATCTTGTATAAAATGGCTAGGGTTTGGAGTTTCATAATGCATGATGAGATTGTAGCTTCTTGGGGTGGTATTGAGCTATAAGGGATTACACATTATAATTAGGTTGTAATCAATGGATAATAAGAATATAGGACTCATTGTTTGGTGGACGTAGCCCAAGGATTGGGTGAACCATGTGAATTATTTGTATGATTTATTATTTTCTAATTTTGATTATATTCACATGTAATTTTTATTTCTATCTCATTAATTCTAACAATGTCCTCCTTGTTTGGCTCCATACTCTTGTCCTTTAATCTCCTAGTGCTCACTCTGGTTTTTTTAATATTTTGTGAGGAACCCTCTACATACTTAGGGTCCTCTAAGTTGAGAACCAAAAAATTATTTGCATTTTGATTCATGTTACCCACAAGTTTATTTAGGTATTCAATAGTGGCCTCTATTAACCCCTAGTAGCTTTTGGTCATATCATTCATGGACTTTTCAAATTCCTCAATTTTCTCAGTTAGAGTCTAAATAAAATTATCCTTTACATTAGGCTCCCATATTTTGTCTCTATCAGAACCATCCTATAGTTGTTTGAGAATTTCTTTCATCTTAGCATTAAGGATTATATAGTTGATGTTATGAGTTTTACAACATTGAGGGACTGCTTTTCAATGTAGAAAGACTATAGAGAAATGACCTTCACACTCTATAGAATGCCAACAGGAGGTTCAACACTTAAATAATTGACATCATCTTCAAGCTACCTAACATTTACCTCATTCATATCCATGATATTGGTCATAGGAAAATGTCTTTTATTGTTATCCATATCCAAACTATCAAAATATCAATCACCTTTTTTTGGATTGAGACATTTGGAGAAATGTGCACATCATGATCCATTGTCTCAATAAAGTCATCAAAATGGGGAGCCTTTTTATTATATTCCTCCACTTTTTCATCTTCATTAACTTCTTTTTCCTCCTCTACCTTGTCATTCTATAGAAGGCTTTTTTTATCCCATGAGTGAATCAAAACATGGGAAGGGAAATTACCAAGAGGCTTGTACATTTTTTCCATTGATCCACTAGAATAATCACTCTCCCCTTCTTCCACCATCTCCAAAATTTCCCCTTTCTCCTCACTCTCTCCTTTTGAATTTGTTTCCATTTCCTTGTAACTCACATTTTGCTTCTTCCTTTTAATCAATTCAGCCCTAACATCACCTAGTTCTACAATCATATATTTTCCCTTATGTTTGTTGCTAGCATGACTCTTAGGGATATTTTCCTTTATATATCATCATAGTCCCCAAGAGGGATTTCTTCACATTTTCCATCATATACTCAATATTAAAATCATCAACCTTAGTGCATAATAGGTTTGTTCAACTTCTCTCTATAAGCCTTGATACTGTGTGAATCAAAGAACAAAGAAAATAGAAAGAAAATAAAAACTCTTTTTTTGTACCTAAATGGTTCAAAAGGATGAAATGATAGTTATAGGCTCTATCATAACAACCATCTAGAGTTATATATTGAATTACTACATTAAGGATCTTTTTCCATAGGATTTAAATGTATGAAATAACATAACACCCCCCCTCCCTTTTTCTTTAACTAAAACTCCATCCTCTTTTTTAGGAAATATTTTAAGTTCTTCTCTAGAGATATCTTTGTTATGGTAAAAATTAATACCTTTAGTTTTAAGTCCAATGGTAGTCATCATAATATCTATTTTAAGCTTGAGACATCTTCTCACCATTTTCAAAGTCCCTGCCTCCCAACCATGAAAAAGTTCATTCATAACTTCAGGCTTTGAATCCTTCATTCTCTCCATAAATGGAACTAGACCACCATTTTCAAGCTTCTCTCAAACCTTTGACTCCTTTCTCCACTTATCAGAATTCATTGGTTCATGTATCTTCAAAGAACCACCCATGATTTTAGCACTGTAAATACCCATTTGCAAAATACCACTATGATCATAATATACACCACACAAGAGATATCCAAGATAAACTAGATGCATATAAAACACTCTCAAATCATTGTAATATCTCCAATTCTTATGCTTCACACTTACAAAAGTGCCACAATCATTAAAAATCATGTCCCTTAAACTATCTTTCACAATTAGAAAGATTTGTAGTATCAAAAACTTTACTAAGTGTCTTGTCATGATTATGTAGTGTTCCCATTTTGGACGAGTTAACTATTTATAAATTTATCAAATTAAAAATATATATTACAAGGTAACTCTATATTTAAATAATTTAATAAAGTGATAAATTTTATAAAGTCATTTAATAAAATAATGTTCTAGAGGTTGTTGGAAGAAGTGGAGAAAAAAATTAAAAAGGAGGCCAACCTATCAAGGGAAAAAGGATAAATAGGCATTGAGGGCTCATTGTCTATCATCCAAATTTATTGTTGATATTTGTTGATGTGCATTGTGGAGCCTAGGGTTTCTGCAAGTAGTCACCATCGGCCATTCAGACCAAAAACTCTCAATTGGTATGCAATTTTGAGGGTGTGAAAGATCACTTGAATTATTGCGAAGTTGAGGAAGTTGCTTTAGACTTTCTACTTTTATTGTAAAGCAAAACATTGTGGTGGTATCAATTGGATGAATTGTTGGGGATATTTGTGTGATCAAAGTTTTCATCTATTGGCAATATTAGGGTTTGATTTGCAACATTCTTCATTTCTAGGTTTACTCTAGACATTTGCATCTCAGTATAGTAATCTTTAATCTACTTATTTTGCATTGTTAAAAAAAAAATGTTAGTGAGACAGTGAAATTTCAATCATTAGTGTTATATAAGAGTGCATTAGGAGATCATGGTTATTGCATAGTTTTTTAAATTTACAACTGTAGGTTTGCATTTTTATTTCAGCAAAACACCATAATTGTATGTCATTGTAATTTTGCCAAGAGTGTTGGCTATTTGAAATCAGCATTTTGAGGTCAGATTTGAGTAGGTTCTTTACATATTAATGAACACTTTTAGATTTTTGAATCCCTTCATGTCATCATTCCAATATATGGAAGAGGCATTAACAATTTTCATGCTAGCTAACATGTTAGTGATCCCATTGGACTCCCTATATAAGAGACTAATATAGACCTTCTCTAGATTATTAATAATAATTTTAGAAAGAATAACCTTATTAGATATATAATTGAGAATGTTCTTAGAATCTCGTAACCATTTACTTCCACATTTCTCTGCTAGTATTAACCCTTGGAGTAACCCTATCACCTCAACCAAATGGTTCATATGGATCCCACAAGGGATAGTAATATCTTTAATTAAATTACCACTTTCATTTCTAAAAATTGCACCACATTCAACAACCCTTGGGTCCCCTTGTCTACCCCATCAAAATTCATCTTGAGTCATCCCTGAGGTGGGCAGTTCCATCTTGCATTATAATATTTCTCTTTGTTTAGCTCTTTTTTGTTAACCCTAATTCCTTCTGATTCCCCCTCCTCAAAAATGAGTTTCGTCTAAAGGCTACTTTGAAAATTCTCAACAACTTTGATTTTTATCTACAGCCAATGATGTAAGCAATATCCTTGAACACCCTATTTTTATTCTCCTTCCACAAATTCCACAATACTCAAGGGGTTATAAACATCCAAAAGTTCCTATCCACAGCAGGTTCATGACCTTTCCACATCACTCAAAATTTTGTTATCTTCCCCAATAAAGTCTAGTATAGATTCAACCTTTGTAGAATACATATCCAAGTTTCCCACACTGAAGAATATTTCATGGAAATGTGGCCCACCAATTCCAAATGGGGGTTATTCCATCCCCTAAATTGACACGGGTAGATTTCGTTAAGAAAAATGTGGCTAGATTGGCCAAATCTACTCCATTTACCTGACCTTCTCTCTCCATAAATGTTGAGCATTGGAATATTTGGAAAATTAATATACAAAGTTAGAAGGGTCAGTCTCTTTCAAAAAAAAATAGCTTAGGATAGAGAAATTCCCAATATAATTCCATTGGGGCCACAAATTCCTTCAAACAAAGGTAATGTTGGATTATAATCATTTCTTCACCACTCTAGCTACTCAGGGATCTTTTGGAAATTAATTCAAAGCTACTAATGATTCTAAGTTATCCACAACTTTATTTATAAATCTATAAGATAAGCATTTCAACCCTTCCTCTATTTTTGTTGATGATACTCATATTTTTGGGTCAAACTCCATATCTAGCAGCCATAAGAATTAAAAAGATTTTTTTAAAAAGGTTTGTTTTATACCTATGTGCAAGAAAAATAGTTGTATTGTTGGGGTTGGTAAAACTCTAAGGATGCTTTTGTGTCTAAGGAAGAATAGTAAAAATGGTTGTTTGTTCCTCTTATAGATTCTATGGCTTCACCACTGGATAAGAAAGCTAGGGATTTGGATGCATTAGGTAGTATTGTTTAGATATGGGGCGAACATCTGAAACTTTCAAAATTTTAGAAATATATCCAAGTTTCTTGGAAAGTGGATATTTGTATGCATGTAATAGATCTAGTGAATTTTTTTACTATTACATATGACTCTACTGATTCTAAAAAGAAGATTCTTGAGAAGTGTCCCTTTCTTGAACCATTTTATAACATTTCTAATCAAACTCTTTATGGTTCAATTTTCCCAATTTTCCATTTCAATTTGTCGAACATGATTCATTTGGTGATTTCGTAAAATCTTACTCATGCGTTGAGGATAATCTCTTTAAGGTTAAAAATTTGTGTGTTGATTTCTTGAAATTATGTTGTCTAAAGGATCTGCAACCAAAAATTAAGACTAACAAGAAGAAACAAGGCACTAATAATAAAGACTGGCTTAAAGAACTCTATTATCTCTCAAAAGTTTGGGAGACTAGCTTTAATTTCAATGATATTTTATCTTTCTTTATACTTGACATTAATGGTGATATGTTTATGGTTTCTCTAGTTAAAATTTGTCCTTATGGTTAATTTTCTATTTTTTTTCAATGATGAAAGAAAATAGTATTAGATAATATAGTAATTTTAGTGTTATGATTAGAAAAATTGGATAATACTAAAATATTATTTTTGTCTAATTTTTCTTAGTGCTCTCTTTTTGTGGCTTTTAGTTGTAATGGTCAGAAGCTTGGTCATGTCTTCTATGTTGTAATGTGATATTCTATCATTTAGGTTTAGGACCTTCCCCTTTTCATCTTAATCAAAAACTTCCAAATTAATAATAGAATTTGGATACAAAGTAGCAATAGGGACTCAAATTGATTTAACAAACTTAATATTTTTACATATAGTCTTCTTTTTCTTAATAAAAAATAGTCTATAGAAAGAAACCATGAGAATTCTACTATTACACTGAGCCATAAGGGTCTTGACTCTTTACCAAGAGATGAAAATTACAAAATGCTTAAACTTAATTCTTCTGCATCCAAAATACTTTTTTTCTAGTGATGGACAATAACAATAATTTAACACCAAGATAATGTAGTCTAATCATTTTCATAAAGTTCCTCCTCATGAAAAAATTTGTGGTGACATTTATATTCAGGTTGATGAAGTCAATTCCATACCTAAGGCGCACAAGTTGAATATCATTAAAAATGAATTAAGTCAAAACTGCAACACCGAGGACATTAATAGAAATTAATGGGATTAGGGTCTAGCCTCACCAATTAGTTTTTACCTATAGGAACCTCAACATAATTTATGCCTCTCAACTCAAACAAGAAATAAAAATCTAATAGAACCTCATTAAAATCCTATAAATGACTAGGAGCTTTCACAAAAAAGTAGACCAAGTGTAAAACAATGAGGATTTAGAAAGTATTTAACAAAAAAGATTTAGAAATTAAAACAATAAGGATTTAGAAACAAGATATTGATAAAGAAAATAACTTTTTTATTGTTGGAATTGTAAGAAAATTATAAAATCATGACTTTTTTATTATATATATTAGTACTTAACTAGGTATTATTTAAATTTTGTTTGACCAATCATAGATAAGTATACTTAATATTTCTATCTTTTATTATTATAATGAAGTCTACACAACTATTTTTATAAATTTGTAAAATAATTCTCTCCTCATTAATTGGATAATACTTTTCAGATCTTATACACACTTCTTTCGCATTGCATCACACTGATTGAGACAATTTGTAGATCGACAAAGAGGGTGGAATATACTCTTTCAATTTTCTCTCCATAATGTGTTTGAATTCTTTGAGGGCAACACCTATATTCAAAACTAAGGTAATTTAACCCAATCTAAAACCCATAATCTAGTGGAGTTATTATTTTTCACTTGAGCTTTTAAAATTATTCCTCCACATAAATTAATTTGCCCCTAACCACAATAAAATTTATAGGTCATTTCATCTCTTTTTCTTTCTTTACAATCTAGTGTAGCACCAAGAAAGCTTTAGGAACAAAACTTACATTTATATTTGGACCCCAATTCCTAGTTGTCAATTCTCTTAATCATTTTCGCTTTTGATTTTTCCCCTACTACTCTTGTTATCACCCTTAAAGTTTCCAAGAAGTTGTCTTTTTAAATTACTTCTAAGACGTTTGCTTCGCAAAATGCTACATCATCATTTTGGATGTTTAGTATTTTCTTGGATGTTTTGATTTGAAAATACCTCTATGGTCAATGGGCCTTGTGCCTTAGTTGGGCTCCATTGTAACCCTACAATACCAGCCCCTTAGTGGGAGCCTATTGACACCTTGGATAAAATCAAGTTTATATGATTTAGTCAAAGTATGTTGCTTCCCGTCAATGGGCCCTTGGTCTTTTGGTGAAGTTGAATGGCTCATAAAGAGCCCACCAGAGATCAAGTCTTGCTAAGTGCAAGGCCCATAGACATCATAAGGGATGAGGTCGGGATTGTGCTCTGGGCGAATTCGGTAGCGTGGATGCTCCTCAGTCCTTGGCTCTTAGCCAAAGAGGTTTTTAGGGATGTGTGGGTCCGTATCGGGTACCTAAAACGTGAATGGTGACCTTCGCTGGTTGGTAGCTCACAGTCTTCAAGCCTCACTAGGCTGCCTTGCAAGTCTGAACCCTCCATCAAGAAAAGAAGTAAAAAAGTATGTTGCTTCCTAATAACATTTATATATATTTCATACCAATATATTATTTTCAATTTTACTTGTTGTACAAGAAATAATGATGCATCTTTTTTCATATAAATTTCTTTCAATAGTTAATGGTCTTATTTTGAAAATATTATATTAAAATCACATTAAATAATCTAATGTCATCATTGAATATACAATAAAATAAACTTTAAATTATTGTAATATACTATATATAAAATCCAATAATATAATAATCATCATAAGATTACAAAATAAAGTAAAATAAAACAAGATCTGTTTTGATAGTATAAAATTAATTTTTTTTATTATATTTTTTCTTGTGCGGATGATCACAACTAGAGCTTTCCATTTCCAAATTGGGCCCAATCTAGTCATTGTTGTTGTTTATAACGAAGCATTGGAATTTTGTATCTGTACGGATTTGGAGAACATCCCTCCTCGGAATCCTGCCGTCATGGAAACATGGTTCAACATTTCATTGATTTATACAGCAAATCTTTGAAAGGGAAAGGCAGCCATGGATGATCAGAGCTTTGCAGTTTCTAGTGGTCCAAGTCTGACCAATCAGAATGAAACAGCAACAAAGGTTTCCATGTCGTGTGAACAAATGGTGAGACTGGCGGCCACGCAGTAAGTACGGGGGTCGCCTAACGGCACAACGGTGGAGTCTTGGCTTGCCAGTCCCGCTCTGGGAGCGGAGAAGCAGAGAGGAGTAGAATTGGCTAATCTTCTCATCTTCTCTGCGGAGTGCATAAGCAACACAAATTACGACCAAGCCGCGAGGCTTTTGACGCAGTTGTGCAGCATCTCATCGCAGTGGGGAAACCCAATTAAGAGGCTCTGCTATTATTTCACCGGGGCGCTGCAGGAGAGAATCCAACGCCAGGAACGATCGAACTTGAGGAATCCTCTAAAGCCGTCGCCCAGTTTTGCCTACACTTTCAACAACGGTTATGAAAAAACCGAATTCAATCAGGTGACGGCGTTTTATTACAGTGTTATGCCCTCTGTTCAAATAGCGCAATTGACATCTGTGCAGGCAATCATAGACAACGTGGGAAACTCGAGCAAGATTTACGTTATTGATTTGGATATTCGAGATGGGTGTAAATGGTCGGGGTTGATGGAAAGCCTAGCAGCCAGACGACGTTCGTTTCCAATAATGCTTCCGAGCATCACAGCAATTGGATTGGACGGTGATGAACTGAAAGACAGCGGGAGAAGGCTTCATGACATCGCTGAGTCTTTGGAGATTCCGTTTTCTTGCCGGATGGTGCAGAGCAAAAGTATGGAGGAGATTCACGAAACCATGTTTAATGTTAAACCTGAGGAGGCTGTTGCTGTGGTTGCTTCTACGGTTTTCCATAGGCTGTTATATAACAAGATACTTCTGGAGAGAGTTGTGGATGTTATAAAGAGATTGAGGCCGAAGATAATGGTGAATATAGATGTTGAGGCTGAGAGCAATGCTCCTTCTTTTGACAACCGGTTCGTTGATTTGCTCTTCCATTGTAGCGCCTGTTTTGACTCCTTCGATGTGATTATGCCCGATAGACGTGATCTTCGAAGGGTCAAATTTGAAGAGATGTTGTGTGGGATCAGGATCAGGAATATCATAGCCTGTGAAGGGTCGGAAAGGAGGGTTAGACATGTTAAAATTGACGTGTGGAGACGTTTCTTCAAGCACAAGGGATTGAGGGACATGAGCTTCAGTTATCAAGCTTGGTATCAGGCAAGATTGTTGCAGAAGGAATTTCCTAATGCGGAATGCTATAGCCTTGAGGCCAATGGAGATGCCCTCATTACTGGGTGGAAAACAACCCCTATTGTTGCAGTATCTTTATGGACTTGTACTTGATGAAAGGATTTAAACGAAGAAATTAAATGTCGCAATAAGAAGAAATAAACAACACCAGATTTATCCTGGTTCACCACAATAGTGGCTACATCCAGACTGCAGAGTATTGAATTAATAATAAAAAGTTGTTTACAAAATGAGCAGGAGCAACATATAAATGGGCTCCAATAATATTACAAATGAAGAGTCTTTGGAAACCAAGAGACTCGATTATTGGAGGGAACAATGATGACTGTTGGCCTTCACAATATCAACAAACTTGCACCTGAAGGACAACCAATGCTGCAACTGATCACCCAATACCCTGCTCAAAGAATGATCTATCTTTTCTTCACAAGTCCTAGAGAAGTTCTAGCACATTCAAACTTCTCTTTGGCAACAACCTTCATGAATATATCAGCCGGATTGATCTTGGTGTCAATCTTGACAACATTCAGCTTGCCCTCTTCGACTGCATGATGAACAAAGTGAGCATGTGCATCAACATGCTTGGAGCAATGTTGGGATGACTGATTATGTGCCATGAAGATCGCACTACGGCTGTCACAAAATAGATTATATTCATTTTGATGAACTTTCAAGTCACCAAGTAACCGCTAAAGCCAAATCATTTCCCTTGCACCTTCGGAAAGAGCTAAGTATTCAGCTTCAGCTAAAGAAAGAGCAATGGAATGTTGCAACTGTGGTGCCCAGCTGATCGCAGCTCCAACAAATGTGAAGGTGTAACCAGTGGTAGACCTTTGTTTATCCAAGTCTCCAGCAAGATCAGAATCAGTGTAACCTTGTAGCTGAACTTTGTTTCCGCCAAAACATAAAACATAATTTGAAGTGCCTTTTAGATACCTTAGTATCCATTTGACGGCTTCCCAATGAGCTTTTCCGGGATTTCTCATGAACCTGCTCACAACTCCCACCGCATGAGCAATGTTGGGGCAAGTAGAAACCATAGCATACATAATACTACCAATGGCTGATTTGTATGAAATTTTCTCCATAAATTCTTTTTCTTCCTGTGTTTGAGGACATAATTCAGAACTTAATCGAAAGTGACCAGTAAGAGTAATAGGAGTTACTTTTGATTCAACCATGCCAAATCTTTCAACAACTTTGTCAATGTATTGTTTTTGTTGTGTATTGGAACTGTGAGATTTGTTTCCAATATCATGAGGGTATGTTTGATCAAATGCTTGAAGATTATTTTGAAGTGTGCCTTCTCCCTGCGATGCTAAATGTCCCTGTAATATATTTGTATTGGGTGCCTCAAAACCGGTATGTAAACTATGTTGATTTGGAGACATGTTACCTCTACCTGTCATATTACCTACACGGTGAAAGGGACTTTGACTGTCATGAAATTGCCGTGAAACTGTCTCCTCTGCATGAAGCTGTTCCCGTGAATTACCAAGATGTTGGTCTGTGCTCCCACCATGATTACCCTGCACATTAATGTCCTACAAATCAATTACCAAACCCTGTGAAACAGCTCTAACACATTGCGGATGGAGTTCTGCACCCTACACATTCACCTCTGTTAGGTGCATTTGAACCTGGTTTTCATTTGCCCCTTGCGGATTATGTGCAGGCTGCGGATTAGTTGGACCTATACTCTGAAATTGCCCACATGTATTGCCAAGATTGTGGCTTGAGTTTCCACCGTGCTCAAATGGATATAGTGACATATGTTTACTGTGAGTACTTTGTATATAGACAGGATTGCCATGGATATCAATTGGCACAGCCTGCAAATTACTCTCATTCTCCAGATTGATGTCCTATGGTTCTATTTGCCCACGCTACATCTGTGGATGAGCATTATAGTCCTTTGATTGATAGCCCATTGTAGTAAGAGGATCCCTTGTACTTTGGTTTGAAAAACTTTCACAAGCTTGATCGTGATAGAGAGACAAATTCCTGTCATGAGAAGAGATATCAAAAAACTCTTGTGTAGAACTATCATCATGTCCTGTGTTCCCAGGAGTGGAAGAAGATGATAAATTTGGAAATAGTACAGAGGTGGGACTATATGAAATAGTGTTAGAAACTGTTTGTGGATCCAATCCAACATTCCTTTGTGCAGCGATTGGCACAAATTCTTTTTCAAACATTTCCTAAGAATTTAATGCTAGAAATGTTTTCTCATTGAAGACAATGTCTCTGCTTCTAATAATCTTCTTATCAGTTAAGCCCCAAATCCTGAAGCCAAACTGATTCTCTCCATAGCCAACGAATATGCAAGGCTCGGATTTAGGATCCAGCTTGCTTCTTTTTTCTTTGGGCACATGTGCAAAAGCCTGACAACCAAAAACTTTAAGCTGAGAATAAGAGAGTCTTCTACCTTGCCATTCCTCTTCTAGAATTCCGAAGTTCAACCTTGAAGAAGGACTTCGATTAATGAGATATACAGTTGTATTACATGCCTCAGCCCAGAATTCTTTGCCCAATCCTGCATTAGAAAGCATACACCGAGCTTTCTCCATTATTGTCCTATTGAGTCTTTCCACTGCCCCATTTTCTTGAGGGGTGTAGGGTACAACTTTCACCCTACGAATACCATTATCTACACAATAATTGTCGAACTCCAACGAACAAAACTCACCTCCATTATCCGTTTTTAAACTTTTAATCTTATGACCCCTTTGGTTTTCAACAAGAGCTTTGAAAACTTTAAACTTAGAAAAAACTTCAGATTTATTTGCCATCATGTATATCCATACTTTCCTAGTACAGTCATCAAGGAATGTAACAAAAAATTTTGAACCTGTTAAAGAGCTTACCTCAACCAGACCAAAGACATCCGAGTGTACAAGTTCCAATGGTTTCTCCTTGAGATCATATCCATCTTTCAAGAAGCTGACACGCTTTTGTTTTCCGTAAAGAAAATGTTCACAAAATTCCAAATTTTTTGATTGGAGACCCGGTAGTTGATCCCTTTTGAGCATTATCTCAAGGCCCTTTTTGCTCATGTGGCCTAATCCTTGATGCCAAAGTGCTGCATCGCTGCCCATGACTGTCATAGCAGCCCCTATTTCAGTAGGCTTCTCAAGGAGATAAAGATTGCCAACTTTGTTTCCCTTGGCAATTATTCTTGAACCCTTGGTAACTTTCCAAGTATCCGGATATAAGAATGGATAATATCATTGAGCAAAGAGCTGACTGACCGAAATCAGATTTTGCTTTAATTTGGGAACATGGCGAACATCTTTTAACAACCATTTCTCTCCATCTTCCAGCTGTAACAAAATGTCACCTTTGCCAACTATTTCGCAGGATTTATTGTCTCCAAGAAATACCTCTCCAAATTGACCTTCATGGTAGTTTTTGAAACAATTCGTACATGAAATAGCATGGAAAGAAGCTCCAAAATCTATCACCCAAGAATCTGATTTTGTGTCACTTGTAGAAAGAACTAAAGCACATTCATCTTTCTCATAGGCTGTATTTTCTTCCATGTTTCTCACATTTTCTTGTGCTTTCTTGTAAGTCAGACAATTTCTCTTTGTGTGGCTAGGCTTACCACAAAACCAGCATTCACCATTCCTACCTCTTGACCTTGAACGATTGGGTGACTTTGATCTTCGCTGATTGTAATTATTATTTCCTCTATGATGGCTTCTTCCTCTTCTCTCAGTGCTGACCATAGCGAGAGCATCACTGGATGAGGAGTCTTTGTTACTCCTTCTCATGTCTTCACTTAATAAAGTGGCAACAACTTCATCATAGGCCAGCTTTGACTTCATAGAGCTTGAAGTACTTACAGCTGTAACTACAGGATCCCAACTATCAGGTAAAGGACATAACAAGATGATTGCTTTGGATTCGTCATCTTGAGTCATACCAACCGAGCTTTCTTGACATAATAGGGTGTTCAAATCATTTATATGATTTGACATTGCAATCCCTTCCTTCATTTTCAGTTTGTAGAGTTTCTTCATAATGAAGATTTTGTTTGCAGCCGATGTCGTTCGATACATATTCTGAAGTTTGTCCCAAACCTCTTTCGTTGACATTTCATTTGAGACATTGAACAAGACATTTTTCACTAGTGAGAGAAAAATGGATGCCATCGCCTTGTCATCCATCTTTTTCCAATCTTCATAAGTCATTGTAGACAGTTTCTTAGACTTTCCTTTGATTGCAAGAGCCAAGTCTTGCTTAACCAACAAGGAACGGATCTGCACTTTCCACAGGCTATAATTCTTGCTTGTAAATTTCTCTATTTTCAAATCCTCCATCTTTCCAAAAAATTCAACACTGATTTTCCAATCTGTACACCTCGATCTCTGATACCAATTGAAAGGATTTAAACAAAGAAATTAAATGTTGCAATAAGAAGAAAGACACAACACCAGATTTATCCTAGTTCACCACAATAGTGGCTACGTCCAAACTGCAGAGTATTGAATTAATAATAAAAAGTTGTTTACAAAATGAGCAGGAGCAGCATATAAATGGGCTCCAATAATATTACAAATGAAGAGTCTTTGGAAACCAAGAGACTCGATTATTGGAGGGAACAATGATGACTGTTGACCTTCACAATATCAACACTTGAATGTGGGCTGACTTCTTAATGTAATGCTTTGGTCATTTCTAAGTGATATTGTTATCAGGATTTGTGTAGTTTTTTAGTCAAATTTATTGATCTATGTTTTATGAGTACTTACTGACACAAACTCATTTCTCATGAGAATGAATGGAATATCTAGGTGATGTTTACAGATGTGAAGCACCGAACTTCCTGAGAGGTCTCCTCCAACTTGACTGCACTTAGCTGTGGAGTTTCCTTGTGTTGTGTCATATGAACTATTCATTCCCTTAAATTCATCTATTGATAAGTAAAAGATATTTCTATTAGAGTTTTTTTATTATAAATTTTTAGCTTTCGCTTAAGTTCTATTTAATTTAAGTACTTGAAATCAAAATATTCCAACCAAGCTGCAATGGGATTCAATAGTGTTAATCATGATATATTCTAATGATATATTCTAAGTCATGAGGTACTCCAATGAGATTCAATAGTGTGAATCATGGGATGTTCCATGGGACTTTCAAGGGAATATATTTACCCCTTTGCCTTCTTTACCCCTCTCTCATGACCCCTCTTTCTTGATCTTCCCAAGTCTTGAGCTCTCTGCATATATATTTTATGGCCTCTCTTTCCCTCTTTTAGTTATCCTTTATTTCCATCTCTATTTATCCCTCTCACTCTCCCTCTCCTTCTCCCTCACTATTTCCATCTTTCTCACCTCCTCTATCTTGACTAAGATACATCTCTCCCTCCCTCTCCCCTCCATCTCTCTTTCTCATCCTTATCCTACTCCCCTCTTCTATCCACCATCTATTTCTCACTCTCTGTCCAAAATTAATCATTTATAATTTTGCAATTTTTTTTTGTTAGTTTCAGATTGTCAACCAAAAATTATATTAAAATTTGATGGCTTTTAAGACTTTCAACAACAAAAAAAGGCTTACTTAAAGAGATGAGTAAATCAAATTTGGGTTCTTTCATTTGTTGATGGAGAAAACTACAAAATACATTGTGGATGGGCACTATGCATCTCATTTGATAGTTTTATTTTGTTTTTCATTCTGTCACTGTTGATGTACACCTATAAAATTGAAAAAGTAATTGCTTCTCACCAAGTTCATCAATAACTCAGTACTACCCCATGCTTAAAACACCATTGGTTTAAACTTTTAATGTCTAATCCATGATTTATGAGCTGAAATCAATTCAGTCCTTATACCTCGTCACAAAGCATCCATACGTGTGAGAGGTATATTTACAACAACCAATATGGAAAAGTTGCAATAATTTCATTTCCAAGAAGAGATAGTTCCAAATCAGCGAGTAGTTGTAGACAATGACACCCATAAAAGCATACATTTTCCTTTGGTTTTTCTGCCTCCCTCTTTCAATGAAGTTAAAATGAGTCTCCCTTACTTTCCACAACAACAAGGCAATAATGTGCGTATGTAGATACATATGTATGTATATATGTATATGTATATGTGTATATATATGTGTGTGTATATATACATACATACATATATATATTTACATACACAGACATATACATATATGTATATGTATATATCGATATATCTATATGTATATATATGTATGTATATGTATATTTGTATATATCTATATATACATATGTATATATATGTATATATGCACACACATATATACATGTCTCTATATGTATATATACATACATATCTACACATATACACAAACATATATACAACACATATATACATATACATATACATATATATACATATAGATCTATACATATATACATAGAAATATAGATACACACACACACACACACATATACACATGTAAATATATATGTATATATATATACATATACACATATAATGGATGTATACATCTATATACACACGCGCACACACACACACACACACACACATGCTTAAAGTGAATTGAGAGAGATTCTTATTGAGATTATACATTTCTAAAATAGTTTAATGTTCTAATTAGTTTTTATTGGAATTTTCTAATTCATTTCTTATTTTATTAGAATTTCACTGGAACTTTGTTTTTAGGATTATGCTATTTTTGCATGTGCAATTATATATATTATAGATGATGACGTGTTTCATAAGACTGTGCTCATTAGATTCAATTTTATTGAACTTATCATTAGAAGAAATTAGATTTAATTCAATTTTATAGAATTAAGTAAAATTTAAAATATATTTAGAACATGTACAATAGTAAACAATAATCATTCTTACACCACATTAAAGCAGCTTAAATCTTCTATAGAAAAATGAAAAAAAAAAATCATTCTTATACATATTAAAAGAGTTTAAAGTTTTGGTTGAAAAATGAAAAATATAAAATTAAGATTTTAGGAAGTGATAATAGAACATATATTATTTATAAGCATTTGAACATTTGTATAAGAAATGTGGATAAAAAGATGTAAATCATTCCCCATGTAGCATATTAGCTTAAATTTAATAAAAGAATAAATATAATTCCCATGAAGAAGGCTTAAAACATACTTATTTGTGCATGCTTGGATACAAAATTTAAGGAAAAAGTAGTAAAAATTACTTGTAGATCTTATCAATATGTTATCATACTTAGTATCATTGAATAAGATTTTGTAATTATTTGTCAAATATTTAATTTTTTTTTAATGTAATATTTATATGTAGATTTCAAAGAAAAGGAAGAAGATATAATACAAAAAGAAAATTGTATACTTATATGAGATATAACATTAATATGAAAGATATGAACTATGAAAACTTGAAATATACAAAATAGAAAAAAATCATGGTATACTTCTTAGATATTTATGTGATATAACACTAGCATTAAATACATCAAATATGAAACCTTAAAATATAGAAAATAGAACAATATCATAATATACTATTTACATAAGAAAAAGGTGACCATAAAATAGGAAAATGTGTTAAGGAAATAGAGGTTAGATCTATGTCTAATTTTAAAACAACTACAATAGGTGAAATAGAGATCAAGTTAGTATAGAAAATGTGCCAAGAGGAAATATAGAATAAAAAGATGAAAATATAAAAAATCTAACTTTTTAGAAGTCATATTGATAAGAAGAAAACTAGAAAAGTATAGAGCTCCTAATTTAAATTATATATCTTATTCATCAACCTTTTTACTTACTAATGAACTTGGAAGATTACAAAGAAATCTTCTAGCTGAATGAAAAAAATATGTACAAGAGGCCATGGAGGAAGAAATGACATCCTTAAATTAAAAAATCATAATTAGTAGTTGAGTAAATTATCCTATTGAAGTAAATAACAATTTTTTTAAAATAGTTTAATACAATTAGAAAAAACAAGGGGATGTAAAGTTCAATTATAGAAAACTGATTATACCTTCAATGCAGATGAATTGATTTTGAAGAATTTTTATCCCCATTAAAAATTTAACTTCTATTAGGTATGTTTTTAGCTATTCTAGCTGTTTTCATTTTGAAAATCAATAAATGGACCCAAAAGCATAATTTCTATATAATATTGAATGATAAAATTTATGTCACATAGCCATATTGTTAGTGTTTTATTTTGACTTAATTTATAACAGCTAAATAAAATCCTCTTTATGATTTTAAGAAATAAAATAGAAACTTCTGACAAGGCATGGTTGTTTCCTCATCATATGTTTGATATAGACTCCTTGAATTCTTTGGAAATCTAAGCTTTCTATTGTGCAAAGAAACTACAAATGCTTCCTCCTCATATGTCTGATATAGACTCCCTAAATTCTCTGGCATTCTAAGCTTTCTATTGTGCAAAGCAACTACAAATACCTGAAATAATGATAGTCGAGTTTTATCTCTAGATTTATTTAAAATATAATTTATTATAAATATTACCTGTTTATGTATAGTGTAATAATAACAATAGGTTTTTATGGATAAATTAATGATAACTTAAGAAAGAAAGGTATGTGTCTTGTTGGAAAGTGTTATCTTTTGTTGGCAGGTGTTATCTTTGTAAGGAAGGAAGAGGAAGAGTCGGTTAATAGGTTAGTAACCTTAGAAATTTGGCTAGGTGGGATTGTCTACCTCAAAGATGGCACAAGATTAACTTTGATGGGGCCTTTAAGGGCAACCCAAGGATTGTTAGTTGTGGTATTATTATCAAAAATGACAAAGGGGTTACTATGAAGGTTATGTCTATTCCTATTGGGGATCAAAGCAATCACATTGCAGAAGTAGAAAGGAATAGAAAGGAGCAGAAAGGGGTAGAATTGGCCAATCTTCTCATCTTCTCAGTGGAGTGCATAAGCAACACCAATTATGACCAAGCCATTAGGCTTTCAATGCAGCTGTGCAACATCTCTTCATAGTGGGGAAACCTAATTGAGAGGCTCTGCTATCATTTCATCGGAGGGTTGCATGAGAGAATCCAACACCAAGAACGATCACACTTTGGGCCCATTTGGTTGATGGAATAGGAATAGAAAAATTGGAATTCAATTTTTATTTTCCATTTGGTTCATCATTTGGAATAGGGAATAGGAATATGTATTCCCATTTTTCCTCTAAAATGAGCTTATACCCATTCCAAAAAATAGTTGTTATTGGAATAGCTATTCTTATTCCCAATATTACATGCTTATTCTCCATTCCTATGCTCGTGGTCAAATAGGCCCTTATTAAGGAATCCTCTAAAGCCAATGCCCAATGTCCCATACACTTTCAACAATGGTTATAACAAAAATAAATTCAATCAGGTGATGGTGTATTATAATAATGTTATGCCCTTTGTTCAAAAAGCGCAATTGACATCTGTGCAGGCAATCATAGACAAAATGGGAAACTCAAGCAAGATTCATGTTATTGATTTAGATATTCGGAATGGGTGTAAATGGTCAGGGCTGATGCAGAGCCTTGCAACCAGACATTGTTTGTTTCCAATAATGCTTTTGAGGATCACAACAATTGGATTGGATGGTGATGAATTGAAAGACAGTGGGAGAAGACTTCATGACATCGTCGAGTCTTTGGAGATTATATTTTTGTACCAGATGGTTCAGATCAAAAGTATGGAGGAGATGCACAAGAGCATGTTCAATGTTAAACTTGAAGAGGCTATTGCTATGGTTGCTTCTGTGGTTTTCCATAGGCTGTTGTATAACAAGAAACTTTTGTAGAGATTTGTGCATGTTATAAAGAGATTGAGGCTGACAATAATGGTGAATATAGAAATTGAGGCTGATAGCAATGCTCCTTCGTTTGACAACCAATTTGTTGATTTTCTCTTCCATTGCAATGCTTGTTTTGAGTCCTTCGATGTGATTATGCCCAACAAACGTGATCTCTGAAGGGTCAAGTTTGAAGAAATATTGTGTGGAAGTAGGATCAAGAATTTCATAGCCTATGAAGGGTCAGAAAGGAGGGTTAGAAATGTTAAGATTGATATTTGGAGGTGTTTCTTCAAGTACAGTGGATTGACTGAGATGAGCTTCAGTTGTCGAGCTTGGTATCAGGCAAGATTGTTGTTGAAGGGATTTCCTAACGTGGAATGTTATGGCCTTGAGGCCAATGGAGATGCCCTCATTACAGGGTGGAAAAAAACCCCTATTGTCACAGTATCTTTATGGACTTGTACTTGAATGTGGGCCGACTTCTTAATGCAATGGTTTGGTCATTTCTAAGTGATATTGTTATCAGGATTTGTTTGTACTTTAGAAATAATAGCTCTAATAGAGCTTCAATCCCTGCCTTTTTTCTGAGATCATAGTTTGTCTTTACAATTAAGTATAGGTTGGGTCGAAAAGAGTAAATAGGAATGGTTGTTAATATGAAATTCATAGTTTTTAGTGTAGTCTATTTTGTTTGTGTAATTTTTGAATGGGAGAGGTAATAAAAATTTTAGTAAAAAAATTAAGATACCATTCACACAGTAGAAAGCATTCAAATATTGCATCCTCAAATTTTGGAATCTAAGAATTGTAAGCAGTTACTACTGATAGATGGAATCTAATATAAGAGGAAGTGAAGAGAAATAGTACAAAAACATGATTATTATTTCCATCACAAATATAAGCATAGACATGCATATAAAATCTATTTTGCTTTGATTTATATATCTAAAACATTCATTTGTAAAATCAGAATGAAGGAATCTTATGCTTGTCACTAATGGTTTTTGTGTTGGTCCAAATAATTTCATTTTTATTTAGTGCAAGACCTACAAATTTCCAAAATTTTTAGTAACATGTATCAACTGGTATGCACCAACAATCCATATATAAATTTGGTTGCAGGAAAGTTTTCAAGTATAGGATTAGTTGTGGTTACCTTTGTGGCTGCATCAATCAACTAGACATATTTGGAGAATTGGATTGCACGACATTCATGGACCTTGACATATCATCTTAGATTGATTAACAATACCAAAAGATGTCAGTTTGTGAACATATTCAACTATGTCTTTCACTACCTTTACCAGAGTTTTTTATGGCCATTACTAAAATGGAATGGAAATATAGTTACTTCTCTCAACATAAATATATACAAAGTTATTCAACAATGATGAGTATCACTTAATTTGTTAAAATTTGAGGCATTGAGTTGGAAAAATCACATGAATTGGAAATTTTCTTTCCAATATAATTCAATGGTTTCTAATCCACCTACCATGCTCAGTGGCACATTAACCACCACTTTTTCTTTTTTCTTAGGTGCTAGTTTCAAGTAAGGTCTTCAATTATGAAGGAATTTGTAGCTACCTTATTATTTTTTACTATTAACTATGAGTAGATGTCACTTTCAGCACGGGTTATTATGTGACTCCCAGTGCTAAGGTTTTGGGGGGCCACACTTCAAATCATGGTGAGATAGACCTTATTTTTCAAAGCTTTCTATCTTTGAGAGATTTTATCAAACAGTTGACATGCCTTTAATTTCAGATTTGGCTATAACTAGTAATGACAAGTAGATTTTATAGATAGGAATAACTACTTCAGTCATAGCAATACATTTGTACCTATATTCTACCATCGATGACAATGGTATTTCAGTAACAATTAAAGAGTTTCCATTTAAGCTCTTCATGGAAATTTTGCTAAAAGTCCATTTCATAGGTTTCAATAGAAATTTAAAAAATTCAATGATTAGAAGAAGGCTATTTTGGCACATTTTATTAGGATGAAAATAATACTTGTTTCTCGTTTGGGTTTTTTTCCATCAATTTAGGGCCTTCTCTGTAATTTTACATTTTCTATGTATGAGATCCTATATTTCTAAATATATTCTTCCATCAATGACAAGGGCATTTCTTAAAATTCCCACAAGTCATAGAAATCAATAGTAAAATGCTCAAAAATTGATATACACAACATTTATGAGCCTTTACATATGTTGGTTGACTTGGATTAAGAGGTATCAGTTATGGAGATGGCTCTTGTTTTGGTAATCAACAAAATGTATCTGCCAAACACATCTGCAATTTTGTCATGCCTACCTATGCATTTTACCATTTTCAAATCGTATCATGAACATTATTAAAATAAACATTTGTCACTTTTGACATACAGTGTATCTAAACATAGTTTTATAACCATATTTTATAGACCTTTGTGAAGTAGTTTGAAGTAAAAATCCCATGATGCATGCTCTGATAAAGCTTGAAAATGTCATGGTGCTACTCAACCAAATTATTTTCTCTAAATTTGGCTAGATTTACAGTAGATTCCCTCAGGAAAACTACTTTAGGCTTTGACCTTCTATTAGGGCTACTAGATCCTATTGGAAGATCTTAAGAGAAGTTTGTGAAGAATGTTCTAGAGATTTTGATTACAGGACACGATGTGGGTTTCAAGGAAAATGTGATGAGAATCATAGAGGAAATTATGGAAATTAGATAAGGATCTGGTAGTAATTAATACAAGATGGTGTGGTTTTTCTCAACCACTTCCATCAAAACTGGGTTAGGAGAGAGATCTCACCTATGAGATCTTACCATATTTTTGCCATAAAATCTTACAAAATTTTTTTTGAAGTAAAAGTTAATAATAGATATAAATATCTAAGAAATAAAATGAAATGTAAAAATAGAAGCCTTGGCCAAAATATCTATAAGTTATTAGATAGGAAATCTCCCACCTTCAACAACTACCAAATATCCCAAATATCCTTTGAAAAGAAGAACCTGAAATTGCAATTTACATTTTTCTTTGGATTTGTTACAAATAACTAACTTTTAAACTCTCTTCTCTCCTTGAAGACTACTCCAAATGCTTGGTTTGCAATGATTGTAAATTCAGTTGATTGTCATAATGGCTCTGACCTATACCTTTTGACAAGGACCACTGTAATAATTAATATGTGAGCTATTGTCATGATTAATATGATCTTATCAACATTTTTTTTTCTTATTTTCACAATTAAAATATAAAATTACCCTGGGAAAAATCCATACGATCAATAGAAACTTAGGAATATGATATCAAAAAATATTTTAAAAATAATTCTTATTTAAACCTTTTGAAAAGATATCTTGTTGCAAGCTAAATTAATGATGTTCCACTAGAAAAAATATTAGTTCCCTACCTGATGCAAAGCAGGGACAAATAATAGAATCTCAAACACCAATTCTAGCAACAATATCATGATAGAAATTTAGGACCGAACTCTAATTACAATCTTTTAGGACAACTTTTGTCCATTTAGTAAAACATTTTGTAGCTATTAAAGTCCATTTATGACCATAACTAGAAGGGGGATTAATAGCACCTCTAAAATCCAACCCCCGCTTGAGAAATGGTTGTTTAACCTAGAGAGGATGGAGGGGAAGGGCTACCAATTTCATATTACTGATAAATAAAGCATATTTTGGGCACTTCCTTACCCAATTGAATTCATCCTTGTATAGATTAGGCCAGAAGTATTTAATTGTCATAATCTTAAGGGTTGTATTTTTAGGTTAAAAGTGTTCTCCAACTTCTCCATCATGGCATTCCTCCAAAATATTGGTAGTCTGCTTTTGTTCTCCACATCTTAGTAGTATTCCATGATAGCCCTTTCTATACAAAACATTGTCTATAACCACAAATAGAATTGCTTGCAAATAATAGTACAATAGTACCCTTTTTTCATTGTTTAAACCCTAGGGACACTCACCAGTGATGATATAATAATTCATTTCTACTATCCAACTTGACACATTTTTTGCCTCATTATTCTATTTTGTGTCACCATTGATCATGACAATATTTAACTCTTCTTGTTCATTGTCACCTGATTGTTGAACTAACTAATCATATAAGCCCTAGCCTCTTATCAGCTTAGTAATATTAATCTAAATGTCATGTTCCATAAATTTTTGATCCAAACAACTCTCTTATGGTTAAGATCCTTGTTTAATAGAAAATATTTAATATTGAGGCATGCAACCATAAGATGAACTAAATTATGTGAAACTAAATGTATGAGCCTTTTCAAAATTCTTTTAACAACCAAAACATATATTTCAAAGAAGGTATACCTCTATTCATACCCATCTAAGCTCTATCTATAGAAGGATATTGGTTGCTCCTAATCATCATCATTCTTCTGCATCGATATCACAGAGATAACACCTATGCTCCCAAAAGCATATACGATAAAATCCTTAGAGAAATTTGGATTGATAAGTTTATTTTCTATAGAAGTGGCTCCTTTACATCTTCACAATATGATGCAAGAGCATCCTAGTTTTCCTTGTAATCTTGCTCATTTTGGTTCATTCTACTAGTTCTACCAAGTTCTAGTTACTACCAAGTTCTAGCTATTGTTGAATTCCAGTTATAGCCAACCCACAAAGAAATTTATCTCTCCATTTACATAGAAATCTCAAATTATTTCTTCATTTTATTTGCAAAAGAATTATATAAAGTATCTTGACCTCCAAATATGATATCATCAAGAAAACTTTTAGATAACAAAATACCTTTTCCTTTTTATCTCTTCAAGTATTGATTTTTTTTATCATCAATCCTTTCAAATCCAATCCTCACAAGATAATTATGAAGACTTTTATAACATGGTCTTGGTGCTTGCTTCAAACCATATAGATCTTTGTGTAGTCTACATAACATGTTTTTGTTGTTAGCATCAACAAATCCTTCTAGTTGTTCTATACAAACCTCTTCCTCTAATATACCATTTAGAAATGTAAACTTAACATCCATTTGATAAACCTTAAAACTTTTTTGTGTAGAGTAAGCAAGTAGAGTTCTTACTCCTTCTAGTCTTGCAATAGGGGCAAGTGCTTCTCCATAGTCAATCCCTTCTTCCTATGCATATCCTTGTGACTTCACCATTTTCATCTAATTTTTTTCTGTATACCCACTTGGTACCAATCACATTTTTGTCTTCTAGTTGAGGAACTAGAGTCCATGCCTTAGTTTTCTTAATTTGTTCAATCTATTCTTCCATGGCTTTTCTCTAGTCAACATCTTGTAAGGTATCTTTCACTATTTTGGGTTCTTGCATGCTCAAAAGACATGTATCATTTCTCAACTTGTTCATTTTCATTGGTCTAGCATCTTTATCTCCAATTATTTGTGTAGCAAGGTGATGACCCTTGACATACATAGACAATATTGGTTCAGCTCTAGCTTCTACATTTGGTCTCTCAACTTCTAAATCATTGTGTACCTCTCTATTAGATAGTTCAACATCTCTTTCATGTACAATAATTTCAAAATCAGAATGTTCCTCTACTTCATTCTATAACCCAACACTTGAATGTAGCTCGGTTCCTAAATGAAACTTGACATTCATAGTATGTGACTCGACAGTCACTGAAACTTGTTAGTTTAGAACTTGATTTATAACATTTTCATCAGTAGACATACCTTCATAAAATTATACAAATAATTTATACTCTTCTGGTTCCTTCATACGTTTAGCCTCATATACTTTTGTATATTCATCAAATTTCACATTTACACTTTCCACAACTTTGTCAATGTTAGTGCTTAAAAACTTGTAAGCTTTACTTCTTGTGGAATAACCAAGAAATATACCTTCTTCACTTTTTTCATCTAGTTTACCATTCTTGAAATCTTTGAGAATATAACATTCTCTTCTAAATACCTTAAAATATTTTACATTGGGTGAGTATCCATACCATAGTTCAAAAGCTGTTGAATGAGTGTCTTACTTGACTCGTACATGTTTCAAGGTATAGACAACTATACTTATAGCTTCTCCCTAGTATTTCAAAGTAATATTTTTCTCCCTCATGAGTGTTCTAGCACTATCCATTACAAATTTGTTCCTACTTTCAACAATTCCATTTTGTGGAGGGGTCTTAAGAGAAGATGTATATCTTTTGATTCCTCTATCATTGAAAAACATCTCAAGCTCATTTGATGTAAATTCTCCTCCTCTATTACATGTCAAACATTTCATACTTTTACATGTTTCCTTCTCAACTTTTGCTAAGTACCACTTAAACATTTGGAAAGCATTAGAATTATATTTCAGAAACATAACAGTCATCATTCTAGAATAATCATCAATAAGAGACATAATATACTTATCTTCTTTGTATCTTTTCACTTCAATTGGTCCAAACAAGTCAGTATGAACAATATCTAATATTCCTTTAGAGGTATGAGTCTTACTCTTAAAACTTGACTTTGTCATTTTTCTTAACTGACATTGTTTGTAAATTATATTATCAAATTCTTCAACTTAGGAAAACCTCTTATTATTTTCATGTTACTGATAAGTTAACCAAGTTATCAAAATTAATATAACATAACCTCTTGTGCCATATCCACACATCATCAAATTCTACAATTAAATAGGTAGCATCTTGTATATCAAGCTAGAACAAATTACCTCTAGTTTGATGACCCTTTTCCAATCAATTTTTCATTAGTATCATATATCTTAGCAATCTTGTATTCAAACTCAACCTTAGCTCCCAAATTATTTAGTTGTGACATACTCAATAGATTATAGTTAAGTCCTTCAACATAGTAAGCATTGTCACATAAAATCATTTCTATGAGCTTGATAGAACCTTTTCTTTTTATCAGACATGGTGCATCATTACCAAACCTTACACTATTTCCATCATAACAATTCAAGGTAATGAATTTAATTTTATCTCTAGTCATGTGATGTGAACACAAATTGTCAACGATCTATCTGTCATTCTCATTCGCACAAGGCATGAGTGCAGTTGCCTCATATTCATCAAATTCATCCTTCATTGCAATATACACTACATTGTCATGATTGTCAAATCCTTCTTTTGTTTCATGTTCAATAATGTACTAAGATTTTTTGCCTTTGTCTTTGAAATCTAAATGCTATCTTCATCTCTTCTACTTTTGTATTTGTCACTGCCTATGTAATTCTTCTCCTCATGACATCTAGCAGCAATATGACCAACCTCATTGCAATTGAAACATATGATGGGTAACTCACCTTTGAACTTTATTGCACCTTTGTGAAATCTCCTTGCTAGTAGTGCTTCAAGTTGATCTACATCTTCCCCATCTATATCACTATCACTGTACACATATTTGGTCTTCTTCTTCTTCTCATTAGGTTCCTTCAATGTTAGCTAAGCTTTGAAAGAATATTCAACATCAGTAGGTTTGTAATTATCAAAATTAGATAGCTCAAAAGTAGTGATCCTATCTACTAGATCTTCAAGAGTTATATTATTCCATGGCATACATCACAATTCTTGTATTACATAAACTTTAATAGCATAGATGGGCATAAGTATTCTAAGGACTTTTCTTAGTACAATATCATCATCTATTGTACCAGTAGCTCCACTTATTGCATTAACAACATATTTTGTCCTCTAGAGCAATATTGAGAAATATTCTCATCTTCTTGCCTTCTCATATCATTGAACTTACCTTAGAGGCTTTCAATTTTGGCTTTTGGAACATTCTTGTCACCTCCATAGATAATGCATAGAGCATCCCACATTTTCTTTGAACTATCAATAGCTCTAATATCATCAAACTTGGCATAGCTTAGGGAAGTGGCAATCTCGAACATTGTCGGGTTGTGTTCTTTCTTCTTTTTCAGATCTTCAATAGTTAGGGCTCCAACAAAATCAACAAAAATGGTAGATTGTGCATGATCTCCAAGAAATCTTAGATGTAGCTTCATAAGAGTTTTTCATGCAAGAAAGTTATGTCTGTAAAGCTTGGGTACTTCTCTTTTTGACATCTTGATTTTTTTTCTTCTAGTAGCTTAAAACTAGTCCTCTTAAGTAGATGGATATGATACCAATAGTTGGAATTCTTTGGAATAACTAGGGGAGATGAGTCAGTTATCCAAGGTCCAGATGTACAAACAATACTTTTCAAGGCTTAGTGAACCCATATCTATAAAATATTTTCATCATGCATGCATCCATTAGATTATGTAATCACTTAAACTTATAGGTTATTGTCAAATGAACTTTGTAGAAATGTAAACATGAAACATAATAGATTTAATAACACATTTCACAAAATGATTTAACGTGGAAACCCAATTTGGGAAAAACCACTAGTAACATGCTACTCATTCTCACTCTTCTTAAGTGATGTCCTATAAAAGGCCAACCTTGTTAAAGGTTACAATGCACATTGTTAAATGTGACTTGGTTAAAAGATTTCAATCACCCTATTAGGAGTGAGCCTTCTTAGAGGAATTTTAACCATTCACATTGAATGCCACTCGATTAAAAGATTTATAAAGGACTATTAGGTAAACCTTAATCAAAGGATTTATCGTAGACTGATACAATGATTAGAAAGTAACAACAAAGCTTGATCTAATAATAACTTACAACATACTTGCAGATTATAGATCTTTGTTTTAGTTCTCCATTTTGGTTGGCTTTCATACACTTCAGCTCTAATAGCTTGTTCACCCTTCAAGAATCCATACCCTTAAGCCTTCTTGTTTTCCTTTCCAATGTAGTCTCTTTACTTAGGTCACTAAATGAAGCAATACCCTAGATTCCTTGTCTTCCTTAAGTTCTCACGCATGAGAACCTTTGCTTTTGACAAACCATCACTATAAACAAAGAATTAAGATTTTTTTTGTTCATCCTCCATCATCCATTTTAGGGTTAAGTCAAATTAGGTAGGATTCAATGAATCTACCCCTTATTTCATTTCAATCCCTTCTAGAAACTTCTCCTTCAATCCTCTTTGAATTCACCTCAAAACAACTCACCATGAATTTCTTGCCACCAGCTCATCAACCTTATCTTCCACATGGTTCACCATGAATTTTTTGCCACCATATCATCAACCTTGTCTTCCATACGGCTCAAACAATCCAAGAAATACAACTTGTTAGCTCAGATTCATCAAATTCTTGATCTTTCTCATAATATTGACACACAGAATTAACTGACTTCTGACACTCGACACATACTATGTTGCTTAACATCCTCTATCAAGTCATTTGGCACAAAGTAAAGTTTACTAGTAGTTAGTATCAACTAAACTTTACTTGGCTTACATTGTTTCACTCAGCGTAAACTAAAATTGACTTTGCTCAACTCCACATAATTTTCTACTTAGTTTGAATTAACTTTGCTCGGCACCTACTGTGCAGAATGTTAAGCTTGGTAGACAAACTAAGTTTAACTTGTTCTTCTAAACATTATCAGTGTAACCAACCTTTCAAACCTTAAGTAGATTATCAATGCACCATAATACCACTGTCTTAACTAATTCTTGTACTCATTTTCATATCATAGCTCAACCTTTCCTCTAGGTGCTACTGTTAACTCATTCAAGATCAAATCCTCTTCATTAACCAAATAAATGATAGTATGCAAATACTATAAGTAACTATCTTACTAACAAGTAGCAAGTTTGACATCAGTGAAAAATAATGATTGAAACACATTTATCATACTTGTGTTAATCTATTTTCAACAATTTTCTCTTCTTGCAAGCCTTGTAGGTTTTGAGATAAAATGACACTGTAAGGATGTTGGAGTCAAAGAAAAAGTGGTCAACATCTGCATGTTCAGTTCAAACAATGTTTGGTACCTTGTATTTCTTATGTATGTGTATACATGTATTCATCATTAGAGAACTTTGTATCTTGACTATGCTCACAACCTATGTGAAATTTTTCTATTTCATTGATTAGCATCATATGCACCTTTTCTTGATTACACTTGATATTCTACTAAATATATTCATGATGTTCAAAGCTGTGCATATAATGTTCCTGCCTCCCAACCATGGAAAAGTTCATCCATAATTTTAGGCTTTAAATCCTTCATTCTCTCCATAAATGGCACTAGACCACCATTTTCAAGCTTCTCCTAGACCTTTGACTCCTTTCTCCACTTATCACAATTCATTGGTTCATGTATCTTCAAAGAACAACATATGATTTTAACATTGTAAAAACCCATTTACAGAATACCACTATGTTCATAAAATACATCACACAAGAGATATTTGAGATAAAATAGATGCATATAAAATGCTCTCAAATCATGGTAATATCTCCAATTCTTATGCTTCACACTTACAAAAGTACAACAATCATTAAAATCATGTCCCTTAAACTATCTTTCATAATTAGAAAGATTCGTAGTATCAAAAAATTTACTAAGTGTCTTGTCATGATTAATGAACACTTTTAGATTTTTGAACCCCTTCATGCCATCATTCCAATATATGGAAGAGGCACTAACAATTGTCATGCTAGCTAACATGTCAGTGATCCCATTGGAATCTCTATAAAAGTGGCTAATATAGACCTTTGCAAGATTATTAATAATAATTTTAAAAAGAATAACCTTATAAGAAATATAATTGAGAATGTTCTGGGAATCCCATAACCATTTACTTCCACATTTCTCCACCGGTATTAACCCTTGGAGTAGCCCCATCACCTCAACTAGATGGTTCATTTGGATCCCAAGAGAGATAATAATTTCTTTATTTAAATCACCACTTTCATTTCTAACAATTGCACCACATTCAACAACCCTTGGGTTCCCCTTGACTAACCCATCAAAATCCATCTTAACTCATCCTTGCGGTGGGAAGTTCCATCTTGCATTATTGTAATGCCCCATTTTTTTTGGAGGAATTAATTATAAAGTTATCAATTAAAAAATATATATTACAAGGTAACTTTATAAATTAAATAAAAAAAATCTTCTAGAGGTTGCTAGAAGAAATGGAGAAAAATTGAAAAGGGAGGCCGACCTATCAAGGAAAAAAGAATAAATAGGCATTGAGGGCTCATTGCCTATCATCGAGATTTATTATTTCTTTTTTCTAATGTGCGTTTTGGAGCCTAGGGTTTCTGCAAGTAGTCACAATTGGCCATTGAGAACGAAAACTCTCAATTGGTACGCAATTTTGAGGGTGTGAAAGATCACCTAAATTATTGCAGTTGTGGGAAGGATATTTCAGTCCTTTCACTTGTGCTTAATTGCTGGTTTGGAGTTTCAGTTGGAGTTGCACTTTCATCATATCATCTTCAACATTTAGTCTCCACCATTTGATCAATCCAGGTTCTTCATTTCTATATGTAGTTGCAACAAGTTCTCAATTGTATACAAGCAGTTAGGGTTTCTGTGTAATGTGCTATGTCATAATGTTTTGGTGCTGAAATTTTCCATATCATTTGTAAAAAAATTTGGCTTTCATTGAATGAATACATTGGCACTATTATTTCTTTTATTTCAGCAGTATATTTTAGCAGTGAATTAAATTTAGGGTTTTTTTTAGTGGCCTATTGGTACGGGTCATTACAGTGGTATCAAAGCAATTTCCTGCTAGCCTGATAGGGTTACCCAACCACCATTTAATTTAGTTTACAAAAGAACCAACATAACTAAGAATATGGCTGACAGACATTCTCAAAGCCCATCTAGAAGTGTGCGAGATGATGAGACTTTATAGCAACAGGAGAGGCTTCTATAGTCAATAGAGGCAAGTACACAGGAAATGATGGTTATGATGCAACATTTGATTGGGGAAAATAGGAGGAATAATCATAATAATGACCAAGATGATAGGAGCATAGCAGGATCACAACATAGGACACGGTCTAGAATAGTTGACAAATCCACATGTCCTACATTCATAGAAGAAACTCCAGCATGCACACCTGATGCTATGGTAAAAGATATTGTAGATGAATTCCAACAAGAGAGGAATGAGTGGGATTCATTACCTGAATATGTACAGGATGGATGGACATTTGACAAGTCCCTAAACTATAGAGTTGCCAGGCAGAAGCAAGTAGATAAACACAGTGAGTTGCAATAGGTCACCAACAAGCTGGTATTACCCACATTTGATGGCAATGGAAAAATGACTGCTCGTGCTTGGATTCATAAGGTGGATACTTTCCTATCTTTGAAGATGATGACAAAATTTGAAGCACTCAAGTATGCCACTTTACACTTAGATGGGGCAGCACATGATTGGTGGATGCATGGCATGATCACATTGCAACACAATTAGGTAACCACTTATCAGATATTGTGGATAGATTGATAGAAAGGTTTGATAAAAAAAATCCTAAAGTTTATTTTTGGGAGTTAGCCCAGTTGAGACAGTCAGGAGGCTTAGAAAAATTTATCAATAACTTCTAGAAGCTTGTAGTGATGGTGCCTAACATTTTAGAAAGGAGGCTAGGTATTTTATTCACAGAGGGATTAACTAAACCACTCAAGGGGTGGGTAAAGGCCTTTGATCCTCCCACATTATAGGAAGCCATGAAGAAAGCCCGCAGTATGGAACTTGCAGCTCTAGCAAACCAGTTTAGTTCAAAGAGTTCTTCATCATTTAGAGATAACAAAGGGGAATTCAGCAAGGGTAAAGAGAAGCTTAGTGACTCAAAAGACAAGCTAGCTGCACCTTGGGATAAGGAAACACTTAATGACTTGCGTAGGAAGAAGCTATGCTTTTTTTACAAAGGTCCCTATGAGTTTGGTCATGATTGTCCTATGAAGCCTAAGGGGAAGGCTAACCGGGTGATGTGGGCTTATTACAAAGGTTCAGATTCAAACATCTCAAAGCACCATGATGAGGATCCTTATGAGGCAGAGGGTGAACAAGAGGTACATAGTGCTAACAAAAAAGAGGCTCTAGAGATACATTTACAGGAGGCGCGTCTGTCTAGTACTCAAAGAGACGGATCTTTCAGATTTTGGGTAGTCTTGGCAGGACAAAAGATTATTACTCTATTGGATATAGGTGCCACACATAATTTCATTGATGCACGATTTGTGGAGAGGCATGGAATCATTACTGAGGAGTTCGAGGGACTAAGAGTTAAGGTATCTAATGGATATACTCTTCATTGTGATAGGATGGTGCGAGATCTACCTTTGCACCTAAACAACTATGAGTTTAAGGTGGACTATCACGTGGTCAACATGGGTGACATGGACATAGTACTTGGGATGCAATGGCTACATTCTTTGAAGGAGGTTACCCTGAGATTGGAGGATATGGAGATATGATTCGTGGTGGATGGAAGGACTCATGTGCTAAAGGCTATCTGTAATGCTGATGTTAGGACTGTTTCATTTAGGCGGTTGGAGAGATTAGCCAAACATAATAACATAGAGTGGGAAAAAATATGCACTTTGATGCCTACCCAGGAGGGGCAACATAAGACTGAATATCATCCAGATATTCAAAAATTGAGAATCAAGTATGGGAAGGTATTCAATGAGATTCCACTAGGCAGGCCACCAGACAGAGGTATTGAGCACATTATCGAGTTGGAGGAAGGTGCTAAGCCTATCATGATCATACCATACCAGCACCCAAAATGACTCAAAGATGAGATCGAGAGGACCATCAACGAGTTGCTAGCAATGGGACACATCAGACCAAGTAAGTCACCCTTTGCATCTTTTATTGTTTTAGCAAAAAAGAAGGATGGTACTCTACGAATGTGTATTGATTACCGGGTGTTGAATAAGAGAACTATAAAGAACAAGTATCTCATCCCATGCATCGATGAGTTGATAGATGAATTGCATGGGGCTTGTTATTTCACAAAAATTGATTTGAGATCAGGCTATCACCAGATCAGATTTTGAGAGCAAGATATTGAAAAAAATGCTTTTAGATGTCATTATGAGCATTTTGAGTTTGTAGTCATGCCTTTTGGTTTGACTAATGCACCTGCCACTTTTCAGTCCACTATGAACAAGGTCTTCCACCATCAGTTGAGGAAATTTGTGCTAGTGTTCTTTGATGATATTTTTATCTATAGCAGGACATGGCAGGAACATTTAGAGCACTTGGAGATAGTATTAAGCATTTTACAGAGTGAGTCCTTGTATGCCAAGGAGTCCAAATGTGATTTGGGGATGATAGAATTGTTTTATCTTGGACACATCATTAGTGCAGAAGGAGTGTGAATGGATCCTGAAAAGATCCATGCTATTGTTGATTGGCCACCACCAGAGAACCTTACATAGTTAAGAGGGTTCCTTGGTCTATCTGGATTCTATTGCAGGTTTGTTAGTGGCTACTCACGACATGCAGCGCCCATGAAAAATTTACTGAAGAAAGGGGCATTTGTGTGGACTCGGGAGGCATAGGAGTGTTTTATGCGGTTCAAGGAAATAATGACTACATGCCCAGTATTAGCATTACCTGATTTCACAAAGCCATTTGAGCTTCAATGTGATGCTTCTGGAGAGGGAGTTGGTGTTGTACTCATGCAGGAAAAGCATCCTATAGCTTATGAGAGTAGAAAACTCAGAGGAGCTGAGAGATCATTCAACATATATGATAAGGAGATGTTGGCCATCATGCATGCCTTAGCCAAATTCAGATAGTATCTTGTGGGCAGCAAATTTTATATTAAAATTGTTCATAATAGTTTGAAGCACTTTTTGGGATAGCGAGACCTGAATGATTTTCAGCAAAAGTGGGTGACTAAGTTATAGGAATATGATTTTGATATCACATATGTTAAGGGGACATAGAATATTGTTGCAGATGCTTTATCTCGTAGGCCACACCTCACTTCTATGATTCAGATATCAGAGGATTGGCAACACTTGATTGTAGTAGAATATGAAAAAGACACGTGGGCCTCTGCTATAGTGGAGGGGATACAAATTGACACCAGATACACTCTCATAGATGATTTGATCATTTACAAGAACATGATTTACTTAGTCCCAGGATTGAAAGTGAAGCAATTGATTTTGAGAGCATTCCATAATTCACCTACAACAGGCCATCCTGGGTATTTCAAGACTTACAGGTTAGTACGAGAACGATTCACTTGGAAGGGACTTAAGGCTGATGTTTTGCAGTATGTACATGAGTGTCATGTTTGCTAGCAGAACAAACAAGAGCACAATTATCCAGCAGGTCTCCTATAGCCACTTCCTATTCCTGACAGGAAGTGGGAGTGCATCTCTATGGATTTTATTACGGGCTTGCCTAGGGCCCAAGGGTGTGATTGTATCTATGTGTTGGTGGATAGGTTGACAAAATATGCTCACTTCTTCCCTATCGCTACTACATACTTAGCAACTCAGGTGGCAGAGGTCTTCTTCAAGGAGATTTTTATATTACACGATTTTCCTCGGAGCATTGTGAGTGATAGGGACAGCCGCTCCATGAGTCACTTTGGCAGGAGATATTTTGGTTGTGTGGCACTAAGCTTACACCTAGTACCAGTTATCACCCACAAACTAATGGTCAAATAGAGATTGTAAACAAATGGGTGGACGGGTATTTGAGGAATTATGTGGTAGATCAACAGCGAGCTTAGGTCAGATGGATATATCTCTGTGAGTATTTTTACAATACTACATATCATATGACTATACAAATGACACCCTTCATGGAACTTTATGGTTATCAGGCACCTAGTTTCTTAGATTTGTTGTTGGGAGACAGTCGAGTACCTCATGCAAGTGAACTATTAGAAGAAAGTAAGGATATAGTTGCTACTCTCAGAGACAACATTGCTAGAGCTCAGAACCAACAAATATAGTATGCAAACAAGAAGAGGACTGAGTGTAGTTTTGAGGTAAATGATATGGTTTACCTCATGTTGCAGCCATATAAGCAGTCCACTCTCAAGAAGACTGGTACAAAGAAACTCAAGCCACGCTATTATGGACCATTCAAGATCATCAAATGAGTTGGTGAGGTGGCTTATGAGTTGGAGCTTCCCACAGATACTAGAGTTCACAATGTGTTTCATGTATCACACCTCAAAAAGGCGTTGGGTTAGAATGTGATGCCTTCTACAGTATTACCTCCCTTGGATGATGAGGGAAAATTGATCTTAGTGCCAGAATCCATTCTAGATAGTAGAGAGAAGCAGCTTCGCAGGAGAGTAATCAGAGAGTATCTAGTTAAGTGGAGAGATTTACCTATTGAAGATGCTACTTGGGAGGGAGAAGTGATTTTGCAGCATCCAACATTACGATTGCTTGAGGTCAAGCAATTTTAGGAGGGGCAAACCTGTAATGCCCCATTTTTTGGAGGAATTAATTATAAAGTTATCAATTAAAAAATATATATTACAAGGTAACTTTATAAATTAAATAAAAAAAATCTTCTAGAGGTTGCTGGAAGAAGCGGAGAAAAATTAAAAAGGGAGGCCAACCTATCAAGGAAAAAAGAATAAATAGGCATTGAGGGCTCATTGCCTATCATTGAGACTTATTATTTCTTTTTGCTAATGTGCATTGTGGAGCCTAGGGTTTCTACAAGTAGTCACAATTGGCCATTCAGAACGAAAACTCTCAATTGGTACGCAATTTTGAGGGTGTGAAAGATCAGCTAAATTATTGTAGCTGAGGGAAGGATATTTCAGTCCTTTCACTTGTGCTTAATTGCTGGTGTGGAGTTTCAGTTGGTGTTGCACTTTCATCATATCATCTTCAGCATTCAGTCTCCACCATTTGATCAATCCAAGTTCTTCATTTCAATCTGTAGTTGCAACAAGTTCTCAATTGTATACAGCCAGTTAGGGTTTCTCTGTAATGTGCTATGTCATAATATTTTGGTGCTGAAATTTTCCATATCATTTGTAAAAACATTTAGTTTTCATTGAATGAATACATTGGCACTATTATTTCTTTTATTTCAGCAATATATTTTAGCAGTGAATTAAATTTAGGGTTTTGTTTAGTGGCCTATTGGTACGGGTCATTACAATTATAATATTTGTTTTTTTTAGCTATTTTTGTTAACCCTAATTCCTTCCAATCCCCCTCCTCAAAAATGAGTTTTGTCTGAAGGCTACTTTGGAAATTCTCAACAACATTGGTTTTTATACTAAGCCAATGATGTAGGCAATATCCTTGAACACCCTATTGTTATTCTCCTTCCACAAATTGCACATTACACAAGGGGTTAGAAACATCCACAAGTTCCTATCCACCATAGGTTCATGACCTTTCCACATCACTCAAAAATTTATTATCTTCCCTAATAAAGTCCAGTATAGATTCAAGCTTTGTATAATACATATCCAAGTTTCCCACACTGAAGAACCTTTCATGGAAATGTGGTCCACCAATTCCAAATGGGGGTTTTTCCATCCCCTACATTCACATGGTTAGATTTTGTTAAGAAAAATGTGGCCAGATTGGCCAAATCTGCTCCATCTACCTGACCTTATCTCTCCATAAATGTTGAGCATTGGAATATTTGTAAAGATAATATGCAAAGGTACAATGGTCAGTCTCTTTCAAAAAAATGATAGCTTAGGATAGAGAAAGTCCCAATATAATTCCATTGGGGCCACAAATTCCTTCAAACCAAGGCAATGTTGGATTATAATCATTTCTTCACCACTCTAGCTACTAAGGGATGTTTGGAGATTAATTCAAAGCTACTAATGATTCTAAGTTCTCCACAACTTTAATTATAAATTTATAAGATAAGCATTTCAACCCTTCCTCTAGTTTTGCTAATAATACTCATATCTGTGGGTCAAACTCTATATCTGGTAGTCATAAGAATAAAAAAGAAGTTTTTAAAAAGGGTTGTTCTATACCTATGTGCAAGAAAAATAGTTGTATTTTTGGGGTTGGGAAAACTCTAAGGATGCTTTTGTGTCTAAGGAAGAATAGTAAAAATTGTTGTTTGTTCCTCTTATAGATTCCATGGCTTCACTACTAGATAAGAAAGCTAGGAATTTGGATGCATTAGCTAGTAAGTTTTAGATATGGGGCAAAGATCCAAAACTTTCAAAATTTTAGAAATATATCCAGGTTTCTTGGAAAGAGGATATTTGTATGCATGTAATAGATATAGTGAATTCTTTTACTGTTACATATGACTCTACTAATTCTAAAAAGAAGATTCTTGAGAAGTCTCCCTTTCTTGAACCATTTTATAATATTTCTAATCAAACTCTTTATGGTTCAATTTTCCCAATTATCTATTTCAATTTGTTGATCGTGATTCATTTGGTACTTTCTTAAAATCTTACTCATGCATTGAGGATAATCTTTTTAAGATTAAAAATTTGTGTGTTGATTTCTTGAAATTATGGTGTGTAAAGGATTTGCAAGTTAAAATCAAGACTAATAAGAAGGAACGAGGTGCTAATAATGAAGACTGGCTAAAGGAACTCTATTATCTCTCAAAAGATTGGGAGACTAGCTCTAATTTCAATGAAATGTTACCTTTCTTTATACTCGACATTAATAGTAATATGTTTATGGTTTTTCTTGTTTAACTTTGTGTTATGATTATTTTTCTATTTTATTCAATGATGAAAGAAAATAGTATCTAGATCATATAGTAATTTTAGTGTTATATTTTGAAAAATTGGATAATGTACTAAAATATTATTTTTGATTAATTTTTCTTAGTGCTCTCTTTTGGTGGCTTTTAGTTGTAATGGTCGGAAACTTGGTCATGTCTTCTATTTTGTAATGTGATATTCTATCATACAAGCTTAGGGGCCTCTCATTTTCATCTCAATCAGAAACTTCAAATTGTTTAATAGAATTTGGATACAAAGTATCATTAGGGACTCAAATTGATTTAACAAACTAAATATTTTTACATATAGTCTTCTTTTTCTTAATAAAATATAATCTATAGAAAGAAATCATGAGAATTCTACTATTACACCAGGTGATAAAAGTCTTGACTCTTTAAGAAGAGATGAAAATCACAAAATGCTTAAAGTCAATTCTTTTGCATCCAAAATATGTTTTTTCTAGTGATGGACAATAACAATAATTTAACACCAAGTTAATGTAGCCTAATAATTTTCATAGAGTGCCTCGTCATGAAAAACTTGTGGTGACATTTATATTCAGATTGATGAGGTCAATTTCATCCCTAAGGCACACAAGTTCAATATTATTAAAAATGAATTAAGTCAAAACTGCAACACTAAGGACATTAATAGAAATTAATGGGAGTAGGGTCTAGCCTCACCAATTAGGTTTTCCCTATAGGAACCTCAACATAATTCATCACCATTATTTAATTATGCCCCTCAACTCAAACAAGAAATAAAAATCTAATAGAACCTCTTTAAAATCATATAAATGACTAGAAGCTTTCACAAATAGGTAAACCAAGTGTAAAAACAATGAGGATTTAGAAAGTATTTAACAATAAGCATTTAGAAAGTAAAACAATAAGGATTTAGAAACAAGATATTGATAAAGAAAACATATCTTTTATTGTTGCAATTGTAAGAAAATTATAAAATCATGACTTTTTTATGAAATATATTAGTACTTAACTAGGTATTATTTAAATTTTGTTTGACCAATCATAGATAAGTGTACTCAATATTTCTATTTTTTATTTTCATAATGAAGTCTACATAACTATTTTTATAAATTTGTAAAATAATTCTCTCCTCATTAATTGGATAATACCTTTTAGATCTTACACACACTTCTTTTTCATTGCATCACACTAGTTGTGACAATTTTTAGATCAACAATGAGGGTGGAATATACTCTTTCAATTTCTACTCCATACTGTGTTGGAATTCTTTGAGGGCAACACCTATGTTCAAAAGTAAGGTAATTTAACCCAATCTAAAATCCATAATCTAATGGAGTTATTAATTTTCATTTGAGCTTTTAAAATTATTCCTCCACAAAAATCAAGTTGTCCCTAACCACAATAAAATTTATAGGGCATTTCATCTTTTTTTCTTTCTTTAAAATCTAGGGTAGCACCAAGAAAGCTTTAGGAATAAAACTTACGTTTATATTTGGACGCCAATTCCTAGTTGTCCATTCTCTCAATCATTTTTGCTTTTGATTTTCCACCTATTACTCTTGTTATCATGCTTAAAGTTTCCAAGAAGTTGTCTTCTTAATTTACTTCTAAGACGTTTGCTTTGCAAAATGCCACATCATTATTTTGTATGTTTAATATTTTCTTGGATGTTTTGATTTGGAAATACCTCTGTGGTCAATGGGCCTTGTGCCTTAGTTGAGCTCCCTTGCAACCCTACAATACCAACCCCTTAGTGGGAGCCTATTGACACCTTCGGATAAAGCCAAGTTTATAAGATTTAGTCAAAATATATTGCTTCCTAATAACATTTATATATATTTCATACCAATATATTATTTTCAATTTTGTTTGTTGTACAAGAAATAATGATGTACCTTTTTTCATATAAGTTTCTTTCAATAGTAAATGGTCTTATTTTGAAAATGTTATAAATCACATTAAATAATCTAATACTAATATCATCTGAATATACAATAAAATAAACTTTAAATTATTGTAATGTACTATATAAAATCCAATAATATAATAATCATCATACGATTACAAAATAAAGTAAAATAAAACAAGATCTGTTTTGATAGTATAAAATTGATCCTTTTTTTATTATATTTTTTCTTGTGTGGATGATCACAACGAGAGCTTTCCATTTCCAAATTGGGCCCAATCTAGTCATTGTTGTTGTTTTTAACGAAGCATTGGAGTTTAGTATGTGTACGGGTTTGGAGAACATCCCTCCTCGGAATCGTGCCGTCATCGATACACGGTTAAACATTTCATTGATTTATACAGCAAATCTTATCACGACTGAGTAGACTAGAAAGGGAAAGGTTGCCATGGATGATCAGAGCTCTGCAGTTTCTAGTGGTCCACATCTGACCAATCAGAATGAAACAGCAACAAAGGTTTCCATGTCGTGTGAAGAAATGGTGAGACTGGCGGCCACGCAGTACGTACGGGGCAAAACGATGGAGGAGTCTTGGCTTGCCAGTCCCGGTCTGGGAGCGGAGGAGCAGAACGGAGTAGAATTGGCTAATCTTCTCATCTTCTCTGCGGAGTGCATAAGCAACACAAATTACGACCAAGCCACGAGGCTTTTGACGCAGTTGTGCAGCATCTCTTCGCAGTGGGGAAACCCAATCGAGAGGCTCTGCTATTACTTCACCGGGGCGCTGCAGGAGAGAATCCAACGCCAGGAACGATCACACTTCCGTTTGGTTGCTGGAAGATAAAAGTCAAAACCAGGTTATCAGGGGTAAAATCAGGTTTTGCAAAATAAAATGAGCGTTTGGTTGGTTAAAATTATAACCTGGTTTTCTTCCAATAAAAAAGTGAAATTCGAAATTAAAACGAGGTTTTCAATTTTATGACAGTTTTTTTAATAATATTGTGGGGTCCATGGTATGTTCATCTTCCGTGTCAACCAAACAGATCATTGACTTTCCAAACCAGAAAACTAAAACCTGATTATAAAATAACCTAATTATGCCACAAATTCATCCTTGAAAGCCACAGCCCAATTTCCCCTACACTTACAACAACGGTTATAACAAAACCGAATTCAATCAGCTAACGGCGTATTGTTATAGTGTTATGCCCTTCGTTCAAATAGCGCAATTGACATCTGTGCAGGCAATCATAGACAACGTGGGAAGCTCGAGCAAGATTCATGTTATTGATTTGGATAGTCGAAATGGGTGTAAATGGTCAGGGTTGATGGAAAGCCTAGCAGCCAGACGACGTTCGTTTCCAATAATGATTCTGAGGATCACAGCAATTGGATTGGACGGTGATGAACTGAAAGACAGCGGGAGATGGCTTCATGACATCGCTGAGTCTTTGGAGATTCCGTTTCGTATCGGATGGTGCAGATCAAAAGTATGGAGGAGATGCACGAGAGCATGTTCAATGTTAAACCTGAGGAGGCACTTGCAGTGGTTGCTTCTATGGTTTTCCATAGGCTGTTGTATAACAAGATACTTCTGGAGAGAGTTGTGGATGTTATAAAGAGATTGAGGCCGAGTATAATGATGAATACAGATTTTGAGGCGGATAGCAATGCTCATTCTTTTGACAATCGGTTCGTTGATTTGCTCTTCTATTGTAGCGCCTGTTTTGACTCCTTCGATGTGATTATGCCCGATAGACGCTATCTTCGAAGGGTCAATTTTGAAGAGATGTTGTGTGGGAGCAGGATCAGGAATATGATAGCCTGTGAAGGGTCGGAAAGGAGGGTTAGACATGTTAAGATTGATGTGTGGAGAGGTTTCTTCAAGCACAAGGGATTGAGGGAGATGAGCTTCAGTTATCAAGCTTGGTATCAGGCAAGATTGTTGCTGAAGGGATTTCCTAATGCGGAATGCTATAGCATTGAGGCCAATGGAGATGCCCTCATTACTGGGTGGAAAACAACCCCTATTGTCGCAGTATCTTTATGGACTTGTATGTGGACTGACTTCTTAATGTAATGGTTTGGTCACTTGCATATTGTTATCAGATTTGTGTAATTTTTTGAGTCAAAATTATTGATCTATGTTTCATGAATAGTGGCTTACACAAATATCTAGTTGATGTTGCAGATGTGAAGCACCAGGGTTTCCTGAGAGGTCTACTCCAGTTTGAGCACGCTTAGCTGCAAAGTTTCCTTCATGTATTGTGTCTTATGAACCATTCATTCCCTTAAGTTCATCAATTGATAAGTACAAGGTATTTCTATTGGAGTTGTTTTATTATTAATGTTTAGTTTTTGCTTAAGTTTTGTCGAGTTTAATTATCTGAAATCAAAATATTCCAACCAAGTCTTCAGTTACTGCAATGCGATTCAATAGTGTTAATCGTGGGATATGCCAAGGCATGAGAAACTACAATGGGATTCAATAGTGTTAATCATGGGGTTTTCAAGAGAATATAATTTTGTTGTTTATGTTTCGTAGATTGTTGGTGTTTTTTCTATTTAAATTGTTACAATGTTACAATTTTGTGTTAGTTTCTAGTTATTATTATTTTAATATATTATTATTAAAACAATATAATTATTTATTAGTCTTGTTATATTTAAAATTTAGAATCTTAGATAAGTGTTGTATTATGTTGACTATTTTAGTAAGACTAACTAGAACAATATGTTAAGTTCTTTAAAAATGTCTATTATAAACTTCCTCTTACTTTTTTTTAAAACTATTTCTTGTTTCTAAGCCTAGGATGATGTCCTTTTCTATAGATCTACCTTGGATCAAATAAGGAAAGAGAAAATTCATCTTGTGCTAGCATACAACAATCAAAGAATAAATAGAATATATAAAAATAATAAAAAATAATAATTACTCATTACTTCACATTCTCTCAATTCTATCATCATTAACTTCTCTAAAACTATTGATCTCTCAATTTGCATATTAACACACATTCTTTAGCATTCACTACCATTGTCCTCTAAAATTTTGGTTGATTCCTACGAACTCTGCATTTTAAGATTTTTTTCTATTTTTAATTTTTATCTACAACCCCACGCATATTTATCTAAGATTAACACACATTTGGGTTGATGTGTTATTCTCTATTTTTTATAATTTTTCATTTTGAAAATTCTTCCTGTTAATTCATAATCTACATTCAATGCAATAATCCAAAGGGGTAATGCTTCTTCATTTCCTCTTATTGTTTGATCTACATCTTCATTTTTTATCAATCCCCTTCCCAATCTCACACTTCTAGACCAAGTTGTTACCACCTTTGCATGAATGATCCTTCAATTTGCAATGTCTTCGGAATGGAAATGAATCTCTTTTTTTCAAATCAATTTCTCACCATCACTGCACTTTACTACTTTGCCAAAAAAAATATGTTTCTTGTTGTTACTATCACATCTTTGCATATTTTGTCTACCATTTTTTAATTTTATACACATGGAAAATGTACTACTTTCTAGATTTACCTTCACCCTCCTCATACCCCACTACAGAGTTGAGAAATATAACCTACCTAAGCCATTCTCTTCATTAACACATTTCATTTATACCATATTATTGTCAAATAGTTTATATGTAATTTCTATGCTTCTTTACATTACATTAACAAAAAAAAAGCAACTATCTTGCACAAAATCTAGAAGAATTATTTTAGCAATTAACCTATAATATAAGTCTATGTTAAATTTGTAATAGGGAGAGTGAGAGAGGTACATGGAGAGAAGGATAGTGGGAAGAGAGATAAAGAGGAAATAGGTAGATATAGATGGAGTAGATACATATATAGAAAGTTTGAAAGTTTAATCGATAAGAGGCTGAAACTAATATTAATTATTATTATTTGTTAAGCTCGATTAGACTCGAACCCAAGACCTCTCACATAAGAGGCTATATGGCTATTGCTTAATGTTAAAATTATTTTAAATAGAAGTTATTAAATTAATTTTTTTTTATCTAATTTGATTTATTTTAATGTATAATTATATATATTTTTATATATTTTGTGTATTAAAGAATATTTAATAAAAAAATGATATAAAATACTATTTATATTAACACAAGAAAATAAGATAGTTTTATTTCAGAATTAAATAGTAAATAGATATAAATATTAAAAGGTTTATATAAGGAGGGATACATGGATATTTAGAAAAGAATAGGAAACATAGATTATATTTTCCTCCTCCTCCTCCTCCTCCTCCTCCTCTCTCTCTCTCTCTCTCTCTCACACACACACACACACACACATTATCATATATATCTTTCCCTATATATCTCTATCAACCCCCTATTTATTACTTTCCTCTTCAGCTTTTTATCAATCTCTGACAACCCATCTACCTCTATATTCCCATATCTTAAGATCTTTATCTATATCACACTATCTCTATCTTTAAATGTCTCCTTTTCCCCCTCCTAATTCACTCCTTTTTACCTCTAGTTATTCCTCTCCCTCTTCCTTTCTCCTTCTATCTATCTCATTTCCTCTATCTTGTTCGAGTTACATCTCTCTCTCTCTCTCTCTCTCTCTCTCTCTCTCTCTCTCTCTCTCTCTCTCTCTCTCTCTCACACACACACACACACACACACACACACACACACACACACATACACAAGCGTGCGCACGCACGCGCGTATGTGTGCGCATGTGCACACACATACACACAAACATTACCATATGTGTGATTGCTTAAAGTGAATTGAGAGAGATCTATATTGAGATTATACATTTCTAAAATACTTTAATGTCCTAATTATTTTTTATTGGATTTTTCTAATCCATTTCTTCTTTTATTTTCTCTTTTCATTTTTTTTCTTGTTTATATATGTTTGCTAGACTTTTATTTGTTCACATGTGATATTAGAATTTTACTAGAACTTTGTTTTTTAGGATTATGGTATTTTTTCCCATGCAATTTTCTATATGACTGATGATGATGTGTTTTGTAAGACTGTGTTCATTAGATTCAATTTTATTGAACTTATCATTAGAGGGAATTAGATTTAATTAAATTTTATAGGATTAATCTAAAATTTTAAAAATAGTTAGAACATGTACATTAGTAAAAATAAAATTATTTTTATACCATATAACACTAGCATGAAATAAATTAAACACGAAACCTTGAAATATAGAAAATAGAAAAAAATCATAATATATTATTTAGATAAAAAAAAAAGTGATTCTAAAATAGGAAAAATGACTAAATAAATAGTTTGAAAGACTTATGTGTCAAGGAAATAGAGGTTAGATTTATGTATAATTTTAAAACAACTGCAAGAGATGAAATAGAGATCAAGTTAGTATAGAAAATGTGCCAAGAGAAAATATAGAATAAAAAGATGAAAATCTTAAAAATGTAACTTTTTAAGAAATCAGATTGGATAAGAAGAAAACTAAAAAAGTATGGAGCTCCCAATTTTAATTCTACATCTCATTCATCAGCTTTTTTACTTAGTAATGAACTTGCAAGATTACAAGAAAATCTTCTAGTTGAATTAAAGAAAAAATGTATAAGAGGCCATGGAGGAAGAAATTGAAGGATTTGATCAATACAAATCCACAAAGCCTTCGAATACCTACATGCAAAAACCTATCACAGAAGAAAAAGACAAGAGGAGGCAAAGGGTTTTTCTCTAAAAAATATGCTAATGTATTTTCAGAAATGGAAAAGATAACCAAATACAAAGGAGATCAATCCTTATAAAAGGAGATCAAAACCCCAAAAAGGGTAACCTAAAAAGGAAAAGTATAATTACTAATTAATTATTAAATAGAGATGCAAAAGGTGCATAAAGTAAAATCTTAAGAAGGGAGTAAAGTGAATTTAATAAATGAAATTAAATCAATGCTTTACTCTAACACCCCCCCTTAAGATGAGAAATAATGCAGTTACAAACAATGCAAAAAGAGCAAGGAAACTATAATGCAAAGCTTAAAGCAAACTTGGGTCCCGACAACAAGGCTTGATGAGGTACCCAATAACAACTAAATATCTATGAAATGGAGAAATAGAGAAAACCCAGTGGGAAAAACTCTACTCCAAAAAGAGATTGCAGTAAAAAGAAGGAAGGAAGGACTCATCACTGAGACCCCCCAAGGAAAACTTCCTTCACCCCAAGCATAGAACGCAGCTAAAGATACCGCGGGGATGCAAAAGGTTTAGTGAAGATGTCTGCAACCTGCTCAGCAGTAGGAATGTACTCCAAGCTCAAAGCACCATCCTGAATAAGATTCCTAATGAAGTGCATATGAAGCTCAATGTGCTTGGTCCACTAATGCTCAACAGGGTTACGTGAAATGTGTATAGCACTCTGACTATCACACCATAGAAAGTTGGGACTATTAGGAGGAGATCCAAAATCTATCATCAACTATCAAAGCCACAAAACCTCCTGACTAGCTAATACAACTGCCCTGTATTCTTCCTCTATAGATGATAATGCGTGAGCATGTAGATTTTTGCAAGACCATGTGATAGGACTAGAACCAAGACAAAATACAAAACCAGAAGTTGACTTGCGATCATCAATGTCACCAGCCCAGTCTGAATCTGTGAAACCAACAATGTGAGGATCCTCTGATGTGTAGTGAATGCCATAACATGTTGTACCTCTAATATACCTTAAGATACATTTGGATGCTTGCCAATGAATCTCATGAGGATCATGGGAGAATCGAGAGATAAGTCCAACCACAAAGGAAATATTAGGACGTGTGTGTGTCAGGTACAAAAAACTACCCACAAGCTATCTATATAGAGTGGAATCCACTATAGGAGTAGATAAAGTGGTAGATAAAACAACACCTGACTGAAAAGGTGTCGGGATAGGCTTGCAATGAAGCATGCCGAATCTCTAAAGCATATCATGAGCATACTTCTGCTGGAGTATGGCTATCCCGTCTGAAGACTAAACAACCTGTAGGCCCAAAAAAAAGTACAGAAGGCCAAGATCTGTCATCTCAAACTACTCTCTCAATGCTTGTTGAACACCTTGTATCATGGAGACTGAGCTTCCTATGATGATGAGGTAATCAACATAAAGCACAAGTATCAATAAGTTAGCCCCATGACATTGAATGTAAACTGTAGGATCAGAATGACACCGTGTGAAGTGGGAAGCAAGCAAGAAGGAATCCATCTTCTCATACCAAGCCCTAGGGGCTTGTTTGAGACCATATAAAGACCTCCAAATCCAGCATACCAATGAAGAGTCTTGCACAAAACCATGAGGCTGCTTCATATAGATCTCCTCATGTAGGTCTCCATGCAAAAAGGCATTCTTCACATCCATCTGAAAAGCTATCCATTCCTATGAAGTTGCTAGAGAGAGTACAAGGCAAATAGAGTTCATCTTGGCAATAGGGGCAAAGGTTTCAGAGTAATCAATACCCTCAACCTGTGTGAAACCCTTTGCAACAAGACGTGCCTTGTACCTATCAATAGAACCATCTACAACATACTTGGTACTGTACACCCAACAACACCGAACTAAATTTCTTCCTTTCGAAAGAGGACATAGATCCCATGTGTGGTTCTTCATCAAAGAAAAGTGCTCCTCATCCATAGCCCTATCCCAATCTGAGTGTCTTGTCACTTGTGAAAATTATGAGGATCATCAGAAATGGCATGACACAAAAGGCCACTACCTGCAGTCTGAGAATGAGTATGACAAACATCTGTAGGATCACTTGTTAGAGGTCTAGCTACATCAACAGTAACACAAGCCCACTTGGGCACTCATGAAACATCTGGTGGAGGAGGCAAAGGGTGATCAATCTCAAGATCTTCCTTAGAAGAGGCATAATCCTGTAGAGAAGTAGATGAAGAACTGGGTAGTGAAGAAGAAGCTGAAGATGGAGGATCTATAGAAGGATAACGCTCATCAAACTAAACATATCGTCGAAACAAGACATCTTTGGAATCAAGATCAAACAACCTGTACACTTTCACATCCTCACAGTAGCCAACACAAATGAGTGGTCAACTCTTCTTCTCCATGGGTTTCCACTGAGCATCTGGAATAAATGCCCAAGCCTCACTACCGAAAATGCAAAAAGTAGAAACATCAGGCTTGACATGAGTCCAAGCCTCCTCAGGAGTCATGTGTCGCAATGCCTTATGAGGCATCTGATTCTAAATATAGTTGGCATAATTGATAGCCTCAGCCCAAAATAAAGAACTCATAGCACGAGACTGTATCATGCAATTGGTCATCTCCCGTAATGTCTCGTTCTTTCTCTTAGCAACCCCATTCTGCTGAGGTGTATGGGGAATAGAGAACTGATGCTGTAAACCATGCTCAGTGCAAAAATCTTTGAAAGATTGATTTACATATTCCCCCCCCATTGTCAGTGCGGATACGCTTGAGTAAAAGACTAGACTGCTTCTCCACAATGGTCTTCAAGATTTGAAATGAATCAAAGACATCAGACTTGTACTTCAAAAAGTACACCCATGTGCATATGGAGAAGTCATCAATGAAGGTGAGCACAAATCGAGCACCTGAAAAAGATGGAGTGGGAAATGACATAAGATCACTATGTATCAACTCCAATGGTGCCTTAGCACATGTGGATCGACCTACTGGAAAAGGATCTATGTGATGTTTGCCAAGTGCACAACCGTGGCACACACTGTCAGTACAAGAGATCTGAGGTAATCTAATCACTAGCTCCTGCGTACTCATCTGCTGGAAGTATCTATAGTTGACATGGCCAAAACACTCATGCCAAAGTTTTCTCACTGTGTCTGCATGAGCAATGAGAGAAACACCTATAGAATCGAAGCTCTCAAAGCCATCGAACTGATATAAGTGAGACTAAAGATCAACACTCCCTATAGCAATAACCAAATCAGGATCATGGAGGTCTCGAATAACCACATCATGTGGTGAGAGCTCAATTTTCTTTCCAGAGCCAGAATGACAAATATGAAAGATAGACAGGAGGTTCGTAGAAATGGCTGGAACCAAGAGAACATCCTGTAGTGAACCACCTTGTAAAGAGATAGTTCCTGAACCTGCGACTGAAAGTTGAGAAGAGTCACCAACTGCAATCTGTGTAGTAACACTTTGAGCCAGTGAGGTAACCAAATTAGGTGAGTGTGTCATATGATGGGAAGCTCCAAAATCAAGAATCCAAGAAGCTGGAGAAGATAATGCCCATGTAGAAAGAGCATGTCCTTTCCCTATAGGTGGAGGTGGAGGCTTCGGAGAAGCAATACTAGATTGTTGCATAGCCTCCTCTAATGCCTCAACATGTTTCCAACACCTAGAAACTAGATGTCCTTCCTTTCCACAAAAACTACAAGTTTCACTTGTATACTTCTTAGTCTTGGAGGAAGACTCACCAGACTTAGAAGTATTACCCTTCTGAGAGGGTTTTCGAGCATCTAATTTGGGGGGAGGCTTGGAGGAACTCTCACTGCCTGTTGAATCTATCTTATGCTTCAATTTTGGCTTTGACTTTCTATTAGATGTCTAACCTACCAATGCCTTTGTCTTAGAACAAGTCATAGTATCCAACTGTGTGAGTTTTGACTGCTCTCTAGTCAAGCGATCAAAAAAGACCTCAAAAGAAGGCATAACAAATCGATTCCCCAAAGCATCTTTGGTGGAATAGAATGTGGAAGCAAATATCTGAAAATTCCCTCGAAGCTTTGAGGGAATTAAATCTATAGATGCAGTTAGTTTCAATCTTCATCTTTCCACAACTCTGCAACAAGGATCTCTGTTGAGTAAACTTCATCAAGAAGTCATCAATAGTCGGAAAGGAATCCGGTGCAAGTGATGTAAGTTTTGTCTCTATCTGAAGTGCCTTGAACTCATTTACAATACCAAACAAGCCCTAAAGCTTGGTCCACATAGCCAGAGGATTATTACACCCTTCCAGATGAAACTATAAACTATCTGATACCTGTAATGCAATCAATTCGATTACCTCATCCATTTTGTTTTGATGTTGCATAATCTCAAAAGGCCACTGAAAAATAGGCTGAACTACATCTAAACATGACCACAACCCTTTTGACTGGAGAAGCCAAGTCATTGAGGTCTTCCAGGTGTGATAATTATGAGGGGTTAGAAGTTCTAGAGAAGAAGTGATCTCGGCCATTGTTTTAGAAAGGTTTTTTTTGTTTTTTGATATATTGATATAATAATAGAAAATAATATAAAAATTCCCCCCACAATGCAATAAACTAAACCCCAACTTACAAATAGATTGCGTAAATGAAATAAGAGAAAAAAAGCTTTAGATATGAATCAAAAATACCTAGTACCAAATATTGGTAAAAAGACTAAGAATCTAGAAAGTGCTCGAAAAGAGTTTTTCGACACTTTTTTTGGATAAAAAAATAGAGCTATAAAAAAGAAGTTATGCCCCTCAAAATATAGAAGCCATCAACAGACTTCAAATGCCAAAACAGGTATCAATCTGGAAAAAAAGTCCAAAAATTCCTTCTCCATCATCTCCATCTTGGAACTAGCTTTCCAATGCTTTTTTCAAAATTGAAAAAGACCCTCGTATGTGAGAGTTATTGCAGAAAAATGACAGGGCCCCCCATTGGCAATAAAATATATATATATATATATATATATATATGTATGTATGTATGTATGTATGTATGTATGTATGTATGTATGTATGTATGTATGTATGTATGTATGTATGTATGTATGTATGTATGTATGTATGTATGTATGTATGTATGTATATTTTTTAAAAATAATTTTTAAAAAAATGCCCCCACAGGTGGCAATAGAGTGGAGCAGCAGTGGCCCTAAGGGCGAGCGCAGCTGGCGCAACACTTCAACAGAGGAGTAGCGGCCCAAAGAAAAGTAGATGCAGTGATTGGTGGTGGTCTTTAGCATCGTCACCAGAAATATAAAAAAGCACCACGTAAAGCTCCCTGCTGCTGGTGTCTCAGCCAAGAAATTGGTCTACCATGGCGAAAAATGGCTTGCGGGCTGGAAAACAATTTTTCGTGCATTTTAAAATAAAAAATTTAATTTTTTTAATTAAAAAATTGCCTGGTAATGCAAGCAGAGGCCATACGACCCTGCTGGGCAAAACATTTTTGCCTCCTGAATCAATTTTTTCCAAATCAGACAAATTTTATATGGAAATAGGGGTTTTGACACCTTCTGGATCCATCTATGATGTTCGTTTGGCCTCAACCTACTCCAAAAATCAGTGACCCCTTGTTTTCTTCAAAAAAACCCAAAAAATTCTAGATCTATTATGTCAAACCCTCATTCTCCTTTTTCTCCAAATAACAAACAAGCTGCAGCAGATCTGACTCTGATACCATGAAGGATTTGATCAATAAAAATCCACAAAGCCTTCGAATACCTGCATGCAAAAACCTGTCAGAGAAGAAAAAGACAAGAGGAGGCAAAGAGTTTTGCTCTGAAAAATATGCTAATGTATTTTTAGAAATGGAAAAGATAACCAAATACAAAGGAGATCAATCCTTATAAAAGGAGATCAAAACCCGAAAAAGGGTAACCTAAAAAGGAAAAGTATAATTACTAATTAATTATTAAATAGAGATGCAAAAGGTGCATAAAGTAAAATCTTAAGAAGGGAGTAAAGTGAATTTAATAAATGAAATTAAATCAATGCTTTACTCTAATAGAAATGACATCCCTAAATAAAACAATCATAATTAGTAGTTGGGTAAATTATCATATGGAAGTAAATAACATTTTTTTTTTTAAAACTCAATACAAAAGAAAAAATGAAAGGACATAAAGTTCAATTATAGAAAATTGATTATACCCTCAAACTAGAGGAATTGATTTTGAAGAATTTTTATCCCTATTACAAATTTAATTTCAATTAGGTATGTTTTTAGCTATTCTGGTTGTTTTTCATTTTGAAAATGAATAAATGGACCCAAAAGCATAATTTTTATTTAATGTTTGATGATAAAATTTATTGCACACAAGCATAATGTTATAAAGTGTTTTATATTGACTTAATCTATAAGAGCTAAATAAAATCCTCTTTATGATTTTAAGAAAAAAAATAAAATTATATATATATATATATATATATATATATATATATATATATATATATATATATATATCATGGTGTTTGAGTTCAATCATAACAATCATTATGTAATAACTTTATATTTTTTAATTCATTTTTTCCTTTAACAAGTCAATAAATTCACTATTTAAATAATATTTTAGAAAGACATTTTTAAAGCTTTCTAAACCAAATAACATTACTTATAGAAGGTTGGGTGGAAGACATGTAGAAGTAACTTTTACAATAGAGTTACTATTTTGCAAATCTAATTGTGATTCTTTACATGAGTTTCAGTTTATTTAACTATCTGAATTTCATTTAAAAGAAAAAATATATATATATAATAAAAAATTTCAATAACAAAATTTTAATTATATTCCAATTACAAAAAGTATATTACTTGAAAGGGGTGTAAACGAAATTAGAGGATTCCATACTTAAATTGATTTTTACATGTAGAAACTTTTGACAAGGTATGGTTGCTTCCTTGTCATATGTTTGATATGGACTCTTTGAATTCTCCGACAATCTAAGCTTTCTATTGTGCAAAGCAACTACACATACTTGGAATAATGGTAGTCAAGTTTTATCTCTAGATTTATTTAAAATATAATTTCTCATAAATATTACTTGTTTATAGAGTGTCATAATACCAATAGTTTTATATCTACATTTAATAAGTAACCTACCACAATCCATCATAGTTACAAAGTATAGATTCTATAGAAGCCAATACTAAAGTTTTGAAAATGAAGCTCATGTAAAGCCATTATATATATATATATATATATATATATATATATATATATATATATATATATATATATATATATATATATATATATATATATATATATATATATATATATATATATATATATATATATATATATATATATATATATATAAGGCCACTAATTATTAATGTCTCCATTTTTTCCCTCTTGAAACTATGAAATATGGATTCAAATGTGTTGTAGTGGCAAATCAAACAAATGCTACAAGCAGTTAATGTAATGTTTTATGTGTGCTTTCAATTTTAATGTATTAATAAAGTCCTATGTTGTGGTGGCATAAATGGAGTAGTAATTTGTTAAAGTCTCCAAGTATAGCCACTTAGAACAATGTGTGCTTGTTTTTTAGTTGAGTTGGTTTTCTTTAAGTTCAAGTTTTGTGTGTTAAAAAATGAAACCAACTAAGCATTAGACAAATACAAGAAGTTGGCGGCAGTTTTGGATTCCGCATGATTTGTAAAATGACTCTTTGATTCTTGATTTTTAATGACATTTCATCTTCCTACATCATAGATAGGAAAGTATTGAAAATGCTAATTGGAATGTAATTGGGGACGGGTTACCAAGAGAATAGAAAGTTTTGAGTTTTTCTAAATTTTGTGAGTCGATAGTTCTAGATGTGCGATTTTCTTTGCTTTCTTTCCTAAATTGATATTCTAAATTGTTGGAACATATTGATGGTTTTTTTAGAACAGTAGCATAGTGACCAGTTTTTTAGTCTAAAGTAAATTTATTGTCTGGAAGCAATCTTAGGAAACATGATTTTTTATTTATTTGAATGTAAATATCTACTATTTTGAGGGTCATAGAAATCTATGGAAGTCTTTTAAACTCTTCATGATCTAGTTTCTGAGCTCGTGAAGGAGTTATGCATTATATCCCTTTTATTTTCATTCTATTTTCTTGTTCTTTTATTCTTGTTCATAGGCTTGCAAAAGTCAATTTATAAATTAGGATAATATATTCATGTATTCATTGATCTATTGATATCACATAATTGAAATGTGATAGTGAGGAGGGTTGATTTATATTTGGATTTGATAGAAGTTGTGAGTGATTGAGAATGTCAAATTCAATAGTCGACTCAGCCCCAAGTTTTAAATCTCATTTATGAAATAGTGGTATGGAGTTAAACACAATTTTTTGTTGATGGATGGTCATTTGATATTTTCTTTGTGATTTCATTCTACATTTGAAAGTGATCAAGTTTTCCTTGTATCTTGAATTCAATAAGGAGGAGTCTGGTTGACATATATAATTTGGTGTAGAAAATAAATGTTGCTAGAGAAGGTCAAGGAAGTTCCTGTCACATGCTAGTTATTAAATTGATATTAAGGATGTCATTTGTATAACAATCTAAAACAAGTTGAAAATTGATCCTAGAAGGTGTATGCACCCCTTGAAGAAACTTAGTTGAGTGATTGATTTCCTCCTATGTTTTCCAAGGTGAGGCTCTGCATCAAAATGTGTTTGGTCCTGTACAACCGTCACCCATGTCATCTTAGATTGACCCATTTGAAGTCTAAATATTTGCAATTTGTGTTACAAAGTTTCCAATATGTTTTTTATTCAAAACTCAAAAGATATTAAACAAAGTTAGATACTACCCATTCTCTATATAAATGGTACTAGACCAACATTTTCAAGCATCTCCTAGACCTTTGACTCCTTACTCCACTTATTACAATTCACTGGTTCATGTTTCTCCAAAGAACCACCCATGATTTTAGCACTGTAAAAACCCATTTGTAGAATAACACTATTTTCATAAAATACATCACACAGGAGAGATATGAGATAAACTAGATCCATATAAAACACTCTCAAATCATGGTAATATCTCTAATTCTTATGCTTCACAATTAGAAAAGTACCACAATCATTAAAAATCATGTCCCTCAAAACTATCTTTCACAATTAAAAAGATTTGCAGTATCAAAAACTTTACTAAGTTTCTTGTCATGATTAATGAACACTTTTAGATTTTTGAAACCCTTCATGCCATCATTCCAATATATTGAAGAGGAACTAACAATTTTCATGCTAGCTAACATGTTAGTGAACCCATTGGCTTCTCTATACAAGTGGCTAATATAGACCATCTCTAGATTATTAATAATAATTTTAGAAAGAATAACCTTATTAGAAATATAATTAATAATGTTTTGGGAATCCTGTAAGCATTTACTTCCACATTTCTCCACCTATATTAACCCTCACCTCAACCAAATGGTTCATCTAGATCCCAAGAGGGATAGTAATTTCTTTTATTAAATAACCACTTTCATTTCTGACAACCGCACCACATTCAACAACCCTTGGGTTCCCCTTGGCTACCCCATCAAAATTCATCTTGAGTCATCCCTGAGGTGGGCAGTTCCATCTTGCATTATAATATTTGTCTTTGTTTAGCTCTTTTTTGTTCACACTAATTCCTTCCAATCTCTCCTCCTCAAAAATGAGTTTCATCTAAAGGCTACTTTGGAGATTCTCAACAACATTGGTTTTTATCCCTAGCCAACGATGTAGGCAATATCCTTGAACACCCTATTTTTATTCTCCTTCCACAAATTCCACATTACACAAGGGGTTACAAGCATCCACAAGTTCTTATCCACAATAGGTTCATGACCTTTCTACATCACTTAGAAATTTGTTATCTTCCTCAATAAAGTCTAGTATAGATTCAGCCTTTGTAGAATACATATCCAAGTTTCCCATGCTGAAGAATATTTCATGAAAATGTGGTCTACTAATTCCAAATGGGGGTTTTTCCATCCCCTACATTTACAGATAGATTTGGTCAAGAAAAATGTGGCCAGATTGGCCAAATCTACTCCATCTACCTAACCTTCTCTCTTCATAAATGTTGAGCATTGGAATATTTGGAAAGATAATATACAAAGTTAGAAGGGTTAGTCTCTTTCAAAAAAATGATAGCTTAGGATAGAGAAAGTCCCAATATAATTCCATTGGGGCCACAAATTCCTTCAAACTGAGGTAATGTTGGATTATAATCATTTCTTCACCACTCTAGCTACTAAGGGATCTTTTGAAAATTAATTCAAAGCTACTAATGATTCTAAGTTCTCCACAACTTTATTTATAAATTTATAAGATATGAATTTTAACCCTTCCTCTATTTTTGCTAGTAATACTCATTTAGTGCGTCAAACTCTATATCTAGTAGTCATAAGAATAAAAAAAGAAGTTTTTAAAAAGGGTTGTTCTATACCTATGTGCAAGAAAAATAGTTGTATTTTTGTGGTTGGGAAAACTCTAACGATTCTTTTGTGTCTAAGGAAGAATAGTAAAAATGGTTGTTTGTTCCTCTTATAGATTCCATGGCTTCACTGTAGGATAAGAAAGCTAGGGATTCAGATGCATTAGCTAGTATTGTTTAGATATGGGGCAAAGATTTGGAACTTTCAAATTTTAGAAATATATTCAAGTTTCTTGGAAAGGGATATTTGTATGCATGTAATAGATCTAGTGAATTCTTTTACTATTATCTATGACTCTGTTGATTCTAAAAAGAAGATTCTTGAGAAGTCTGCCTTTCTTGAACCATTTTATAACATTTCTAAACAAACTCTTTATGGTTCAATTTTCCCAATTTTCCATTTCAATTTTTTGATTGTGATTCATTTGGCACTTTCTTAAAATCTTACTCATGCATTGAGGATAATCTCTTTAAGGTTAAACATTTGTGTTGATTTCTTGAAATTATGTTGTGTAAAGGATTTGCAACTTAAAATCAAGACTAACAAGAAGGAACGAAGCACTAGTAATGAAGACTAGCTAAAGGAACTCTATTATCTCTTAAAAGATTGGGAGACTAGCTCTAATTTCAATGATATTTTACCTTTCTTTATACCCGACATTAATGGTGATATGTTTATGGTTTCTCTTGTTAAACTTTGTGTTATGATTATTTTCTATTTTATTCAATGATGAAAGAAAATAATATAGATCATATAGTAATACTCAACTATTATTTTCATTGGATGACTTTTTTGTTATATATATTAGTACTTAGCTAGGTATTATTTAAATTTTTTTTGACCAATCATAGATAAGTATACTCAATATTTCTATTTTTAATTATTATAATGAAGTCGACATAACTATTTTTGATGATGTTGCTTTTGGATTCAATTGTGTAAGTTTTTTTATCATCAACGTTTCGGATCACACTCTGTGATCCATCATCAGGATGAGAGAAGGAAGTAAATTTTTAGATCTTATACACACTTCTTTCGCATTGGATGATGCAGGAGCATCTTGCATGGAAAATTATAAGAAAAAAAAAAAGTTGAAATTTTTTTTTTGAAAAAGAACAAAAAAAAAAAAATTGTGGAGGAGAGAGAAAGTGACGAAAATAGAAGGAAAAATAATTTAAAAATAAAATAAGGGAAAAAGGAGAAAAGAGGAATTTATATTTTCAAGGTGCATGGGTGGTGTAAATAGAAAATAATAAAAATAGTTGTCATTCCATTAATCGAGGTGTGTAGGTGGAAATTCTAGAAAGTTTTGGATAAATCATGTATTTAATATTTGTTGGGTGCTTAGTTCTATTTGGGTGGGAATTTAATATTTATTTAAAGGTAGTTGTATTTACCTTTTATCCCACATTGGTTGTGTTTGTAATGTCTAGGGTTAGAAGTGCCTATTTAAGGAAGGCTTATTATCATTTGTAATCAAGTTCGAAAAATAGAAGCTTTTCAAGTGTAAGCTCTTGTAGTGAATTTTCAAGTATTAATGGATGCTTTATGAAGCATTTTTTTCATCTCTATCTCCATCTTGTTGTGATTTTGGTTGTGAGTTGGTAGGGGTAGTGCATACCTTCATCAGTGGTATCAGAGCCATACCTTCATCAGTGGTATCAGAGCAGGAGTTCCTGAGTGTACAAGTAGATCGCCGAAGTGTGAGGCAGTTTGTACCAGGACTTTGGTTGGGTGAAGTTTATTAGAGCAAGTTTTCCAAAGTGTACAAGCAGATCGCCGAAGTGTGAGGTAGTTTGTACCAGGACCTTGGTTGGGAAAATTTTATTAGAGCTTGTGGATTGCAGATCCGTTATCCTAGACTTGTGATGTGGTTCCTGATTGTTCGTGCGAGGTGGCAGGTTGCGATCTGACTTGCAAACAATTTGGTTATCACAATGAGCATGGGAAGGATTTGTTGCAGAGGGTTTACGAAGATCTTGGAAGATGGCTCCAAGAGGATTGGACCCTAAGATGATTGCCAAAATCCATGATATAGTGGAGAAGAATTTTTCTAAGATGATTTCTCGGTTGGATGCTAGATTGGCTAATCAAGCTAAGAAGGTCAAGGTGGAAGAGGATGGTTTTGTTGATCAGTTCATGGAGCTTGATGCAGAACCTGTAGAGCAAATAGAGGTTGTTGCTGAGGATATTCCTAACCTTGCTGATGTTGGGACAGAAGTTGGTTTTCATGGTCAGTTGGTTGAGTCTAACATGAAGATTGTGGCGCACTCAGTTATGGATGATCCAGTTGTTGTTGGTGGTGACTTGTATCTTGTAGAACATCTTGTTGTGAGCAATGAGGTTACTAGTGTTGAGAGTTTGACATGTGTTGATGGAGATCTAGATGTTGGTGTTGATATGGAGTTTGTTGTTGCTGATGTGGGGTTTGTTGCTACGGGTATGAATTCACTAGTTGCTGATGTGGATGAGAGTTTTCTATTGAAGCATTATATTCAGTTTGTTCTTGGGAATGAACATGTTGATTGGATGGTTGAGATTCTGGTGTTTGATAGAGTAATGCAGATGTGGAAGATTTGCACGTTGGTTTTCTTGTCCCCGTTGAGGTGGAAGCCTTTGGTGAAGATGAAGATGGCTGTAGATTTTTCTTTTTGGCGTCAAAGTGTGGGACACACTTTTATATCTACCAGGGGAGTCTGATGCAGGAGCATCTTGCATTGAAAATTATAAGAAAAAAAAAAGTTGAAAAAAAAAAATCGTCGAGGAGAGAGAAAGTGACGAAAATAGAAGGAAAAATAATTTAAAAATAAAATAAGGGAAAAAGGAGAAAAGAGGAATTTCTATTTTCAAGGTGCATGGGTGGCGTAAATAGAAAATAATAAAAATAGTTGTCATTCCATTAATCGAGGTGTGTAGGTGGAAATTCTAGAAGGTTTTGGATAAATCATGTATTTAATATTTGTTGGGTGCTTAGTTGTATTTGGGTGGGAATTTAATATTTATTTAAAGGTAGTTGTATTTACCTTTTATCCCACATTGGTTGTGTTTGTAATGTCTTGGGTTAGAAGTGCCTATTTAAGGAAGGCTTATTATCATTTGTAATCAAGTTCGAAAAATAGAAGCTTTTCAAGTGTAAGCTCTTGTAGTGAATTTTCAAGTATTAATGGATGCTTTATGAAGCATTTTTGTCATCTCTATCTCCATCTTGTTGTGATTTTGGTTGTGAGTTGGTAGGGGTAGTGCGTACCTTCATTAGTGGTATCAGAGCTGTACCTTCATCATTGGATCACACTAATTGAGACAATTTGTAGATCAACAAAGAGGGCGGAATATGCTCTTTCAATTTCCTCTCCATAATGTGTTTGAATTCTTTGAGGGCAACACCTATATTCAAAAGTAAGGTAATTTAACCTAATCTAAAATCCATAATCTAATGGAGTTATTAATTTTCAGTTGAGCTTTTAAAATTATTTCTCCACATAAATCAACTTTTCCCTAACCACAATAAAATTAATAGGCCATTTCATTTTATTTTTTCATTCTTTATAATCTAGGGTAGTATCGAGAAAGCTTTAGGAATGAAACTCACATTTATATTTGGACCCCAATTCCTAAATTTCTATTCTCTCAATCATTTTCGCTTTTGATTTTCCCCTACTACTCTTGTTATCACACTTAAAGTTTCCTAGAAGTTGTCTTCTTGATTTGCTTCTGTTTGCTTCGCAAAATGCTACACCATTATTTTGGATGTTTAATATTTTCTTGGATGTTTTGATTTGAAAATACATCTGTGGTCAATGGGCCTTGTGCCTTAGCTGGGCTCCCTCGCAACCCTACGATACCACCCCCTTAGTGGGAGCCTATTGACACCTTGGATAAAATCAAGTTCATATGATTTAGTCAAAGTATGTTGCTTCCTTAAATAACATTTATATATATTTCATACCAATATATTATTTTCAATTTTGTTTGTTCTACAAGAAATAATGATGTACCTTGTTTCATATAAGTTTCTTTCAATAGTGAATGGTCTTATTTTGAAATTGTTATATTAAAATCACATTCAATAATCTAATATCATCATCTGAATATACAATAAAATAAACTTTAAATTATTGTAATATACTATAAATAAAATCCAATAATATAATAATTATCATAAGATTACAAAATAAAGTAAAAGAAAACAAGATCTGTTTTGAGAGTATAAAATTAATCTTTCTTTTATTATCAAAATTTCTTGTGTGGACGATCACAAGGAGAGCTTTACATTTCCAAATTGGGCCCAATGTAGTCATGGTTGTTTTAACGAAGCGTTGGACTTTAGTATCTGTATGGGTTTGGAGAACATCCTTCCTCGGAATCCTGCCGTCATGGAAATATGGTTAAACATTTCATTGATTTACACAACATCCAAAGCAAATCTTACCAAGACTAAATATAGACTTGAAACAGCATCACGGAAAGACAGCCATGGATAATCAGAGCTCTGCAGTTTCTGGTCCAAGTCTAACCATTAGTCAGAGAAATGAATTGTCATTGCCATCAAGGTTTCCATGTCGTGTGAAGAAATGGTGAGACTGGCGGCCACGCAGTACGTACGGGAATCTTCTAACGGTAGAACGGTGGAGTGTTGCCTTGCCAGTCCCGCTCTGGGAGCGGATCAGGAGCAGAAAGGAGTAGAATTGGTTAATCTTCTCATCTGCTCTGCGGAGTGCATAAGCAACACAAATTTACGAGCAAGCCGCGAGGCTTTTGACGCAGTTGTGCAGCATCTCTTCGTAGCGGGGAAACCCAATTGAGAGGCTCTGCTATTACTTCACCGGGGCGCTGCAGGAGAGAATCCAACGCCAGGAACCATCAAACTTAAGGAATCCTCTAAAGCCACCACCCAATTTCCCCTACACTTTCAACAACGGTTATAACAAAACCGAATTCAATCAGCTGACGGCGTATTATTATTGTGTTATGCCATTTGTTCAAATAGCGTAATTGACATCTGTGCAGGCAATCATAGACAACGTGGGAAGCTCGAGCAAGATTCATGTTATTGATTTGGATATTCGAAACGGGCGTAAATGGTCGGGGCTGATGCAGAGCCTGGCAACCAGACGTTGTTCGTTTCCAATAATGCTTCTGAGGATCACAGCGATTGGATTCGACTGTGATGAACTGAAAGACAGCGGGAGAAGGCTTCATGACATCGCTGGGTCTTTGGAGATTCCGTTTTCATATCGGATGGTGCAGATCGAAAGTATGGAGGAGATGCACGAAAGCGTGTTTAATGTTAAACCTCACGAGGAGGCCATTGCTGTGGTCGCTTCTATGGTTTTCCATAGGCTGTTGTATAACAAGATACTTCTGGAGAGAGTTGTGGATGTTATAAAGAGATTGAGGTCGAGGATAATGGTGAATATAGAAATTGAGGCTGATAGCAATGCTCCTTTGTTTGACAACCGATTCGTTGATTTGCTCTTCTATTGCAGCGCTTGTTTTGACTCCTTCGATGTGATTATGCCCGATAGACGTGATCTTCGAAGGGTCAAGTTTGAAGAAATGTTGTGTGGAAGCATGATCAGGAATATGATAGCCTGTGAAGGGTCGGAAAGGAGGGTTAGAAATGTTAAAATTGATGTGTGGAGAGGTTTCTTCAAGCGCAAGGGATTGAGGGAGATGAGTTTCAGTTATCAAGCTTAGTATCAGGCAAGATTGTTGCTGAAGGGATTTCCTAATGTGGAATGCTATAGCCTTGATTTCCTAATGCGGAATGCTATAGCCTTGAGGCCAATGGAGATGCCCTCATTACTGGGTGGAAAACAACCCCTATTGGCGCAGTATCTTTATGGGCTTGTACTTGAATGTGGACTGACTTCTTAATGCAATGGTATGGTTTGGTCATTTGTAAGTGATGGTTTGGTCATTTCTAAGTGACATTATTATCAGGATTTGTGTAGTTTTTTAGTCAAATTTATTGATCTATGTTTTATGAGTAGTTGTTCACAGAAATCTATTTTTCATGAAAATGAATGGAATATCTAGGTAATATTTACAGACGTGAAGCACCAGGGCTTCCTGAGAGGTCTGCTCCAGCTTAAGCATGCTAAGCTGTGGAGTTTCCTCCATGTGTTGTGTCTTATGAACCCTTCATTCCCTTAAGCTCATCAATTGATAAGTACAAGATATTTCTATTGGAGTTGTTTTATTATAAATGTTTAGCTTTTGCTTAAGTTTTGTTGAGTTTAATTACCTGAAATCAAATTATTCCAACCAAGTCACGAGTTACTACTACAATGTGATTCAATAGTGTTAATTGTGATATGCCAAGTCATGAATAACTACAATGGGATTCACCAGTGTTAATCATGGGATATTCCATGGAATTTTCAAGAGAATATAATTTTGTTGTTTACGTTTCTTAGATTGTTGATGTTTTTCCTATTTAAATTGTTACAATGATATAGTTTTGTGTTAGTTTCTAGCTATTGTTGTTTTAATATATTATTATTAAAATAATATAATTATTTATTAGTCTTGTTGTATTTAAAATTTAGAATCTTAGATAAGTGTTGTATTATGTTGATTATTTTACTACAAGTAACAAGAACAATATGTTAAGTTCTTTAAAAATGTCTATTATAAACTTCCTCTTACTTCTTTTTTGTAACTATTTCTTGTTTCTTAGCCTAGGATGATGCCATTTTCTATAGATCTACCCTGGATCAAATAAGGAAAGAGAAAATTCATAGTGTGCAAGCATACAACAATCAAAGAAAAAATAGAACATAGAAAGATAATATATGATTTATGAGCTGAAATCGGTCCAGTCCTTATACCTCGTCACGGAGCATCCATATGTTTGAGGGGAATACTTACAACAGTCAATCAATGAGTAGCGGCAGACAATGATAGCCATGAAAGCATACATTTTCCTTTGGTTTTTTTTGCCTCCCTCTTTTAATGAAGGTAAAATGAGTCTCCCCTGCTTTCTGGACACCATCCAACAGTAACATATATATATATATATATATATATATATATATATATATATATATATATATATATATATATATATATATATATATAAAGTGAATTGAGAGGGATCTGTATTGATATTATACATTTCTAAAATATTTTAGTGTGCTAATTATTTTATATTGGATTTTTCTAATTCATTTTTTCTTTTATTTTCTCTTTCTAATTTTTTTTTTCTATTATATATGTTTGCTAGACTTTTATTTGTTCACATGTGATGTTAGAATTTCATTGGAACTTTATTTTTAGGGTCATGATTTTCATTAGATTCAATTTTATTGAACTTATCATTAGAAGAAAATAGATTTTATTCAATTTTATAGGATTAATCTAAAATTTTAAATATTTAGAACATGTACATTAGTAAAAACAAAATCATTCTTACACCACATAATAGAACATATATTAATTATAAGCATTTGATCATTTGTATATGAAATATGGATAAAAAGATGTAAATCATTCCCTATGTATCATAATAACTTAAATTTAGTAAACAAATGAATATAATTCTCATGTATAAGGCTTAAAACATTAGGGGCCTAAAAGAGTAGGGCATTCATATGAGTTTTGCAGCACTTGTCACTTTTCAATTCTGATTTAGCTAGCAACGAATCCAGCTAGTTTTGGGGAAGGGGTTCGAATAAGGAGTAATATAGTATGGGCCGGGCACTACTCATTTTCTCTAATTCAACCGAAAGAAGAGGTTCCTTCTGTTAAACCAATTCATGTTGCATCAAAACCTGCTATTAAGGAAATTTCGAAAGGCTAGTTATAGTTCCAGGTGTGCTTGAGGAAGTAGTAAAAACTACTTGTATCTTATCAATATATTACAATACTCGTATTATCTAATAAGATTATGCAATTATTTGTCAAACATTTAAATCTTTTTGAATGTAACATTTATATGCATATTTTAAAGAAAAGGAATAAGATATAATACAAAAGGAAAATTGTATACTTATAGATATAGCACTAATATGAAAGATATGAACTATGAAAACTTGAAATATAAAAAATAGAACAAAATCATGGTATACTTTTTAGATATTTATGAGATATAACACTAGGATGAAATACATCAAATATGAAACTATGAAATGTAGAAAATAGAACAAAATTATAATATACTATTTAGATAAGAAAAAGTGATTCTAAAATAGGAAAAATGACTAGATAAACAATTTGAAGGACTTATGTGTCAAGGAAATAAAGGTTAGATCTATGTCTAATTTTAAAACAACTACAATAGCTAAAATGGAGATGAAGTTAGTATAGAAAATGTGCCAAGAGAAAATCTAGAATAAAAAGATGAAAATCTGAAAAATGTAACTTCTTAAAAATTAGATTGAATAAGAAGTAAACCAGAAAAGTATAGAGCTCCCAATTTTAATTCTACATCTCATTCATCAACTTTTTTACTTACTAGATTACAAGGAAATCTTCTAGCTGAATGAAAAAAAAATGTACAAGAGGCCATGGGGGAAGAAATGACATCCTTAGATAAAAAATCGTAATTAGAAGTTGCGTAAATTATCCTATAAAAGTAAATAACATGTTTTTTAAAAGAAGTTCAATACAAAGAGAAAAATGAAGGGACATAAAGTTCAATTATAGAAAATTGACTACCTCAAAGTAGAGAAATTTTTTATCCCTATTAAAAACTTAACTTCAATTAGGTATGTTTTTAGCTATTCTAATTGCATTTCATGTTGAAAATGAATAAATGGACCCAAAAGCATAATTTCTATATAATGTTTGATGATAAAATTTATGCCACACAACCATAATGTTATAAAGTTTTTTATATTGACTTAATTTACAAGAGCTAAATAAACTCCTCTTTATGATTTTAAGCAACAAAAGAGAATGAAGAACAAAAAATTAATAGATATGTCAAGATGTTGAGCTAAATCATAACAATCATTATGTAATAACTTTATATTTTTAAATTCATTTTTCCTTTAAGAGTCAACAATTGCTCTATTTAAATAATATTTTAGAAAGACATTTTTTAAGATTTCTAAATCAAATAACATCACTTATAGAAAGGTGGGTGGAAGACATGTAAAAGTAACTTTTAAAACAGAGTTGCTATTTTGCAAGTCTAATTGTGATTCTTTACATAAATTAGAGGATTCCATACTTAAACTGATTTGTATGCATAATCTTTTGACAGGGCAGGGCACAACTTCTTCCTTGTCATATAGACTTCCTGAATTCTTTGGCAACCCAAGCTTTCTATTGTAGAAAGCAATTACAAATACCTGAAATAATGATAGTCAAGTGAAATTTTATCTGTAGATTTATTTAGAATATAATTTCTCACATATATTACCTATTTGCATAGTGTCATAATACCAATAGTTTTTTATCTACATTTAATAAGTAACCTACCACAATCCATCACAGGGAACAAAGTATAGTTTATATAGAAGCCAATACTAAAGTTTTGAAAATGACCCCATGTGAAGCCATTGTAAATATATACATAATGCCAAGTTAATTATTAATGTCTCTCTTTTTTCGTCTTGAAACTATGAAATATGGATTCAAGTGTGTTTGGTCCTATGCACAACCCTCACCTATTTCATCTTAGATTGACCCATTTGAAGTCTAGATATTTGCAATTTGTGTTACAAAGTTTTCAATATGTTTTTTATTCAAAACTCAAAAGCTATTATATAATTTTAGATACTAAAAATTGTTAGAATAAACCATAATTGATAACATTAAGTATTACTATTTATTGAACAAACAATTTTTAGATCTTTCTATAATCATCACCTGGACAACACAAGTTAGAGGGCTGCCTCTAAGCATATTGATCCTATAAGTTGAAATCCCAACAATAATACTTAAGATTCCAAGGAAAATGGTTGCTGCAGATATTCCAAAACCCACGTCCCATCCCTCATTGTTCATCAACCATACCACCACTGTGACTCCAATAGATGCTCCTATAGAAAAACTAAGAAGAAAATAGTTGATATTTTTCTCCTCTCTTTGGGATCTCTTTTATCAAACTGATCTGCTCCTAGAGATGGAAAAGCGGCCTTGAAAACTTCGTTTCCAAAAACAATAAGATACAATCCAATAAACATCATTTCAGCCTTCCCTCCACTCACTTTTTCACAAACAACATGGTGGTCAAATAAGTTGCAGGGTGGAGGTTGTAGAGACTTCTTGTTGGCTTGTATTGTCAATATAAGCTAACCTTGCAAAGCCATTTGAAAAACATCTGGAACGTATGGAAATACATTATAAGGAACTAGAAATTTGAAGATGATGCAGAGGGATTCATTCAATCCTTCAATTCTGTATATATCTAATCAAACTCCAAAATATTGATCAAAGTTTATAACTGAATTAAATAGAAAGATTAGAAACTTCAACAAAAAAACCGATTCCACTGAACTAATATATTCCCCTCACAACGAAATCAAGAAACCAACATATTGTAACCTAATTATGATTATATTGAATCATTCCACAATGGGCTCTCAGAAGTTTAAACCAACTATTTGGAATTAAAGCAAATTCCACCAACAAAGATCTTCCAAAACCCGATCCATATAAGTCAAAACAAAACTTCAAATTCGGATTTGCCGATAAGGAACATGATCGGTTTCAATACATTTATACTTTGAACTCCTTGCATTCACCATCATGATTTGTCACCAGAACAACCATTCTTTCTTCGAATCCATAGTAAAGTGAATCCGCCATCTACATTTGTGGCATCTTCGAATATCGATTTCAAATGGCCTTTAAACTCCTTCCACCGTCAATGCTCGGCTTCCAAACTTCTTCGAAGGGTCTTCAATACACTATTCCAAACACATCCAACTTTGACAACGATAACAGAAATCAAGTCACAGCAATATAACGGTTCTTGAAACCGCTTTAACCTACACATTCAATTATTTGTAATCGAATTCTAATTCGATTCTTGCCAAGTAAAACTAATCTTTAACAATAATCTATATCAAAAACCGATTTCAATAACATTAGTCTTCTTTCAATAAAATCGATACAAGTAAAGCATGGATCTTGAAAACCGTTTCATCAACAAAGCAGACTCTCCATTATTGGCTGCCAACACCACCCAAAGCTTGAATCAATAAACCGATTTATATAAAATGTTTAATTGTTTCAACAAAAACCGATACTACGCATCACTTCATATCCAACAATATATAGAGATCTTCGAGAATGCAGATTTCGAATAAAACCGATTCTTGATTATCGATTTCTATTAAGGAATGGAATCGGTTTACAATAAACTATGAAACTCTTTCGATGACATCTCAATTCAACCAAAACATGGATAAATGATTCAAATTTGATATACAATAAACTCAGACTGCAACTAATAAATGATCTATAGTAAGCGCAGCCATTCAATAATCAGAAAAGAAAGAATCACAAGATATAACAGAAATTTCAATTCTTCATTTCATTCTTCGATTCTTCATTACATCTCTCCCTTTCTTTATTGATGTCCCCATTACAATCTACTACAATCCTAATATCCCATTCTCGGCTTTGACATAGAATATATAAAGATATTTGCCGAAGACAACCGATAACTAATTTTAAAACTATCTTTTATCAACAGCAACTTGTAACCTATTTAACTTGCCCAACTAATTTCGATAAACAAGCCTTGTATTTATTAAATTAAAACACTAATGTCTACCCTCCGATTACATTATTAAAATTAACTATTAAAACTAAGATTAATCCCAACCTAATATTAAAATAACCATTCTTTTGGCTAGACCTTTGAAATTCATTGAATCCGGCAATGCCCCTGCATCAGAAGATATTTGAAATAGAGAAGAGATTGTGGAAAACTTGCAAGAAGTTCTACCGAACCAAATATAACGCATATTTTTAATCTATTAATGTAAGAGTCAGAAATGAATCCCCCGAGCAGTGCCGATAGAAAAGTAGTACCCATGAAATTGGTCATTGTGGTGGCTGCTAAAGCAATCTTAAAATGCATGATCAATGTGAAATAGTTCACAAGGTTCATAGCTACTGCTAGAAAGGCTATGTTGTCAAATCCTTTTATCACTGCAATCCATCATACACAGATTTATGTGTCATCCACATCTGAAAATGTCATTCATTTTTTAGTTTTTGTTTTGTTAAATAGAATGATCCATCATGAATCATGGAATATGATATTAGAAAACATTGATATATTATAGATATATATGATGGTCGATCATGACGATGGAATGAGATTCAAAATATACTAGCTTAAATATACCTATATATATTTTATGCCAAGAGTAATCGTTCTTGAAATTTACGAGTATCAAATTATTTCATTAATTTTTAACTCTAGGTGTATAAGGTTAGTATTAAAATATTTAACTATAGTTATATAATATTACTATTAAAAATTATTCTTCAATGTCTTATTTTTTAATTCTATATATGGTATTCAATTTTCATAAATTTAATTCATAGGGAAGTTTAGGATAAAGTTTACAATTAGACTTTAAGATTGAGTTTAGGGGTAGGGTTAGAGTTAAGACTTAGGTTATGGTTTAAAGTATAGTTAGAATTATGGTTAGTTTTAGAATTCTCTCTCTCCCATGACTCTCTATCTCCTCTCTCTCCCCCTCCCTTCCTTCTCTCTCTAGTTATGACCCTCTAAGCACCCCCTCTCTCCCTTCCTTATATTTCTAGATATGTCACCTATTAACCCTCTATTTCTCTCTCCCCTTGCTCATATCACCATCATATCCCTCTACCTACACTTATCTCTATTGAAAACATCTCTTCTCTCTCTCTCTCTCTCTCTCTCTCTCTCTCTCTCTCTCTCCCCCTCCCTCCCCCGTTTACCATCTTGTTATCTCTACATATTTCCCTTAATTAGCCCCCTCTCTCTCTGGTTAGATTCTTGGCCAACCAAAAGGAATCACAAATGGTAGCTGATAATAGAGTCTTTAGGCATTTAAAGGGTACTGAAGAATATGGACTATGTTATCCCCATAAAGGTAAGCTTGAACTTAATAGCTTTACAAATTTTTATTGGGTGGGAAACACAGACAAAAGGAAGAACATGACTAGAGGTGCATTCTTCCTTGTAGGAAGATTGGTGGCTTCGACTAGCAAGAAATAAAACTACATATCATGGTGTACTACAAAAGTAGAATATGTTGATGTAGCTATGAATCACACTCAAGTTGTTTTCATTGAAAACAAATAACTAAAGGAATTCTAAAGAAAATAGAACAATTGGTAATGATCAACTATGATACCATAGTACTATCAATGGATTGAAAAATTTGGTCATGCACTTGAAGACCAAGCACATATCCATCAAGTATCATTTTCTAAGGGAACATGTTCAAAAAAAAGGGGTTTGGTTGGAATATGTACCATCCAAGGAACTACTCACATATATCTTCACTAAAACTCTTTAGAAAGATACATTTATGTATCTACGAGAAAGGTTAGGGGTTATACCATGTTTGTCCTTAACTAAACTATGCTAGGCAAGGAGGACATAAATCCATGATCATGAACTATAATAAGCTTAAAGTAGATTCATGAGATCATGAGACTACTCCATAGGGAGAGAAATTAGAAAAGTAATAGGCAAGGAAAGATGGTCGCCTTTGGCATTGTTGCCAAAGGGGGAGAAGTTGAGAAGGCTCGTAGAAGATCAAGCATGAAAATGCACTACCTTAGGAGATAATAAAAGAAGGAAATGTTAGAAAGTGCCAAAATGACAAGTGTTTCCATCAAGGCCAAAGGGGGAAATTGTTAGCCCAAACTGTTGAAGATTAACAGGTAAACAAATTGATAGACTTAGTCATCAAAGGTGTTTTCATTTCTGAGAACACAAGAAAATAGATCTAACTAGTAGATTGGTACAATTGGTAAGGGACACTAGTGCTACCCTAACTCAAAAGGGAAGGAAATATGAAAAACTTAGTGGAAAAAATGGAGAAATTAATTCACTATACATAGCACAACAAGTGTTCTAAGTGAGGTCCACTCAAGCAATAAGCAGACAACTGATAGGAACAATACACAAAATAACAAGGTGACTCAACATCAAGAGCATGAAGTAGGATACCTGTGATTGCCTATCCATGTAGAAGGAAAAGAGTGCACTCAATGTCACATTTAATAGTAATGGGAGAAAGGATTGAGGAATAGTCAAAAGAATTCAAATTTTAATTGTTTCTAGTAGAAAGAGGTCACCAGAGGCACATGGCACCTGTGACTATTGTACAAACATGCTACAACCTAACAAGAGTGGTGTTCTATTTAAATGGGAAAATGAGTTGGTAATAGGGAGGGAATTAAAAATTTTAATTCTACAAAAAAATCTTCCAAGCGAAGCAGAAAGAAAAGTATAAAGTGAAATGAATTTGAAGGAGAGAAGGTTAGATTTCCAAGTGATTAGCCTAAGAGATAGGAGAGCAAAGCTAAAGTGGAATGTCATAGAGAAAATGAAAAATATCAAGGTGAGATCAATCCTTCAAAGTAACCATTGAGAAGAGGTGACTAAATCTAAAAAAATAAAAAGTGTATTGTGTGCACAAAGCAAGAAAGAACACAAGTGATTAGAGATTGAAGTTGCAGAGCCTAGAGAAGGCATAACATAGTTACAGACTACTCAAGAGAGTCAACCAAGGATCTATACCAAGATAATTTCAACAACTAAACTATTAGATCATTTTACTATTGTTTACTTAACTATGAAAATAAACTATGTCGAGGGTGGACCCTCACAGGTTCTTTGTATAAATCCCTTAATAGGGTAGTACATTAATTTGTGTTCCAAAGTCCTCCTTTAACCAAGCTAGTCCTAATAGAGAAAGATTTGAACATGTCTCATCCAAACCCTCTAATAGGGTGGCACCTCATAGTGTTGTTGTAATCTTTTAATAGGGATAAGCTCTTGACTAGGTGCACTTCAAAAGAGTGCAAATTCATGAGGATTGTTGAACATACACAATGGTTTTTATCCTAACTGGGTTTCCATGAGATTATTACTATGTTATGTGTTGGTATTTTCATGTGATGCATTTTTTCTTAACCTTGAACGATTGAATTAATGCCTACACTAACTTGTATAATAAAAGGGAGTGTGATCTAAAAGGAGAAAGTTGAAAATAGTAAGTATACTTATTCAGCCCCCCTATCCAACAGTATACCAAACTATTGTTGGGACCTGTTGCCAAGCTTTAGTGCTATCCTTGTAAAAATTAAAGTCACTGGTATTTAAGTGATTTTGTATTCAATTGTGATGTCTAAGTATCCTTTAGGTTACTTACTTCTCATCTTTCCCGAGTACCTCACTTTCTTTGTCTTTTGGGTCTCCCTTGCATTACCTTTACCTAATTCTTCTATGCAAGTTTCCTATTTTTCTGATGCACATGGGGTCTAGGTGATTTAGGTATGGTTGGGATGTGTTTTGGTGTATTCCTAATGAGAAGTATGGTATCCATGTTTCACCATCTACTATCTTGCCTCAACATCCTTTTTCCTACAAATTCCAAGCAATTGAACTGGTTTTCATAATTTGAACTTAATCAAGTGTATATTCGAAGGATGAAGCCATGAAAATGATTAAGAAGCTATGTATATGGTTGTCATGATGGAAAGACCCACAAAGACATGGATCAAAGCCTAGAAGAAGGCCATTCATAATGTAGAGGTAAATTTTAACTTTGTGAGGACAAGCAGATCTATGGGTCATCCACTGTGCACTAATGGAAGCGAAGGTGTTTTGTTCTACTTTCAAAGCTACAATGATTTATATAAAATCCAAGCTTTTACATTTGAGAAGTAAAAGCATGATGCTGAATAAACTATTTTGAGGTCTTGATCAGTGAGGCATGCTCAAGATCATTCTTTGAGCCATTACATTGAGGTTAAAGGGTAAAGTGTTGTTAATTTACTTCATTCTATAAAATGTTTCTCAAAGAGGGCTTTTTCATCCATAGGTAATAAAAAAGGTCACTTCTTCAAAAGCTTTGAAAATAGAAAGACAAGCCACCTTAAAGTGTGAATATTCTTTATAGATGCTCAAAAGATACTTCTAGAAAGTCAGTGGTGACAATGCGACCCCAATGTAAAGGAAAGGAAGTGTTAAATGCTTAAAGTGGAAAGTGAAAGAATGAAGTGTGCAAGATAAAAAAGGATCATTCCCCACACTGCAATTTCAAGTAGAAGCAAAGTGGGTTTGTGGAAAAGCTAAGTTTCTCTCTCTCCCCAACATATGTTAAATTATTTCTACATTCTGGGTTTTGAAGAAAAATAAGGTACTCTTTGCAAAACTCAAGCACTTGTTTTGTTAAGTTATTTTTAATAATATCACTTTAATTTAAGTAAAGTAATAGAACCTCCAAAAATACAACAATTTATGTGAAAGTGAATGGAAAGTTTAAAGTGTAATTGATCATGGAATTAAATGTAAATCCTACCATTATAATCATTGGCCGAGCTTAATTATGTTCATGTGGCACCAATGTTCTAATTCCTATATCTATTCCATCAAAATTGCCGAAGATTGATTTCTTCAAGCATAATAAAATGAAAATTTATCAAAAATTGGTTCCTGTGCAATCATAACGAATGGAAATTAGAGTTGTAGTTTTCGATAACTGAATAGGCTTGGAGAATGAATTGAAAGAGCTAACATATAAATCATTCGAATTCTATGATTTGGGTGATCTCCATAGGAGACTCAATTCTCAGCCAATTCACCTAATCACTCAAAAGCTTAAAGAGAGTGGTTTGGTTGACGCAGCTAGTTTTCAAATGGTAGTAAATGCACTGAAGCTTGTGAGGGAATGTATAGAGAGATATGACGTAGAAACAAGGCAGATTTCATTTCTTGATCAATCCATCCTCATCTTGATCAATAAGAGACCAATGCAGTCTGTGTTCAACATTCCCATAAAATAGGAGTATATGGATGTTGACTTCAGCTCTTCTACATATATGTTTAATGAGAAGAAGACTCTCAAATAGGAAGACATGCATATGACATGGTTCCAAACTTCTTGCTTTAAGAAGAGAAAAATGCCCAAGACCATACTTGGCACAAATTTGAAAAGAGAGATAGTAGATATTCTTGCTCTACTACTTAGACTAAAAGGAAAAGAGAAGATCTTGGAGTTCATCGAGCATCATTTCTTCATAGGGAAAGATATATGTGCTAAGGATGTGCAAATTGATTGGGTGGAGATCATTTTTGATGAGCTTGCCTCATGGATGAATTTAGCCTGGAGGATTTAAACAATTAAACATGTCCTCCTATTTAATTTATGCCTTGGCTACTCACCTCTTATGGCCCGACCTTCCTAGCATCAAGAACTATGATGAGTGCATGAAGGTATATGAGTTATACCCACATATATAGATACAAAGGTTTTAAGGATTATGTGGCCATAAACAATTCTTTCACAATGAGGCTATGCCAGTAATTGCAAGGATGACTTGAAAGGAGATTCTCACAAGAATAAATCTTAGCTATTAATGATACAGGAGCATTGAGTTTGGATTTTGGTGGGGGATATGCTTTTCATGGTTAAGGATATGTTGGAGACACATTTGGGAACCTTTCCTCATGATTTCATAGAGATTGGATGGATTGAGTTGAAGTTTGAACTGTTTGAACCTTGCTATTGGAACTGTATTTTTCTGGTTTCTGGGTGCCAATTGCAGAGCATTTAACTAATTTTCCTTATTGAATGAGAAGCTATTCACTTCATGGTTTCAAGAGAGCCTAGATTACTATCTATCATCAAGTTTTCAAGTTCTAAGTCTTTATAGTTTGGGATATATGGCAATTCTCCTATAGTATCAATTTCTGGCAGACTGCACAATAAGTTTCTATGCTTGACTTTTAGAGTGGATGTGCACTGTGAATTAAGGATTCAACCTTTGTGAATTTAAGAGGTTATAGAGGACCTAGATTTCTACCTATGGTTTTAATCACAAGTTTCAACTCAATCAAAGCTAGGAGATATTGTGATTTTACTCAAATATCAATTTTTGGGCATTTAATTGTTGTTGCAAGTCAACTTATGGCATTTAATTTATGTATTTGTGTTTAATTTGTGATATGGGCTGACTTGTGGCTTAGATTGGTATAAGTAGGAGTTTTTTGGAGTCTTTTAGTCATTCATTCATGATGGAATGATTTGTGGGACCATTTGAAGGGAAAGTTTCCCGAGTCTATGAGTAGAGCACCAAATGTGAGGTAGTTTACAAGAGGATTGTGATGGAGTTGTGAATGTGTGGACAGAGCACTGAATGTGAGGTATTTTACACTCAAACCTTGGATCTTGCAGAAGAACTAGGGCTATGGCTAGAAAACAAGGAGGTTGCTTGGTGGTCTTGCGAGCACAAGTTTAGATTTTCTTGGTGGTTTTCTTCTAGATTGTTGTTATGTTACAAATCTAGGATAGCTGAGATTGGTTGTAAGTTGGATCTTGTAGAACTAATTTTTTAATTTTCTATTTTTATTGTGCCCTAACCTGGAAAGCCTTAGAACTGGGCATATTTCATGTAATCATTTATATATCTATGAATCAAGAACTGTAATTTGGTATCAAATCTTGCTTTATTGTTTCTTTCTTTTGTGTTTCCACTATGTGGTTATATAGCTAGGGGCTAGGATATCTCCTTTGGGGATTCTCCTACCCTGTACTAGATCAAGTGGTATTAGAGAGAAGGTTGTTCCTGAGTGTGTAGATAGATCGCCGAAGTTGTGGTAGTTTGCACTAGGACTTGGGTGGAGAAGTAGATCTGATTTGATCTTGATCTAGTGGTGGATTTTCTTTCTAGAGTCCTAGATCTCTTGGTTGTGAGGTGGCAGACCATGCTTCTGACTTGAAATTGTAGAGGTCTTATAGATGGGTCAATGGATGCAAGATAGAAGACTGATCTTGTTGAGGCATGATCATAGAGAGTTCATGGATAGCAGATCCATGCTCTTAGACTTGTGATGTGGTTCCTAATTGTTCATGTGAGGTGGCAAGTTGTGATTTGACTTGCAAACAAGTCGAGGTTATCACAAGGAGCGTGGGAAGGATTTGTTGTAGAGGGTTTATGAAGATCTAGGGAGATGGATCTGAGAGGATTGAACCCTGAGATGATTGCAAATCTAAGTGATGTGATGGAGAGGAGGTTTTCTAAGATGTTTGCTTGGTTTAAAGCTAGCTTGGCTAATCAAGTTAAGGATGGGGTGAGGAAGGAATTTCATGGGTGTTTGTGGAGCTAGAGTGTATCGATCTAGAAGAGATTTGTTTGGCTAGTTAAGAGACTTGTTCGTGAGAGAAGATGACATGAAAAGGTCAAGATGGAAGAGATTGGTTTTGTTGATCAAATTGTGGAGTCTGATACAAAACTTGCAGAGCAGTTGAAGGTTTTGCTGAAGATATTCCTAACCTTGTTGATGCTGGGACAAATATTGGTTTTTATGATCAGTTGGTTGGATTTGACATGGAAATTGCAGAGCACTTGGTCATGGATGATCTAGTTGCTATTGGTGATGACTTGTATGTTGCAGAGCATCTTGTTGTGAGAAATGAGATTTTTGGGGTTGTGAGTTTGGCATGTGTTGATGGAGATCTACATATTGCTACTGATGTGGAGTTTATTGTTGATGTAGAGTTGGTTACTACTAGTGTGGATTCACTAGTTGCTAATGTAGATGAGAGATTATTGTTGTAGCATTATGTTCATTTTGTTCTTGGCTATGAGCATACTGATTGGGTTGCTGATATGTATTTGATTATGATGTTTCAGTGGATGAAGCATAGATGGTTGATTTTAAGATTTTTTCTACTGACTTTGATGAAGTAGAAACCTTTGGTGAAGATTAAATTGGTTGTTGATCTTCCTTTAGGCATCAAAGTATGCGACATACTTTTCTATTTACCTAGGGAGTCTGATGCAAGAGCATCAAGTTTGGATTTTGGTGGGGGCTATGCTTTATATGGTTAGGTATGTGTTGGAGACACATTGGGGAACCTTTCCTCATGATTGCATAGAGATTGGATGGATTGAGTTTAAGTTTGAATTGTTTGAACCTTGCTGTTGGAACTATGGTTTTCTAGTTTTTGGGTGCTTGTTGTAGAGCATGTAACTAATTTTTCTCAATGAATGAGAAGCTATGCACTTGAAGGTTTAAAAAGAGCCTAGATTAATATTTATGGTCAAGTGAAAAATTTCTAACTCTTTATAGTTTGGGAGAGATGACAATTCTCCTACAGTATCAATTTTTGGAAGAAAATGCGATAGGTTTCTGTGCTTGACTTTCAGAGTGGATGCACAGATTTTATTAAGGATTCAGCCTTTGTGTATTTAGAGGGTTTTAGAGGGCCTAGATTTCTACCTATTATTCAAAGCATGAGTTCTAACTCAATCAAAGCTAGGAGATATCATGATTTTACTCGAATATCAATTTCTAGGAATTTAATTACTGTTGTAGGCCAGCTTGTGGCATTTTATTTATTTATTTATATTTAATTTGTGATATGGGATGACTTGTGGCTTAAACTAGTATAAGTAGGGGTCTTGTGGAGTATTTTAGTCATTCATTCATGATGGAATGATTCATGGGAGTAGTTGAAGGGTGAGTTTTCTTGAGTCTATGAGCAGAGCGCCAAATGTGAGGCAATTTACAATGGGATTGTGATGGATTTGTGAATGTGTGGATGAAGCACTAAATGCAAGGTAGTTTAAAATTAGATCTTGGATCTTGGAGAAGAGCAAGGGCTATGACTAGGAAACAAGGAGGTTTCTTGGTGGGCTTGCGAGCACAAGTTTAGATTTTGTTGGTGGTTTTCTTCCAGACTTCTATTATGGTATAGATCTAGGCTAGCTGAGATTTATTGTAAGTTGGATCTTGTTAGATCTTGTAGAATTGATTTTGTAATTTTCTATTTGTATTTGGCCCTAACCCGAAAGGCCTTACAGCTAGCCATATTGCATGTAATCAGTTATATATCTATGAATCAAGAACTATAATTTGGTATCAGATCTTGCTTTGTTGTTTCTTGTTGTTGTGTTTCTATTGTGTGGTAGTATAGCTAGGGGCTAGGACATCTCCTTTGGGGATTCTCTGACACTGCACTACATCAATTAACCAATTTAGATGCTCATTCATCCAATTTTTGAGCTTCTCTTACTTGCAGATAGGTGCTTAAGATGGTTTTCCCAAGAGACTTCCAAAGTATCCAAAAGACAAGGTGGTTCTAGTAGAATTATGTTAACAAATTCTTGAAGTGAACTCCTTATGTTCTAGTGGAAAGAAAATGGTTAGGATTCCATTCCCCATAATGGTTTGACTATACTCTTGTGCTTCCAAATTTGACGCTCAAAATCTAGTGAAGAGTTTCAAGAACAAAACCAAATTGGTGGACTTGAGGTACTCATGTCTCAATATGTTCTAGTCAACTTTATAAGGGATCAATTGAAGTTGGGATATCCCTATACGCGTGTTCTAGATATTGAGGACTTCTAGGCTCAATGTCTCAATGAATACCAGACCTGGGAGAAATTTTGGTCATGACTAACAATTGATGAGATTAAGTTATATAATGATTTTATTGATGTTTCTAACCTTGTAGATGATGGAGCCTACATGCACCCCACATCCTATGAGAAGATCATAAGCACCCCAATTTGGTCTACCTCACCTGTAGGTCCTATCATAGACTCCATGGAGCTCCTCATGCATGGAATAATCAAAAGAACAAATAAGTGGATAGAGTGGACTTGAGCGAGGAAGAAGAGAACTAAGAGCACTAGTTCAATGGGTGGAGTGTCTTCTGGAGCCATCTAGTCAACTACAACAAGCACCACCACAACTACTACTTCAACATCTATAGGCCCATTATAGTCTATTAGTCAAGGTGGAGACCAACCTCCAAAGAACAATGTGCAAATAAATCCTACTTGCAGAGGTGGCTCTCTTCCAAACATTGGGAAAGTTGGGGAGAAGGAAGGAGACAAGGACAAGGAGAAAGAACAAGAGAAATCAGTGGCCAAGCCTACTTCCCCTATCGAAATCATCAATTTGGATGGTGACACCAACCCCATGGATGGAAAAGAACAAGACACATCTCAGAAAGGGGATACCTTGGCCCTCTCAATGACTTAGGTCTCTGCCTTCCCTACTACTTCCCAGAGCAAGAAAACTCCCCTAGTACAAAGAAAGCTATTTAATCCTACTACCTTGTAGTCTTCTATCAATGTGCTCTCTACTAAGTCATGGATTGAGGAGACCATTGATAGGAAGAAGAGAAGATATGAAGAAGTGACTCCATCAAAGGACTTGATCACACAACCCACCTCTTCTCATCTATCTAAGAAAAGCAGGTAGCAAAAAATAATTTCTACATTAGCTACTGATTCAACTATAGGCCATATGCTGGTAGAGATTGCTGAGCCACAAAAGGAAGGGAAATCCCATGAGCTTTCCAAAGATGACTTCTAGATTAGAATAATGGATCTTGGTATCCCTATTCATGAATCCATGGCGAACATATAGAAGTCCACCAACAAGAAGATTAAAGATAAGTTGGAAGAGCTTAGAGTAGAAAAGGAGGTCCTAAAGGCCTCAAATGGAGAATTAATGGAGTACATTAGGTCTACACTTGGGAGCACTTCATCAAGCCAATTTGACCCGAATGTAGAGGAGAGAAAAAATCTACTGCTAAAGATGCAACAAGAAAGAAAATTCAGGCAGGTTGGCCAAACATGGATCGACCAAATGAAGGCTCAAGGTCCCCCATTAATTGAAAATTTGGGAGGTCTAGTGTTAGATGCTCACAAGCTAAGAGAGGAAGCTTCCAATCATCAGACCACCATACAAAAGGCATTAGACAGACTGACAGAGAAGTTGGCCCTACTGCAAGAAGTTATTGTCATGAAGACTAATGTTTCCATTACCCATGGAATCCTCAAGATAGGCAAGGAGCCATTGTTTCCCTAGAAACAATCCTTGGAGTTTATTATAGAGAGCTCTATGAGATCTGCAAATGAGCTCAAGGATGTACATGACCTAGTGTAGAAGGTCATCGAGAAATTATTTCAATATCTGAAGATACTGCATACAGAGTCCTTTGTGTCTACTAATGGAAAGCTCATGGATATTAAGAGGATGAATTCAAATTTCTTGGCATTTTTTGATGAAGTCCTTGATCCACTCAACTTCCAAATGTCAAATATTCAAGAACTCTTAGCATCAAACTCAATCATAAGGAGAGAATTAGAGAAGTTCTAGTCAAGAGTCACCAGAGTTGATGAATTGACTGAGATGCATGACTACTAAATGATTTGAGATGATAGCATTAGCATTCCAAATGTCATGGAACTAGACAAAGTAACTGATGCCATGAAGGCTTACAGAGCCAAAGTAGTTACTTCTAAGAGCCATGATGTTCTGATGTTCTCCTAGACATCTATCATTCTCTCTCTTCTTTCTTTTTGTAGCCATTCATGGCATTTTTTTAGTCTTTGTAACGAACAATGATTCAAGCTTGTCCTATTTTTAGCTTATTCTGTTCAAAGATGCTCTGCAATGCAATCATCTAGTGTAACTAACCATTTTGAGAAGGCCTATATATGTAACCTTTTGAGAAGTTAATAGGATCATCAAAAATTACTTTTGGATGAACCTCTATAGTTGGGAATACTTTGTGTGACTTTGATTCCAATTTTAATTCTGTTGTTCATTTAGTTTAGTGCAGTATTTGGAACAAACTGGCTTTTATTGAAAATTGAATGAATGCCAATGAACTAGGTTTTATTTCCTTCATTCAATAGATTGTATGCCTTACTTTCTTCAGCATAAGTTTCCCTTTGTTCTTTCTGCTATACGTCATACTTTATGTGTTTAGTGTAGTTCATTGCATAAAGAGGTCAAAAATTGGTTGATGGAGTGGTTGAGAGACAAACAATCCAAGTATTGTCAAAACATTAGTTAACTTTGTAATCCAAGAATTACCCATTTTGCCATCTTTTCTTTTTCTCTTACTATCATAGTTGGTTTTGCATGTTTCCATTTCATGCATTAAGTCATAATAGATTGCATGTTGTGAGTTAGTCCCCTTTTTCACTTGCCTAGGTTGTTTAAAGGGTTGAGCAATTTGGTATTTGTGTCTTCTTCTCTCTGGTCAAGAGCATACACCAAAACTCCAAAAAAAAATAAAAAAATCATTGCTAATCTTGCATGTAAAAGGGAGTTGTACCTTTCAATTTAGGGGTCTTTGATAGATTACTACACTAACCCATTCTGTTGTTAACATCTTTGTCCTCCATAAGCCATTGGCCAATCAAAGATTCAAGGTATAAACCAAAAAGATAAGGGAGACAAATTGTTAACCAACATGACCAACATAAACTAGGTGGATGTAATACTCCTAACATGACAACTTATTACTGCAGTTTTGGGGATTTGTGGGTGCCAATTCCCGTGGTGACTTTCCCACTTAACCAAGGTTACTATGTGAAAAATACTCATATTAAAGTGTTTGATGCTTTGCTACTACATTGCTATTTTCTTTTCATGCTATATATTGTAGAAAGTATTGGTGAAAATGTCAAAGATTTTAATACATTGCTTCCCCCCTTCCTTTATCTTTGGTAATATTGGCATAGGATTCAATAGTGATATCAATGTCATAGTTTGACTTTCTATAGAAAATACTTGTTAGTTATCACAATTTAAGGACATTGAAATATTATTTTAAGAAAATATCCTATATAAATTATTTTCAAATATTTTTCATTTTTTAAATTATTAAGTATTCTTGTTAAATTTTAAGACTTAGTAGAAAATTTCTAATTATATAATGAACTAAGAAAAATAAATAAACAAATAAATTTTTTTCAAATCAATGCTTTAAATTAATGTCCGGATCATCATTAGATCCTATTATGTCCTTCTCTATATATAAAACCATATGCAAACGATCTTATTCCTCAGGAATTACAAGGAGCATTTCACAAGAATAATGACAAGGAAATATAATATGAAATCCACCGATCAACTATACCCAAATGATCTTAAAAGTCATAAGGAAGTAGAAGGAGAATTTCATAGGAATAATGTGGAGTAAATATAATAAGAATTCCGCCAATCAACTAGTAGAAAGTTCTGCGAGACGAGTTGTAGAGGCCTCATCAGCAACTCGACCTCTAACCTTTGGCTTGTATTTGTACCACCTGGACCAGTAAAGATAGTTGACAAAGTTTATCATGCTAAGAATAGCAAGTAACCAGTAAAATAGATTAAGATGGTTTCGGTTCAGATTGTTTCCACCAAGCCAACCATGGGTTTTGGTCATATGAGTTGCCCTATTCACAATCTTGACCAGAACACTACTGAAAAAGTAACCCAATGCCAAGGAAGTCCATGAAAATGCAGTGGCCAAGGACCTCATTCCAGCTGGGGCTTCACTGTAGAAGAATTCCATCAGCCCCACAAAGGTAAATAAATCTGCAATTCCAAAAACAAAGTACTGAAATCCCAACCAAAATACACTCATTGGAATGGGCGGCATCACAATTGGTATGTTGTCAATCATTCCATGGTCTATTGCCACATTTTTTCTCTTCACCTCCACCAGAGCTGCAATGCCCATTGAAACGGCAGACAACACTAACCCAACTCCAACTCTTTGCAAGTGAGTGATTCCTGTCTCATGCCCTGTGAATTTTCTTGCAAGGGGAACAAATATTCTGTCATAAAATGGAGTGATGATTACTATAATTACCAGGGGAATTATAGTGAGAGAGCCTGGTGGAATGTCAAAGTGCTTTCCCATTGAGGTGTCCATGGTGAATCCCTGAGAAACAGAAAATGTCTGAAGTTGTGCTAAGCATGTGTTCATTATTATCGTGCTTGCAAATACAGGGATCATTCTTAGTAGAATTTTGGTTTCTTCCACTTGAGTCACACTGCACAAACGCCATGGGCTCACTACATATTTTGTATGAATGTCCATCAGATTGTCTGTTAATATGGCAGCTTTGTCCAAAAGTCTGTTAAGAAAAAGAAAAACATTGTCAATAATTCTTAAAATCATTTATAATAAAAAAGCTCATGGAAGAATCATGATGGTTGTTAAAGGCTAGAAGTACATCTTTGTAAAATTACTAGATCATATGAAAGAGTACTAGTTATGGTGGGCATATTTATATCTACACAGACTTAAAGGTAAATTAAGAAATATTAGTTATATACAACTTAGATAAAGGATATATTTTTAAATATATTTCTTGAAAAAAACATAAAGTGAAATTAATGGATTTCATACCTGAATTGATTTGTATGTAGGAGCTTCTCCGAGGGCACGCCTGCTTCCTTGTCATATGCTTGATATAGGCTGGCTAAGTTCTCTGGTAATCTAAGGTTTCTATTGTTCAAAGCAGCTACAAACACCTAAGATGACAACGGATACACAAATTTAGCCTTGTCTCAGGAATTGTGTAAAATTTAAATGCCTTTTATAGGTTTTTTTGTTTGTGTAATGTCATTATTACCAATACTAAAGGAAAAAATAGGAAAACTTATGTTGCAAAACCGACAACTAGTTATTTCACTAGTCAATAGGCATAGTGCATTGATGAGAATGATAAATATTATACCATACAACCCTTTTCTTATGTATAAGAAGACAAGAAAAAAGAATATATAAATGACAAGGACACATGTTCCAATGAAGAGGAAGGGTAGGTAGAATGATGAAGGCAGGAGAAAGAAAGATAAAAAGAATATAAGTGACCAAAATAGATGTTCCAATCCAGCCTAACCTTACTAGCAAAGCAAGAAAAAAGAATATATAAATGACAAGGACAAATGTTCCAACTGAAAGGAAGAGTAGGTAGAATGATGGAGGCAGGAAAAAAGAAGATTAAAAGAATATAAGTGACCAAGATAGATGTTCCAACCCAATCTAACCTTATTTGCTAATATATAGGTATATGCATCTAGAAGACTGATGTTTTCTAAATAATCTGAAGACATTGAGCATAACATAAACACACACACCAATAATAATTATGTAAGTCTGTCTGGTCCTATACACAACGCTCATCAATTTAATGTTAAATTGATTCATTTGAAGTTTTGACATTTACAATCTGTTCAGATAACTTCAAATATGTTTTTGATTCAATATTTAAAAGTATTCACTAACACTGGATATTGGGAATTGTTGAAAAAGATAGTTTTAACAATATAAATTAATTCTAGATTTTTACTATATAAATAGAGAAAGCATCTTATTTTTATAATTAGAAAATAATAATTTGGAATTTCTGTGGCTATCATCTAAATGCGTGTTAAGTGTTCCATTCATTTTTAGGAAATATAGATACATTTGAACTATTATTCATGAAACATGGGTCAATAAGTTTGAATAACAAAACCTACACAATTGAATTCTAATAACAAATCAGAAATAATTTAAACATAAAACTAAAAAAATAACATCAAACCAACAAACAGCAAGTACCAACTATGTACCAGCTCAATTTAATTAATTTTCTTTTTAATCTTTTCTATAATCACAAAAGTTTTAATGTTTTCTATAATCACCTGAGCAATGCGAGTCAGAGGGCTCTCTCCAAGATTATTGATTCTATAAGTTGTAATTCCTGCACTAATACTTACGATTCCAAGGAAAATGGCTGCTGCACATAATCCAAAACCCACATCCCATCCCTCGTTGTTCATCAGCCATACCACCACTGTGACTCCAATAGATGCTCCTATGGACAAACTCAGAAGAAAATAGTTGAAGAAACTTGATATTCTTCTCCTCTCTTTGGGATCTCTTTCATCAAACTGATCCGCTCCTAACGCTGGCAAGGCAGCCTTCACAGCACCATTTCCAAGAGCAATAAGATATAACCCAATGAACATCATCCCGGCCTTCCCTCCACTCACTTTCTCACACTTTTCAAGGGGATCAAATAAGTTGCAGTATGGAGGCTGCAGAGACTTTTTGTTTGCTTGTATTGTCAATATAAGGTAACCCTGCAAATTCAATGGAAAAACAATTGGTAAATATCATATACTAATGAGAAAGTTTAGTTTGGAAAATAAATCAATTTTGACTATTTAGTACTTTTAGCTTAGAAATGAAGTCTTAGTATGTGATGTTTAAGCGATCCAGACTTGTACTAATGAAATAGATTGTTAAAAACTTACAAGAAGTTCTACTGAAGCAAACACAACGCATGTTTTGAATCTGTTAATGTAGGAGTCAGAAATGAACCCCCCAAAGAGTGCCAGCAGAAAAGCAGTACCCATGAAGTTGGTCAGCGTTGTGGCTGCTACAGCGATTTCCAAATGCATGATCAATGTGAAATAGTTCACAAGGTTCACAGCCACTGCTAGAAAGGCTATGTTGTCAAACCCTTCCATTACTGCAATCCATCATACACAAACTTTAATGACTCACTTAAATCTTAAACATCTTTCATCCTTGACTATAAAATGTTGAAATATTGATATGAACTATGAAATATGATCTATAATACAGAAGTGAACACATATATACATATACATATATACATATATCTAAATCACGAAGATCATCAAACATGAATGATGAAATGTGATTTGAAAGAAAGGTATACGTCGAATCTGATCTAAATCAATATAATGAAACATAAAAAATGATTCCAACATTTACATGAATCATAAATATGATCTAAAATAGAGATAATCATGAATCATGAAATATAACTAGAAACATATCAATCTCAAGTAACATTGATTTATAATTGATAATGATAATAGATCTTAAATAATAAAATCTGATTTGATACATACAATAAAATAAAATCTAAAACATTTATAAAAAAATATAACACCATCAAATTTCAAAAAACATACCTATATAACTATAAAGCATACCTATATAACTATATTTGTTAAGTGTAAATTGGTCACCTGATGCTTCTAATTATTGAGTGGATGGAATTCACATACCATAAACGAAGAGTGTAGAGCGTATTCCACCATGCGTTTTCTTATGAACAGGTCTTCCTTTCCAGTCCACAAGTCCTTCCAATTCATTCTCTTCGATTCTAAGATCTCCATACTCTGCCTGCAAAATGAATTCTTCCTCTAAATTAGTCTCAGATCTCAGCTGCCACAAACATTATCAATTTTCTTTATGAAAAGCCCATCGAATTTGAACAAAGCATCTCTATAATGTAATATGTGAACTTACCATAATGGGTAGTAAACTCTAAAGCTTCTCGTTCCACACTTGAAGATTTACACTCATAATGCAGAGGTTTTTATAGACTAAAACTCAAGGAACATTGTTCACATTGTTCAGGTAGGTTTACAAGACGGTCAATTATTGAGCTGTTGATGTGAAAACGTTGTTTACATTGTTTTGTTGTTTGTCCTGCTTTTTTTAAGCTGAAAATTTGGATTGTGCACAAGTGTGAATCTGAAACACATTTCCAGGGTGAATGTACCAAAGAAAGACTGTGAAATCAAAATCAACAGCCGGCATGCTGCCGTGCCAATTGTTGAAAAGTATAAGCCTACTGACAAGATCATTGTTTTGGGCTTATATATTTAAACAACTGAAGGGGATTCCTATAATTGTGAGACAGTTTACCAGTTTACAATTTTGTCTAACATATTTGGTTTTTAGTTTTGAAATCAAGATTATGATTTTTTAGACCAAGTTTTTGAATCTTGTGATTGAGATTTTGTTCATAGTCTTGGAGTAGGCGACGGATTCTCTTCACACAGAGAAAACAAACAGTGAATTGTTTTAACTTTGGAAATTCCACTTTAAAACATAAGAGAATCAAATTTCTTGTGGGAAATACGGATTTTGTTTCTTTATATCTTCAAAATACAGTGGGGTCTTCCAGTTTGTTTTTGGATTTGATACATTATATATTGAAATGGTGATTAAATTAGGATATATGTCTACAATGAAAATATATAATAATAAAAAAATCAAATGTCGTGTTGGACTTGTTCGAAATGATATTTCTGACTGCATTTCATATAGGTTTTAAAGAGATTTTTCGAAAAATTGAATATGATTTAATTGTTGGGAGTTCTCTGATTGAATGCTTTAAATAGTTTTTAAACGTGAGCAGTTTTACATTTGATTTATATGGTATTTCATTTTATAGATGTTATTTATGACTATGGATTGTATTTTTCTTCTTGAATATTTATAGGGGTGAATTCAGTAGATGAATAAAGTCTATATAGATAGCTATTCTTATAAAGTGCTATCTTTGTCAAGGTATTTATTGGACTCTTAGGTAAGAAACAATGATTACAAAAATAGGTAGTTCTAATAGTTTTTTCTTTCATGAACATTATATATATATATAGTGATTCGTCTTAATACTATTGTTTAGAGGCTATTTCTTCCATATTGTAGTACATCACAATTTCTTAGAATGACTCTTCAATGAGCAAACATTGCAAGGAGAAATGGTCCAAGACATTTCCTTTTGATAAAATTTTTTTTATACACTCATTCTTTGAGGTTATTAGTTTGAATTTATGATACTTTTCAACATTGTTTTTCTTTATTTCATCCATAACATATCTAAGGGCTTCACTTTTTTGCCTCATTATTGATCGAACAGGCTCTATAATTCCTTCTCTATATTTTTCTAAACATTTTCTTTTCTATCCTAGTTTTTCTATTATTTTACAACTAATAGTCTTTTAAGAACATCATTTTTCATTATTCATACAACTAGCAAGAGTTGTAGATTAAAAAATTATAGATAAAAAATTTATTGTTTGTCTCCAACAATCACTTTTTTTTCCTTAGTGATTTATCAAAACCACATTTAACTATATTACATTTGTCAACTTATATATCTAATGAACAACACAAATTATCTACATCACACATGACACATTATCTAGCATTAGACCTTAGGAAATCATTTTTATTTACATAAGATATTAGAAATTGACTAAATCTTATTTTTTGATTTCTCAATTAGTCAATTTCTATTTTCTTTGCTAATTTATAGACCCTCCTCATTTGAATAAACATTTTACAAATGTTAAAAGAATTACAAAGAGAACCACTTATCAAATATGAGGTTTGAATGGTTTTTGTGGTTCACATATCCTTACTCTTTTCAAAATATTTATTTTTTGGAAATATTTTTCTCAGTCTATTTTTAGTCCACTTGTTAGACAATTAGAATTTTTGAAATCTTCCTTTAAAGTAAAATGACTCAACACATGTATGAGAAAAATACTTTATCCTTTAGTGTCTCACAATTTATGATAGGAAGCGATCTACTTAGAATATATTAGAGCTATCTGACCTTTGTAAGGGTGAAGCATCAATACTTCAAGGAAGGTTACCTATCCTATGTATGAGACTTGTTCAAGTGTTCTCAGGCATGAAATTTCTACATAGATCAACCTAGTTTATTAATCCATTTTCAAAAACTTTCACCAAGTAGTGTACCTTACAAACCATTCATTTTGATGCATTATATCTCATTCAATTACTCACTAGGTGGTATTTTTTTTCGTGTATTAAGTTATACATTTTTTTAAAATCAAGACTAGCCTACATAGTTGCTAAGAAAATTTGTGTTGGCCCCTATTTAATGAGAAGTACCTGAGAAGAACTCATCTCTCAAAAGTTTGAATGTTTGATTTGGAAATCTTCCAAATATATTTTTCAATACTACTTTAAGGAAAGACATTTTCTAATATCCTAACATTAGCAAGATCAAATCTACATGGTACAAATGGGATCAATATAAATGACTATATATCCATAGGCTTGATAAAACTTATAATAAATAAATATAATCTACCATATTATTTTGTTTTCAATGCATGTAAGAAAACATGATCCCTAATTTAATTTAAAAATATAACTAAAATTATGAATTATTCTCTATTAACTATAACACTATTGAAATTTTAAAATATAATGTCTTGTCCATATGTCAATGACATCCACCTACTTACTACAAGCTATCCATAGTCAAACTAGTGAGTACATGCTTTTGGAGAATGTAATCCCTAGTTGGCTCCTGTCATCTCTAGAAAAGTACAAAAATAATAGTCATGTTTATTAATGTTGGTAGGTAAGTTTGAAATTTAATATTTTTATGAGAAATATTTTTGGATAAGAAATAGACAAAAGGAAAGAATAATATTATTCTTCATGAAGTCAATTTGTTGAGCAGTGACAAGGAATTTTCAAAGTGTGCACTAACACTATGTGAGTTTTTGTGAATAAATGTGCAATGAGTAATGATAGCTCTTGACATTCCCTATCACTTTGTAAAACTGCTTAGTAGCTCTAGGTGTTTGGGTGCAGTTGGTTTGTAGATTATAGTTTTTAGAATTATAGTTGTAAAAGTTATTTTTCAGATTTAATAGAAAGCAAGCAAAAAAGAATCTTGCATGCCTCCATTCATTTTTCATTGTCTCCATTTTATCTTCATTCCCAATATGCATTCTTGGATTTATGAAAATTAGAGTTGCAATCTCCTTGTGCTTGCATAGTTTTGGGGATTTTATTTATTTTAAATGGTATTACAGCTATTTGTCACTAAATCCTTGTGATTTTGGGTATTTTTTTTCTATGTATTGATAATTTTTTGTGTAGGAGACATACATGGAGATGAAGGAAAGATCTGACAGGAGTCACTATCCTATAATGGAAAAAACTACAATGTTTGGAAAAACAAGATGAAAACTATTATGGTTGCAAATGATTAATGGGAATTTGTGGTTGATGGATTTGTTAATGAAATACACCTAGGTTAGTTTTATTCCCTCTCAAATAATTAAAAGAATCAGCTAAAAGAGTCAAGGAGGAAAGATGAAAAAGTCATAAACTTGATTAAAGTGATTATGATAGAGAATGCTTTTCCTAAAATAAAAACAACTAACTATTCAAAGGATTTCTAGGATATCTAAGTATTTTTTTTGAAGGGACTAATAAAATCCATGTGTTGAAGCTACAAATGCTTAGAAGAGAGTTTGAGAATCTTCTAATGAAGGACAACAAGTCCATTTTAGATTTTAGTTCAAGAGTCTCTAGTTTGACTAACCAATTGAAGAACAATGGAGAAGAGTATGAGAAGTTTAGAGAATAGTGGAGAAAATATTGAGAATTTTTCCACAAAAGTTTGATACTCTTGTGATTACTATTGAAGAGGTAAAGCATCTCTTCATGGTGATTGTCAATGAGTTGATGGGTTCTCTCCAAACCCATGACCAAAAAATTAATAGATCTACAAAATCTTTCCAAGAGAAAGATTTTTAAATCTCAAGATCACAATGAAAGAGACAAGGGGAGAGGAAGAAATAGCTCTGGATAAGGCTCTATAGGTAGAGGTTGTGGTAACTCTAGGCAAAGAGATGCTATAGAAGAAAGGTTAGTACTAGTAGTTAGTTGTGAAAGAGAAATTAGATCTCTCAATAGATCCATGGGGGAGGGAGGAAGAGATACCACATGAGTGATAATGCAATTTATTTTCTTTCACTGATAGAAATTCAAGCCTAAAATTAGAATGGGGAATAATGAAACTCTTGTAGTTGCAAGAAAATGATCTATCATGATCAACACCAAGAAAGGTGAGGAGATATAAAATATCTATTTTGCCTCAGGTATGAAGAAAAATTTGATGAGTGTTGGACACCTCATTCAAATTGGTTACAAAGTTTTCATGAAAAATGACAATTGTGTCATTCATGAGAAAAATAGGAGTAAGAAAATAGTTGTAGCAGTCCAAATGACAAAGAACTAGATGTTTCCTTTGAGGATAGAGACATGCTTCTCTTCTCAATCCATCACCTGTACCTCCCAAGAAAGTATGTATAGTGGTTCATAAATAATTTTCTCTAAAGAGAATTATTGAAAACCCCTCCAACCTATGACACCTCATGTATAGACATCTTGTTTATGCTAGTTTGAATTTAGTGTCCAAGAAAAGAATGGTAGAGAGTTTTCCAAATATTGTAGAATCATGTAGTAAATGTGAGGCTTGTATTTTGGGTAAGCAACATAGGTTTTCCTTTTAAATCTAGTAACTCTTATAGTTGGTGCATTCTAATTTAGTTGGCCCAATGCAAATCACTTCTATTAGGGGGAGTACTTATTTTATGAAATTCATATGGTGATTTTAACTGTAGGAAATGGGTGTATTTTATGAAAAATAAATGTGAATATCTATTAAGTTTTTTGAGTTTAAAGCTTAGGTTGAAAAATAAAGTGGACATTATGTCAAAAGTCCTAAGATCAAATAGAGGAGGGGACTATATCTCCAATATTTATTAAAAAAAAATTTGTAGGAAAAATGGCATCAACAAGGAGCTTACAACCAATTATACTCCACAACAAAATGAAGTGGCTAAGAGAAAGAATAGACCCATTATTGAAATGGAAAAGAGCATGCTAAAAGAAAAGGGACTCCCAACTGAATATTGGGGAGATGATGTAGAAACAACTATGTATTTGATAAATAGGTATCCAATAAAGGTAATATGTGGCAAGAATCCTCTTACGAGATGGTCAAATCAAAACATAGATGGACAATTGAACACTAGAGTGTGTTTTGATTTGTAGAATATGCACATCTACCAAAAGAGAAAAGGAAAAATTAAGATGATAAGGGTGTGAAGTGTATCTTCAATGGTTGTGGTGGTCTACTTTTTTGCAGGTAAAAAATTAGATAAGTATGTTTTCCTGCAGGTTAGGGTTTGGTTTGTGCAAGTTTATAAAGAGAAACCTAGGTGAAACCCTATTAAATATTATTATTCCCTAAGAAAAGTTGTTAAGTCATATGTTACCTTTTTAAAAAAAGGGTTTTTAGTGGGTAAATCAAATTTGAAAATGGAATATTCTTTTGGGAGACCTTTTTAATTTTCTTTCTTTTTAGTCTCCTCTTCCCAATTTTTTTTCCTACAGTCAGATCTCTTCTAGATCTATGATGGTCATCATGTTGCATACCAAAGTTGCAAGTTTTTTATCATATGTGACATAGCAACCATCACGAAACATAAAATTGGTGATGAAAACCAAAAAATCGGCACCAAGTTTCCATTATTTTAAAGTTCTTAATGGATAGATTGATGTTAGAAATATTAGTATCAGAGAAAGGGACAAGTTAGAAAGTGTTCTATTTTCTATCACTAGTGAGGTTGCTGTGTGGTGATCGAAAAATGCATGAATCTTGCCAGTAGCAACATAGTGACTTGCCTAAAAATCAAAATGCATGAAATTAACAAGTGGACAAGCATCGTAAAGTTTTTCTATTTTTAATGAGGTTGTATGCTAACAATACAGTCAAAAGCATTGATTGTAGTAATAATAATGAAAATATGTTATATTTCTTGGCATCAGAATTTCTTAACGTCTTAAGGAGGTCACTATGTCACGACCAAAAAATCAATGAATACTACCGGTAGTGACAAAGTACCTTGCTTGAAAAGATGAGAAACGACAACAATTATAATAATGGTAGGTCCCAAAAGTTTTTCAGTCAACATATAATCATTCTGACACATTGGAAATAATTAAGAACATGTGTATTTTTGATGTGCCAGATTTTTTGAAAGAATGTAGTGGTCGCTATGTCATGACCAAAAAATCAAGGATTTACACTGGTAGTGACAAAGCTCCTTAGTCAAAAAGTTAGTACACGACAAGACTCAATTTTTTTGTGTTGTGAAAGGGATTAAAATATTATATATGACTTGCCACCATGTAAAAGTATTGCCAAATCACATAAGACATGGAAAACCACACAAGAAAAGGGAAGATGAAGATTTGGGGTTGTTAGATCAAAATTTCATCAATGACTGTTGCGAAGTCATTATCAAGAGTTGCATGATGTTTATTCCATGTGACATGGCAACCAAGGTAAGGAACGCATGGGCCCACCACGGTTGAAATAAGATAATAGCAGATTCCATATGGTCAGATCTAATTCGCATCAAAGGTAGGTGCTAAGTCGTCAGTAGAATTGCTTATTTTTTAATGCTAGTGGCATAGCAACTAAAGGAAGAGATGGAGGGACCCACCATAGTCATGTTAAAATAGTGATCAAATTCACTTCATCAAATTATAATGAATCGATGGTGGTCATTATGTCACATATGGAAATTTCTCACTATTTATGCATGATGACATAGCGAGAAGGCAACACATGTCCATAATTGCCAGTGGGTCTGGTCCAAGTTGGCAACAGTAATAGAAAGGCTTATGCAGAGAAAGTTCATTGGATTGACTTCTAGCTTGGCAAGTAGAAGATGAGTCATCTTTTGTTTTTATTCTTGGATCGTCAATTTTTTTTTGAAATCAATAGCATATTTTTAAAAATAGAAGGTGGTGCCACTTTGTTCTCCTTACAACTCATTTATGAAAATTGAAAGCTCCTCATGCAAACTAGGAACAGAGTATATTGTAGAAATATTTCTTTTTCCTTCATACATGAACAAATCTTCAGGCTTCCAAAGAGCTCAGAGTTATTGAGAAATTGTGCTTGGTGACTAAAATGCGAAGAAATTTCAGTAATCACGGCATGTTGTAGAAGTACAATTATAGAATGGTAAAGAGTACTAAGCTTTCTAGTATTCTACAATTTTTATCGCCATGCCTCCAAAGAAGGTTTTCTTAGGCCAGGTTGATTATTTGTCTAGAAACATACTATAGACACCCAAAATTTGGCAAAGACTTAAATTATGCAATCCTGATCAATCAAGACTGAATTAAAGAGAAAATTAGAAGAAGCACAATAGACTTTTAAATCAAAAATTGCATCAGGTCATTAATCACCTTTTAAATCAACAAGACCTAAATCAACTTTAAAAGAGGAAGAAAACAATTCAAATTCATAAATAAAATGAAAAAAGGGAGGAAGAAAAAGACAAAGTGTTGAAACTAAATCATTTAGTAAATCAATAAAATCACTTTATTCTCACAAGATGAAAATCTCCCTTTTACCATTTAAAAGAATTTGAAAAATCCTCATATTATCCCCAAACCAAGTTTGTTTGACTCTTCCTCCTGGCCTTTTATGAGATATTTTGAGTTTCACTTTCACCCCTAGTCAAAAGTGAAAATCTTGGTTATTACCCCAACCCCTTTAGAAATCCTATAAATAGGAGAGAAATCTAAGAGACAAGGGACCCAAGTTTTTATGCATCTACACTATAGGCATATTTAGGCTCATTTTTTTAGCACTGTCATTATATCAATTTCATAGCATTGTTAATATCATTTTATGTCATTTAGCATCATTTTGTATCATTTAACTTAATTTATTGCATATTTAGCTCATGGCATGATCATTTCAAGAGCATTTCTAGGAGTTGCATCACACACATAATCTGCATTATAGTCATAGATCTTGCATCTCTCATCATAGATCTGCATATTTAGCAATATCCCATTCTAGAACTATCACTAAAAGGCTAGATTGAGACCTATTTTAGTGGTTGTAGTTAGGGAGACATGAGACGTTTGTAGAGATTACTTGTTGCTGGTGATATCTTGGGTCTAGCATAGTTTGTCATCATTCCATTTGCTTTCTACGTTAAAGTCTCATGAATACGTGTTCTTTTATCATGTACAAAATGGCACCCACCATGGGGTTGAACTAAAACCCTATCTACTTTCGAGTTTTTCAATCTAATCCTTCTCTTTTTAGTATAGATCTATGTTTTGCTTGTTGTCTTTTGTGTAGATCTGGTCAAATACATGTTTTACTATGTCCAGGAGGCCTCATGTCAGCAAGAACAACATTCCAAAGTCTTTCTCGAGCATAGAAGAGCTGAATCTGGGTCTTTTGATGCTTCTGTGCTTCGTTTCAATGCTTTTGAGCAATATTCTAATGCTTTTGAACTCTGTTTTTGCACATTTAATCTTACTATAGCACTTATACATTATTTTGTAAGGCATTTTCTCTATTATGTAACACATTTGCATATTCTTATAACACTTTTAAAGGGTTCTGTGATGCATTTATTCATCTTTGTAGAGCATCTAAAGCATCTTATAACACATTTGATATTCTTATAGTACATTTGCATGATAAAATAGAGCATTTGCATGATAAAATAGAGCATTTGCATGATAAAATAGAGCATGTGCATAATAAAATAGTGCGTTTGCACAATAAAATAAAACATTTGGATGATAAAATAGAGTATTTGCATGATAAAATAGAGCATTTTCACAATAAAATAGAGCATCTACATGATAAAATAGCACATTTGCATGATAAAATAGCACATATAAGGTTTCTTATGATGCATATGAGCATTTCCATAGCGCATTTGATAAAAGTTGTAGTTTTCTATGTCTAACTTCCAGATCCGAATATTTTTTTCTTACAAGTCTCTTTTGCATCAAAAAAAAGCTTTCAAGCTGTAGACAATGTGCAATAGGAATGAAGACCCTCATAAATGTGCCTAGCCATTGCTACCTTCGAATCATGTAGCTGGACCACTACTCTTGTCAATTAAAAGTGTGGCATTTTTGAGCTTTCAAACATAGTTTAATTAGATCATTCAAGCTTGCTAATCTAATAAATAAGTAGGCCTATGCTCTCAACTCTTTTGAGTTGATCAAAATGCCTAAACTTCTATAAAGATTGATTACGGTTGAACAAGGAAAAGAACCCACACATAGTCTAATTAGGAGCCCCCCTATTTTCCATAGTATAAAGGCTAGAAATAAATCCTTTGTGTTTGATGTGTTTGGGAAGCCAAAGCAGCAGGGATATGCTCTCACTCTCTTAAGTGATCAGATTCCTAGACCTATCTATTAACTTCCATTTCCCATTTTTCACTAGGTAGTATAATCTTGCCATAGAAGGGCTACCTCCTAAGTTGCCTTAGCAGGGCCAATGAGAGGGATTGCCCTCAATCTTGCATTCCTAATCAAATGCAAGCCACCCATGTTCGACGGATAGCCTTCCTCTAGTAGTCCCACAAGGGATTGCGCCAAACCTCCCTGGCATTAGTGGGAAGCTCTCTATTGTAGGAGAGGTAAATCTGAACATAGTTGGAACACTAAGACCTACTAGTCACTGGCCTTAGATAACCTAGTTAGGAAGCCATCTTTTTCATTTTTTAGGTGTATGTGATTTTTCATTTTGTTTTGATCTCACTACTATTGTGCTTGAGTGCTCTCAAAATTAATAATGAACACTAGTACGAATCAAAAGCTTTCTAGAAGGACAAACCTCAAATTGGTATTAAGAAACCAAGAGTAAAATGAAGACATTACTGAACAATCCTTGAAATTGTGCATACACTGCATAAAACAATGCTTCTGAATATTCCTATAATGCTTCTAACTACTGTTATGATGCATATACCTATGAAAAAACACATGTGAGGCTTAAAACAATGCATCTAATTCATGAAACAATGCATACAAGAATTATACTAGTGCATCAGAGCATTAAAATAGCGCATATGAACAACAAAATAATGCATTTGATTAAAACAACGCATCTGAACATTCCTGTCATGCATCTGAGCAAAAACACAAAATAGAGGCTATCTGCAAACATAATACTTGCAAAAAAATTGTAAATTTAGATACCCTTTTCTATGCTGGTATTTTACAAAGTCTAAAATTTTCCATATCTGACCGAAAAAAAAAACATCTTTAAAAAACAAGCAAAACTACATCATCATCAACCCAACAATTACCTCACTTTGCACATCAATCCAAGAACATTCAAAAACACACATCTATACCTGACTTCATAAAAGTGGACCTCATCCTATCAACATTGGCAATCACCTTATGCAAATTAGCTTGTTGCTATAAACAAATCATGGTCAACATAAACTTTCGCTTCTTGAAAAATTCTTACAAACACTAAAAGGATCCTACTCACTATTCATGCCACTACGCAAAACAAGTGTACCAACAAAACCAAAATGATCACCCATATGAGTAAGTGCCAGAATATAAAATAAAATTGCCAAACGCATAGAGTCTTCAAACCTCTCAAAATTTGCTACAACAATGAATTGCACATAGAACAAAGTTACTCCTGAGTCACCCTTATTTGATCAAAATTTAGAATCCCTAGCCATAAAGGACTCATTTCACACCTGGGATGACAGAAGCATTGAATCTAAGATTGAAGATTTTCAACAAAATCCCAAACTTGTCAACATCATGGACAAGATTCTAGAGAAACAAAAAGAATGATACATACTCGCATTAGCACAACAAGGTGCAAAACTACCATCCAATTTTGATGTGACCAATTTGAAACAAGATCAAGAAGAATCACCCTTAGATATAGTCACACAAAAATTGCAAGACCTACAATTAGAAATGGAAAAAATGAAGAGAGGAAAAGCACAACGTGTGGAGTTTAGCCTTGAAAAAGTATGTCCCCTACCATTTGACAAAAACATTACCTTCACACCTTTTCCTCCAAATGTACAAATACCAAAGTATGACAAATATTTTGGCACGTCGGATCCACAAGACCACTTGAGGCAATTTTACACGCTAAGTATGGAGTTTTTCCATGACACAACGTACTTGATGCATCTATTTCCTAGGAGCCTTGGGGGGCAAGCCATGGAATGGTTTTCCAAGTTACCTTCCAATATTAAAACTTTCAACCAATTGGCCTCTATTTTCATCACCCAATACTCTTACAACATTGAAAGAGAGGTTATGATGATCGATCTATGCAACACAAAACAACTCCTAGGAGAATTGTTCAAGACCTTCTTACAACAGTGGAGGCACATGTTCGCTAAGTACCATAGAGACATACTAGATAAGGAAAAGATGGATATTTTTATCAATAGTCTCTCCAAACCGATGAATTATTGGCTCCAACTTCAAGGGCCTAAAGATTTTAAGACCACTTTAGAAAACACACTCAAGGTGGAAGAAACCTTGGTAAACAACATAATAAAATTATCTAAAGATGGTAAAGGCTTCTCCAACAACTCCACACACACACACACACAACTCCTCTAATCGGTCCATAGACAAACAGAAATTGTGGTGGAGAAACAATAACAAAAATTTCCCAAATGAGAGGATAGTTGAAGCTAGTCATGTCAAAATGTACACTCAACCCCCTTTAAATCAACCGAGTCCCAATGTTGCACCTCAAGAAAACAACATCAACCTATTTTATTGACGTAGCACAAAGACTCCCTCAACATCCAACAAGCAAGTCGCTTACAATCAAGCTCCTCCACCACAAAGATATCAGTCTTATGATATACCTAAGGAGTATACACCCATTGGGGTGTCCTATGAGAGTGCTTTAAAAATACTCTTGGTTGATGACCTCATCGTATTACCCGAGGCTAAACCATATGAACCCCAAGTCAAGCCAAAATGGTGGAACAAGAAACACACCTGTGCCTATCATCACAACCGGGGGCATCTAATGAACAATTGCCTTGCCCTTAAGGGAATCATTCAAAAATTAATAAATGATGGAACCATTGAAGTAAATAATCTCAATAATAATGAAGGTCATACAGCATTTAAGAACCCCTTCATGAGTCATGAAAAGGGGGAAGTCCTCTAAGGCTAATCAAAATGCGCCTCCGCAAACTAAAGTTAATTATGCGCACCACTACGAAAATACCATCGGCATGATTTTTGGATTTGATGACACCATAAATGTCATCATAATCAAAGATAAAAATAAAAAATAGTCCTCAAATGCCATCACTTGAGGTCAAGCCTCCAAAATTACCCTACCAGGACTAGTGGCAAATCTTGACCAAGCAACTCCAAATTCCTCTGTGTCCAAATATGACTTGGTTAACCAATTGCTTAAGACTCTGACCCACATCTCTATTTTTGAACTACAAAAAATCTCCCAAGAGCATAAAGAGATACTCACTAAAGCCTTAGTGCCAAATGACCTAGACGTGAGTAGATTCCAAAACATGGTTAGTAATTTAGTTGCTCCTCATTGCGTATCATTTTCAGCATGAGATGACATGTCTGTCATATAGCCGCAAAACTCTCCTTTGCACATAGAAGTATTCATCCATAGGAACCGAGTTAAAAGGGCATTGGTTAGTGGTGTGTCTAGTCTAAATATCTACACACTTAGTTTAGTGAAAGCCCTCAGGTATGCAAAGGATGATGTTGACCCAAGAAAAAAGATCACCATCAAGGCCTATGATGATAAAGAAAGGTCCTCCAAAGGCATGGTCATATTACCAATTAGAGTAGGGCCGGTCGTGAAAGAAACCATCTGTTAGGTCTTAGATTTGCAATTAACTTACAACATTCTACTAGGAAGACCATGGATCCATGACATGCAAGACGTTCCCTCCACCTACCACTAGTGCCTCAAATTTCCATACATGGGTCAAGAGATAACCATGCCCAGAGATCAACATTTTGCATAGTATTGTAACTCACTTGTCCCTCATAATAGAGAAGAAGTTGATACACTGACAAATGCCAACAGTCAACCCACAGTTATAGGCACTTCACACTCAACTAACCAAACAAGCAACCACTTATCAACATCAGCTAAGGGTAAAGAGAAAGTTGTTTGTTTAGGTCCTTCCCTTCCTTCACCACCACCATCATCAATAGATCCCAAACAAATACACTATGGATAAATGGATAAATTGATGAAGGAATTTGATAGAAAATGTATGTTTCATCGCAAAGGGGTAGGTGAGTACTCAGTCTCCCTATTTGATCCCCCACTTTCTCTAAGGTCTCATGAAAAATCGACTTCCACCAAACCATGTCATGCACATTTTTTCAAAGCAAGTGGCACACCTCCAAACTTAGTGGAAAACATTAGTCAACAGAACATTGAAATCCCCTCCCATCTACATGGGAAAGGCTTTGATCTAATGAAAAAGATGGGATACGTAGGAGATGGTCCCTTAGGGAAAGGGAAAGAAATCATAGAACTTTTGATGGCACAATTCAGGTCTAATAAATCTAAAATAGGGGTAGGATATGAAGGACAAGACAAGGCAAAAACCTCCTCTACCTTGGTATGGGTACCCAAACCAAAGGATAGTTATACCTCGGTAACTACTACTCACATACACGAGAATTTGGTCCTCTCTAGTTCACATTCTGTAGAAGAACCACCCCTAAATACCTCCAATAATGAAGATGATGATGATTCCACTAAGTGGGAATTTGAGTTGCTATATGAGGAATCTCTCCACGACAAAGAATGTGATGTTGTCCACATACTGACCCTTGACAATTTGGCTACACAATGAACAATTCAAAGTCCAAGAACCACTTCTCTAACAAAAATAACATGTCAGGGCAGCTTAGAAGATGATGAACACATTAAAGGATTTCACTTTCAAACTTTATTCCTTGAATTCTTTCCAGTGGAAGTTGAAGATGATTTCTACGAGCATCTCGCAAGCTCTACTTTCCTTGACACTCTAGAAGAAGCCCATGTCATAGATCTGATGGACATAGCATATGAGCCATCTAAAAAAGTTATGTCTTTAAACCCTGTTGAACCCTTCCCATGCTACAAATCACTTTCCCTAGTCCATCTCGAGCTCATTAACTGGGATACAACTAAACCCTATCTCCTCCCTCATTTTGACACCGATCGTGAAGCTTCCATTTACCTTAATGTGGTTGAACCTTCTCATTGACAACAAATGAAAGAAGAACATATGGTTGGGTTTGGTATCAACCACCTTAGTCACACTAGGATAGGGCAAGTGTACCAAAACTTTGGTAACCACCACCAAGTTGTGGCTAATCTTGATAAAAAAATGAAAACAAATAGAAATGATGTATCTCAAGGTGAAAGCCCAACTATGGCACCCACAGATGGGGTAATTGATACCTTACCTAAACATTCCAAGGAGAAATCTTCTCTTTTGATCAAGCCTATAGAACCGGTCAACATTGGCACAAAACAAGAAACAAAGGTCATTTATTTAGCACAATCTTTGAGTCTAGAAGAAAGGAGGGCATTCATTGACTTCTTTTCAGAAAGACAGATCAACTTTGCATGATCTTATGTAGACATGCCTAGCTTAGACCCAACCTTAATCCTCCACCATCTTAACATCTCTCTTGAGGTTAGGTTGGTCAAACAAAAACTCAGAAAGATGCATCTGCATATAGCTCCGTTAGTGAAAGCAGAATTGGAAAAACTAATCAATACCAATTTCATCCAACCTGTAGCATATGCATCATGGATCTCTAGCATTGTCCCAATATCAAAGAAGAATGGTAGCATACACATCTGTATCAACTTCTAGGATTTAAACAAAGCATGCCTTAAAGATGACTTTCCTCTCCCTAATATCGACACCATAGTCAATCTCATAGTAGTCCATTCCATGTTTTCCCTTATGGATGGATTTTCAGGATACAATCAAATCAGAATAGCACTAGAAGATCAAGAGAAAACAACTTTTACTTGTGCATGGGGCACATTTTGTTGGAATGTAATGCCCTTTGGGTTAAAGAACACTGGGGCAACCTATCAACAGGCCATGACCACTATTTTCCATGATATGGGGCATATCTTCATGGAAGATTATGTGGATGACATTCTTGCCAAATCTCATAGTTGACAAGAACATCTTCCCATATTTTCCAAAAGATTCACCCACCTAGAAGCATTTAAGGTTAGGCTCAATCCCAAGAAATGTGCTTTTGGCATCAAATTGGGCAAGCTCCTTGGATATATTGTCTCAACTAAAGGGATAAAAGTTGACCCCGAGAAGGTACAAGCCATAATTAGTATGCAACCTGCAAAGAACCTAAATCAGTTATGCTCCCTTCAAGGTAGGCTTCAATCAGTGCACCAATTCATTTCTCAGTTGGCAAAAAAGTGCATACCATTCACACACCTGTTACATAAAGACATAAATTTTAAGTGGGATGATCAATGTCAGAAGGCCTTTGAAATGCTTAAAACCTATTTGATGAATCCGCCTATGTTGGTACCCCTAGTATAACACAAATCATTACTATTGAATATTTTTGTAATGGATAAGTCAATTGGAGCCCTCCTAGAACAAGAAAATGACCAAGGAAAAGAATGAACCATTTACTACATCAGTCACACTTTAGTCAATTATGAGCTTAATTATTCTTTCATTGGAAAAGCTTGTTTGGTCGTAGTTTTTGCCTCCCAAAAATTATGTCATTACCTCCTGACGCACAAAGTTAAGCTGATATCCAAGATTTATCCTTTCAAATACCTTCTCAGCAAGACAACATTAATGGGTAGACTAGCTAAATGGGTAATGATCCTAAGCGAGTTTGACATTGAGTATGTGGATAGGAAGGCAATAAAATGATAGGTCATTACTAATCAATTGGCAGATGCACCTATAGAAAGTTCCAATCCTATTTTAGTTGACTTCCCTGATATGCACATCCTTGAGGTAGAGCTAGTCACATGGAAATTTTATTTTGATGGTTCCTAAACACACCATGGGTCAGGTGCAGGTATTTTGTTCATCACACCACTCAGTGCTACCATCCCCAAATCATACAAACTGCTCTTCCCTTGTACCAAAAACATGACCAAATATGAAGCTTTGATCTTGGGTCTCAAGCTGGCTTTGGAATGGAAACTGATAGCTTTAGAAGTTTATGGAGACTCCTAGTTAATCATCAATCAAGTTAATGATACTTATCAGACAAAAGATGAAAAATTGTTGCCTTATAAACATATAGTCGATGCACTTAAGGCATGTTTTGTTCACATTTCTTTCGAGAAAATTCCCAAAGACAAGAATAGAGTAGTGGATGCTATGGTCACCTTGGCCTCCTTTCTTTAGCTCCTAGAATAGCACGAGCGGTATGAGTTCCTAGTGGAAGAGGTGGTTCAACATGTGTTTACTCAACCTGATTCCCTTATCATTTGTCATCTAAACACCCTCGATTCCATTTGGTATGATCCCATTATCACTTACCTTTGTGAAAACACCCTTCCATCTAACCTCTCACGTAACCAAAAATGAAACTTCCTTCGCCAAGCCTCCCGTTATGCCTTGGTGGCTGATACGCTGTATAGGAAAGGTCTTGATGGTACTTTATTTCGGTGTGTCAAAAAAGATGAGTCCAGAGTCACTCTACAAGAAGTCCATGTAGGGATTTGTAGGTCACACTCTAGTGGGTTCACATTAGCCAAGAAGATTTTGAGAATGGGCTACTTTTGGTCAACCATGGAAAAGGATTCTATTGCTTTTATCAAAACCTGTAAAAAATGCCAAATCCATGGCAACCTTGTTCACGCACCACCCCAAGAGCTAAATCCTTTAGCCACACCATGGCCTTTTTATCAACGGGGTTTTGATTTGATTGGAGCCATCCATCCACCCTCCTCTAATGGGCATAAGTGGATTATCACTACCACTAAATACTTCACCAAGTGGGTTGAAGCAGTGCCACTTGTAGACTCTATGGGAAAATAGATCTCCTCTTTCATTCTCAATTAGATCATTTGTCAATTTGGCGTACCTCATGCAATTCTCACAGATAATGCTTTGTATTTTAAAAACCAAATAGTTGATGAATTATGTGAAAAAATTAAAATTATACACCATTCTTCATCTATTTATTATCCCCAAGACAATGGCCAAGTGGAAGCTACCAACAAAATTATCATCAACATCCTCAAGAAAACAATCAATGATGTTGGAAGGGATTGGAACTTACAGTTAAACCCCACCCTTTGGGCCTATAGGACAAGTGTTAGGATGCCTATTGATGTGACACCTTTCTCTTTGGTTTATGGTTGTGAGACTATTCTCCCTTTAGAAGTTGAGATCCCATCCTTAAGAGTTACTCTTCAAGATGTCCTGTTAGATGAGGATTATAGAGTGGCCCATCTAGAACAGCTAGAGTTGTTAGAGGAACATCAACGTATGGCCCATGACCACCTCAAAGTGTATCAGAACAAATTATCAAGGCATTATAACAAAAAGGTCAAACCTCATGTTTTTCAGACTGGTGACCTAGTGCTTCAAGAAAACCCCAAGAACCAAGTAGCAAGAGAAAAGAAAGGGAAATGGGAGCCTAATTGGATTGGTCCTTACCTCATCACATAATCCTTTGGGAGTGGTACCTACCAACTTTTAGATTGTGATGGTACTGAATTAGCATAACCTATCAACAACATCCATCTTAAACAATTTTATGTCTAAAAGCTTTGCAAAACATCAAAAATACCAAAAAGAAAAAAAAAATGGTGAAGAAGAAGTGAGAACGTCACTTTTGGTTTGAAAAGGGGCAAGAGATAACACTTTTAGGCTTCCAACACAGGGCCTTCAATGCTGCAAAAGGGCTACAGTTGAATGGTTGATTTACTATCCCTGAGACACATTTTGGTTCTTTGCAGCTTCCCATTGCAATTAATAGAAGGTGGAAATAAGAGAAAGGGGTAGCATTTACAGTTGACTTATTTGGAGGTATTTGGTAGCAAATTATTTGTTTATCTGGGGTTGAGAAGCTAGCATAATCTATCAGGCTAGTCTTCGATCTAGAATTAATTTCACACATACCCCCTTGAGAAACATTTGTGGGTTACAATTCTGGGATCTTTTGGCATCCAGAGAGGATTCATAGCAGAAAAAATAATGAGTATGGCAGTAATAGTAAGGCAAGGAAAATAGAGCTCATAATGACAGTAATAATAACAATAACAAGAGCAAATCAAAGCCCTTTTCCTAGAGTGAATGTGCACAATAGTAGAAATAGCTAGTATGGAAGCCCCAATGGGGAGCACCACAAACTTAGCAACATAGAGAGTTCGATTATGTATTGAGATACCATAGACATGAATTGCAAGAAAATCAATGCACATCTCCACCATCCACCTCACCCAATGATCCCCCATACTTGTCATAGCCCTAAGTCAACTCATTCGGCATCATAAACTCCTTCATTGCCTCTTTAGGTACCTCACATGGTCCTGGTCACCCCCATATTCCACCAAATCTCGCTCACATCCTCCATTTCACCCCTAAAAATCCAAAAATTGCTTAGAAATAACCAAAAAATTTCAAAAATAGCTCAAAAATGTCAAAAAAATTCAAAATAGCTTATAAATATACCAAAAAAAATTTTTTAAAAATCTAAAAATGTCAAAAAAAATTTTAAACAGCCTAAAAACGTCAAAAACATCCAAAAATTGCCCAAAAATACAAAAAAATCCAAAAATCTATAAAAAATGTCAAAAAAAATTAAAAAATCATCCAAAAATTCACAGCTAGCCCAAAAAATTCCAAATGGGGGCAATTCGTGTCAACAACACCCCAAAAATCCTCTCAATTTCTAAACTTGGCTGCACAACAAGACAACAGCTCCCAACACACCCTGTTAATATTAAGGAGAAGTGTGGTAATGTCCTGAAACATAATTATGGGCTTAGGAAAATCCAACACAACTTAGATAGCGAAAGAGATGTTGCAAAGTTGACCATCACCTTCCTTCCATGTGGCCATTATTAATGTAAACCAAGAAGGATTTTTAGTCTTATTTAAGTTGCAATGGCCATGATTAGTCTAGCCTCCTTCAACAAATATGTCAATGCTATCTTGAAAGCCTAGACATTTGTCAAACTCTTTCACCCTCACTCAACCAGAGGTACAGAATAAGTAGGCATAAGCGTGTGAGCTTGGCCTTCCCCTCTAGCACCTTTTTCAAGGCCCAAGTGTCCTTTTTGGACCCCTCCAGTGCCTTTTTAGGCCTAAAGCACCTTTTTTAGGCCCCTCTAGCGCCTTTTCCAAGGCCCAAGCGTCCTCTTTGGACTCCTTTAGTGCCTTTTTAGGCCTAAAGTGCCTTTTGTAGGCCCCTCTAGCACCTTTTCAAGGCCCAAGCATCCTCTTTGAACCCCTCCAGTGCCTTTTTAGGCCCAAAGCACTTTTTTTTGGTCCCTCTAGCACCTTTTTCAAGGCCCAAGCATCCTCTTTGGACCCCTCCAGTTCCTTTTTAGGCCCAAAGCACCTTTTTTTAGGCACCTCTAGCACCTTTTTCAGGGCCCAAGCGTCCTTTTAGACCCCTCTAGCACCCTTTTAGGCCCAAAGTGCCTTTGTAGGTCCCTCAAATGCCTTTTTTGGCCCTAACACCTTTTTCTAGGCCTCGTTTCATCATTTTTTGAGACCCACATGTCCTCTTTTGGGCCCCAATGTCTTTCATAGGCCTAAAAAATAATCATCTTGTCACACCTCTAGAGAAATGTCCTGCTATTGGCATTATTATTGACAAGACTAGATCTTAGTATGCACATAGAGATTCTTGCTAGCCCATCATAGTTATCCTCACTCTACGGATGGTATTGTTCCTATTTTTTTATGAGGGTTAAACTATTCCAACATTTATCTAAAAAACACAAAAAATCCAAATATTTTCTGAACGAATCACAAAAACATTCATATATTCGAGAAAATTACAAAAACATTTAAGTATTTGCAAAAATTGCAAAAATATCCAAATATATTTCAAAAATATGAAAAATATACACGACAATGCTTTAAAATCAACATTAGTTGCCGCTACAACAAACATCAACTTTTTATTCCACTACGATAGCATTAACTGTGTTACATCCCAAAAATGTCTATTGGATTTTTTATTCTAGCTCCTCAGAGGAGGTGGCATCACAGGGTATCTGATCAATGGTGTCTCTTCTAGCCTAGCCCTAGACGAAGAAGCTCTCGGTGTTAACCTACGATGTGTCCATACTACTTCCATAGGAATTGGAAACCTTCCACCATGCAATTGCACATTTAATAGAGCTATAAATTCCTTATCTATAAACTACATCTCTTGAAAATCCTCATGTGGGAATGCCTAATAATAATGTCCCATCCAATAAGCAGCTTCTCGGTGTACCTTGGCTATCTGGTGCATTTCCATGAACACATTCTCCACCGACTTGCTTACTCCTTGTGCAGTGATCGCTCATTGGGTTGCATCTCACTCCTGTTGCATTTGATCAATCATCATTCACCAATGCTCTACATTTTCTTTTGCCTCACCCAAACACTATTGTAGTTGCCTCACCTTCCCCTCACTTAATGGAAACTATTCATGCAACTTCAATGGCAAGGTGTTTTCCTTCACAATTGCTTCCCTAAATGACTCAGACTGCACTACAATAAAACTAGCTCATTATGTGCACTCTCCAAACCTACTTGCACCATCTTCATTGATTCTTTCAACTACTGCGACTTGGATTGTTTGGCCCACATTCTTGAATCACTTCCCTCCACTCATGCATGTTCCACATGCAACTCCATCTCTAGTGATTGCACTCATGCCCACTCTTTGTCTATCATTGCCTATAGTCGCTTTGCCTCTATTTGTGCTCCATCCTCTCGAGCCTTCTCCATCAATCCTGGAAAAAATGCAACCTCCTATTCTGCATTTTCTAATCACACTCTCTTGATTGCCAAAATTTTTTCTAATCCTTCCACATCCCATGATGCTTGGTCACTATCCCCCACATCTAGATACAACTCCCCTACATTTACAATGCTCGCTCGCCCTTCTGTTGAACCTCATCCCAGTGTCCTGAGACTAATCCACTATCACACTCTACACAATACTTCACCACCACTAAGACCTCCCACATCCTTCATGGTCTCTCCTACTGACTTTTTAGGAGACTTTATTCCCCCTACTTCCTCCTCTTCTCCTAACATACTCTTCATCTTTTCAGATGAACTATCCTCCACTTACATCTTTGACCCATTATTTGCTGCCTCTTGTAGTGCTTGCTACGTTGTAGTCCCGAATAACATCATTAAAGCCAACAAAGTCATGTCATTCATCTCCATCCCCACCCCTTTAGGTTGTGTAGGCCTTTGCTTGGGTTGGCTTGTCTCACCTGGACCAAAAATCACCACCTGGAGTTTTGGTTGCTCCACCCCCTCCTCAAAAGATCACTTAATGCATTTTGCTCTCTACCCTTGCCTCATCCACCTCCCTTGGTTAGTGTCACTCTCTTGCTATGATTGATCTGGTGAGCCCGACATACTTTCACTTGCATGATTCCCACAACTTCTCACTATCCCCAATAAACACATTTTACTCTTTGCTTTACCTTGATTCATTATCACACTATCCACCTCCTTATAGCCATCATTCACTTGAGCCTCATTCTGCACTAGTCTTCCTCATATCCACTCTCTGCACCCTGCTGCATTGGTACTTGGTACATTTGATCTTCAACTCTGACATTCCATCACCTAAATTTTTGCCAAAGCACACTGCCCACCGAATCCTATTGCTAGATCACCGCTAACATGTCCCACACCTTTTTATCTACCTGATGCAACAAAGTTACTCCTCGAAAGACCTAAACAAAACAAACAAAATAACATGATACTATTACATAGAATTGGAAGCATGCCTAGTTCACACATAATGGTTTTCTATGCTATCATGTGCTTTTAGTATCTCATTTATTTTGGAAATAATCAGGACTAGCTAAGTTACTGAGAGGGGAGGGGTGAATCAGTAACTTTAAAAACTTTAAATCAATTCAGCATTGAAAGCATTAACCTTTTATTTATTTAATTTACCATATGCATGGAAAGATAAACATTCATAACACATGAACACAATGATTTGGTGACCCAAAAACCTTCCAATTAGAAAGTTAAACTGGGGTGGGTATGATGCCCACAAAACTTCAATACTGCAGTATAAAGTTTGCCTGTTAAGGCTTACACTAATCACTTCTGGTGATCTGCCCTCTTAAGAGCAATTAGGACTGCTAGATCCACCTTGTTAGAGGATTTACAAACATACAGTAAAGTATGCACTTTGTTAGGAGATTTACAAAAAGACTGTTAAGTCTACCCTATTAAAGGATTTATAAACTGATTCACCTGTTAGGATGAAGTAGTGGATCTGCTTACAATTGTTTGCTAATAAGATCCTTTTTTGCATTGATCACCTAATGTGATAGATATAACTTTTTTGCTCCTATGTTGACCTTGCTATATTCCTTTTACTCTACTGCTGATTCGCTTTCACTATTCTCAAAATATAGCAATACCTTCTTCATATGTGAACATTACTCCCTTTTTATTCATATATATCCTTTCTGATGCAAATGATATCATACATTACATATATACCATTCCAATATTTACAATTGCAAGGTCGGCCAAAACTAAGTGAACAAAATATTACAAAGTAGGCCAGATAGTAGAAAACTCGAGTTCCTCAAGCTGACTTGGTGACCTTCTGATACATGACATCCACTATGTTACTTGGCATCATCATGCACTCGGTAGGAGTAGAGGCTTGGTTCATACTAGCCACACAACATTGCTTGGAACTCGGTAACCATTGGTGACTCGGTAGATATAGTGTCACTCAGTAGAAACTAACTTCTTCGTTTACCTTGCTTTACTCAATAAACCCTGAGTTCTTTGTTTATCTTCTTCACTCGATAAACATTGAGTCCTTGGTTTACCTTTTTCTCTCAGTAAACACTGTTGAACTTTTCATTCACTCGGTATCCTTTGGAATGCTTGGTGAGAACTGTTTACCTACTGAACTTACAAGGTAACCACTGAATGCTCGGTATACACAGTAGACTAAGTGATGAGCTAGATAAGCATTCTGAATTGAATAAGTGTTTGCACTAATGACAAATATATCATAATTCCAACAATCTCCCTCTTTGACATTAGTGACAAAAACACTTATGAGCCAAAACTTATGTGCAAAATTTGACATACTAATTTTGATTTTTCAAAATTGATCTTTGTAAATCTATTACACATAGCTTCCTTATTTACATATATCTCCCCCATACAATATGCATAGAGTATTTAAAAATATCTCTATCTCTTCTTTGGTACTCTATCTCCCCCTTTTTGACAATAATGCCAAATTAAACAATATATATTTACACAGAGACACCAAAATGGGAGATAAACTCAGAGTGTACCTTGAGAATAAGAGCCAAAGTCTTATCCCAATTCTCTTACAAAATTTTGTAGGTGGAGAGTGCTATTTGAACTTTAGCTGAAAATTCAATCATATGATATGCAACTGAGAAATTGTTGTCATGGATCAATGCTTTGGAGTAGACAATGTGTTTTTGCATTGTGTCCATGATAGGAAGGATCATATTTTGAATGTCAATCAAGGTAGACCTGATCCTTGCTTCCTCTCTCAACAATTCTGCTTGCTTTTTTGACAAAAATCTAATTCTAAGATGATGGGATGAATTGTAATTGGGGTCAAGTTACAGCATTTGGGCACTGACCTTAATATCCTAATCAATTTTATTCAATTTTTCATTGATCTCCTTGGTGTACTCGGTAACATCAAAAAGTTTGGCAAAAAATGAAGTTACATTATTAAATGAATTTTCAAGATTGGCCAAAGTTGTGGACAATTATACCTATTTTATTGCAATATGATGAGCAATGTGCTCAAGCACCTTATTATCAAATTTCCTTTCAGCCTTTTCAATCAATTTTTCTTGACCAGAGGTGTCCTCATTGAATTTATTTATAGCCTCTTCTAGTTGTAACAAAATGTGCTGAGATGAATCAATATCAACACCTATAGCCTCTGTAATAATGTTCTTAGCACTTTTAATTATGTTATACTCTTTATCTCTCTCATTCCTTAGTTGCTTCTGCCTCGCCTTCTGCTCTAATAGCTGACTGACTAGTCTCATTTTATCAACTGGTGTAGTATCCAAATCTATCTTTGGAATGAAAATGTCCTTATCCAAATCTATATCCTCATCCATTGTCTTGCTAGTAAGCATGGTTTTTATTTTATTTTTCTGCAATGCTTACATCTTTGCCTTTAGAAACAGAAACAATGGTTGATAAGGTTGGACTAGCTGACAAAACTAGAATAGGACCAACAAAAGGAAGGCTGAGAGAAGTGCTAACTATATCAAAAATTGATGTTCCTCCCAAAACTGATTTACATGCTGGAATATTTATAATGGGAGGACTAACTAGTGCAAAAATTGGTGCTAATGTACCTAACAAAATTGTAGTACAAATGGGTACACTTACTATACATACTACTGTAGAGGTTGATACACTTGATGTACTTACTGCTATAGAGACTGCTGAGGAGGATGACTCAGTAGATGAAGTGGGAGACACTTCCATTGATGATACCTGGAGCTGTGATGTGGTAGGTGCAGATGACAAATATGATGTAGATGTTATCAAACCTACTGAAGCTGACTCCAACCTTGATGATGTGATAGTTTTAGGTGGAGAGTGAGGAAGGGATGCAATAATTGCTGCTACAATTTTCACTGGATCATCTTCCTCCTTATCTTCCTCTTTAGCTTCTTCCTCCATTTATTCTTCCTTGTCCTTCATCAATTATTCTAAGTCTTCATTAGTTACATCCATAGTTATAGAATCATTACCTTCCTCAACCTCTTCATCATCATTATCATCTTCATCATCATCTTTGATTTCAACTGGATGATTAGATGGCTTATGTAGATGATAGATGCCTTTCCACACTTCTGTGGCATCCTTGACTATTCATTCAATGTCTTTTATTAAAATTAGGCAAGTGTGAAATTTGATTGTCATATTATCTTCATTTTTCTTCAATTCCTCTTTCACCTCTACATCAGTGAGACTCGGTAGCAACTGTCTCAAGGATTTCTCATATATATCCTTTACCATTTTCACATCTGCTTCCCACCTTGGTTGAATCCTTGCTAGTAGTTCAGTGAAAACTTAAGGGTCAATTTGGTTAGGGGAATATTTCCATTTACCCATCTTGGAGAGTACTAGCTCCTCAACCTACTTTTTCTCAGCATCAGTTCTAGTTTCATATTTCAATGCTTTGAAATTTGACAAGACTGAACTTACATCCAATTAATTTAATCTCTCTTCAAATGTGAGAGGAGGCTTTTTGAATACAACTTCCTTCTTTCCTTTCCTAGTTCTTCTTGTGAAGATCGCCCGAGGTTTGGTGATAATTAGGTTGCCTTTCTTCTTCACATACTCTACCTCTTTATTAGATTCCTCTTCTTTCTTATCATCTGGTTCATTTTCTTCTTCATCCTTACCTTTTCCCTAGGTTAGCATTAGAGGGCTAGATTCAGTTTTCAATTTTTCTATCTTCCTCTTGCCCTTGGTGATAGCCTGAGGAAGCTTGATCTCAAGTTTAATTCTGGCCTTTGCTTCATCATAAGTTCTAAAGGCAGGGATGTTAGGAATAGCTGGTTTATTCACTAGTGCCTCAATGATGTCTCTTGCTTCATCAATATTTAATTCATAAGGCAATGGTTTTACCCATGCCACTCGAGGTATGACTGCCTATATGTACACTTTATCACAGTCAACCATGAAACATATATCATCTTTATAATCCTCAAAAATCTTAGGAGGAATTTTGAACTTGTTATTCATCCTTTCCTTGAAGTCTTCAAAATAGTTATCCATGAATTTGTCAAAATTTTCACCCATTTCTGCTATAAAATCATTAATCTGACATAGAATTGGAACATCTTTTCTCCACACTATAGATCCTTTGGATGGGAAAAACTTTTGTACATAAAAGAAGAAGCAAATTAACAATGAGCCAAATTTACAAGGGTTATTCTTTGAAGTCTTAATACTTTCCATATTCTTGTTTAATTGTTTCAACAATAAGTCTACCAAGTCATATTCCAAATTTTTCTTTACTACCTTAAATGATAAATCCATAGCCTCACATAGTACACTATTCAATCTGCTAGAACTGTATAGTTTATATGCAATTACATGAATGCCAAACTTGAGTTCGATGTCAGATACATTGTTAAGCTTTAGTCCTCTTCCATCCCATTCTGCTAGGGTTTTCTTCTGCAACTCATCCTAACCTAGGGTTCTAGTGGTTTTGGCTTTGCTGAGCATAGGTAAACCCATGATTTTATGAATAATCTTCTTGGTTATCAATACGGATTGCTCCAACCAAAGCTAATCATTGTGTACATGGCTCAGAACATATCTCACCCATTTAATTTAAAAATTCAATGGTAAATGATTCAACTACAATCAGCATGGTCACAAAGATAATGAATGCAAAGAAAAACCAAAATTTGAAGGAAAATGTCACAAATGCAAGAAACAAGGTCACAAGGCATCTGAATGCAAATAAAAAAATTCAATCTAGCAGAACAAATTGTCAAAGCAATATTTGGTTGGGACTACAATGCTTGGTGCAGGTGTCACTATTCTGGAGAATATGGACACATTGGGATAAACTATGCAAGACATCGCCTAAGGAAGAAGGATAGAACCATAAGATGTTACACATTTGATAATTTGGCTCATTGTTAATTTGCTTTTTCTTTTATGTGCAAAAGTTTTTCCCATCCAAAGGATCTATAGTGTGGAGAAAAGATGTTCCAATTCTATATCATATTAATGAGTTTATAGCAAAAATGGGTAAAAAATTTGACAAAGTCATGGATAACTATTTTGAAGACTTCAAGGAAAGGATGAATAATAGGTTCAAAATTCCTCCTAAGCTTGTTGAGGATTATAAAGACGATATATGTTTCATGGTTGACTATGTTAGAGTAAATAATTAATTATTAATTATTCTATTGCTTAAGCTTACTTAGGTCATGCATTTATTTAATACTTTTTTATTTAATGCATGTAGTGGTTAGTTGTTGACAACTCGGGAGTTTTCTCCTTTTTTAGCATATTCCACTTTTTGTGGATGTGTGCTGAGTTGTCAATCTTATCTTCTACCTCCTTCCAGCTTGTTCTACAAGCTTCCTGGAGCTCTTTATATTCGGGCTCTCTCTCATTGTAACATATCGGATCATCATATCATTTCTTATTGTAAATACATTTCTTCTTGTGTTTGCATTATGATGGCTCTCATGTCCGTTTAGGGTTTTTGCCCGTGCTCCATGCTTTTCCCCTTCTTGGCTTCTCTTTGACAGGTTCGCATGCAGGTGATCTTGGCATCTTCAAAGTTGGCTTTCCTCAACTCCAACATGGTATCAGAGCCTTCCTGCTGCTGCTTCGTTGAAGAAATTTTGAAGCCGTGATTTGGAGTCACAAACCCTAGTTTGTTTGTGCAATTTTTCTCCAAATCAGGGGATCAGCAATTTTTGGAGCACTTTCAGCCCAAACGGACATCACCATTGGATCCGGAAGGCCGTTTGCAGTTAGGATTCATATAAAGCTTTTCGTTTTTGGAGACAGGGCAATTTTGGCGAATTTTTGAGGCTTCCAGGTCGCTGCCGTACGGATCGTACGGACGCAGAGCGAAATTTTTTTTAAAAAAAAGGCATTTTTGGCCGCCGTAGCCGCGCCACCGCGGGGCCGCCACCGCGCCACCTGTGCGCCGCCCGCAGCGGCCGCAGCAGGAAGCGCCGCCCGCGCTCCGCCGCCCTCCACCGGCAGCGCCTCTCCAGCCCGCCGCCCGTCCGCCGCCCTCCGCCGGCGGCTCCTCTGCCTCCGCCGCCCCTGCGGCCACCTCCGCCAGGCCTCCGCCTACCAGCTGTACAGCTCCAGTCAGCGCCAACTCTGCAGCCCGTCAGGATTCTGTGGCCACTGCGGGGGTGACACGTGGCATGGGCGCCACGTGGCACCCTGCCACGTGGACCTGCCACGTCACCCCTGCCACGTCAGCTGCCACGTGGCTATGCCACATGGCACTCTTTTTTGCTGCGACGGCTGACGGGCCGTCAATTTAAATCGCAGGATCTGCTGATGTCAGCATGACGTCATCCCTAGGTCATCATCCTTGCTTGCACTCTCCTTCAAGTTCTCTTTTGGACCTACTTGTGGTTTTTTGGCCATAACTCTTGCATACGGAGGTATTTTTCCGATCCGAAAGAAGCGCCAGAAAGCTGGTTCCGAGACGGAGATTTTGGTGCAGGTATTTTTAGGTTTTGATGCTTTTTTGTTGCTCTTTTTTTCTGTTAAAGTCTGAAATCCTATTTTTGACTCCGACATGCATATCTTTTGCGTCCCACGTCTGTTTTTGGAAAACTTTATATTTCTGGAAAGCTGGTTCTGTGTACTTTTCAGAACAGTAGTCTTTTTTCCTCACTTTTGGCCTCTTCTCTTTCTATCATAGTTTTGGCATTTTTGCTCTATGGTTGATATTTTGAGTGTTTTAGGCCCGAGGATCGTTTTCCTGGCATGGTTTGCTTTCTTTTCGGCTGTACTTTCTTTTGGTTCAGCTCTTTTTCATTTTTGATCATTGTAGCTATCTTTTTGAAGCATTTTTCTTTTTCGCACTGAGATAAACTGTCACTTTTGTCTTTCGGGAGTCATGAACATTGTTTTGAGTCAGGTGTACTTGCACTATTTCATAAAGCACCATGGGGGGGATTATTTGTTTGCTATTTTAGGCATTCTCCCTTTGTCAAGTGAGTGTCCCTTCCACGACATTAGCCCCATGCAGAGTCAGTTAGACCGTGTCTTTATCGGTGTCTGTACCTCTTTTCCTCTTTCCTCGTTCTTGGTTCATTTGCAGAAGATTTTGGCTCACCTTCTCAGTTGCCTATCATCACACCCCGTCTGCATTAAGGGGGGATTATGCTGTGTTCTAATGCATCCATGGTTCGATGGTTCGATAGTGTGAACTATGTATTCAGTGGTTGATCCTACATACAAGGCGATTGCAGTGGCTAGCTACCTATGCATTTCGGTGAGATGGATCATCTACCATATAGACATGCTCGGCTCGTGCCTTCTTCTTCCATGGAGGTTTCTTCAGATCAGCAGTTTGACAGATTTGTGGTTCTTCATGCTTCAGTGATGCTGCTTCTTTATGATCATTCCTTGTTCCTGTTTTAGGGGACAATTTCCCTAGTTGGAGACTTCTTCAGTTCTTCACTGGGTTCTTACCTCTTTTTGGGGGAGGGTTTTTCCCATGTGGTTTTCTCTCTTTCCCTGCTTACAGAGGTTTCATCTTCTTGCATTGTACTTGGGTACCTAAAATGGCCTCGTTGCCGGGACCCATTATGCATTCATCCTAGCTTTGTGAGCTTAAGGCATTTCCCTAAGTTGCACTTAAGGGGGGGTGTTAGAGTAAATAATTAATTATTAATTATTCTATTGCTTAAGCTTACTTAGGTCATGCATTTATTTAATACTTTTGTATTTAATGCATGTAGTGGTTAGTTGTTGACAACTCGGGAGTTTTCTCCTTTTTTAGCATATTCCGCTTTTTGTGGATGTGTGCTGAGTTGTCAATCTTATCTTCTACCTCCTTCCAGCTTGTTCTACAAGCTTCCTGGAGCTCTTTATATTCAGGCTCTCTCTCATTATAACATATCGGATCATCATATCATTTCTTATTGTAAATACATTTCTTCTTGTGTTTGCATTATGATGGCTCTCATGTCCGTTTAGGGTTTTTGCCCGTGCTCCATGCTTTTCCCCTTCTTGGCTTCTCTTTGACAGGTTCGCATGCAGGTGATCTTGGCATCTTTGGAGTTGGCTTTCCTCAACTCCAACAGACTATGATAAAGTGTACACACAGGTATTCATACCCCAAGTGGTATTGGTAAAACCATTACCTTATGAATTAAATATTGATGAAGCAAAAGACATCATTAAGGCATTGATGAATGAACCAGCTATTCCTAATATCCCTGCCTTTGGAACTTATGATGAAGCAAAGGCTAGAATTGAACTTGAGATCAAGCTTCCATAGGCTATCACCAAGGGCAAGAGGAAGATAGCAAAATTGAAAACTACATCTAGCCCTCTAATGCTAATCGAGGGAAAAGGTGACGATGAAGAAGAAAATGAACTAGATGATAAGGAAGAAGAGGAATCTAAGAAAGAGGTAGAGTCTGTGAAGAAGAAATGCAAGGTAATTATCACCAAACCTCAGTCAGTCTTCACAAGAAGAAACGGGAAAGAAAAGAAGGGATTTGTATTCAACAAGCATCCTCTCACATTTGAGAGATTAAAGCAATTGGATGCAGGTTCAGGCTTGTCAAATTTCAAAGCATTGAAATATGAAACCAGAACTGATGCTGAGAAAATTAAAGTTGAGGAGCTAGTACTCTCCAAGATGGGTAAATGGAAATATTCCCTTGACCAAATTGCCCCTCAGATTTCCACGAAACTACTAGAAAGGATTCAACCAAGGTGGGAAGCCGTTGTGAAAATGGTAAAGGATATATATGAGCAATCCTTGAGATAGTTGCTATCAAGTCTCACTGATGCAAAGGTGAAAGAGGCATTGAAGAAGAATGAACATAAGATGACAATCAGATTTCACACTTGCCTGATTTTAATAAAAGACATTGAATGAATAGTCAACGATGCCATAGAAGTGTGGAAAGGCATCTATCATCTACATAAGCCATTTGATCATCTAGTTGAAATCAAAGATGATGATGAAGATGATAATGATGATGAAGAGGTTGAGGAAGGTAATGATTCTATAAATATGGATATAACTGATGAAGACTTATAAGAATTGATGAAGGAAAAGGAAGATGAAATGGAGGAAGAAGCTAAAGAGGAAGATAAGGAGGAAGATGATCTAGTGAAAATTGCAGTAGTAGTTATTGCATCCCTTCCTCACTCTCCATCTAAAACTATCAAATCATCTAGGTTGGAGTTAGCTTCAGTAGGTTTGATAGCATCTACATCAAATTTATCATCTGCACCTACCACATCACAGCTCCAGGTATCATCAATGGAAGTGTCTACCACTTCATCTACTGAGCTGCAGCCCTCATCATCAGCTATCGAGTCATCCTCCTTAGCAGTCTCTATAGTAGTAAGTAGATCAAGTGTATCAACCTCTACTGCAGTATGTATAGTAAGCGTACCCATTTGTACTACAATTTTATTGGCTACATTAGCACCAATTTTTGCACCAGTTAGTCCTCCCATTATAAGTATTCCAGCATGTACATTAGTTTTCAGAGAAACATCAATTTTTGATACAATTAGCACTTCTCTCAGCCTTTCTTTAGTTGGTCCTATTCCATTTTTGTTAGCCGATCTAGCCTCATCAACCATTGTTTCTATTTCTAAAGGCAAAGATGTAAGCACTACAGAAAATAAAAAAAATCATGCTTACTAGCAAGGCAATGGATGAGGACATAGATTTGGATAAGGACATTGTCATTCCAAAGATAGATCTAGATACTGCATCAGTTGATGAAATGAGATTGGCCAGTCAGCTATTAGAGTAGAAGGCAAGGCAGAAGCAATTGAGGAATGAGAGAGATAAAGAGTATAACATAATTCAAAGTGCTGAGAACATTATTACAGAGGCTATAGGTGTTGATATTGATTCATCTCAACACATTTTGTTACAACTAGAAGAGGTTGTAAATAAATTCAATGAGGACACCTCTGGTTAAGAAAAATTGATTGAAAAGGTTGAAAGGAAATTTGACAATAAGGTGCTTGAGTACATTGCTCAGCATATTGCAATAAAACATGTAGAATTGTCCACAATTTTGGCCAATCTTGAAAATTCCTTTAATAATGTAACTTCACTTTTTGCCAAACTTTGTGATGTTACCGAGTACACCAAGGAGATCAAAGAAAAAATGAATAAAATTGATGAGGATATGAAGGTCAGTGCCCAAATGCTGCAACTTGACCCCAATTCAAGTTCATCCCATCATCTCAGAATCAGATTTTTATCAAAAATGTAGGCAAAATTGTTGAGAGAGGAAGCAAGGATCAGGTCTACCTTGGCTAACATTCAAAATATGATCCTTCCTATCATGGACACAATGCAAAAACACATTGTCTACTCCAAAGCATTGATCCATGACAACAATTTCTCAGTTGCAGATCATATGATTGAATTTTCAGCTGAAGTTCAAATAGCACTCTCCACCTACAAAATTTTGCAAGAGAATTGGGATAAGACTTTGGCTCTTATTCTCAAGGTACACTCTGAGTTTATCTCCCATTTTGGTGTCTCTGTGTAAATATATATTGTTTAATTTGGCATTATTGTCAAAAAGGGGGAGATAGAGTACCAAAGAAGAGATAGAGATATTTGTAAATACTTTGTGCATATTATATGGGGGAGATATATGTAAATAAGGAAGCTATGTGTAATAGATTTAGAAAGATCAATTTTGAAAAATCAAAATCAGTATGTCAAACTTTGCACATAAGTTTTGGCTCATAAGTGTTTTTGTCACTAATGCCAAAGAGGGAGATTTTTGGAATTATGATATATTTGTCATTAGTGCAAACACTTATTCAATTCAGAATGCTTATCTAGCTCATCACTTAGTCTATAGTGTATACCAAGCATTCAGTGGTTACCTTGTAAGTTCAGCAGGTAAACAATTCTCACCGAGCATTCCAAAGGATACCAAGTGAATGAGAAGTTCAGCAGTGTTTACTGAGTGAAAAAGATAAATGAAGGACTTAGTGCTTACCGAGTAAAGAAAGGTAAATGAAGAAGTTAGTTTCTATCGAGTGACACTATATCTACCAAGTCACCAATGGTTACCAAGTTCCAAGCAATGTTGTGTGGCTATTATGAACCGAGCCTCTACTCCTACCGAGTGCATGATGATCCTGAGTAACGTAGTGGATGCCGTGTATTAGAAGGTTACCAAGTTATCTTGAGGAACTCAAGTTTTCTACTATCTGGCCAACTTTGTAATATTTTTTTCACTTAGTTTTAGCTGACCTTTGTAAGTAGATCCACTGCTTCATCCTAACAGGTGAATCAGTTTATAAATCCTTTAATAGGGTAGACTTAATAGTCCTTTTGTAAATCTCCTAATAGAGTGCATACTTTACTGTATGTTTGTAAATCTTCTAACAAGGTGGATCTAGCAGTCCTAATTGCTCCTAGTAGGGCAGATCACCAGAAGTGATCATTGTAAGCCTTAACAAGCAAACTTTATACTACACTATTGAAGTTTTGTGGGCATCATACCCACCCCAGTTTAACTTTCTAATTGGAAGGTTTTTGGGTCACCAAATCATTGTGTTCATGTGTTATGAATGTTTATCTTTCCATGCATACAGTAAATTAAATAAATAAATGGTTAATGCTTTCAGTGCTGAATTGATTTAAAGTTTTTAAAGTTACTGAGTCACCCCTCCCCTCTCAGTAACTTAGCTAGTCTTGATTATTTTCAACAATTGGTATCAGAGAAGAAGGCAAGGTAGAAGCAATTGAGGAATGAGAGAGATAAAGAGTATAACATAATTGAAAGTGCTAAGAACATTATTATAGAGGCTATAGGTGTTGATATTGATTCATCTCAACATGTTTTGTTACAACTGGAAGAGGTTGTAAATAAATTCAATGAGGACACCTCTAGTCAAGAAAAATTGATTGAAAAGGCTGAAAGGAAATTTGATAATAAGGTGATCAATACAAAAAAGGATCTTATCAGAAAATAGTTGTAAGCAGATCCACTGCTTCATTCTAATAGGTGAATCAATTTGTAAATCCTTTAACAGGGTAGACTTAACAGTCTTTTTGTAAATCTCCTAATAGAGTGCATACTTTACTGTATGTTTGTAAATCCTCTAACAAGGTGGATCTAGTAGTCCTAATTGCTCCTAATAGGGAAGATCACCAGAAGTTATCATTGTAAGCCTTAATAGGAAAACTCTATACTACAGTATTGAAGTTTTGTGGGCATCATACCCACCCTAGTTTTACTTTCTAATTGGAAGGTTTTTGGGTCACCAAATCATTGTGTTCATGTGTTATGAATGTTTATCTTTCCATGCATACAATAAATTAAATAAATAAATGGTTAATACTTTTAGTGCTGAATTGATCTAAATTTTTTAAAGTTACTGATTCACCCCTCTCCTCTTAGTAACTTAGCTAGTCTTGATTATTTCCAACAGATGATGTGTTTGACTAGAGGTATTGGGATAAAGTCATTATATTTTCTTGGTTTTTCACTACTTACTTCCTATGATCCTTTGGTTCCACACATTACTGGTGTCCACTTATAAGAGTCTCCTCTCAGATGGAATGCCATGTGTACCTCAAACAATTTTGTGCACTACCTTAGGTAGGGTGTTTTATCTGACATGTGACTAGTTGGTGTGTCTTTTTTTATTTTTTGCGGCTATAGCTTTTGTTTCTTCATGATTGTCATGTTTTCTTGTACATTGTTCCTCTTTGTTGGTACTTCTTGACATGACAAAGTAGTCATATCCCAATAGCTAAGCTAGTGGTGGTTTTACTCAGTCACTTTTACCACATGCTCTATGATGACAATTAGTTTGCCTTTCTTTAAAAAAGTGATAGTTAGTTGCATTCATCTAGTTTGCATTTTTCATCCTGGGTTCCGTGTGAAAAAATTGGTTGGTACACAATTAGGTTACAATTCATTGACATCACTCATCAATTTCACGATTGGTTATAAAAAACACGTGCAACACCATCAATAAGCGTATGAGCACTCATGGAATTTGTTTCTTTCACCTCATCCATGCCGGCATTACATGTCATAAATTCATCATCATATTGCACCACCTCATTTGCTACCTTGTGTGGCTTTTGAATGTCAAACAATCTCATTTAACCACCTTCCATTTTAATCCAATTCATTGCATCTTCTTTTCTCATTCTACCCCCCCTCCCTTTTCCCTTTCCCATTTCATCCATTCATCAGTGGCTTTTGAATCGCAAATATTGAAATATCACCTCAAAGCCTTTGACTCTTAAACAATTGCATTTCAAATTCCATTTCATTTTCATTTTATTTCATGTCATTTCATTTCATTATTGACTCCTTTGCATCCTCCATTTCATCATCCATTTCCTTTTCACTTCCTATCCCATGTCATCCCATTTCATTTTGTTACTTATCTCCTTTCCATCTCCTTTCATCTTCATTTCACTATTATATCATTTCTGTACATTTCATATCATTCCATTTCACTACATTTCATATCATTCCATTTCCTTACATTTTCCTTTTGTTTAACTTCATCACATTCATCTTTTCATTACATTTCATATTGTTCCATTTCCTTACATTTAACATTGTTTCATTCCATTACATGTTCACTTTCATTTCCTTTCATTGCATAATCCATTTCATTTTCATTTCATGTCATTTGATATACCATTTCCTTTTCATTTCATTACTCATTGCATTCCATTGCATAATCCATTTCATTTCATTTCATTTTCTATTTTCATTTCAAATATCATATTGTTTTGTCTTCATCTCATTTCATTTCTATTGCCTAATCCATCTCATTTCAATTTATTTCATCATGTATCACATTTCAATCCATCTCATTTCATTTTATCTTGTTATATATTACATTCTATTTCATTGATCATTTCATTGCATTTTCATCTCATTTCATTACATTACCCTTACTTGTTCCATCGCATTATCATTGCTCATTTCTTTGCATTTTCATTACATTCCATTTCATTACACATTTTATGGAATTTCCATCATTGCAACTCATTTCTAATGACATCCCATTGTATTTCATTACAAATCATTTTTTCATCTTCTTGTATTACTTTTCATTATATCCCTTCCCATTATTTCATTTCATTGAATTTTCATTACTCATGTCATTGCATTGCATTACAGGTCATGTTATCACATCTCATTTCATTTCAAGTCATTTCATTTCATGTCATTTCATTTCACATTTCATTTCCTTTTCTTACATTCATGTTACCACATCGCATTTTCATTACATCATCAGTAACCTACCATCTACTCTAAATAATGATTTTATCTACATTAATCATTCACATTTATATACACATCTGCATCCACTATTGACATCATCATCACATCACCCAATTTCAGAATAACATAAGTCCATGACATCATATGTGCATACATCTAAAACATTAAAGAAGTTTAGATATCTCATAATGCAATATGACAATCAAATGGTCCTACAGAAAGCTACAATCACATGACCAAAAAATAACATATGACAAGCACATGATCATATGACATGCTAGGACATCAATCAAGGATCAAATCAATACATTGGCATAAATATCCAATAAACACCTCGAGAATAATCATACACAATGCAAAATGTCACCACAACATAATCCTATACACTCATCCTTGTGAGGGTACTTGATCTAACAATCCCTGCTCATTCGAGGCACTTGTATCCTCTCACTATGACTACTTTGTCACATCTGTCGATGGTGCAATGGGTGTGACCATAGCTATCTAGCTTGATGATGCCCCATCTATCCTCAGTGGTGGCGATGGTGGTGGCAGCAGTCCTAGTGTAATCACTACTATGAGTATTTGCAAAGTACTTAGCACCTCACCCATTCGAGCCTCTATAGCACTCACCCGAGTCTCTAAATTAGTCAATCTCCTAAACCTCTCTAGTGGTTGTGCCTCTAGTGGTACCTACTACTACACCTTGTAGATCTCTGATAGGCCCCTACATTCGTCGCCTCTGCCGATGGACAAACTAAACATCCTTTGGCAATCTCACCCTCATCTGCTCCACTCCATCATGCTAACCAACCATCCCTCCTCTCACCCATATACCACCTTGGCCACGAACATCCTTGTCTCTCCCTACACCCACTGGTCCTTGCACTGGGCCTTGTGCCACTCCCCTCTATTGTAACACCATGGCTACTCGACCTTGTCTCCCTCATACTCTGCTCACTCTGATCCTAGCTTGTTGCCTCCCTTTGCCTCTCCCTGGACCACCCTCATCATCACCATCCTCTCCCCTACTTGATGGCTCATCAATACTAGGCATTGACTCGGCTGGATCTATGTACCTCGGGAAGGGATGATCTCGAAACCACTATGCCTAATCTCCCCCCATCCTGACATCTACCACTCCATCTCGCAATGCCCATGGTTGTGGTGTATCTATCATCTGTAAAAAATCCTCTAGATAAGTCTCATACTCCAGCATCAGCCCCCACATTGGTCTCTTTGACTACACCCAAGCATACTATGCAGTCCCCTATGGCTTGCCCTGTCATCAACCAAACTGCCTCACCACCCACCTAGAGAAAAACTACTCTATTATTGACAAAATATGACCAAGAAAATACCTTAGACTAAAAAAATACACCATCTCATCATCATCCTCTACCCACAGCTTTGTAAACCTATAAGGTTTCCATACAACCTCATCAATATCATCTAGTATCCAACGCCAGTAATCTGTCTTGCACAAATGGGGTTGCATAATATGACCTGAATAAGTATACATATATGGCATGTCATATGGCTATTGTCATACACACACTAGACATGTAATGGGTAGATGCTCCCATGTCCATACTTGTAGCAAAATAACCCCTACTGATAATGATTAGGCCCTTGAATATACAACCTGGTGTAAATCATGATACAAATGAGCCAAAATTTAGCTACCCCATGCAAATCTCCATGGCTCATCAATCATCTCTTGAATCAATTGACCCCAACCAACTAGACACCCTTGCCCTTGGTGATCTAGCAACAAAAATCCACCTATTAGTCCTGCCAATACTGCTGGTAATGCATTATACTGCAACATCTAAAACCAGGACACATTGTCATCACCAATACTATCATCCTTGAACAAGTCTTGGAATGCAGCCCCACTAGTGGTCTAATCATAGTACACCAAATCCTATATAGTTAGGATCCAAAGAATCATGTACACATCCTTAGGAGTCACTATCATCTCCTACATTGGAAAATGGAATGTGTTGTGGTCCGAGTGTCATTGCTCAGCCACAATTGTCAATAATCCCCTGTTCACTTGGAACTGGGGCATCTTGAATAAATATGTAAAGCCACATCAGTCTAACACCTACCTATTTGCATCCAACAATTAGTGCACTAATTCTAAGGGCCATAGATAAAGTCCTCACACCATGAGCTTCTGCCCACACACTTGTTATCCATCACACAAACACAACATGTTAGTCTTTGTCACAAAGTGACCATCACAAATCAATCCCATAATCACATGTAGCCACCTAGCTAATTGTTCTATCTTGGACCTATTGCTTGTCTTTCTCTATCCTGAGTTGGACTAACTTGGTTTCCCTACTCTGCATCTTGAGTTGGGGCATCACCTATCTATCATCAGCTCGATCCTATGCACATCGCTGCATGATCAACTAATTTCTAATGTTTTCTTGTTATGCCCATCCCTGGTTGACCACACGTAAACCCTAAACTTTGGTGGTATCTTACGCTCAACAAAGAATCTACACCTAATCAAATACATCACAACATTCAATTTCCCTAATCCACTATGAAAAAGTTCCCTTATATAAATTGTGTGTGCTATCCCACCTCACATGTGCTATTACATCATGCAATGCACTATTTCATATGAATGCACTCCAAGATACTTCATATGCACCGAAACACTTCTTGAACGTGCTATTTTATTGGAAATACACTACAATAATGATCAAAAACATAATTTTATGGTAGATATGCACTTAAAAATGTTTCATTTGTGCTATTATAGAATAATGAATAAATATCTCATAAAAGGCCATGAGGAAGAGTCAAAATGAGGCAAAATCAAAAATAATATCAACACGATCTACCCCAAGCTAGGGCATTAAATTTTTTTGAAACATCAAAATGATCTACCCTAGCCAAAAATTTGCAAACATCAAAACCAAGGTATCCAAGCAAAACCATTGCAATCAAATCATCGAATCAACGTTGCAATCCAACCATCAAATCAATGACAATCAAAACATCATCAATGATCAAATATCAAATCATCAATGATTAGACATCAAGCCATCAATAGAAAGAGATCACAACAATGACAAAATGACTAAAATCATCAAACAGACATCTAGTCATCAGAATTTGACCTAAAATCAAAAAATCAAGATAGTCTTTGAACCAATATGCTTCACATATTAGCTCAAAGAGGGGCATTTTTAGACACCCAAAATTTGGCAAAGACTTAAATTATGCAATCCCAATCAATTAGGACTGAATTAAAGAGAAAATTAGAAGAAGCAAAACAAACTTTTAAATCAAAAATCACATCGAGTCATTAATCACTTTTTAAATCAACAAGACCTAAATCAACTTTAAAATAGGAAGAAAAAAATTCAAATTCATAAATAAAATGTGAAAAGGGAGGAAGAAAAAGACAAAGTGTTGAAAATAAATCATTTAGTAAATCAATAAAATCACTTTATCCTCACAAGATGAAAATCTCCCTTTTACCATTTAAAAGAATTTGAAAAATCCTCATATTATCCCCAAAACGAAGTTTGTTGGACTCTTCCTCCTAGCCTTTTATGAGATATTTTAAGTTTCACTTTCACCCCCAGTCAAAAGTGAAAATCTTGGTTCTTACCCCAACCCCTTTATAAATCCTATAAATAGGAGGGAAATCTAAGAGACAAGGGACCCAAGTTTTTATGTATCTACACTATAGGCATATTTAGACTCATTGTTTTAGCATTGTCATTATAGCGATTTCATAGCATTGTTAGTATCATTTTATGTCATTTAGCATCATTTTGTATCATTTAACTTCATTTATTGCATATTTAGCTCATGGCATGATCGTTTCAAGAGCATTTCTAGGAGTTGCATCACACACATAATCCACAATATAGTCATAGATCTTGCATTCCTCATCATAGATCTGTATTTTTAGCAATATCCCATTCTAGAACTATCACTAAAAGGCTGGTTTGAGAGCTATTTTAGCGGTTGTAGTTAGGGAGACATGAGACATTTGTAGAGATTACTTGTTGCTGGTGATATCTTGGGTCTAGCATAGTTTGTCATCAGTCCATTTGCTTTCTATGTTAAAGTCTCATGAATACACGTTCTTTTACCATGTACACATACATGATGACCTCCTTGAACTTTTACCTGAGTCCACAAATGAATTTTTTCAAGTAAAGAAATTAACCACTCTGAACCCTAGACTCAAAATTGTTGATGGATTGTATGATAAGGGAAATTGGGTTAGGGATGCTAAGATTTCTCAAATAGGGCTTGTTCTTTTCAAAAAATAGTTCTCAAAAAGGAAATTATTTTCCACTCATGGGAATATTTGGAATTTTTACTTGGGAAAATTAATGGTCCTAGTGCTTTCATGGATTATGACCTATTAGAGGTCATTGCCAAAAATTATGACCCAACAATCAAAGTAGTGATAAGGTTGGATGGTGAATGTCTCATCACCATAAGCCCTGAGGAAATTCGAGAAGTTTTTGGTCTTGAGCCATTTTAAAATTATCATATACCTATTGACCTACAAGAGTTAAAAAAATAATATTTATCTAAAAGGGATAAGATCAGACAGGGTGCATTAAGGGCACACATAGGCACAATTGGGAACTTACCAATGATTACAACATCCACTAGGGAACCTTTTAAAAAGGAATATTTCACTTCCTAAGCTGTGGAGATATATAGGACTATGTGTAGGGTTCTATCATGCCTATAAGTTTTATGTATATGCTAGCTCAAATTTCTTCTTTCAGTGTTGATATTATTTTTTATTTTGCCTCATATTTAGGAGGAGAAATCCATACAAGTTTTGTTGGAATTGCTAAATGCAAGATAGAAAAAAATTTTGGTCACTATTCATTTTTTATGCACATGTTCTTGTTTAAAGGTGTGACATATTTTGGGAAAGAAATGGATTTGAATGGAGACTAGGAGGGAGAAGCTCTACCAGTTCAGTTGTTGATGCAAGGAGTTCGAAGAGTCATAACTTTTGACTCGAATATGTTTCTTAGATTTTTCTAGGTTTTTTTTTCAAAATCTATAGTTGAGGTGGATTATAGCTAAGCTAGCTATGTTGGGGGCCATTTTGATTATTTTTTCAAGAGCCATAAATTCCATCTTGACCTCTGAATTTCAATTTTAAAATATCTTAGGTTTTTTTATGATTCTTCTACTTTGTAATAACTTTAGAATTTCTTTCTAAATTTTGGAGATTAGTTGGCAATTTGCCTTTTTGGTTTAAAGGGTAGATTTAGGAAACTTTGAAATTGCTTTCAGAGGTTTTTTAGAAGTTACCAAAAACTGCATGTTTTTCCTATTGTCAAAATCTGCCAAATTTGGAAATTTCCTATTTTTTGTGGTAGTTGTTATTTAATGGAGTTAGAGATTCATGTAGAAGTAGTTTTGAGGAATGAAGAATTAAGAGTTTGAATTTGCATTGTGTTTTGTTATGAATTTATTAGCTTCTCCGTGAATTGAGATTGGCCTGCTATATCAGTTGTAGAGTGCAAATATGACCTAGGATGTAGAAAAAGCTAGTGTTGTCAGGTTTGATAGGTACTTTTCCTCAAGGTTAAGGTGCCTCTTATTAAGTGACAATCCCAGAGTCCCTCAGGAACTAGTAAATTTTATCAAGCCCATGGATAACCCCTTTGATTTGAAAGTATCACATAACTAGGGAGATATTATACCATACGTTGTTTCAACTATGTTTAGAGTTTATGGTTTCAAAGGGACTCCTCATATATTTCCCTACCAAGTGCCTCTAAAAGTGGGGATAGCTAAGATACTATGGCAGTTAGGAGCATTGGAGGAAAATTATTTGGTATAAAGACAAAGAGATTCAATTTTCCCAACTTGTATTGTAGTCCACCATTTTGTACTCACAAAGGGTGGTTGGTTGTCTTTATATAATTTACTAGACTAGTATAAGATGGTTATATCTCATTCCCATTTTTGTGATACTCAAGAATTCTATGATTTTGTTTTTAGACACAGGGCTAAGCTTGGTTCTCTAAAGCATGAGCCTTATTACCCTAAGGATATAATAAGGAATGAGTTCTCTTTGCAAGAGCAAGAGACCAAGAAAGAAAAGTGGAGAGTTTTTTTCAAGAGTTTTGGAATTCATTCATTGTTTTGACAAAGGTTATGAGCCTCTTGGTAATGCAATAATAGATGCAAATAAAATAAATAAACTCATGATAACTTTTCTTGAGATAATGGAGACAATGAATGAAAAGAAGCAATTCTTCATTAATGCCTACTATGATAAAGCCAGGGAGGGTGGGTAAGTGCACCAAGTTGTGGTGCCAAAAAAGTGACACTCTTTTTTTGTCTAACTTTTAGTAGCGCATACACGCAATAGTGCTTATGTGCTTTATAAAAACCTAATTTTTTATAAATGGGCTTCATATATCTCCATTTTCTTACTTCCCCTCCTCACAATGTGTATGCAGACTAAACAAATTGAAGGTTTTCACCACCCGCCTTGCCAATATGCCTCCTCACCAAAAAAGTTCAAGATCAAGAGCATGCCATATGTTGTCTAAACTTCTTTTTGCATTGTTTTATATATATTTTGTATTGTTTTGTAGGTTTTTTATTTTATTTTTTCTTTAAATTTGTTTATTTATTTAGATTTCAATTGATTTCTTATCAGGAAATTTGAATAATAAACTAAAAAATCCCCAAGAAGATCAAAACCAAAACCTTCAACAAGACCCAAACCAAAACCCTCCACAATAAGAACAACAAATTTTGCAACCTGCACCAATTGGAAGACCTCTTCCTAGCACACAAGAAAACATAATAAATGAAATAGAAAGATAAAAAAATGAATTAGAAGCACTCATTGGTAGGTTGAAAGCTTTTAAACAAATCAATCTAATGAGAGCTCAATTGACATCCTCCCTTGAGTCCATTAAGACCCACGTAGGTTTTGTTAGTGGTCAATTGGAAATTTGGTGGGTTAAGAGGGATGAAAAAAATAGACATTATGCAAATAAATTATCATATCAAGATGTTAAAAAAAAAGATATACCAAAAGGGAGGATTTGTGCATTATTTAGAAAGCCTGGTGAAGAAGATACTATTAGAGAGACAACTAAATGGTTCCCCATCGATTGGTGCATACACGATGGTATTAGGAATAATTTTTGGGATAGATGGTGGATGGTATTGATGCCCCTCCTTACAATAATCATGAGGTCCCAATGTATTTCTTAAGGAAATTGTATTGTGAGTTTTTCCTTGGGTAGATCTCCAATTATTTTGATATATTAGACTCTCAGGGTAGAGGTGGGGGGTCATCATTTGAGAGGCCGGGGGCACGTCATGAACCTAATGTAGTTAGGGCACCTGTGGTCAAGCCACAGGGTGAGCATGTGACTATTCCTTTAGCTGTGAAGGAACATGTAGAGATCAACACTTTAAGGACTATTAGTGCTTTGACATAGACCCTTATTCATTGCACAAGTCCATTAGTTGAGGAGGAGCCTTCTGCATGTCATAGTCACGTGTGCACATCATGCAAATCCTTATGCACATTTGGTAGTCATGTTGGAGATGGTGTAGATGATGGGCTAGTGACTGATTAGTTCCTGAATGAGACATTTAACATTGACACAACAATAAATTACAATTATAATAAACCAATTTGATCACATTTCATATGTATAGTGAATGACTAATTAATTAGCATGTATTGACATTGTTCAAAATTCAGGGTCAGAGTTTTGGTGGCCCTAGTGGTAATCCCTCAACCCATTTTTTATCCTGTCGATGAGTCTAGAGGCATGTATCAATTTAATCATTTAAATTAATACATATATTTATTAAGTAATCATATGAAGGATTGACAAAATTTTTTATGAATGTGCATTAGTTCTCTATAGTACCGTCAACATTCACTACGAACTTTGAGCCTAAATGTGATACAAGCTTTGTAGAGGTACATTTGTTTCATGTTAATTTAATTCATTTGATTATATTTGTTTCATGTTTCATGCTACATGTAATGTGTATTGTATGACATGCAACTCTTGACATCTGAGACTTCTCCTCATCTTCGACAGTCTGTCGATCATGAAGTGGCTACAACTATGGCTAGTTCACAACCATTGATTGAGGTATGAACGAATTTTCTTGGTTTTAGTTGTTATTTATAATAGTTAGTATTGAAATTTCTAATTTTATTTATAAGTGATTATATTGATTGAGTTTTTGTAGGGTCTTGTCACACCTAATCATTGACGAGCCTTCGAGGTGGACTTGCAGAGTGACTATATGATGGTGGTAAGAAAATAATTAAATTTATGTGTACATATATTTGATTTCAACATATAATAATTATTGATTCATATCTACTTTGTTTGTATCAGCTCGAGTTAGAGAAGAGCCTCAACAAGAGGATCAGTGAGCACATGAGGAAGACCCCATCATCACCACTGTCTCCCTCCACATGATAACTGAAGACTTCTAGAGATTTGTTTCCTTCCCCTCATGGGAAGAAGAAGATATAGTTGATAGACATACATGTATAGGAATCAGCAAACATATATGTTGGATTTTATGTCAGTGGACATATTTGATATACATTTGATGTATATATGATATTTTATATTTGATGTATGACATTTATTTGATGCATGACATTATTACACTTATGAAATTATTGGTTAATATATAATATTTTTGTTCATGTAAAACATTATTGGTTATCATAATATATCATATGTTCCTTCATGTATGACATTATTGGTTAACATAATATATTATACATTCGTTCATGTATGACATTATTGGTTATCATAATATATTATATTTTCATTCATGTATGACATTAGTGGTTATCATAATATATTATGAGGTTGCATGGGTACTTGTACCCACACCCCTGGTACTCATACCCACGTACCCAAGTATTGGGTACTCGATGGAGAGCATCATAGCTAAGGACCTTGATTGAGATTTTGGATTTTTTTTGTTTTGTTTTTTGTTTGTGTATCAACTCGGTGCTTATCAAGCTTAATTCAATACCTAATCAATTTGAAACTTTGATAGAATATTGATTAATAATAAACTTTATCACTATTTAAGCATAAGTTTATCATTTCCAATATGTCATCATCATATGATTTATGATCTTGTTCATGTTTAAAGTTTTCCTTCTCTATTATTTGTTTATCAAGCTTAATTCAATACCTAATCAGTTTGAATTTTTGATACAATATTGATCAGCAATAAACTTTATCAATGTTAAAGCTAGAATTTTATCATTTGCAATATGTCATTATCATATGATTTATGATCTTCTTGTTCATGTTTAAAGTCTGCCTTCTATGTTATGCATCTAAACATTTATAATAAATTATCATTACAAACATAGAACAAATCAGAAACTGAAAACAATACATTACATTTGTAAACTTTATCAGTGTTCTTGATTTGAAAAATCATTTTCATGACTCATAAATTCAGGTTTTCTATAAATATAAAAGTATAATTAAAAATAAAGTTCGACATACCCAAGTACCCCCATCCCTTATTATAAAAAATAGTTGTACCCATACCCGTACCCTAAGTACCCCAAGTACCTTGTCCCCATGCAACCTTGTATATTATATGTGGATCTTGATGTTTTATATACACCTATGTCATCTATAAGATCTCTTGCTACTTATAGCATCTATTGACCTTTTCCAACCTCCTCTCTAGGTTAATTGATCCAAACTTGCAGCATCATTGCCTTACTCTTCTAGGAATAGTATCCCTCCAAAGGTTTTATAGGTCTACTAGAGTACCATAGAACTCCCTAGTCCAACCAAGGTTTCTATGATGTCCTAAGTTGTTATTGTAACACTTTTACTATTCTTGAATGGACAACAACAATGGGTTTGTACCCGATCTAAAGATTTCTTCACAAAAGGGCTAAAAGGAGAGCCCCTAATTAGGTCTCCACTCGGATTTCTAGGGCCAATAGCTCCTTTGTGGTTTAGGAGCACCCACTCTACCTTAAAAAAGAAAAAGTCCTTGTCACCTTTAGTCATACTTAGGAATAATAGATTTAACATTGGATCTCATTGTAAGGCCATAGTTACAAGACTGGCATTTTATAAGCCCTTGTTTAACTATTGGTCATTAATGATCTGAGGCATAGGTATTTAATTTTTTTTCATTTTTTTCATGTTAAAATCCTTTAAGGATCATAAAAGTAAGGTTGGGACCAATTTTGGTCACTAGATATGCAAAATTGCAAAATATGCAAAAATTGCTCTAAAAGTTGTCAAAGCAACTTTTAGCAACTTCTTAAAAAGTTGCTAAAACTTGTAAAATCCTCTCCCAAATGTATAGTTGGTTCAAACCACTCAAATAACCATTGGTATCATCCTATATAAGCTCTTATAGTTGGGTGATAGGACAGATATGCAATTTTGGCATTGAAAGCAATAAAATCAGCATTTTTCCTTGCACAAATACGTGTTGCATACCCTGGTATGGATGTGTAAAGATGATTGGAGATGTCTTAGTGGATTTCAAAGTTGTAAAATTTTATCTATTTCATTTTGCAACAAGTCTAATGTTCTAACTCTTCATAGTTTGAAAGTTATTCAATTTTTATTGTCAGCTTCCCAGAAATCAACCTACAAATCAACAACTTGCTAGGGCTGGGTTATTGTAGCATATTACACCATGGGAAATCGATGCCCTTTGGTGGAATACAAGGTGTAATAATTTACTTTCATATTCTGCAATTTTTTTTCTAGAAGATGCAAGGAGGTGAGTTTGCCGCCATACCCTAGGTGTGCTTCATGAAGAGTACACCAAATCAACATTTACAACAGTCCTTCTAGATTAAGTTCTTGGGTTCACCAGAGGCTAATATCTTGGAAATTTGTCTCATTTACATGCCCCCACATGTTCTAATTTTTTTATTTTATCTTCTCTTTGTAGAAAGTGTACTTGTAGTGCAAATGAAACCCTAATTAGGCCTTCGAATCCAGTCTAATGTTGCAACTGCAACAACCTCCATTATTCTCCATGCTTGGGAACTTTGGCATGTTTCATAAGACCCAAAAGGGTATCCAAATCACTAGTAAAGTCACCATGTCCTTTGGAAGAATCAAAATTTACACCTCTTCCTTATTTTAGGAGGGTTATGAGCCAATTTAGTGGTTTTGCAAAGCAACTTCATACTATAAGTTGTCTTTGATGAAATGAATCATGGATTCATGTTTTTAAGGACATAAATAGGCCATATTAGTGATTTTAGGCCACCCATGGTCTTTGTATGCAGTTTTTGGGGTTTGATCCCTCTTTTGGCTATGGGAATCTAGTAGTGCATATTGAGTTTTTGGTGCTTGGTACTTGGGTAGACCAAGTAATTAGGTTACCTTGTCTTTTGGGGTTGTTATAACCTTCCATTAAGCCTATCTCCATACCTATGATAGGTATTTGGCACTAGGACCCTTCACCTTGGGTGTTGAGGGAATTTGAGCATTTCCACCATTCCTTGCTATTTGAAGCCTTCTACTGCATACTGCTACATCAATTTGTCTTAGAGTTTCAACACCTCTAGCCTTAAGAAAAATTGATACATAGGACCCATGATCAAGGATTTTTAGGGTCTTAGGGTGCATACAAGCCATACAACAAAAATAGCAAAATTGAGGGTTTGGGAGGGCTTTCTTGGCTGCATGCTATCCCCATTTTTAAGAAACCTTCAACAATTTATTAGGACTCCTCCTCCACTAGTTAGAACATCCTCATACCCCTCTTCAATCCCTCAAAAGGGAAAGTCTTCATTCTTCAAGATTTTCTCTCGAGAGCTCTTTCTTTGCTAACAGTCCCTAGCTGGGCATTGCCTAAATCACCTAGGGCTTGGTCAAAGAATTCTTTGCACTCACTCTTAGGGCCCTTGCTTGCATAATATAATACATTTGTTGGAATCCCTTTTCTCATTTAAGAAATGAATTTTGGTTTTCCTGTTGTCATCTTCTTTAACACTACTATTGCCATAATGTTATAACTGTCACATTCTCCAAAGGGAAAACCTCACTATTTCAATGTCTTATCCTTAATGTTATGACAATTGCACATCTTTGAACCTCTAGATTTTTTAGGTTCTTAATCATTATATCACCATTCATCATAACAATTAATAATATATTGATATAGTGTAGCCTCAAAATCACCATATATCACTAGTGCACTGACATGTATGTAAAAATATTTGAAAGCCTTTGTTGAATTCTCAGTTCATGCTAGGTGAAACTTGTAAATTTATTCTAATAGAGTTCAACATTGAAAAAATAGGAGTATATAATAAGTTTCCTCAAACTACCAACCTACCACCACCTAAATGGCATTTGGAGCTCCTCTTCATAGCTTTAGAACTATGATTGTTCCTTCATGGTTATCCCTTTATGAACTAACTCACAACTTTAGAACTCAGTAGTATTTGATTGTGAGTCATCTTGTACATACATAAATAGGTGTTTTTTTTAAAGATCCTTGAAAAATTTTAATTTGTTACTCCTACTATAAATAGAACTAAATGCCTTCTATTCTATTACACATGATTACTAGATTTATTAAGATTGTTTTCTCACTATGTCTTATTTTTTTTTAAAATTCCCTATCATATGATCCATTAAAGTAATTCTTATATACCTCTACCATAAGGGTTCTGCATGTTTTTTACCATATGACTGTAATCTATGTGATATAGTAGTAAACTAGCTTTTAAGAGGTTTTTCATTATACTTTAATCAATCATTGATCTCAATTGGACACCTCTATTCCATTTGCACATAACTACTACTTAGGCTTCTCACATGTACTTTTTCACTTTTTTGGACTGAGCACTAATGTTGTGCTTAGTTGAAAGAAAAGTCAAAATGATTTTAAAGATTGTCATGATCATACTTTGCTAGTTGACATTCTTTTACTTATTCCATCTACATAGGAAATGATTCCACTTCTTTAACCCTACCACAAATCCCTAGAAATGAACATGAATATTAAGTTTAATACAATGCCATTGTTTTCATGGAAATTAGAATTTTGATAAAGATTTAAGATTTTTTCTAGAGATGTTGATAGTTACACTACTACAAAGGTTTAAAAAGTTATTCATCACACTCACTATTGTTGCCTTGAATGTTTTCCTTTGATCTCATTCCTTCGTAATGCCTTTATCTTATGCATTGATTATCATTAACATTTTTTTGACAATTATAGTAGCCTTTTATTTGAAACCCCTCATGAATATCATCTCCCTTAGTCTATAATGTGCATCCCAACTAATCATTACTTGGAATGTAACAAAAAAAATAGTCATTCCCTATCATATTCAAAAAATGTTCTCTACTTTTATATTTGTTTACCATTATCTACTCTTTATTTGCATATATCACATGAGTTTCTTGGTTCTCTCTTTGGAAAACTATCCTTAATGCATTGTGTAGAGTCTATTCACTTATTGCCATTGTAAAATATACTTTCTGATGGGGAAAGTTTAGGGTAGACTACCCAGTCTATGCCACTGATCCACACTAGGATCTTGGTGTTCTCCTAACACCTAACTTAGTCTATAGGATTTCCTATAATTTAGAACATCCCCTAACATTCCCTAACCTTCCCACTAGGCGAAATGATCAAAACTTGCTCCATGACTCACTTATCCTCCTAGGAGTGTAATTCTTCCAAAATACATATGTAGGTCTACCAAAGTTCCATAATAATAATTTGTCCAACTAAGGTTTTGATGAGTTTTAAGGTGCTATTGGAACACTTTTAGTATGCTTTAATGGATGGTAACAATGGGTTCATACCCAATTTTTGGGTTTCTTCACAAAAAGGCTACTAGAAGAGCCCCTAATTAGGTCTCCACTCGGATTTATAAGGCTAATAACTTATTACCCTTTTAAGCAAATAATCCACCTTGTGAGGTCTTCTAATGCATACATATGCCCAAAATGTAATAGAAAATCCTAACTCAACCTTTCACCAACATGGAAACATAAAGAACTTAGAATGATTCCAATTGAAGGTCAAGATACCATTCCCAACAAAGACAAAGGAGGAAACTTCAAAACCTATCCTAGCTTGAACACACAAGCATGAGCTATATGCTCTTATTGTATTCACATACTTCTTAAGAGAAGTTTATCACACCAAAATGAAATGGTGGGAGCCTTGGAAGGGTGCTTTTGCACCATATACTTTCATACTTTATGTATCTATTTACTTTGACTTCTTTTTTTATTAGCTCTCATGAAACTATCATACATTGGTGAGGGCCACATGTACCCACAACTATCAAAAGTACACTTCTTTAAAGAATCCAAACCATTATTCAATATAAGGAAATGAACTAAAAAACATCATAGTTTACAAATTTATCATTTAGGAGCATGTTAATGTGATTGGTATTTTTTAATGATAATGCAAAGGTAGTGAATGTATTCTTTTCTATTCAAAAATATGACATTACATAAGATAAGATCCTTGAGAAATCCTCATAATGATGCAAAATAGTGATCTCTATCATTCCTTTGATAGTTTTGAAACAATCTTATAAACCTATGGCACATTAGAATATGTGACATATTAAGCCTACCTCTAATAAACCCTTAAGATCATGAGTTATCATGAGGAGGAAAAGTTATGATCCCTTTAGAATCTTCTCCTTCTACACATCACACCATGTTTTCTCCATGATATTTTCAATGTGGGGGAGATAAATAGAAACTTATGAACTCTTGTAAGCCCCTTAATGTGTCATTATCTTTCTTAGGGACATTTCAATTCAACATGCCCAAGAATGTTTGAGCACTCAACAGGATAGGATGAGGTTGGGACTATTGTTTACCTAGCCACCCAAAGCTAACAAAATAGATAGTTCGATCCTAGGATGAAAGCTGAGAGAGATTTGGTAGTTGGCAACTTTGAACTGACCAACACTACAAGTTTTAGCATCACCCAAGATGGTGTCACAAAATCAAAATAGAGTAAGATATCCAAAAAGTGAGAGAGGTTATTGTGGGTCTTTACAACATGGTCCTAAAGGAATTGGAATCGAATGCATACCTTGTACAAGCTCCGAGATATGCCCTGTCAAAAATTGCTTCCCTATGGCATTTAGTGACCCTTAGGGACATTTCAGTTCAGCATGCTTGAGAATGTTTGAGTGCTCAATGGGATTGGACAAGGTTGGGGATAGGGTTTACCTAGCCACCTAAAGCTAATGGAATAGATAGTTCGATCCCAAGATGAAAGGTGAGAGAGATTTGGTAGTTGGCAACTTTGTACTGGCCAACACTACAAGTTTCAACATCACCCAAGATGTCATTGTAAAATCACAATAGAGTAAGATCTCCAAAAAGTGAGAGAGGCTACTGTAGGTCTCTACAACATAGTCCTTTGGAACTAGAATCACATCCATACTTCACACAAGCTTCGAGATATGCCTCATCAAAGATCGCTGCCATATGGCATTTAGTGACCCTTAGCGACATTTTGGTTCGACATGCTGGAGAATGTTTGAGTGTTCAATTAGATGGGAAAAGCGTGGGGATAGGGTTTACCCAGCCACCTAGAGCTAATACAATAGATAGTTTGATCCCATGACCCTTTTTCCACTAAGTTGCAAATTTAAGCAACTTTTACAACTTTCAACATTGCAACTTTGCATAAAAAGTACAATTTTTACATTTTCCACTTGATTCCAATTCTAAAACTTGGAAAAAGTTCAAAAACACTAAAAAAATTTATTTCCAAATGCTTAGCCCTTCACCAATTACAAAACTCCTGCAAAGTTGTTAGCATTTTTGCAATTTTGCTTTGACAACTTTTGCAAATTTTTGTAATTTTTGACATCTTAACTCCTAGACTCCTTAAACTTAACCTAATGACCCTAAGGAGCTTTTTAACCTTCTAATAAACATAAAAATTCTCTTTTCCTTGAACAATCACCTATATTGCTCATTTTTATGCCTAAAAAGTGACCCATAGTGTAACAACAGAGACTTGGTCCAAAACAATCACACCTCATCTTTTGAAATGTTATAGAGGAGAAAAAATGATATCCTAATCTTCAATTTATTTTCTTGATGTTATGAAAAAATGTGGAATAAAATGCAAGAGGATAGCATTTTATGCAAGAGGAAAACATTTTATGCATTTTTTCTCTTTTTACATTATCACTTTGGAAAAGTGGAAATATTACTAACCTAGTTTGAAAATCAAGTCTGTTTTAGTTATCTTATTGAATTATTGTATCTTCTTCCATGCCAGTTACAACTAGATATAAGAAAAAGATAAACGATTCATGCACTTATTCTCTCAAGGAGTAAAATTTTCACACAACCTCAATGTTGACAACTTGATTCAAAAGGAGGAACCTTCATGTTTAGAAGTTGTTATGAAATAAATGGAAGAAATGAGGAAGGAGCCTACTATGATCAACTTGACCAATGACCAATGACATTCAAACTACAAAACAATATGCTTCTCCACTTGAATATTGACTCAAAAAAAATTAATGTCTCTAGTAGAGGTAAACCATCATGGCTTTCCAAATCTAAGCGCACCTGTAATCCTCTAGGAGGATCACTTGAACTTGTGTTGAATACTTTGATATTGAATAAGATCATTACACTACCATATAACTATAAACCTTATGAACCCAAGGTTAAGCTTAAATTTTGGAATGATAATCACTATTACATATATGATAGGAATAAGGGTCATAAGATTAAAAATTATGGTTTATAGAACCTAACTTTAATTCATCAATATGTTTGTAATAAGGTCAAGGGATAGATCTCATGATCTTCCTATGACCCATCCATTTTGTTAAGGACACAAGACCCCTTGGTGTGTTTATAAACCTTGGGAATCATTTCGTCCTAATGGATGATACGTTAGTAATTTCATGTTTTTCTAGGTGTGTCTTCAAGGTTTGGAAGACTACCAAGGTTTCTAAGTGTTAATCTACTTTAAATGTAACATTTCTTGCTATAGCGGCAAAAGTTGCTTAAAAGTTGTCAACAACTTTTACAATTTGCTAAGCATCTTTTTGGTTTAGGAGTCCCAATGGCTCAAACCATTTGATTGTTGAGTGGAATGGTTGGAAAAAACCTATTTAGGCTTGAGACATTTGAAAATGGATAAAGAGGGAATATCTAATTGTAAACTTGCTTTCAAATCAATAAAATATACTTGTTTTAGTGCAATTTCTTGACATTTTGCAAGTACAATATAGAAGAATAAGAGGTGGATGATGAATTTTTTGATTTGAAAGTTGATTCTAAGTGTATAAAGGCTTTTGGAAATGGTTTGAAGTTTTTATCCTATTTCTTTCAAAAGTAATCGAATTTATAAGCTTGCTAGTTTGAGAAACCCTCAATTTCAGTTTTTTGGCATTCAAATGGCCCTAACTTGCTAATCGACTAGTGGAATTTCTTCTCCACTTGTATGAGGAAAGTTAGGGATGTGTACTATAAGATTTTTTCAGTTTTGGAACAAGAATTAAAGGCATTAAATTTTAGGAGGAAGCCCTAGGTCAAATATCACCATGTATTTGACTTGTTTTAAGGAGACCATATTAGATAAAGAGATGGAGAGACTTTAAGGACTTGGCGATCAAACAAACTATCCCTTTTTGAGTTAGTAGAACACCCTAGAAGTGAAGTTTTGGTTCTATGCACCCATTCCTAACCTCTTGTTTTGAAACCCAAGCCTAACCTAACTGATTAGGCCTATGGACTTAGTCAGGGTTATGATATGCTGGAGTGGAGTCAATCTCTGCAACTTTGGGGTTTGACAGAACTTGAAAAAGGGTATCTAAAAGTGTGATTTTTTCTTTAATTCTTTTGGAAAGTTTTGAAGTTAGTGGAAAAAATTAGGGATTGGAGACCTAATAAGATTTTAGGTCCTTCCTTGCAATTTGTGTTGTGGGTTGTTTGGAGTGCAACCAGTGGTGGATTTTTCTTAGTTGGGTTGTGACTAAGTAGTTTCTAGCCTTTGTTGGAAGTTGTGAGGCCTAGAACCATAATATCCCTATTTTACCCAAATTAAGGGAACTAGTCCTTAATGGCTTGATTTGGTTCAAATTGCTTTGTGTCATACTTGTGTATGGTGAGTCTTAAAGCCCTTATAGTGGATCCTTGTAGAGGTATACACTTGTTGAAGTGAAAAAAACCAATTTTTCAATCCTTTGAACAACTTGAGTGTTGGTTTTGGGGTTGGGTCTTAAGGTTGTGCTTCCATCAAATTATATGAAACTTAAATACCTCATTCAAGATCTCATTGATGATAAGAAAGTTGGGGTGGATGGCATCATGAGTAATACTGATCATAAGATTTTCAATGAGCCCAAGTACCCAAGCATGAACAAGAAGAAAGTTTTAGGAAGAAAAATAGGATGCAAAGATCAACTACAAATGATTGAGCCAACTTGTGAGAACATAAACATGATTACATCTAAAGCGAAAAAAGAAGGCTACAAATCAAACATTGATGAACCAACTATGATTATCCTTAAGGGTGTGGATTCTTCCACACAATCACAACCTTGCAATCTTCAGACTAAGAGCGAACAAACATTACAACCTATGATCATCCTTAAAGGATTTGACCCCCAAACCTATACAAAACAAATAAAAGATAAAAGCATGTTGGTCATAATATCATTATTGGTAAAATGTTCTAAATGCAAAGAATTATTTGTTTGAGGTTCTAGCAATGATCAAGTGGCTTACTGAATGACTTGATGAGTCTTGGAAACTTCTCCCATTATATCCTTGCTTTTGCCAATTTGAAGTTTCTCGTTACATGCACACAATCATGACTCTACATCAAAAAACATTCACATTCTAAAATTTTTCATGTTCTTTCATTACATTTTGATCTAGATAACAAATTGTAAACTTTCACTTATTCAAATGACTAATCTAAAAATGGGTCCTATTAAAGAATCTAATATAAATTCAAATAATGTGTCTAGATTCTAAACAAATCAAAACATAAAATTTATGATTTAAACTTGTCTCATCACTTACACATAATAAAAATACCCACCTTGTCATGTGGATAGTCTTGGGGGAGAGGTTGCAACATTGTATTTGGATCCAACTGATCACTCTTTCTCTCTCTCTCCCTTTCTCTTTATTCAATCTAATGAGCCAACTGGATCTACTCTATATTTTAATGTCTCAAGTATTGCCTCATGGTTTGACTTGCAAACTTTCCAAAGAATATTATTATGTGGTTTTCCACCATATTTTATCAATTGGACATTTGATGTGACAACAAGGTTTGAATAATGAAGAATCTTCCTCTCTGTTTGCCAATCCTTGAATAACCACAAGTTAGGGTTCTTCATAGATTATCATCTAAGCCAATGTGCCAGTTACAACCACCACAATGACATGGTACTCTAAACCTTCACCATCTATAACTAAGTGAACCAATTTTCTTTTGGCTTGGACATAATGACACAAACAATAATTTGTCCGTTCTTCATTATCTTCAAGTGCAATAATAGCAAAAACATGGCCTATAATTACAAATGTACAAAATGCGGTTATTAATCCAAAAAATACTTAGGTAAAAGTTATAAAGTTACATATTGAAATTACAAAGATATATAAATATATATATTACCAGGTTGCACTAGATCAGACAAGTGGTCAAAGGCAATAGAAAAATCCATCTCTACTATTTACAGTGCTTCTGGGGGATGATAGGTGTCAATTGGGTCCAAAACCTATATATCCCATTTGTCCACCCATTCAGTTGACTCACAATCATCCAAATTTTTCTCTGCACATGATGGACAATAGCATGCGATTTTTTGTGTGTGGATGCTCCATGAACCTACATCAAAGCTTCTAAAAGAGTGCAACTCACTAGATCCTATTAGTGTGCAATAATCCTCATATGGTGCAATGTTAGTATTATCTATCAACCAAAAAAATCTATGAACCATAGACTCACCTTCCTTACCTGGACCCATTGTAGCATTACACCACTGGATGATGGATTTTTCATTTATCAATATTGCTTCATCTTTGTAATTTAGTTCTTCACGAGATAAGGCTCTTTTGATGCATGTGCCTACACCATCGTGCTCTCCCTTTCCATGACTAGTCTCTATGAAATTCCACATATAACAATTCTACACAACCTGTGCATCCTACTCAACTAATAGAATATCTATGCATTCTTGAATTGAGATGCACAATTGTCTAACCAAATAATGTGTTGATGATATGTTATGCCCTTGTTAGCCAAATCTCCATAAAATAGTTGAAAATAACTATGTACAAACTCCATAGAATGTGATCGATCATCACTAATGTAAAAATGGTACTCCCTCAAAATCTTCCTACCATCTTCTATACTTGTAGGTGAATACATGAATTCTATGTGAAAAAATATGAAAACCCATTGAGAAGTATAATACTTTTCTTGCACCTCATTTTGTGGTTGTAGTGTGTAGTTCTTTGCAAAGTCTACAACCAAAACAATGGTATCTAGTGAAAACATATCCTCGCACAACTTGAATTGCAAATCTAGCTATCAAGCTCTATGTGTATGCCTTGCATACTCATAAATAATATTTTCATGAAAAATCTTCATGAACTCATACAATGGAATCTTTTTAATGACTAAATCACATCTTTTACCCTATTTCTCATCTTTTAGAGCATATGTCACCATCTTAAATTTTTTGTAATCTACTATTTCATTTCAAATTGCATGTGTATTATCCATATATTGACAAGTTGATAAAAGTTGCAAAGAACCACAAAATAAGCATGTACCCTCCAAGTTAACATAAAATGTTGGATATGAATTCCCTTGAAGATCATGGTGGCTCATTCATGTCACAATCCTACAAAACAAACTCAAAATTCAAAAACACACATATATGCCTAAAAACATCAAAATGGTTAGAAAATTCAATATGTATCCTACAACAACAAGTTGTGTGTGTGTGATTTATCTTCACATAAAAAAGTTTACCCATCTCAAAAAATATTTGACTTATTTGAATTTGAGATACATACCAATAAATTTTGCAAAAAATTGTGTTTGAGTTGAGTCCAAAAAATGTTTCGCATGTGGGTCGTAATTTTGGCTATCAATCCTCCTTCTTACAACATCTCTTTGATTAGGGGAAACACGTGTGTTATTTTTTCAAAAATATTTGATCAATGATTTCAAAGCTTCACTAATTTCTTTATCCTTTCACGGTAGTCTACCACTAAATGTCCATAACTCATTTTTTTTTGGATCTTCCAATCTCTTATGCCTTAGCATGGCTCTCCTTAGAGTACCTCTACCAATTTTCAATTTTTTTCTTGTCTTTCTCATGAGTCAAGATTTTTTCATTTGGGTACTTAGTATTATTGATGTAAGTACTTTTCCTATGATCTTACTATCTTTGGTGTGTGATTTAGAACCCACTTTGTCATAAGCACTCATTAGATTTTTTACAATGTCTTTTTCATTTGAATTGTCCATCATTCTTAGCCCAAGAATCTTCATGATAGGCCTAAATTTCAAATTCCTCATCATTTCAACAAATAATTGGCATTGACCTGTAATATTTAATTCTTCAAAAAATAATCTCCACATACAATTAACTTTTATTTGACAAGTATGCTTGCTAATCTTGTCAAGCATTGATTTCAAAATGTTAGTATCAATATCAATCAAATATTTTGGTCTTCTAAAATGAATTCTAGAAGGTGTTATAATCTCTTCCATTCCTTTAACATTTTGAACATCAACACAAGGTTGAGTGTATTGCATACCTTGAACCAAAGATGGTGTGCCTTGGCAATAAGATGCAAAAGATGGAATATCACCTACTTGATATGTTGATGTTGTGCCTTCAACATGACATGATGGAGTGTGTACATCATCAAATCTATAAATTAGTGTCTCTTCAACATGAGAGGATGATATGACTCCAACATTGGAAGATGGTGTAGCTTCACAATTCAATTGTCTTCTTGAGTGTAATAGTCTCATTTGTTCTCTTTGTCTTACCAATTCTTCCTCTTTATTTCTTTGTATCGGTGGTTCTTGATCCTCTTCAAAAGTCAATTCTTCATTATTGCTTTGCAATTTTCTTTTTTCATGTAGTAGTTTCATTTTATCTCTTTTAATTTCCAAATCTCTCTCCCTATCTTCATTTGTTTGAGTTTTTGGTTTCTTCCTTGGCATGATGATGATTTCTACATGTCAAATTATTCAAACATCTGAATTACTAACAATGTGTAAATTACAAATCATTCAAATACATATAAAAATTACAGTTATTTCAATGAATACACAATATATATCAAAAAACTTGACAAATTTATAACCATTTCAAAATAACATTTTATTCAAACATATAGATTTCAATGAATTCACTATATATTAAACAACATGTCAAGTTATAATCAAATTTGTATCTATATATCAACAAACAATATTTAAAAAGGATTGCACTAACCTTTTCTATAGAAAGAATATTCAAAAAGCCTTCAAATAGCATATCCAATAATTGAATTTAGTGTTTGCTAGCTTCAAAGAGTCTTCAAATAGTGTTTGTTGACTTCCAATTGCTTGAAACTCATGTTTTCTATTAGAACAAGAGAATGCACAACATAAAAAAAGTAGTGAATGGATGAAATGGGACCCAAACTTGCTTTGTGACCATTTTTGGGTGATTTGACATAGTGCATACGCACTATGTCAAAACACATCTCTCCCTATCTCACCATCCCCCATTCCCTACTCTATCTCTCTCTACTCTCTCCCTCCTCTCCTATCCCCTACTCTCTCCCATCCCCTACTCTCTCTCTCTCTCTCTCTCTCTCTCTCTCTCTCTCTCTCCCCCCCTCCCCTCTCTTACTCACTCTCCCATTGCCTACTCTCTCTCACTCTCCCTCTCCTACTCCCTCTCCCATCACCTACTCTCTCTCACTCTCTCTCTCCCCCATCCCCTATGCTCTCACTCTCTATCCTCTCCCATCCCCTATATTACACAAACTCACATCCCCCTTCTCTCTCCCTCTGACACTCCCTCTCCCACCACCTAGTCTCTCTCTCCCATCTGCTACTCTCTCTCTCTCTCTCTCTCTCTCTCTCTCTCTCTCTCTCTCTCTCCCTCCCCTCTCCCATCCCATAAACTCTCTCTTTTACAAATACACACTCCCATCCCCCCTCTCTCTCCCCTCTCCCATCTCTTACTCTCTAGATCTCTCTCACACACTCCCATCTCCCCTCTCTCTCCCTCTCCCACTCCCTCTCCCACCGCCTTATCTCTCTCTCTCTCTCTCTCTCTGTCCATTTCTAATCTCTCTCTCCCATCCCCTACTTTTACTCTCTCTATCCCATCCCCAATTCTCTCTCATCCCCTACTTTCTCTCTCTCTCATTTACACACATTCCCATTCCCCCTCTCTCTTTCCCTCTCCCACTCCCTCTCCCACCACATACTCTCTCTCCCCCATCCCCTACTCTCTCTCTCCCCCCTCCCATCCCCTACTCTCTCTCTTTCATAGACACACACACACACTCCCATCCCCCCTCTCTCTCTCCTCTCTCATACCCTACTCTCTAGATTTTTCACACACACTCACGTCCCCCCTCTCTCTCCCTCTCCCACTCCCTCTCCCACTACCTAATATCTCTCTCTCTCTCTCAAATACTCTCTCTCCCTCTCTAATATCTCCCTCTCATCCCCTACTCTCACTCTCTCCCATCCCCTACTCTCACTCTCTCTCCCATCCCATACAAGCTCTTTCTACCACCCCCTACTCTCTCACACACTCTCACTCATTCCCCCTCTCTCTCCCTCTCCCACTCTCTCTCCCACTACCTACTCTCTCTCTCTCTCCCCTCTCCCATCTGCTAAACTCTCTCTTTCATAGATGCACACTCCCATCCCCCCTCTCTCTCTCCTCTCCCATCCCCTACTCTCTAGATATCTCACACACACTCCCATCCCCCCTCTCTCTCCCTCCCACTCCCTCTCCCACTGCCTACTATCTCTCTCTCTCACTCTCTCCATCTCTACTCTCTCTCTCTCCCATCTCCTACTCTCACTCTCTCTCTGCCACCCCTACTCTCTCTCCCATCCCCTACTCTCTCTCTCTCTCTCTCTCTCTCTCCCCTCTCCCATTCCCTACACTCTCTCTTTCACACACCCATCCCCCACCTCTCTCCTCTCCCATTCACTACTCTATCTCTCACTTGCTCTCCCTATCCCACTCCCTCTCCCACCGCCTACTCTCTCTCTCTCTCTCTCTCTCTCTCACTCTCTCTCTCTCTCTCACTCTCACACTCTCACTCTCTCCCTCTCTACACTCTCTTTGCCTTCCCCTACTCTTTCTTACATTTTCACTATCTCTCCCATTCCCTACTCTCTCTCTCTCTCTCACACACACACACACACACACATTTCCATTCTCCCTTTCTCCCCATCTCCCACTCCCTCTCCTGCCCCTACTCTCTCTCTCTCCCATCCCCTACTCTCTCTTGAGCTACTCTCTCTCTCTCCCCGCTCTCCCATTCCCTACTCTCTCTCTTTTACACACATGCACTCCCATCCTCCTCTCTCTCACTCTCCCTCTCCCACTCCATCTCCCATCGATTACTCTCTCTCTACCCTATCCCCTACTCTCAATCTCTCTCTCCCATCCTATACTCTCTCTCTCCCCATCCCCTACTCTCAATCTCTCTCTCTCTCCCATCCTGTACTCTCTCTGCCCCCCCTACTCTCTCTCACACTTCCTCTCTCTCCCATCCCCTACTCTCTCTCCCCTCTCCCATCTCCTACTCTCTCTCTTCTCTCATCCCCTACTCTTTAGATCTCACACACACACACACCCATCCCCCCTCTCTCCCACTCCCACTCCCTATTCCATTTCCTACTATCTCTCTCACTCTCTCACTCTCTCCCTCTCTACTCTCTCTCCCCTCTCCCATCCCCTACTTTCTCTCTTTGCCACCCTACTCTCTCTCACACTCTCACACTCTCTTCCATGCCCTACTCTCTCTCACATACACTCCCATCCTCCTCTCTCTCTCTCTCTCTCTCCCTCTCTCACTCCCTCTCCCATTACCTAATCTCTCTTTGCCATCTTGCACTCTCTTTGCCACCCCTACTCACTCTCTCACACTTCCTTTCTCTCCCATCCCCTACTCTCAATCTCTCTCTCCCATCTCGTACTCTCTCTGGCACCCCTACTCACTCTCTCACACTTTCTCTCTATCCCATCCCCTACTCTCAATCTCTCTCTCCCATTCTATACTCTCTCTTTGCCACCCCTACTCTCTCTCACACTTCCTTTATCTCCCATCCTGTACTCTCTCTACCACCCCTACTCTCTCTCACATCCCCCATTCTCTCTCTCCCCTCTCCCATCCCCTACTTTCTCTCTATCTTTCTCTCTCTCACACACATATACATAACCATCTCCCCTCTCTCTCTTGCTCTTTCTTTGTGTCTCTTCTTCCCTCTCTATGCATTATTTAGGTCTCAATGGTGCATGTGCACTATAGTGTGCATGTGCTATTGAGACCCAAATTCAAAAGGCTTTAAATAGTGCGTACACACTATAGTACACATGCACTATAGGGTGTACACACTATTCAAAGCTTTGCATTAAACCAAGCCTAAGGTTGGTTTTTTCTTGGAGATCCACCCCAAAGGTTTGGAGTCTATAAACTAGTTTGAGACATGTTTTGCTACAAACATACAAAAAATGATTGATTTTTCTTGTGTTCTCTCTTTCAAGATTCCTCGTGGTTGACCATTGATAAGATCAGGTTACATGACATTGTAGGTCTCTGTGTTAGCTATAAAACCATATAATTTATTTTTAATTTGAACTATTTCAAGCCTTTCATCTATACTTTATTTTGAATGTATGTCCATTTTTTGTCAAAAACCAACATGTACTAATTGGTTTGTAGATTTTATCTCATTCATCAAATTTTGCAACAACTTAGGTTTTTAGAAACTAGACTCCATCCTACACACTTTGAAAAAAAGAAGTTTTGATTTTAGATTAGTTTTCAATCATTTCTAGGGGGAGCACACAGATATTTCACATTTTTGGGATCTGTCTAGTTAAAAAATTCATTAAAAAAATACACATTATAAAATTTTCCTAAAAATTTGGGACAAACTACATAGTGTTACGTAACTTTTGACTAGAGTGATTAAAGAATTTCAAAAAAAAAGTTGAAATTTTAGAAGGGCCACACTTTGTACTATGTTATGTTTTTTTTTGGAATAAATAGTACCACTTTCTATGGCCCCCTTTTTTGAGGACCTAAAAGTAAACCATTTTGAAAAGAAATTAGTAGTTTAGAAACTAGATTCAAAGGACCACTACTTTTCTTTTTGTCATACCTTAAATTTTTTAGCGTAACTATCTTCAAATTCTTGTTGAAGTTCAGAAATTGCTGATTTTAGAAAAAAGGTGTCCACTTATAACCCCCCTCTTGGCACCACAACTTGGCCTTATGAGAAGGCTAACATTCACTCCCGATGTTGGAGTAGGAAAATTGACAATCTAGAAAAGGTTTGGCTATAATATAATCCAAAATAAGAAGACCACTGTGGATAAAGGTAAACAAATAATAGGATCCACTAGTGTTGTCTTGGAAGAAAGACCTAATGAGCCCTCTCCTAAGAGGCAAATAATAATGAAAGAACAAGGTCCTCACATTGAGGAATATTCACCTACCCAATCCCCTTTGCAGATTGGAGAGGAGAAGCTCACTAGAGAGCAAGTTGAATAGCTAGGATCCCAAGGGGGAGTTTTTATTACCTAGGAAGAGTCGGATGAGGGAAACCTTCAAGAGCCTTTGATGCTAAGCCTTGATTTGATAGTGGCAGATTATAGAGGAAAGGAATTAGATCCTATAATTGAATAGGCTGGTTATGAATTTTTGTCTAATGATAGTTTTTTTAGAACAAGAGACTTCTACCAATTTGCATGGAGAGAAAATATGGGAAAATATGAGGAAAAATGTAATAGATTAAGAATAGAGCATCCAGAAATGGAGGAGGCAGCCATGCAGAATCAAGTAAAGGAAGAAATGATGCAAGAATTCCAAAATATAACCCTTGAACAAGGGAGATAGATGGTAAAAGAATCTAATATTCTACTGCTACCAAATTGGGATATAGCAGATGCTCTAGTTTTTAATTTTGTTTCTAATAAATTAAACATATAGGACCAAAGCAAGAAAGAAATAAAAGGTGCCACCTTCAATGAAGATCAAGCTACCTTAGTTGTTTGGTCATTAAGGAAAGGATCCAAGACTCTCTCATCATAGTTAGATGATATTGGATTAATGGGAAATATCATTGTAAAGAGAGTAGAAAATACTACCCATGTGGAGGCTATACATTTGAATGTTGGAACATCTCACTTAGCTTTGGCCACTACAAAATGAGATGAGAAGGAAAGATTGGAATTATGGGCTAAGTATGAGAAGGTTTTGGAGGCTTACAATAAAGAAGTTCAAAAAAGAATTGAACTTGAAAATAAAATAAGAGGATAGTCTTCCAGACCAAATATCACATACCCTCACCCACCCATGGATCCTTTTAAATCCACTCCCCTTATTGAGATTCCTAATACACCACAAAGGCCATAGTACTATACAACTGAAGATTTTGAAGAAGAGAAAAGTAAATTGTGGGCATTACATGTAGAGTTGAATGTGTAGTATGAAGCTAAACTGAGAAAGGCTCTCATGTATTTGGTTGACAGAATTGAATGGCCATTGTTCTATGATCAGTTAGCAAGGGTAATAAGTATATGGGAGGAGATAAAAGAAAATGACAAGACTTTGAAACCCATTGTCAATAAATGGAGTAAAAGGAGAAAAAAGGTCACATTTCTATGTTATCCTATCATAAGATCTTCACATGACCACATTGAAATAACTTATGATCTTGCTAATGATCTTCCAAAATTTGATGATAAGAGAGTTGAACTACAAAGAAGAATTGTAAGTTGTTTGGATAAGTATAAAAGTAAGAAATTTGATTTATTCCCACTTGCTTTAGATAAGAAGAATAAAGATGAATGGGCTAAAGAGTTAGATGATTTATTTTGTTTGAGAATGAATAAATTCATTAATGAAACAAGACATGCATGGTGGGAAACCAAAACAAAAGAAATGGTGAAGGTGTTGGAAATACTCAAGACTAGCTAGGTTACTAAGAGGGAAGGAGTGAATTAGTAACCTCAAAAAATTTATCAAATTTAGATCTTAATTGTAGTAATCAAATTACCATTTAGTTCATCAAATCTGATCTAATTGCATGCATGAGAAACATAAAACATTCATAACACTTGAACACAATGATTTGGTGACCCAAAAACCTTCCAAATAGAAAGTAAAACTAGGGCGGGGATGATACCCAAAAAAATTCAATATTGTAGCATAAAGTTGGTCGGTTAAGGCTTATATTGATCACTTTTGATGATCTGCATTACTAGGAGCAATTAGGACTACTAGGTCCACCTTGTTAGAGGTTTTACAAACACACAATGAAGTATGTACTCAGTAAAGAGATTTGAGAAAAGACTATTAAGTCTACCTTGTTAAAGGATTTGAACTAGTTTCACCTCTTAGGGTGAAGCAGTAGATCTCTGACTTACAATTGAATTATTGATAGAGATTTCTTGAAGTACTAATGACCTTTATGTGATGGATTTGTCTTTTGCTACTCATTTACTAATATGGCCTTATAATACAATTTGTCTACTGTTGATTCACATTCACATGCTTCTTTTAAACATTATTGTCACACTTGGATATGATATAATACATTACATATATATCAATCCAATTTACATAATTAAAAAGTTGGCCATCATACAAGTTAACACCAATATTACAAAGTCAGGCCATATGTAGATACTTAGGTTCTAAAGACTGACTTGGTGAAGTTCTGATACTTGATGTCCATTGTCATTTCTCAGCATCATTATGCACTAGGTAGAAGTAGAAGCTTAGTCGATACTAATCACTTCAATGTAGTCTTGAACTCATTCTACACTGGTGACTCGGTAGATACTATGTAACTCGGTATAAACTAAATTACTTGTTTACCATGACTACACTTGGTAAACACTAATCTCCATACAACTTAGTTAACACTAGCTTCACTTTACATGAACTACTAGCTCAATAGAAATTGCAAATCTCAGTAACAACTGGAATACTCGGGTTGAATTGTAGTGCTTAGTGGCTACTAAAATACATGGAAAACACTTGTAGATTGTTCAATAAGCTCGGTAGCCATATAGAATCTAAATAAGTGTTGTCACTAATAAAAAACTTGACTGAATGTCAACAATCTCCCCCTTTGGCATTAGAGACAAAAACACTTATTAGCCAAAATTTATATACATCTCAATGTGATACTAACTCGATATTGTATATTATTTTAGAGATTTTTCAAAACTTTTCTTTGTAAGCATATACAATATACTATATCTGCAAATTCTCTGTTATATACACTTTCTCCCTTTGCATGATTCTCCCCCATACAATATACATAGCATAACAAGTATCTCTCCCCATATATAGCATATTAAGTGTTTCTCCTCCTTTTTGACAATAATGCCAAAAATCTATTCAGAACTTATTTACATGGAGACACCAAAATGAGAAAGAAAATCAAAATGTACCTTAAGAATGAGTGATAAGGTCTTATCCCAGTTCTCTCACAAAACTTTGAACATATGTAGAGCAACTTGCACTTCAACAGATAGTTGTATCATGTGATCTACAATGGAGAAGTTGTTGTGATGGATCAATGTTTTTGAATAAACAATATGCTTCTAGATTGTATCCATGATGGGAAGGATCATATTCTGAATATCTATCAGTGTAGACTGGATCCTTGCTTCTTCTCTCAACAACTTTTCTTTCATATCTAACGAGAATCTAATTTTCATATGATGTGTAGAGCTTGAACTAGAGTCAAGTTGCAACTACTATGTACTAGCCTTTAGATCTACATCAATCTTTCTTAATTTTATCTTTATCTCCTTTGTGAACTTGAAAACATCAAATAACTTTCCAAAAAGTGATGTTACATTTATGCAAGAGTTTTCAAGATTGGTCGAAATTGAGGAAAGCTCCACTTGTTGGATAGCTATTTGTTGAGCACTGTGCTCAAGCGCTTTATTATTGTTGGTATAAATATGTATTTACTATTTATACTTACTTAAGTTTACTTAGGTTAATGCATTATTTTATTATATTTCATTATTTTATTATTTTATTTTGTGAGACACTTAGGATTTTGCGCACCTTTTTGAGTAGTCATATTGACAACACAAAAGTACACACCTCTATTTTAGCACATGGTGTCTACAAAACTAGAGTTTGCATTATTCACTAAGTTGTCATGTAGAAAATACACTTATTCACACTCCTTGTTTAGCACATGTTATCTACAACACTAATTTGTGTGTTACACCCTTGTAGGCTTATCCTCTCATCATCGCACTTACTTCTGTGCTTAATGGAGGATAACCCATATCTGGTGGACATGTGCCTAGTTGTATGACTTATCATGTAGCTAATTCTGAGGCATTCTAGATGTCTCTCAAAGGCCTTTATATACATGCACTCCTAGTGTACTCTTAATGCATATTGAATAAATATATTGTCATTTTGATCATACTCTCTTTTTTTGGTCTACAATTGTGCTTGTGTTTGAGTTCTTAGTTCTTGGGTGAATTTTTCCCTAAGCCAAATTCTTACATGGTATTAGAGCTTGGATATTTTTTCTTCACATAGCCATTTGAGACCATTGTTGCTTCAACACCTCAGCCCAAATCTGGAGTACTACAAAAATTGGGAGTGCCTAGAGCCAGATCTAACCTTGCCATTGTGTTTGGAATGTTGATTCATTGTGAATCGACTATAAACTCAGCTACCTTAGGCCAAAGTCAATTGTGAATTTTTTTTGCAAATCAACACTCAGAGGCCTCGATTTGCAATTTGGGTATGGTCATTTCCACATCTATTTCATTAATTTTTTCGGTCTATAATATAATTCTCTACAATTTTTTATTGCACTATTTTGAATTTTTTTCCCCTTTGGGTAGGTAGCAGAGAAATTTTTTTACAAGTACCGAGCTATCAGATCCTAACCCTACATAGAGTATATTCTATTTGTTCCCAGAGGAATATTTGGTGAGCTATTTCCCTAAATTTGGCATCGCATTGTACAAATTTTGGCTACTGAACACATACCAACCGAGTTTATAAATTTGACAACTACATAGCACCAGACAACAAACCAGTTAGAAAACTAGCAGAGAGCACCACCATTTGTGGGCTTCTCTTTCTTTTGCATTTGTGGCATTTTATTTATAACTCATGTGAGGTTCAGCCCCACATCCAATGTGGGACTAAACACCCACATTTTAGTGTCACATCTACCTAGTGACACATATTTATGGTAGTGATAGTTCACTTTCCCGACGTCTTTCCTAGTTTCTGGCGTAGACCATGACTTGCCCACCGGTGGCGACTATCTTTCACTAGAATTTTAAAACTAGCCCTATAACTTGTGCTTCCTCCCATGGCAAGAATATTCTAGTGATCATTATCAAATTTTGGCCTACTTTTTTTCAAGCATCCGATAGCAACACATGTCTCTATCTGAGCACTCCATGAGAACCACATACCTTACAATGTGCCACGAGACATTCACATTGTTGCCCACATGGCTTGATCTAGCCTCACTATATAGACACATCATCGTCGACACTATATCCATTTTTTGCCACATCAACCACAAACTATACCTAACATTTCAAATCCATACAACACCACATGTATACCATATGAGTGACATTAGCAATTCATACAACCACATTAGCAAAGGAGTCTTTTTTCACTGACATCATCATTTTTCTAGGTTAAAATTGATGGCTATCTAACTATCAAAACTAGGCCTTTTATAGCTACTATGATGCCCATTTGAAAGTCAAATTTAAGCTAGCAATTTTCCTTCTAGACCGCTCTCTAGATTGCTTTTTGATTTGGTAGCCTAACTTTGTGAGCCCATAACTTGGTCATCTGGACTCCAATTCAGGTGCATTTTTTTAAAAATTGGGTAGAATTTCCTAAAATTTCTAGTGGTGGTGTTCTTTTCTAGTTTTGTTACAAGGATTTTTTAGAAATTGTATTTTTTGGCAACTATACTTGCTTAATCTTGCATTTTGCAACTTCAAATGCTCCGTATGAGCTCATCTGGTCACCTTTTCAGGTTTTATTTTTATTTTTAAGTGCATTATTTTTTGTCTAATTTTAAGATCTAAAGTCAAATTCTAGGTTTTTGTGGACAAAAATTTGACTTTCAGAACTAGGACTTTTTCTAGATTATAATTACTTTGGTTACTTTTCAAAATTGTTGTACATCTGAGCTACAGTGCTTAGTGATAGATTTGGGATTCAATAGGTAGTTGTAAAAGAAAAATCAAAAACTCCACTTTGTTCATTTTGACAAGTGGCCCATTGTACACACACTACTTATAAAGTGCCAAAAGCATCTTTTTTGGGGGGTATTTTGATTGAGTGAAAATGGGGTGTGTGTACTGTGTTCTTGTGTCTATCTTTTGTGCTCTTTTCATTTTTTGCATCATGGGTTCATTTAAATGTCCACCTTTAACTTCATGCAATTATTCTACATGGAAAGATATTGCATGGAGTAGATTAATGGAAAAAGGTTACAATCTTTATGTTGATGGTACAATTACCAAACCTATTGATGCTAAAGAACTCATTGAATGGGAAAAAAAATGACCGACAGGCTTTAGGAATTATCAAGAATTGTGTACATAGAGATCTCTTCTTTCACAATGCCAGTTGTATAGAATCCAAATCAGCTCGGGACAAACTTGAATCATTATATGGTAAGGTGTATGAGGAAAAGGGGTTTTAGATTGAGGATGATCTACTTCTCTTGTATCCAAAGAAATTTGACACAATTCAAGATTACATCAACAAAGACAATGGGTATAGGGGACTTCTTAAGGACTGTGGAAATCCCATGAAGGATGAAAAGTTGATTCATCACATCCTAAAGAGGCTACCTTTAGAGTATGCTTCCTTTTTTTTGAGTTTTAATACTCACAGGTTGACCATGGGAATTCCTTAACAGAAGCCTTCATTTGATGCCTTTGCAGAGATGTTGATTGTGGAAAAATCTCGCTTGATGGATTTAGGACTTCTCACAACATCAAAGACCAAAATCCTTGGTGGTTAGTGATGAGCACCAATCATGTCAAGGAGGGAAAATTTCTAGCAATAATAAGAAGAAGTAGTGAAAGAAAAAATCACAATCTAAGACACAACAACCCTCCCTATAGCAAGGCAATTCTTCTCCAATAAGAAGGGAAGTGATGAAAAGAAGGACATGTGGAAATGGACAATGGGGAATTCAAATATTTTCTCTACATTCCAAACCTTAGCTCCAATCTCTTATTAGTTTACCAAATCCCTTACCTTGGAGATGGTCATAAAGTTGAGTTCCTTCCAGATTCAGTGATGGTGTGTAGTCTTAGAGATTATTCATTGGTTGTAGTGGGTAAAGTCAATGATGAAAAGAGGCTTTATTCCTTCTCCCACTTTGTGCCTAAGTCTCCTTCTCAAGCCTTGTTAACTCACTCACATTCACACATCAACCTATGGCATGAGCAGTTTGGTCATCTTGCCTTCTACATCCTTGCTTCAAATACATTGTCAAAGGTTTACCTAAAATCAAATTTTCTAAGGGTGAGTGTTCATCATGTTCAGTGGATATGCATCTTGAGAAGAAGTATGATAAAGGGAAGTCTTCTAGAGCACCAATTATTCTCTAGTTGGTTCACATGGTTTTAGTAGGACGTTTTGTAGTGACTTCAGTTAGCCAAGGCCACTACATCCTTACTTTTGTTGATGACTTCTCACAATTCACATTGGTCTACTTCCTTCATCACAAGAATGAAGTGGTTCATAAGCTTTAATCCTTTAAGGCTCATGTTGAACACAAATCAAGGAAAACCATCAAGGTTCTACGGGTGGACAATGAGAATAGATATGTGGACTGAAGACTTAAGGAATTTTGTAGACTTGAGGGCATTGATCTTTAGAATCCACCAGCATTCAATCCACACAAGATAGATGTTGCAGCTATGAAGATTATGAATCTCAAAACCATGGCAAGTTACATGATAAAAACCAAGTCTCTTGATCCTACATTAGAAGTTGAAGCCATTAGCAGTGCTACTCACATACTTAATAGGTCTCCTCATAATGCCTTAGATGGGAAGATTCCTTTTGAGGCATGGTGCAATAGAAAACCTATTATGACACACTTCAGAGTCTTCAGTTGTCCTACATGGGCAAAGATATCTTCTAGGGGATGCAAGGAACAGTCACCATGACCTTGTACTTTCATTGGCTATGAAGATGGTGTGAAGGCATATAGACTCATGGATCTTGAGACACATCAAATTTTTGTGGCGAAGGATGTATAAATTGAAGAAATTTCACCAAGCTTGTCCTCTAATCCTCTCTACACATTATATTGTGTGGAAATTGATAGTGACACCAGTGATAGTGCTTTAATAGATTCAGAAATGTGGGGTTCTATTGACAGTTGTAGTGAGAGGTCACAACATCAATCCAATCCACATGCATATATCACCATAGTGATAAGTCTAGCATAGTAGGGTACACCTAGTCTTCTAGGTCCAACATCAGTGACAGATTTGGGGGACAATAATGATTATTTTCCTCTTCTTCTTGATGTAACAACACCTTGTTTAGTTATCACGAGGGCTCCATCCAACCCTCTTGTTCATTCTCTAAATGATCAATCATTATAGGTTGAAGTGATTGTGGATACTTTTGACCACTAGTTGTAGAAGGTTTCTTCATCAGTTGAGAAAATAGATGTTTCTTTGGAACAAGTTCAACAAAAATCCTTGCCAGATCTACATTCATTCTTTTCAAAATAGTTGGAAGGGGTGACCATCAATATTAGTACAAGGATACTTGGACAGGTTTCAAGACCACCATACATCTTTAGGATTTTACCTTTTCCATTTTTTCTTCCAAAGGGAAGGAACATCATCCAAGACTCTTGGACCAACTTCTTCCTTGGAGCAACACTCACTAGTCAAAATTATTCAATTGGGGGGGGGGGACTATTTTGTCTCTCTTCCTCTTCTTTCTTATGGAGGAGACTTTTTCCTCTTATGAGGTTCTTGTTCTTCTCATTCTTCACTTTTGTATATACTGGATGTATGTCGTAATGGGGGGGTCATGATTACTCCATCCATCCATGCATCCCTATTCATCTCTCTTTTTGGGGGAGGAATTTTCCCATAAGGTTTTCCCTCCTTTTCTTTCTGAGAGATTGCATTTCATTATGTACATGGGTACCTAACATGGCCTAGTAACTGAGACCCATCATGCATTTCATCCTAGTTTTCGTAAGCTTAAGCGCATTCCTATAAGTTGCACTTAGGGGGGGTGTTGGTGTAAATACATATTTTCTATTTACACTTACTTAATTTTACTTAGGTTAATGCATTATTTTATTATTTTATTTTGTGAGATAGTTAGGAGTTTGCACACCTTTTTGAGTTCTCATGTTGACAACACAGAAGTACACAATTCTATTTCAACACATGGTGTCTACAACACTAGAGTTTGCATTATTCACTAAGTTTTCATGTAGAAAACATAGTTATTCACACTTCCTTTTTAGCACATGTTGTCTACAACACTAATTTTCATATTACACCCTTGTAGGCTTATCCTCTCATCATCGTACTTACTTTCGTACTTAATGGAGGATAACCCATATCTGGTGGACATGTGCTTGGTTGTATGACTTATCACGTAGCTAATTTTGAGGCATTCTAGATGTATCTAAGAGGCCTTTATATACAGGCACTCCTAGTGTACTCTTAATGCATATTGAATGAATATATCATCATTCTATTCATACTCTCTCTTTTTGGTCTGCAATTTTGCTTATGTTTGAGTTCTTAGTTCTTGGGTGAAATTTTCCCTAAGGAAAATTCTTACAATTATCAAATTTCTTTTTTGCTTTCTCAATCAACTTATCTTGACTACTAGTGTCCCCATTAAACTTCTAGATTTCCTCTTCTAGTTACAACAAAATGTGTTGTGAAGTATCAACTTCAACACTATAGCCTCAATCAAAATATTCTTAGCATCACCAATAATTTTATATTCTCTATCTCTCTCCTCTCTCAATTTCTTCTACTTTGCCTTCTTTTGGAGGAGTTGACCAACTATATGCATTTGATCCATAATGAAATTATCAAAGTCCCCCATTTGGGACTTTCTATCTCCTTTCCTTTACTAAAAAATCTTGTACTCAGATGAGCCTTAGGTTCAACTATCCTCATACTTAATGCCTTTGAATCCGGTATGGAAACAATAGTAGAGATATTAGGAATAGTAGTGAAAATTTGTATAGTTCCAAGAGATGAAATACTAACTAGTATGCTTACTAAATCCAAAATTGCAGTACTTATAGAAGTATCCAAAACTGTAGTAGCCAGAACTTTAGAATCTAAAATTGTAGTACTTACTGTAGAAGAGCACAAAATTGTAGAACATACTGTATCCATTGCTAATGATGTTAACTTAGTGGCTAAAGAAGAGGGATGCTACAACTCAGTAGATGAAGTGGTAGACACTTCTATCAGTGATGTGTTGAGCTATGTGGGAGAAAAGAGTGATTAGACATTTGATGTGTTAGTAGTTCTCACAATCAAACTTGATGAAGCTATTTGAGCTTGATGATGTTGTAAATTTAGCTAGAGAGTGAGGAAGTGAGGCAATGATAGCCGTAGCTATCTTGACTAGGTCAATCTCCTCATCATCTTCCTTGGCTTCTTCAGTAGCTTCTTCCTCTTTCTCTTCTTCATCATCCTTCATAAGCTCTTTTTAATCAACTATGAAAAATTGTGTTAAATCTTCATCATTATCTTCATCCTTCTCACCATCATCATCACCATCTTTGATCTCCACTAGAAACTCACTAGGGTTGTGAAGATGAAATACATTTCTCCATGTTTTTGTGGCATTGCTCACAACATACTCTATGTCCTTCATCAAAACTAGACAAGTATTGAACTTAAGTGTTATTTTGTTCTCATTGTCTTTCAATACCTTGTTTACCTCTATATCTGTCAAGGTGGGTACCAACTATCCTAAGGTTTGTGCAAAAATATCTTTGATAGTTTGCTTGGTGTTCTCCCATCTTACCTTGATTTTCTCTAACAAAACACCAGGGATCTGTGATTCCAAGTGGTCTGGAGAGTATTTCCATTGGCCCATTTTGTCCATGACTAGATCTTCAACCTCTTTCTATTATGTTGATGTCCTTGTCTCATACTTGAGAGCTTTGAAGTTATGTACACCTATGCCTTCTCTCAGTACCTTGAGTCTTTCGTAAAAAGTGGGTGGAGGTTAGTTAAAGATAACATCACCACCTTTCTTATCTACCTTCTTCCCTTAATCTTCTGGTGAACACTATAGTGGATGGCTTAAGTGGCTTGGTGATGATCACCTTTCCTTTCTTCTTCACTAGTTCTTCTTCCTCTTCATCCTATACTTCTTCAACATCTTCTGCTTTACCCTTAGTCAACATAAGAGGTGTGCTTATTTTGAGTTTGCCTATCCTCTTCTTACCTTTGTTAACCACTTGTGGAAGATTAATTTCAAGCTCTATTCTTGCCTTGGCCTCATCATATGTTCCAAACACTACTACATTTGGGCCCACTCTTTGACCTTTATTGGTCAAAATTTTGACAAAATTTGACCAACCCATTGGTTAAAAATTTTCTAGTCAAAATTTTGACCAGCCTACTAGTTGGTCAAAATTTGACCAATGAAGGTAGAAATTTTGACCAATTTATGTGGAAATTTTTGACCAATAAAGGTAGAAATTTTGATCTATTGAGGTCAAAAATTTCAACCAATAAAGGTAGAAATTTCAACCAAGGCTGGAAGAAAATTTCAACCAATGAAAGTGGAAAATTTGACCAAAGAAGGTAGAAATTTTGACCAATGAAGGTAGAAATTTTGACCAATAAAGGTGGAAAGTTTGAACTAATGAAGGTAGAAATTTTGATCGATGCCTAGGTATATATTTTTTTTCAGGCATTCTATAAAATAGTTCACATGCCTTGTGTATGATATGACATTTTGCATGCATCTTGTACTCTCTCATCCAGCTGATGATGGATTATGGAGAGTGATCTGAAATGATGATTCTAAAAAACACAAATAATCAAATCCAAAATGAACTTACAATACAAATGGATTGTGGAAATCTAATATTGTTAATTTTGCATGCATGTCCACCAGGACAATCACAACTTATACATATAAATGCATGTCTGCCAGGAAAATCACAACTTAAACATATATATATATATATACATACATATATATATATATACACATATATATATATACATATATATATATATATACATATACATATATATATATATATACATATATATATATATATACATATATATATATATAAATATACATATATATGTATATATATACATATATGTATATATATACATATATATATATATATGTATATATATACATATATGTATATATATACATATATATATATATGTATATATATACATATATATATATATATACATATATGTATATATATACATATATATATATATATGTATATATATACATATATGTATATATATACATATATGTATATATATACATATATATATATATATATGTATATATATATATATATATGTATATATATATATATGTATATATATACATATATGTATATATATATATATATGTATATATATACATATATGTATATATATATATATATGTTTAAGATGTGATTGTCCTATGGACATGCATGCAAAATTAATAATATTAGATTTCCACAATCCATTTGTAATAAAAGTTCGTTTTGGATTTGATTGTGTGTTTTTTTAGCATCATCATTTCAGATCACTCTCCATAATCCATCATCAGCCAGATGAGAGAGTGCAGGATGCATGCAAAATGTCATATCATACTTAAGGAATGTGAACTATTTTATAGAATGCCTAAAAAACATCGACAGTAACTAATCATACAAACTTTTGCGAGCTCTTTGTATTTTTTGTGCTATTATATTGAGAAAAATGATGAGAAACAAAACTCTAAATAAGTTGTCAAGCTCTCCATGTGCTCTACAACCCACAAGTAAATCTAGTCTAATAAAAGAGGCAATCAAAAAATATTTCACTTTGCATTTGTATAACCTTGGGCAGGCTCTTAGCAACATGCTCACATTGAACCTTTGACATAAAGGAGAAATAGACAAGCTCACAACCCTTAGGAAGGCTTTCTTAGATAAGAAGTTTCTGAGCAGACACAAATCCTCACTAATAATGTTGCTATGATTTTCTTATTTAAATGCACAAAAAGTTGTATTATCTTGGGTAGAGGAGACTACTATTTTTTGTGGTTAAGGATCCTTTAGGTCAGTAGAATCACATACAAACTGGATGTGACATTATAGTAAGAAAATTGTAATAAGAGCTAGGAGCTTGCCTAGTGATCAGGGCTTGAGACTGGACATTGCATGAAGCATTTGGAGGCATTTGAGTCTCAAGCATCACCAACTCAAAATCAAATTGAAAAGGAAACTTGGTGAATAAAACTAAATAAAAATAGTCTTCTTGAGTAAATATCAAAATTGCATGAGAAATACCATTATATTGCACTATACTTGGTACAAATATATTGTTGGCTGAGTCCCATGACATAATGTCAGTTCCTAGGTATGTCTATAGAACACATTGTTCTTTCCCATTCCATTGAATAATTTATTATTTTTAGTTTATTGATTTCTTAAATTAGACATGCATGCAAAATGGAAGCATAGATAAGTCAGGTGAACTATTTGATAGGATGCCTGAATGTAACGTGGTCATCAAAAGCCATGGTTGCTAGATATGCACAAACTGGGCAATGAACATAAGCTATAGCACATATTATACACTCCATAAAAGAAAACTTGCATTTAGTTAGAACTCTTATTTTGGCCCTCTATAACAAGATATAGATTGCTATTTTACTTTATGATAATAATACGTTTGTCTATCTTCTGTCATATAAAATTAATTGCCTTATTCCATCTTCTTTTCTATAACAAATACATTCACAATGATCTAAAATACTCCCTAAAAAATTTATGTTGACATAATTTTATTTATTTATTTCTAAAAATAAAAATCCCTACAACTATAATGAAATATGAATCTTAATACCTATGTCGTTGCTAGGAAGTGGAGCTTAGCCAATCATTTACAACTTTCATAATACAAAGATGATATGCAAGAAAAATAGATATATTACAAATTGATGCTGAAAAAATTAAACCATAAGAATTTTTCTATAGAATAATAAAGAAGAAAGATGAAGAATCAAACTCCTGAACGATACAATGTTGATGTAGCATCAAAAAGATCATTTGAAGGACATGATATGCTCGGGCTAAAGGAGGTTTGAGATTCATTACTAAAGTTGAGAATGGGCTCATCTTCAATCTTCTAAATATTATAGATGAGCCCATTCCCGAGTGTAGTAATGAATCCCATATAATGAAATCTCATCTATGAAGCATATTAAAAGCTAACATGGCATCTTTGCTAGTTGATCTCCCTTATGATCTCAACTGAAAGAGAATTCTTCATTGAAGAATAACTTTCAATCCTTGAATATTCCACAAGAGCCATAGGAGAATGTTGAAGATAGTCATGATGCTAATAGGCACATTGTGACTATCTTTGACATTCTCCTATGGCTCTTGTGGTTCTAATCTTATAACATGAGGCTTCCTCTTCTTTTTCTAAGCATAAGGCTAATGTGGCCCTATAATCGGAAATATATGGATTTAATTTGGATTATGTACAACACAAAGAAAACCAAAATGTAATAGCAATTTTTAATAGAGAAATGAACTATATAAACTTATAAAGCTCATAATAATAATAGGCCATAAACAAAAGCTAAATTTTGAGTAGACAAAGTTTGGACACATGAAGCGTACCTGATTTATCAAAACCAAATCAATGCCAAGCCTTTTAACCACTCCTTAATAAAACTTTCTCTATCACCAATTTTTCAGTAGGGTTCTATTTATTTTTGGATCTAACATTAATATGGCATCTCCATCGAGAAATATCTTTAGAGCCTGAAAGATTTATACATGAAGAGATCAAAAACTCAAAATCTATCATGAGAAATAGAGCTCCAACATTGATAATTTATGCATCTATATTTAGAGGCAAGATAAGTTCAACTAAATATTCAATATCAAACAAGTTCTTCAAAATATGAGATTTGAAATAAAACTATAATTCGAAAAATCTTCAACAATAAATTTAATGCAGCAAATATCTTCATTTCATGGTTGATATCTATGCAAGTTGAAGATTGTGCATTTAATATCTCTATTTCATAGTTTATAACCTTAATGCAAGTTGAATTTTGTTCATTAATTTCTTTCTAGGTAATAATTTGCATGTTTGATCTTTGTGAGCTCCCAAATCTACATTTGAATGCACCAATTTTTTTTAAAAAATTTAGCTACTCTAGTTTTTAACAAAAAGCTAGAACCACCAAAGATGTAAATCATAACTGATTGAAAATTCTCACCAATACCTACCATGTTACACATTGAAATCCTAATTATTCTATTACCGCATTGCAAATCTCTCTTAATTCCTTCACTAAAATTTTGTAACAAAAAGTTAACAATGTATAAAATGATTAGAGCATATAAAAAATCGTGCTTGGTGCAATAGAAACTAAAGATCATGGTAGCTTACCCTTCTCCCCTCTCCATATCTCATCATTGCTCCCTCATCCCCACTTCCCTACTCTTCCTCTTCCCCTCTCATCTCTCACCCTCCCCACTTCCTTCCTTCCCCTCTCACACCCTCCCTCCCTCTCTCACCATCCCTCCCTTCTCCCCTACTCCATGTCTTGTCTTGACTCTCTCTCCTCATCTCCCTCTTGTTGTCCTACTAGGCCTAATTTGCAATTAAGTCTCCAGTGAGCATTTTTTTTCATCTTAGATGTCCCAAAAGACTCTCATAATCACATATTCTGATACCCAGTCGGGCATATTCAACATATCTAAAAATTGGATATTGGTGTTTTGGACCAACTATCCCCATGATTGTCACTAGTTTTTGGCCTATTTGACCCCATTTTTATAGAACAAGTGTGTGACATATGTAGCTTTTGGCCCTCAAGCTTTCAACAATGTTGTTGTTTAACCGCAATCAAAATAAATTACAACCAATTTGATCTCATTTACCCTGTAACTATGAAAGCCCCAAATTGCTCTTACAAACCCTCATCTAACTAGGGCTTGCTCATTATATGTCTCTCCAATGAAGCTTCAACTAAATGAAAGATGTTTCAGCATTAGATTAACATAATAAAATCATCCCAATCATAAAGACATAATGTTGTTGAGGAGTGATTTTAAGTTTGACTCATGGCTAATATATATAAGTTGTAGGTCAACATGTGGTATAATCTAAGCCAAGCTAAGAGTTCCAAACACTTAAACTGTGGTTTAAGGTGATGTTTTAAATAAGTCATATTCAGACTCATGATGGGCTTTTCAAAGAGGGGCAAGTAAACAACCCAATAAATAAAAGATGTTAGATTTTACTCCTAATTAAATCTTATCTAAAATAGTATCTCAACACATTAGACTAACTCAAAAGATTTGATTAATATAAAAGTTTTGCAGCTTCTGAGAAAATATTGCATGCAAACTCCAACTAGAGTTGTAACCAAATATGCATCCGCAAAACTAATAAGTTCAAAAACCTATCTTTCATGAGTAGTTTTTGAATTTACACAAAAAGAAGGCTATTATGCATTTCAAGTTTAGGTGGCAATTGAAAAGAATGTAACTACCGAGCAACCTCATGCAAATGAAAGCATATTTCTTCAGGCATAATTCAGGCAATCATCTTACATAAAGAAATTGAAATTTCCTTCAAAAATAGTTTTAAAAATAATAGGACCAAGATTAAGGTTTTCTTATCCTTTTGGTTTAAAAGGAACAACAAAATCTTGGTCTTAAATAATATTTATGTAGTCATGTATTAGTTTAGTGATATAATCAAAAATTATCAAGATAGATTAATAGAAGTGGCCAAAAGAAAAATGTGATTATTTAAAATTTATATAGTATGAAATTAATAGCTCCCTTATGAGAAAATTTGGCCTGACTTCCTACTCAGATCTTTAGACATGTAATATTTTTAATTTGATCTAACTTCCTACTAGAAACTATAGAGGTCTATGTGCATGTTAAACTTGCATGGGGGACGTTCACTAATATAGCAATGTGGGTGCTTTGTCCATTCAATGGACTAGCCACTACAAAGGTTGGGATGCTGAATCTACCTCTTGGTCAAATTGGAGAGCATATTTATGATTGAGAGCATTTCACTCTTTGAATAAGAAACTTCTCTGGAGAATTATGTAGAATATATTTCTCACAGCATAGTAGTGGTGATTGGGTCAATGTCTCAGATTTGGAATACATTGCATGTAACAAGGCATTAGTCTATTCTTCCAAAATTGGGCATGCATGCTTTCCTTGTGTAGGGAACTTTCTTCAAGGTGACAAAAGATTGGGAATAGGTATAAGGAATGATGTAGCAAGAAGCATATTTTCTCAAGATACAAGCAAAAAATACCAAAGTGAGATATGGAAAAAGTTTATACTAATTTAATCTATCAATTCTTTAGTATGAAGAATAGAAGTATAATCTTGTGCTCAAATAGTTTGTGATTTAATCTATCAATTCTTTAGTCCATACTTTTTATCAAATTTTGGCATTGTTAGAGCATTACCATTGACCTTATGTATCAGTAAGTGGAAAAAGTACTAGAAAATGACCTTTAATTATCTTAAGGGAGAAGGAAAAAAAAGTTTCAAAGAATTTTCATCAATTTGTGGAAACTATAAAAGGTTGATGACCATTTACATTGTATATTTATATTGTTATGATGAGCAAAGGGTTAATATTACATAATTACTTTTATAAAAAATAAACATGTATTACAGAAAGTTGTTCAGCTTTTATGCATGAGTAAAGAATTGAATTGGCTACTGAATAGTCTACCATTGAATTATAAATTTTGTGCAACCAGTTCATCTCTGATTTGAATGTTGATCAATTTCAAACCCAAAACTTAAAGCTTCTTTTCATAGATAAACAAAATTTGACAAATCCCCACCCATGCTCAGATTATCCAAGTAGGTAAGTTTTGACATAGAAGGTTGTCGCCCAAAAGTAAAAAAAGGTCATATGCAATATGTTAACTTGAATTTGTGAGAACTATATGGATTTGAAATGACAAAGTCAAAATGGAAATATGGCTAAACTAAAACGATGAGAATAAAACCTTAGCAACATTATAACTATACAAGCTAGCATAGATCAAGTAGAAATGTAATTGAAATTTTGGATACATAAAGGCCTCCACACACAAACTGTCATGAATATGAAGTAGAAGAAGATAAATATATTCTTGAGTTATGCCCCAAAATGTCACTGCCTTGAAGTTGAACATGACACAAATATATCCCCGAGTAATCTAATTTTTCTTATGCTGATGAAGATGAGTTTTCCCAATTGAAGTCTGATATCAATAGGCTAGAGTGAGAGGGTTTATGGACAAAATTCCAAAGTTCATGAAATATTTTTCTATGTTTTGGGGACTTGTTCTTGTGTTGGTAGCTACAATACCCTTAGTTATGTAGATAATGAAAATTTTGTTTCCCAACAAGTAACACAACCCAACCTACGAGTGGAAGAAACTAATCCAATACTTTTACAATCTATTTGAGCATTTTTTTTGGTTAAATATTCATTAGTATACCTTTTATAGTCTATTTTTTTTGAACAAATAAAATCTTCATTATCACTATGACTATGAACTTCTCCATATTTTGCATTGTTTTAGGTAAAAGAAAAAATAACATAGATAACTTAACATTGTCAGAAAATTCTAAATTAAATGCATTAAAAAAAAAAAACATTTCTTCTCAAGGAAGTTGAAATCTCCAAGAGTGATGATTTCAGGCAAGGTCTGGAGAGTGACATTACTTTATAAATATTTTGATACCAATCCACTCAATACTCTTCGTGAAGTTGATTCCAAGAATCAAGTTTGATGACTCGAGCCCAAATTCTCTCAGGGTAGCTATCACCTATTAGTCATATTCAACAATAACAAGTTTAGTAGGACTCAAAAGTCAAAATTACTAGACCACAATGACTGATGCAGGAGCATCTTGCATGGGAAAATTAAATTATTAGAAAAACAAAAAAAAAAAGAGAAAAAAAAAATTAAAAAATTTTTAAAAAAAAAAATAGGAAAAAAAAAGGAGAAAAGAGGAATTTCTATTTTCAAGGTGCATGGGTGGCATAAATAGAAAATAATAAAAATAGTTGTCATTCCATTAATCGAGGTGTGTAGGTGGCATCTTAGAAGTTTGTGGAAAGTTCCTTAAATCATGCATTTAATATTTGTTGGGTGCTTAGTTGTATTTGGGTGGGAATTTAATATTTATTTAAAGGTAGTTGTATTTACCTTTTATCCCACATTGCTTGTGTTTGTAATGTCTTGGGTTAGAAGTGCCTATTTAAGCAAGGCTTATAATCGTTTGTAATCAAGTTGAAGAAATGGAAGCTCTTCTAATGGAAGTTGGAGAAATAGAAGTTCTTGAATTGTAAGCTCTTCAAATGTAATCTCTTCTAATGGATTTCAAGTATTAATGGATGCTTTATGAAGCATTTTTTTGTCATCTCTCTATCTCCATCTTGTTGCATTTTTTGTTGTTAGTTGGTACGGGTGGTGTGGCCCGTCATCAATGACTTTGCCAAATCTACCTTGACAATGTAAATATATAAAGGGAAAAAAATGATTAAATATCAAACATTGTAGGTAGGCACACATAAATCCCATATCAAATTTGCATTCTATGTTAAACTCACTTCACCCCTCCCCATAATGAAAACACCAAAAATTGAATGTTTTGCTGACTTCAGAAAACTATTCTAACTGAAGGAGATTTATGGAAGGTTGATATTATTTGGTATAAGTACAAACAATGAAGTAAAATAGGAAGCATTGATAGCAAGATTTTGCATAATCTAAAAACTAGAGAGTTCCAATAGTTGAAGGTGACTAAGGTGTTGATAATGCAATTAATAAAAGGAATAGTCTAAATTGAATGCTCAGTAAATATGTAGAATAAACATTTGGGTTAGGGAGAAATTTGATTCTATCAACTTTTCACATTGCAAGTGACTTGTGATCATGTAGCACATTATCTTGCTAATGAAGGAATCGTTCAAGAACCTATAATGGCCCTCTATAATTAGTACAAAGGTCTTGCTACTTGTATGGATCTTTAAAGATAGCTAGTTAAAAGTTCTTGTATTGATCTTTAAGGGCACCACTTAGTTCAAAGCTCTCGTATTGATCTTTAAAGACACCTATATTTTTAGGCACCATGAGTTTGTTAGATATGATCATGTTGATAGGCATGTGTTAAGTCATTCTATTTTTTAAGAACTTGAAATTGTTGTCATGAGGCATGTCTAAAAATTTTACACTTAGCATGAGGCATGTTTAAAACATCAATTAAGGAGGATTAGCAGGAACATTGATGCTAAACCCATTTCTGAGGGATGGTGAGCAAGTGTATAGTTCAAGAAAGGGAAAGGAGCTAAACACATGTGGTCATGTCTCCAACATGAGACTAAAGGTTAACTTTTCTTGTGAGTCAAATGTTGCACTAGGTTTTGTCAAAGATATGCTAGAAGACAAGATTATCAATAAGGATTGGGACTGAGGCATTACTCAAAATTCATGCTAAGACCATAGGCCACTCCTATGCTTCAAATAGAGTGTTGAAATTGGTGATATCATAATCTATTTCACAAATTCATGTTATGGGTAGTAGTAGTCATGGATCATTTTAGACCTACCACATGTAAAGGCTCCATTTTATGTTAGTTTGAGCTTCACTTGGTTTCAAGAATACTATAATATTCTCTACTTAACAAGCCCAACCACATGAAGGTGGAAGCTCATCGGGCCTCACCCCCCTCCCCCTAGCATCAATCTAAACTACCCATTATCATCTAATTACATACTTCATTCATTCATTCATCCATTTATGAACTATAACTTTCAATCAATACAATCACATAACATTCATTAATATGATATAAAATTCATTAATACACAATACTAATCAAGACTTCATTAACACATAACAATATTCATTAACATAAAATAAAAATTAGTATTAATATGCATCATTCATACATAATTACTTAAAAAAAAGTTCTTTCATTATCCAACAAGGTTTATCAAAGAAGATTTTAAAACATCATTTCTTCTTTTTGTTTTTTTGAGCTCTCTTAAGAAAAGTTCTCATAGGAGCATCCATATCTACATCATTCTCCTCCTCTTCTAGCATGTGTAATTTCAAATTATGATGGCTCCTTCTCTTTGGAGCAGTAGGAGGTTGCTGCACTAAAGGGGGCTCTATTGCAAGAACAAGTAAATGGGATAAATTGGCATACTCTTTTTCTTTTTTTAACTATTAGAAGTTTGCAATTAAGTACTAGTACAACATAACATGCATTTTTATTACCTGAAAATGGCACATCATTTACATTAACATTTTGATCCTCTGCCACGTCAACATGTCGAACACTTGGAGCATGCTCCACTTCTTTAGCATGATGTTCAACATGCTCTGAAATATTCAAAAAAAGGATACACGTCAAATTTCAATTGAAGATGTTAAATTGTATTCATAATTGCATAATTAATTTCCAATAGAAAATTAATACCTCCACTACTATGATGCATATCATGGCCTTCGTCACGAGCAAGTTCTATGGTAGGATATGAAAGCTGTACTAAAATGTTATGTAGTCAATTTATGTTCAAAACTAATACCAAAAATAAATCTTCTCAACTATTCAATTTCATTTACTTTTCATTTGACCAATTTACCTATGAGATATCATTTGGTGCATTGGATTCTTGGGCAAGGCTTATAGATTCTTCATGTAGGCATGCAACCATGACTTTATAGCCTTCCTTCAAGGCAGTTATTCTATCTTCATTTGTGACCTCCACATTGAATTTTGTGCCTTGTATTTTTTACTTAATATTGTTAGTTTCCCATGTATGATTTCATTAAACAAAACTGTTTGCAACATTATACTAAAAAATATATGAAATTTGATTGCTTCTACTTACAAGTCAAGATTGGAGATTCATATAGCCACTAGAGCCAATTTTGTAGCCACAGATGTGTCCTACAATCTATGAACAATTTCAAACATCTTAGATTATATATTTAGAAATATCAATAATTAATGCATAATTGCAATGCACTTAATACTATCATGACATACCTCTTTTTTCCCTATGCTACTTCATTATCTCTATCTTGACATAGCCTTTTCTCCTTTGCATCTTCTATTATTTCATTCCACTCCATTGGTGAAATCATAGGAGGATAGTCATACTTTGGGTTATCCTTAAGAGCCCTTCTACATCGATCCCTCATAGTCTTGATATGCTTTGTTGCTCTTTTGAGAAGTAGGCCAGTGTCAAAAATGTTTTTTTCCAAATTTCTCCTCAAAAGATGCAATCAGCTAATTTTTTAATTCCATAGCTTATAAATTAAACCTTTTCAAAAATAAATAGATTGTTATATTGATAACTTTAATCTATTACAATAAATGGAAGAAAAGAAAATTTATATAGCAATGATATGAAACTATGTACCTTTGACATATGGTGGGTCCAAATAGTCTCAATGTTGTATGAAAAAGATGTTCAAAGAAAGTATTGTTACCTACAAAAACATAAAGAATTTATCAGTCCAAAATGAGTAATGCAAAAGTGAACTAAATTTACACTTTAAATAATAACATTTTTAAAACACCTAGAAGCTTTCATTCTTTTAACAGAAACATAGTTTTCTTATTTAGCAACAATGTCCCTTCATATGCACCAGTACTAATCACACAGACTACTCCAAGAAATGGACTAACTTCAATAGTACTATTCTTTGTTGATCTATCAACTGAAACATCATGAAAATTAAAGCAAATTCCAAATGAATTGAATGATAGAGAGACACCACCAACCACACTTTGTTAATATGACCAATTAATTTGCTGCCTAGAAACAAATGTAAATTATAGTACTAGAGAAGAAGACAATACCAGAGACTATGAAAGGTGTAGTCAATAATAGCCAAACAACTATTGGATTAAAGATACAACTCATTCTTGAATAATCAAGCTTAGAAACTCTTGTATATTTTCCTAGAACAAATTTTAGATGAAAATACATATGGATACTTATGGATATAATCAAATTGAAGAAATTGACTATAAAAAATGTTTTTTCCTTGCATCATTTAGAACATTGTTAACAGTAGCTTCTAAGTTGGATCTGATTGTTCACCAACTTGATGTAAGATTAGCATCCTAAATGTAGAAGATTAGTTATACATGCAATGAAATAAAGTTAAGAGAAAGGACAAGTGAAAATTTTGTGAATTATGCATACAATCAGATGGGTTGAAGCAAATCTATTTTGGCCATCTCTATGGATGACACACCACAAGGCTTTATTCTTAGTAGTAATTTCAACACAAATTTACAAACTCTAGGACCATGTAACATATGGTAACTCTTATGCACATGTACACAAATACACAATAAGCTATGTAGCATAATAATATGTGCATGTCAAACTATATTACAATATACCATATTGTAATATAGTAATTTTACACACATAAGAATATAAAGCTACACTTGACCAAAAACAAAGAGGTACACTTCACCAAAAAAGATTATAAAGCTTCAAAATTAAGATCAATAATGATTTACTTTCATACAACATACATGGCATTGTGGTAATAATAAATTGCTACAACAATGATGCCCTGGGTTTAAGTTGAGGAAATAGTTTGAACATAACCAATCACATGTGCATATAAATGCAATTGATTGAACACCTAGGGAAAGTGATCCCACCTCTAACATTCACAAACCATTCATAAAAAATGACTACTGACAATTAGCTAACACTACAATTCACTCCACAAATGCACTTAACATAAAAACTGTCTACTATCAGAAATAGGAAAATTTAGTTGCAACTCAAACAAATCAACCTAGACTTCAATGACAATCAAGGTACACAAATATAGATAAACAAGACCAACTAGTTCAAGAATTTAATACCACACTTGCATCTTAGAGAACTATGGCTACCACAATAATCAAATCAAAGGGTTAGTGTTACAATATAATCATAGTTAACCCTATAACAAAGTAGAAAAGGGTTAGTTTAAAAGAGGAACATATGTTATGCCACTAAAGTAAGTAAAAATATTTAAGTTCCATGTAGTCTTGTCAAAAAATATGTAGGATTTTATTAGAGTGCTCTAGGTTCTAAAAACATGAAGAGATGTTTTGGGTAAAATGGCATAATTAAGAGATACTAAAATCTATTAAAATTGGTCAAAATTGCATCTGACTAGGTGGATGCTAAATAAGGTACCAATTGATTATTGAATTTATGAAAAACAATACACAATTTTTGAAGATGAATACATTTTTGCATACAAATTTATGAGTGCTTGAAGAAATAGACCCAGATTATAAAATGATCATATATCACATCCATCTTGTTAGATATTACTTTCATTCATCTTATCTGCATGAAATGTTACATATCAATCATTGAAATAAGTGTGTAAAATACACCATTAAACTTGTTGGATTTTTAAAAATTCTCCCAATTTCTTGAAATCAAGTAATTTCTATGTATAATTTTTTTCATGTTGTTATACCATAAACCTCAAGAAAAATGTAGTAAAATGTAACCTTAAGGTACAAATAAATTGTATCACTATGCTTTACAACTTGAACTATCACACTAGCAATAAATAATTTATACTACTAGAATCTTAGAATCTATAGCAGATGATGAGCCAATTAAAGCTCCATAAATTCGATCTTCCAAAATTGACAATGTTGATTCCTATGTACTCCTATTCTATTAGCTACAAATTAGTAGCAGTACTAAATATAGACATCTATATAATCCAAATGTCATCTGCAAAACAATCTAGGAATCTTTGCTTTCTTGTGCTCTAATGATCATAAGTCTTTCATGTTTTCTTGTGCTCCATTGACCATAGGCCTATATTTAGAGCCACCTTGTATAGAAGAGGCCCTTTAGTAACCATAAATACCAATATGCAAGCAACACAATCAAGATAATGCAACATTTGAAGCTACTTATAGTCAACAACCTACCACCAATTTCATAGCTCACTATTCTGTATGCCACTTCCATGGAATTTAATTTCTATGCCATCAGATAAATGCCATACCATACCATTATAATAAATCACATCCAAAATCCTAGCAAACAATAATTTCCCTATCACTATATGAATTATGATTCTAACTTAAATAAATTGTATTGATGCTATTAGAAAGATAGAATATCCATATTTCATACTTATCAATTACAATTAACATCTCTTTGATTAGCACTTACAAACATGCATGCCAAACTAGAATTGCTAAAAGATATAATAGCTAGCAAAAAAATCAATGTCAAGACTACCACATTGTATAGCAAATAGAAACTACAGAAAGAGATTAATGAGGGAGCTTACTCACCATTGATGGCATTCAAAGTTCAAGAGCTTTAGTAACCTCATTATAACTCAAATTGAATTCATAGCAATAACAACTTAAATGAGAAAAAAATGTCTCTAGAGTTTTAAGAGCTTCACAATACAAAGGTACTAAAAGTTGCTAAAATGAATATTCATTATCATGAATGGAAATAACTTCTAGCCTAGCATGAAAGAGAAGCATAACCAATGGGCTACAAAATCTAGAACATTAGTAAAGTAGTTCAAATTGGCAACTGCAATCTTATAGAATTGAGTGTGTATTTTACTTGTAAGCTTTAACCACATAATCATCTACAACACAATAGAAAAAATACTTTGAATCTTAAAGCTCCTATGTGTAAGGATGCTATATGAAGCAAAATGCCTTAGGTACTTGAGCTTCTTGCTTTCAATAAAATGTAGATGAGTGATTGTGGTGTTCAAGGAAATTCTAACAAGTAAATGCATCACAAAAGTATCCAGATGACCCATAAGTTTGGAGTATATTTGAAGCAAGATTATTTGACAGGCCAAAGAATTCAAGGCATATGACCTACATTAACTTATACAGAATTCCATCAACAATTTTCATTATTTTATCAATTGTATATGCCATTACTAATGTTAACAAATTTTGTGCAGTAGATTCAGGTTTAAATAAGTGGTTGGAGTTTTGTTTTAAGGGAAGAGAGGTTTTAGGAAGCACAATAATTCTAGAATGAAATTTATAGTGGTGATCATGAGCATAATGATTCAACTTAGTTTTGTTGGAGATTTTTTTTTAGTTCAACATCAATCAACATTGAGATTTTTCCTTCTTTAGGAGGAAGAAGAGAAGTAACCTCACTAGGTTGAGAGATAACCATGATATAATATTTAGATTGGTTGGTGCCCCAAATTTATTGGCCAACTTAAGTCAAAATAGTAGGATAGAATTAAACTAGTTATCTAGATCTTTTCCTTTGAACATATATCACCCATCCCCCACATTTTGAAAACAATTAAGTGAAAAACAATAGAGCCATTAGAGCCATTAAGAAAAGTAAAAATAAAGGGACTTAAGTTTTGTTTATTAAGAGGATCATTGGTGTATTTTTTAAATTCTTTTTTGAACTTTTAGGTTGCTAAAAATGACCTGCCTACTCAACCCTTTATTATAGACTTATCTTTTATCTAATCTTTTATGAAACCCTCTTTAGAACACCATTGATCTTAACCCATCAAATTTAAATATTGTCATATTTTTATTTCATTAGATTAGTACTTTTATGAAATGATAAATAATAATAAAATATATTAAAATTAATTTTTATTCTAAATCATTTTATTAAAATATTTTTTAATCAGTAAAAGAACTTAGTCCTAATATTTTATTAATAATCATTTTAAAATTTTATATTTTTCTTTGTGCAAAATTTGGCTCTAGTAGGAAAGAATAGAGCAAAGAAAACCTCCTATCTTACTGAGGGACATGTGTCCACTCAAAATCTTATAGATAACTAGCTATAGGAGCATATTTACAAATCATAGGGAAGACCCCTTTTTACAAAAAAAAAAAAAAACCTAAAGTAAATTGCAATATTTAATTCATAGAGGCATACACCTACTTACAAAGTTTATAGATTTTAGGGGTTTGTCATTTTATACAAAGTTTGGAATCGTAAGTCTTGCTATTACTTTGGATAATTTTAATTGCTACTATGACTTCTTCACTTCTTTGTGTTTTTAACATATGCCTTCTTGGATTATATCCTCTTTTGAGAGAACATTAATTTTTCACTTTCATTAATTTCTTTCTTGTCAAGATCAAAGTTAGTTTGATCAATGAGATCCATCAAACATTCTATTTATTGTTTATCTTAAAGATAACTAAAAGATTGAATCTATCTTACCCTTTTTCCTAGTTTGGTTCATTTTATTACTCAGATATGTCATGTGTCATCATTTAATTAAATTAAGGAAAGAAACTTAGCTATATCTATATTTTAAAATATCACAAGTACAACATCTTATTGATATACAACAAAATTTTACCATGCTATATATCTCCTTGTAAAGCATCTTTTTTCATAAAATAGTTTTTATGGGAGACATATATATTTAATTGGTCCTTGATTTAGTGCTCATTATAAAATATACTAAAACAAGGTTTTACCAGTTATAGTGGGTATAGATGAGGATGTTTCCATGGTCTTTGTTGCTGGTAATGCACCGAGCAATATTGGATCACCAACTGAAGGAGGAGTCTGCACTTCATCATGAGGTAAATAATACAATATTGTTAGCAAAGACATTTGCAATGGATAAAGATAAAATGAGATACTAGCTAGAAACATCCACAAAAAAAGAAGATAAGTGTTATAATGTCGATGAAAACAAACAAAGTGTTAATTACACGAAGGTTGTGCACGACAACCCTCACCATGTTCACCATGTGATGTCACAATTGGCACATATGTCTATACAAGAACACATAAAATTAGAGATCATGATCCATAAGGTAATATAAAATATTAATATCTATTGAACTTCTATTATTGCTTTAGTTGACTTACTGCTTACCTTCAAAGATTGGATTCTACGGTCTAATTTTGTTCTCAGTGCCTCTTTCTCCTCACGTCTATCACCTTCGATGATAATGTTAACATGTTCATCAGTGTATCTTTGTTTAGTTTTCTAGGTGATGAATGTAGGGTTAGCATTAAGGGTAATGTCATGTAGATATGATGCCCATATTTTAGATCACATTTGATTAGTAGTCATTCTAGCTTTTTCCTATCATTTGTGACATCAAATATTAGTAAAATTTCATCAAAATAACTACAAAGCCATAAAGAAAAGAGCATAATAATATGACATTTGTTACTATATTAACATTAAAATTTACAATAATTAATGTTTATCTCTACTAAAGGTGTTTGAGATGGTGCATCCATATTGCCCTCTGAAAAAAATTAGTAAGTCTTAGAAATCAATAGTGAAATTAAAGTAATAGACTTACCAAAATAATAATAATAATAATAATAATAATAAAGCAGATTGTATATGTAAATCATTTTTTTTAAGTTAAAAATTTAGTGTAACTAATGTGTATATCTAAAAAAATATTTGAAATTGATCCTACCAAGACATTTCATTGATCATCATGATCTTCATCCATGTTATCATCATCATCATCATCATCATCATCACCATCATCGTACTTGTCATTTTGATCGTTGTCATCACCACCACCATCTTCATCACCATCATCATCATGACAATCATCGCCATGATCATCACCATCTTCATCACCATGGTCATGATCGTCATCAACATCATCATCATCATAATTACCATTATCATCAGCATGACCAAAATCATCACCATCTTCTTCTTCTTCATCACTGGGTAACTATCATTCTTGATAATCATTTACTTCCTCTTGTGCTTCTTTAGTATCTTCTTCTTTGATCACATTATACTTTACCAGCCTTCCTCTTGAGTCATGTCTAACAACAAATGACCAACCTGGTTTATGTGGAATACCAAAGTAAAACACTTGCTCACACTGGCTTGGAAGAACATAGGGCCCATCTTCGACTGGCTCAAATGACCTTGTATTAATTAGAGTAAATCCACTATCATGTTCAATAATAGTCATATCAGGATCATTTCGATTTAGTTGTAACTTTAACCATTTGACAATAAATAGAACTATTTTGAATGAATTAAAGTCACACTCAAGTATCTCATCCAAAATGCCATAGTATCAATTTTCAAATTGTTGAGGATGTATGTCAATTCTAGATGAAATATTGGTGACCACAAAGAAATTACTTATCCCAGAATCACACATTTTCTTTGTTTCGTCCAACTTTTTCGTGTAGAATTTATAGCCATGGTAGTACATAGCTTTGTGGTGTTTTACTTGCAATTATTCAAACATGTCAAGATTATTTGCATTGATCTATGAGTTGATATTAAACTTATCTCTAATGATTAGTAATCTTATGCATACCTTTGTATCTCTTAAGCCATATATTAGATCAAGTATCATTGGCGTAACATTGGGATCTCCATTACAATGAGCTTATTTAACCAACAATGCAACACCATCTTATGTTAATGAGTGACCATTTTCTTGAGATTATTCAATCCATACCATCATCCAATCAAGATTCTTTGCAATATAAAAATGTAGTGCATCCCACTCACAACCAACTATAAAGAAGAAAATTACACTAGTTAGAAACAACTTATATATATTGATGATGGATAAGAATTATTAAACTACAAAAAAGAAAACTTATAATTACCTCTCGCCCTCCTCAATCTACCTTTCCCTGTCAGGTACTCCCCTTTGAATTTTTCATTAGAGTTGGGATCCCAAATGCGATCTACATGGATATTTGCTACAAACTTTGGAAGATATTCACTAATGTACACCATGGTCTGGTATATCATATATCCCTCTATCATAGAACCCTCATGACATACTCTTTGTCGAACCAAGCCCTTCATAAATTTCAAGTGCCTCTTAACCATCCACATTGATCTAGCTTGTACAGGTCTACACAATTCAATATCCTCGACTTGATGTATGAGGTAGTGTTCTTGAGCATTGGAAATGGTTGGAGGCAAAAACTTTTGCATTTCACACATAAGCTATGGAATTTTTCTCTTCCAATATTTTATATCTTTTTTATCAATTTCTTTAGATGATAACTACCTAAAAGAGATTCAACATGCAAAAATACATAAATGAGATTTCAAATAAAATTATACAATAGATTTCAGATAAAAAGCTACAAATCTAAGAAAAAACACTTCTAACCTCATGTATTTTCCAAGATCACATATAACTTGTTTAATACTATTGTCAAACTATTGTGGAAGGGATAGAGGTAGGACAAACTGCAATCATTAAAAAATGATCATTTCAATATATTATTAAACAATGCAATAAGTAGTACATTCAATCTTACAAATATACTGTAAATGGAGAAAATGGCTTACCTTGATGAAGGTATGCCAATCATGTGTTTTCAACCTGGCCCAAAATCACCTTTCTTTGATAGAAGAATGCTTATATTTGCAACAAATCCTGTTTGAATTTTTTTTTTTTATGACTTCTTTTAATGCATCACTTTGTTGCTCAGTTAATAACCAAGAAAGACCATTTGTATTTATGCAGTCTCCATTGCTATTTGATTCAATGGAATCTTTTAGTGCATGATTGGATTCATGAATGTCAGTACAAATTTTGGCATCCAACATTTTCCATAGTGTCTTTGTTACATTCTTTCCAATATGCATAGCATCAAACAAATGCATGATTGGGAGATCCTTGCAGTACAGTAACCTACTAAATTAAGTAGGATAACTTTTTATTCCTCTAGAAATAAGGTCATTGATGCCTTGAAAACCTTCATGATCATCAATTACAACATTAGTAAATATAAGACAATATCAAAATAAAAAATTTAAAATTCAAACGACAAATTGGACATTACCTCAATGATTTAGTCGATCGTATTCCAAATTTCATAGATGAGGTGTCATTCTTCATGGCCTTGATGATGTCTCTTCTTTCCCATTAAAAAGATGTTTTTCAGAAATTCGATACCTATGATTATTATGGAGAAAGTGTCTAAACTCATCAAACACCTACTTTCCTAAACTTCTCAAATGATGAGATTTCATCTTCAGACCACAAACTAGACATGTGAATTTTCCCTTTATCTGGAGACCTAAAAGATCATGTATAATTGGATCATGTACAATTATCATGCACAGATTAAGAATTCGATAATAATGTGTAAGAACTATAACAAACTAAAAATATGTGATTTTAACAATATAACATATTGCAAAAATGAGTTAGCGCAGGGGCATCATGTATTGTCCATACAAGCATTGCATGAAATTAAAATTGTCGATGTCCTATTGGTCTAGAGATGTCATACATAGTGATGCCATTCCATAACTTCAACAACTCATCAATTAGAGGCTCAATATACACATTTATATCTTTAACTCAATATTTACCTAGTAATTGAATGAACATAAACATTACATAATTATTATGACCATTTTCATGCACTATTTATAAATTAATTTAGATAACTATAAAATAAAAAAATACTTGGCACAATCATTGAAAACATTATGTTCTCCCTCTCTATGGACATCCAAGGAGGAATTTTATTGTTAATAACAAAAATAGGCCACACTAAGTAAACAAATCTCATATCTTCATATGGATTGACACCGTCCACTGCTAATGATAGCTTCATATTATGAGGTTCTTCTTTAAAGTGTGACCATGTTTCTTCTATCTCTTTAAATGCAGAACCATTAGTAGACATTTGCATAATGTCATCTTGACTTCTATTGCATGCATGGTAATCCATAAATTGTGCCAAGCTAGTGCACCTAAATAATTGTTGAAGATGTGGAATAATGGGAATGTATTGAAGAACCTTGTGAGGCACTTTTTTTGTTATTTGATCTAACCGATATATACTAATATGACAATCAGGGCATTCTATTGCAAATTCATGTTGTTTATGATATAGAATGTGATCACTGGGACATGCATGTATTGTCTGATACTTCATTCCAATCTAATTCATAATGTTAGATAATTCTCAATACGAACAAGAAAAAATGTTTGATGGTGGTAAGAAAAACTCTCTAATCAACCTACAACAACAAATATGCATTGTTAATATAATGAATAGTAATTGTATACTAACATTGAAGATGACAAAAATGACATACCTTAGCATACATGATGTTGCTACATTGGATATACCATTCATAACCTTTAAGTTCACCAATAACACTATAGTCGAGAGTAGAGTTGTTTGGGAGCCTTCATATAAGGGCTCATGTGCCTTCTCAAGTAAAGGTATATCAAGACCATCTTCATCATCATTATCAGATTCCCTAGTGCCATCATTATGAGCCTCTTCATCACCTGCCCCAATACCATCTTCTTCAATCATGTCCTCCGGCACATTATCATCTTCTTCCATGGAAGTGTTATCCTTATCTTGGATATTCACACCTTCATGTTGCTCTAGTTGGAAATCCACATTTAGTAATGGACGAAAATCATGGCCCCCTTCAATGTGACCATGTTTCCTACAATGACTTTGGGTTGTTGTGATTAGAATTTTTTGATTCTTTAAGCTCTTACACTTTTTGAAAGGATAATAACATTTATCAAGTTTTCTTTAGAACTGAGCCCACAATGCAGCCATTGTCTCATTATTTTGTTCTAGGTTCATATTGTCATGTGTTGTCTTTCTTCATAGGAAAATATATCTGCAAATAAATTGGACATGTTGTAGTTAATTTTTATATCTGCACATGTGGAAATTATTGATTAATGTTTTCAAATGTAACTAAAATGATCCTATAATTTCTAGAAAGCCTAGATGTTCACAAAATATGGAGTCATAGACAATGTATCTTAATTATTTGCAAAATGCCTCAAAGAGATGTCACAAGGTGAAAGTTACTTAGGTGCTATCAACAACATGCCTTGACTAATCCTGATAGCAATGACTAATGTGATTAATGCATCAACTAACGAAGATGATTAAAACATTGAAACATATTATATAGCAATGTTATCCTCAAGGAAAGATTATTCTAAAAATCAAATAGGGAAACACTTCAAGACCTTAGAAGTGGCAATATGATGAATTTACCATGGGTGTTAAAGGGGCGCTTATAGTGGAGGATTCAAAAATTTGTACAACCAATAAAGGGCATGTATTCAAATACAAATTAAAAAACTAGTCTCATACAAGGATCCTCACTAAAAATACACAAGCCAAATCAAACAAATTTTCTTGGCATACTCCAGACAAGAACAAAGGCTAGCATCAAAATTTCAATCCAGGTAGCAATCCTATAGCAGAATTAATAAATAGGCCTCTCTTCCATGCTCATGAATGACATCAAAATTAATGGTTTTGATTCAACTTCAATAACTCTGCCAAAAGCTTCTGGGGTTGAGTTCATCCACACACAAACATTTAAAATCACAACTTTATTCAAATTTGTAGTAGATATTAAGTTTAGAATATCACATAAGTACTAATTAAACTCAAAATATCACACAACATCTTTAAATTAACTAAACTACCATAAATATTTAAAATACTATAATGCAAATCAATTAAATGTCATGATAAATGTCCCAATGAGCTCTATAATGTCAATTTAAAGACTCTCCAATAGTCAAAGGGAAATGTTCTAACTTTATTATTAAAATTAAAAATAATAATGTCAATAAGCACCCAAAAAGCCTCAACATCAAATGTCTTCAAAAATCTCATCATCATCATCAATACTATGTTATGTTCTTTCTCCCTATTGGATTTTTCCTTCTTTATCTCTATCTTTGGTTAAAGCTAAACCCAAAGAATGGGTCCCTTTATAGAAATTTTTTTGTTATTTGTTTGTACAATTCCTACTTGAGTCTCACCTCTCAGTCAAGTTTGACCCCCTTACTAGTGATTACCTAGTAAAGCATAACACTCCCTCTATATCCAAAAACAATTTAGTTGCTAACGCATAAGAGCAAAAGTATCTACCAACATCTAATAACCATTTCATTACTTGATAAAAGTGAGTGGATCAAGGTTTATTACAAAAGAAAAAGGTATGAATGAATGTGAAATCCAATCTCTAAAAAGGTTTAGTTCCATCATTATTTTATTGTTTCTTGTATGGATGAATCAAATCAAGATCAATATGAATCCTGAAATGAAGAGAATGTTAGATTAGGAGAATTAAATAGGAAAAATTATTTGGGGAATATAGAAGGAGACATTTCAACTTTCAAATATTGAGATATCTTAGAAAAAATCTACTACAAATTTGGAAATGTCTATTATACCCTAGGTCCTAAAATCAAGTTTTCGAGCTTCATCCTTTTAGATTTACAACAAACACCAAGATTGAGGTATAATACCAAGGTTGAGGTATAAGATTGTCCAATAAAGTATAACACTTGAAGTGAAGACCTAGAGAAAGAATATTATACTATTCTGTTTGTAATAATCTTCATATGAAGATAGCTAAGAAGGAAGAAAATCAATATAAACATGTATAATCCAATGGCTATAGATCCCCTTGGGAAAGGTCCAAATATCCATTCTTTAGTCATTTTAAAGCCTCATAGATACAAAAGTAACTATAACTAATTAGGCTATTTGTTACTTCTATAGAAAATTGAATAACCCTGTAATCAAGTCTCAAATTTTATCTCTAGTAAAAAGATTTTAAGATCCTAATCTTTATAGAAATAACACTAACCCCTTTTAAATCTAAATCTCTTTTCATCAACAAATTTTATAATCCTAGTTTCAACCAAACAAAATCAGAGGGAGAGTATATATAGATTAATAATCACAACATTTATAATAAACTCACATTCAACAAATGGGAACTTACTTGTTAAGTGCAATAAACACACCATTGAGAACAAACATTCCCATCATAAGCAACCATCCAATAATTACCAACTTTCCATAAACAATAAATCTTATCAAGGTAGCAAAAAATAAAAATAAACTAAAAAACCTATTTTTCATGAAGCATATCAAAATTTTGAACAAACCAAAATAAGGTTTACCCACATATAATATGTTTGAAGCCAAGAATAGTCAATACTGTCAGTCAATCACCCTCAAAAGCATCAATATAGATATGATATATTTTACCTATAGCATAATAGAGGAGCCAATAACAAAAATACTAGAGTCTAGAACCACTAAAGTTGGTTGGAACATTCTTTTTTAATGTTTGTAGGAAATGATGCCACAGAGAGAGAGAGAGAGAGAGAGAGAGAGAGAGAGAGAGAGAGAGAGAGAGAGAGAGAGAGAGAGAGAGAGAGAGAGAGAGAGAGAGAGAGAGAGAGAGGGAGGGAGGGAGAGAGAGAGAGAGAGAGAGAGAGAGAGAGAGAGAGAGAGGTACATGCAAAAACCAAGGTGGGAGATTAATAATTTGATAGACCAAAGATGAATCCATGCAACCCTTATGCAAAGTGTGATGTATGTGTGTGTTCTCATTTATATGTTTGTAAAAGAAATCTAAAGGCCTTCTAAAATACCTAAAAGGGTAAGTAGTGTGTGGATTACCTAAGTAACATGTGCATGAAGAGGTAGAGTATTGAAGCTACAAAGAAATTGCCCTGCAAACTTGTTCATCAAAACAATAGATGTAAGCTATGTCCAAAGGACCCTAGGCAAATCTTATAAATTAGTGATAAAATAATCAATTTCACACCCCAAAGTTAGATGTACATAGACAAGCATGTGATTCTTAAGATAACAAGAATTATATCCAAATTGCCACTACATTGATTAAAGACATTAAAAATAAAAAGTGATTACAAAGATATCTTAAAATAATTTTACAATAGATAATGTAGAAAAATTTCTGGTAATATATAATAATAAATTAGGAGCTCCTATAGATATATCTATTCTAATCCATACACAAAACCAAAAGAATGAAGCCAACTCAAATGCATTTTGCAAAATCACACACCAAAGAGAACACATTGTTAACCCTACCCAATTCAATGCCATAGGGACTAAGAGTAAACATAGAAGAAATCTGTAGTATTTTATACTTGGAAAAGTATGCAATGGATTAGAGAAAGAAGCAACTCTGGCTTGTTAAACCAAAATAATTCATCTTATGGTTTGATCTTTGAACCAAATAAATGTCCACTTGCAGTCATATTCTATAGTGCAAGTGTTGCAATAACATGCTACAACTTTGTCCCCACAACAAGAACAAGATACAATAGACACATAATATGTGGGAAAAGAATTAATTCCATCAAGAAGCAATATTTAAAAACCTACTTCCTTTTAGTTATTAAAGATGTGCTATATTTGATATGCAACAAAATTTCTCATTTAATGGTACCATTCTAGCTATTGATATTTAGATATGAATTTTCCATTAGTATATTCTTCATTAGACATATAACAATCAAATTAAAACACCTTTTTAGGTTGAAATTTATTAGTGAATTCCTCCTTGTTGATTCAAAACAGTATGGATTTAAAAGAGTATGCAGTAGATTTTATTAATAACTCATTATTAATCTTCATTTTTTGGTACGTGGGGAAAGATTGGCTCAGCGTGGATTTATTTATACTCAACATTATTAAGATTTTTTCTTTTCACTTTTTTAATAACTCCAGTCCCACATATATGTGTCCTCCTTGTAGTAGTCCGTAAGGAGATACTTAATCCTATTGATTTAAGAACTAACATGATGCTATATTTTCATCATTTCTATTACCCTCAACTTGTCATAACTATCATTTTGTTGTTAAGAACTCACCATTTTTCCAATACTTATACATGAACAATAAACCACTAAAACACAATGCAAGCAAGATCTGAGGATCTTCCTACTATGAAAAAATCCAGGGGATTACCACTAAAAGTATCTCTGAAATACACATGCAAACATAGTCACACCCCTTTTCTTCTAGAGGAGGAAGAAAATAAGTAAATGTCCTTAAGGTCTAATCACCAAAAAGGTTTTCATCATCATCTTGCACCATTTTTAGTCCAACATTTCTTGTTATTTGGGAAAACAAAAAGAAAAATGAATCAAAATTTAAAACTTCATCACACTAAATGCTAGTTCACATTACTAGGAATCCTTAGTGGACCTTGCAAATCAAAATTATAGGCCATTGTAAAGATTTATCTTTTGAGTCCTTTACTACAGATTTTGTCAATGGGTATCTGTGTTATAATACAATGTTAAAACATTATCAACCAAGTTCATACCATTACAATTTTGGAATAGAGATATAGCTAGGCCATATATTACATTAGTTATGATACTTATAAGTAACTACTATAAATACAATAGGTTCTCGAATTGATTTCACAACTTGGTGGGAAACCAAAACCCTCTTTCAAGTAATGAAAATAGTCTATTTTTATGTAGTAAGCACCATTGATTAAATTCAAGCAGTCATAGTATTTTCTTCTTGATATAGCATTAATAAAATGTTTTAAGTATACTTCAATAGATGCATTGATCAACATTTGCTTTGCCAAGTTTGGTGGCTATACCCTGGTGTTTTTTTCTTTTCAGTTTAAAAATATAATTAAATATGAGAAATTTTTTAAGTGCATTGGCAATTATAATACAACATTAAAGAATTATCAACCAAATTCATACCATTATAGTTTTGGAATAGAGAAATAGCTAGCCATATATTATATCAGTTATGATACTTATAAGGAACTACTATAAATACAATGGATTCTTGAATTGATTTCACACCTTGGTGGGAAACCAAAACCTTCTTTCAAGTAATTAAAATAGTCTATTTTTATGTCATAAGCACCATTGATTAAATTCAAGTAGTCATAGTATTTTCTTCTTGATATAGCATTAAAGAAATGTTTTAAGTCTACTTCAATAGATATATTTATCTCACATGAATTCACCTGTAGACTGCGCATCATAACCAACAACATGTTTACTCAGGAATTAGATAAGGAGAGAAATAATTAGTGAAAATAAGAAATAAATTTAATCTCCTTTTATCCTCTCTTCCTTCGCTATTATGAAGATAATTGTAAGTCATATGAAGATAAGTCTTTCTAGTTCCTTTCTCATTCTCACAAAAAATGAACAGAGGATGTGGGAGATAGAGGGGACACAGGGACGGCATAGATGGATAGACAACACATTGAATTTTGGGATCCAATATAATTCAAGCAACTACAATTTATGAAATTAGAGCATTGCTATAGTTCAATAGATGGAAGAACTACACTGAACAACTAGATTAATCAAATGCATGAGCTATCCTTTTGTGAAATTTATCATTGAAGGATGAGAAAGGATTACCTTGATCCTTTCTCATGACTTAGTAATTATGTTTTCTATTATTGCCATAAGTTCATTATTTTGAGTAGGATGATTATTATTTTTAAGTCTTACTCTTTGACAGTTGGAATTGGTCATAGGAATACATGGCTCAGCTCCATTTTCCTTTATGTTTGCTTTCCATATCAAATTCTTGCCATTTTTTTTCCTTTTCATTCTACTCACCATACAGATAGAAATATATTTATTTTCTCCATATCTTGATTCCTTCCTTGTTGTGGCATTGACATTAACTTGTCATAAATTTTCAACCTTGGATCTCCTCCAATATGTTGAACATAATTTTTTTTATTAAAATTCATTACAAGTTCTAGCTCCAAGGTGGACATGTAAAGAGTTTGGCCTATTTCTAGTGACATAATCCTCATATTTAACAACTATATTTATAGTGGAGGTGGGAAATGGTAGTGTTGAGTCTCGCACAACTTTACACAACTCCAGTTCTGACAAGGATGAAAAACAAGCAGATGGTGGAACTGAAGAGACACAAGATGGAAATATAAAAGAATAAAAAAAGTAATAATGTAAGGTGTTGCATCTAAATTAGGCTAAGAGAAACTTTTTTATGTAATACAAGATTATAATTAAATAAATAAAGGTTCAGCTATGGCAACTTTGATTTTCCTATATTGACTAAACTTCGATTTCAAGTATATGTTTCTATTGTTTCCTATAGTTTTTTAACCTTGATGAACACTCTTTTTACTGATATATCTATCCTCAAGTGAGAGTTATTAAAATCCTACCATCATTGAATGTATAGTCTTGTTTATAGTTTCTTTAATCAGTGCAATCAACTTCAAGATAGTTCTTTGGCAGATCCTTCAAAATGTGGATAGTCTCAAACCATTTTTAGTAGTAACTAATATCACAATGTTTAATTTTTTGGGCCAAAAATATGTTTCAAATGATTCTAATTAAATACCAACCACAATGTAAAGGTGAAGTCAAAAACCCAAGGAATAATGAGCATAACTAACACAATTGAAAGTTAGACCAGGGAGTCCATTATTCAAACTGGCTGAGTTCAATATACTCTAGCTGAATGTGGTCCAAGTGTTTGTATGAAGTAAGTGACATTTGAAGTAGTAATAAATCAACTAAGCTATCTTTCACAAGATAAGAAGCTAGAAGATTGGAACATAAGAACAAAAATAGAATCAGTTACTAAAAAGGAGTTGAACCCTGCATCACACAGCCAACTTACAAATCATAAAGCAAGGTGTAAAATTCTAGTAGTTAGCTGGATGAAAGCTTTCATCTAAAAGAAATAGATATTAAACTAGTCAAACATGGACATTAGAGAAAACTCATTATTTCTCTATGTTTGAAAGAACTTCCAAACAATTTATGATGAGGTGAATCATTAATGACTTCAAGGCAACATGGACCAAAATTTTGTTTCTTTAAAACAATCATCCAAGAATGATCGAAAGGCAATTGACCCTGTTCTATGTAACTGGATCAAAATAGAGTGAAACAAAAATTTAAGATGTCAAATTCAGGGTAAAATTTCCAAATAAAAATTAGCTAAAAATAATCTTGGAAAAATCAAGATACTAGATTATTTTCATCAACGCCAACATAGATCAATAGTAATTCTAAATTTAAATCAATCTTGGAGAAACACTACTCCTAGCCCATTTTCATCAACAAAAAATATAGATCTATAGAAAATCTAAATTTCTTGAATTGAGTGGCATCAAAAGACATTAGAACGAACTAAGACATGTGTTATGATTAGATATTCAAGACATAAGGCTGCTGAACTAACTATGTACATGTAGACTGCAAACTAGAAGAGAGATGAAACACTAGTACATATCCAATGACTTAGATTGGGTGGTCATAGAATCTAATTTTACTCATAATTCCAGAACCTAACCTGCCATATAGTGGTTAGCCAGTATCCTAGAAATTTTAACATAAATTCATAATTAGGTGGAGCAAAAACCTAAGCTTTCCTAATGCCATCAAATTCAACACATTCTAGCAATATACACAAAATTTCACAACTACTTGTACCATAAAAGGTATTGAAAATAAATCAATAATACGATTGATGAAACTAAAAACAAAAGCTAGAGCGGCATAAATAAGAGAAACCAAAACTCTCAATTCAGTAAAATCAAGCAACCCATATATATCTTTCTAGTCTAAAAGAAACTCAGTCAGAATAGTAGATACCTTAGTTTTTTGTGAGCTTTAACATATCAATTAGTTTGCAGTGTTTTATTCTCATCCCTGCCACAGTTCCACTAAATTCTAAAGGTATGAAAAGATGAGCTCAATTTTAATGTCCCTATCCAAGGGTTATAAGTAAGAATTGTGCTCAAAACACTACACATTATATGTTAGGGTTACAAGTATGCAGAAGGCATGGCACAAAAACAAAAACACTAGGTATTGGCAGCTACAGTAAGCACACTATATAGTCATCTTTTACTCTACAAGATCTACCCTAAAAAACTTATGAATGGTTACAATAACTTTATAAATCTAAAACCCTCTAAATAAAATAAACCCTAAAATGGGGTTAAACATGGGATGCCTAAACATTACTAGAGACCTTGACCCTAATCCAAACCCTATATCAAATCTCCATTTACAAAATAGCACTCATCCTCCTCACCTGGCATTCACCAAGCACTTGTCCTAAGTCTTTGCTCGTGTGTCCCTTCTAGCTCATACAAATAGCCCAAGAAATCTAAAATACCAGTCATGTGCCATAAGAGTAGCCGTGTTGCGAAACTACCATAAAGACTATTGCTCACACAAGATGAATGAAACAAGATGTGAATTCTTATGGTCACAAGTCTTCAACCACTCTTAGCACTTGGAAATAGAAATAAGATGTGAATCCTTGTGGTCATGAGTCTTCAACCACTCTTAGCACTCAAAAAAAGGCATCCATGAACCATGGGTTTGAGAGAAACAATCATATAATCGAGGTGCATATTCACAATATCATGACCTAATTAATGTACTTGGTCTCTCTCTTAAGTTGAGTAAATGTATTCTTAGTGGATTATGGTTTACTATGTCCTCGGCCCTGTGTTGAATAAAGACCTAATTAAGGTCTCAATTAATGCACATGAAATCAAATGAAGCTAGTGTTGGTTGAAATTTTGACCAACATGGGCATGGATTTTTAAAAAAACATATTTTTCATTGCATATTCTGATCAATTTGACCCCATTTTAATAATGGTAGAAATTTTTGGTCTAAAAATGGGGTCAAATGTACTAGTGAAAGTATTGTGCCTTAGGATCAATAGGCTCATTCACCAGGGCTTCAATAATATCCTTAGTTTCATCAATGTTTACCTCATAGGGAAGAAGTTTCACCCATACAACTCTAGGTCTCAGTGCCTGAATGTAGACTCTATCACTATCTACCATGAAACAAACATCATTTTTGTAATCTTTTACCAATTTCTTAGGTATCCTAAATTTGTTATTCATTTTCTCCTTGAAGACATCAAACTAGTTATCCATAATGCTAACAAAATTTTCTCCCATTTTAGAAATATATTCATTAATCTAATATAATATTGGAACATCTTTTCTCCATACTACCATACCTTTTGAAGGGAAAAATAAGAAAGTTAGCAAAGAACCAAATTTACAAGGGTTGTTCTTAGAAGTTCTAATACTTTCCATTGTTTTGTTGAATTTCTTCGACAATAGATTTGCAAGGTCGTATGATAGATTGCTCTTCACAACCTTGTATGCCAAGTCAATAGCTTCATGTGACACATTATTGAGATGGCTTGAACTAAAAATCTTGTAGGCTATTACATGTATACCAAATTTTAGTTTTGCATTAGTTACACTACTAATCTTCATGCCTCTACCATCCCACTCAGCTAGATTTTCTTTTCCAACTCCATCTAACCTAGGGTTTTAGTTACTTTGGCCTTGGTGAGCATGGGAAGACCAGTAATGTGATGAATCATCTTCTTGGTGATCACAACTAGTTGCTCAAGCCATAACTGACCATTGTGAGCTTGACTAAGGATGTATCTAGTCCATTTTATTTGAAAACTTTGGGGTAGCTGAGGAATGTGGGTTAAACCCTTGTCTTCCAAATGTTTATGCTTAGGTTTAAGAATCCCATTCACACATAGTTCACCCAGTGCATCATCCATTTCTAGGGTTCCAATTTCTTGAATTGGACACTTAAAATGAGTTTAGATGTCATTAATGAGAAGTACCTTTGGAGGAATCTGTGATTGCACTCCATTTGGGTCGAGGGTTTCAGCGATCACTGGCACAAGTTTGAAATTAGGTTCTTTCCATTCTACTCCTTAGACCAACATCTCTGACACTTTCCTTGCTTTGCTACTACTGCTTGATGCCATGGCTGCTCAGTAAGCTATGAAAACTTTGAAGAACTTAGCTGCAAATTTTGCTCAAAGTTTCTTGGTCACTTTGTAACTCACTTCTTTGCAATAACACTTTGATTTCTTAGTGAAAATGAATTCAATTTCCTACTTTTTGTTAAAAAATTTCCATTAATGCTTGGTACAAAGGTGGCTATGATGATATTATGCTTGAGATTGTGCTTGATAGTATGTTTGATAGCCTGACATCCACTATTCTATTAATTACTTGGTAAAGGTTCCTTGACTCAGTAATCATGTGTGTCTTATTACTCCTAACCTTGCTCGGTAAAGCCTATGACCTAACCTTACTCAGTAGAGAAGGTAACTTGGTGATAACTGATACTATTCTTCCTCAGTGATCCTTTTGTATCTTGAATACTAATTTGGATCTTTTCTTCCTTTCAATTGGAACTATTTGGATGTGATCTTGACAACGTATTTTTAGTTCTTCCTTAAGAACTTAGTTGGAAATGGTGGAGTCACCCACTTCTTGAGTGACATAACTATCATTGATTGAAGTAGCATGCTCAGTAGATTTAGGAATCCATTGCAGCCTCATCTACTTTCAAATGTTATCTAATTTTTCTTTCTTCTCATCTTCAACTCTACCTATATTCATGCAATTCTTGGCTAGATAACCAAGTTCGGTACAAGTGAAACATCTTATGGTTGTATCTCTCTTTCTTGTGTGATGTTTAACATAGTTCATGACAATGTGTCCATATTCTCCACAGTAATGAAATCTACACCAAGTTTTGTAGTCCCAACCAAATATTGCTTTTACAATTTGTTCTACTAGATTGAATAAGTTAGATCTGCATTCAGATGCCTTGTGACCTTATTTCTTGCATTCGTGACACTTGCCCTCAAATTTTGGTTTCTCTTTGCATTCATTATCCCTATGACCATGTTGATTGCAATTGTAACATTTACCATTGAATTTTTCTTTTCAGTGTTTTAGTCGATTTTCACTCTTTTACTAATTTGCTTTTCAGATCTCAACTCATTTCTTATTCTTTCATTGATTTGTCTTTCCAAATTTGGGTTATTTCTTAATCTTTCATTGATCTATCTTTGGCTCATGATTTCCTCATTTGCATTGGAGATTTGATCCATAAGATCTATATGTTGAAGGGATTGGTTCTAGATCTTGTTGTTTCTTCCATCCATTTCTTCTTTCATCTTGTTCCTCTATTCCAAGATTTTACATAACCTTACTAACTAAATTTCTTGTTCTCTTTTAAGCTTTCTTACTTCTTCTTGCAAGGAACCATTCTTCTTTAAGAGTTCTTTGATTGCATCATTTTCTTCATCTAAACTACTTAAAGGGAAAAAAGTCTTCAATTCTTTCTTCAATGTACTGATGATCATTCATTTGATTTGCAAGTTCCTTCCTTCTTTTTAGGGATTGGGAAAATTGCTACTTAGCTTTCTTGAGTTGTGCAATGGCCATTTCTAGATCCAACTCTTCATTGTAAATTGCCTTATCAAGTCTAAAAATCTCCATATTCTTGATCTTTTCTCAAGCTGTTAAACTTTCTCTTGAGAACCACAATTCTTTGATACTAATTGTTGGAAATATTCAAGACTATCTAGGTTACTAAGAGGGGAGGGGTGAATCAGTAAGCCCAACAATTTTATCAAATTAATATCTTAATTGTAATAATCCAATTACCATTTAGTTCATCAAATCTGATCAACTTGCATGCATGATAAACATAAAACATTCATAATATTTGAACACAATGATTTGGTGACCCAAAAACCTTCCAAATAGAAACTAAAATTGGGGTGCGGATGATACCCGCAAAACTTCAATACTGTAGCATAAAGTTGGCTAGTTAAGGCTTACATTGATCACTTCTAATGATCTACCCTATTAGGAGCAATTAGGACTACTAGGTCCACCTTGTTAGAGGTTTTACAAACACACAATGAAGTATGGACTCAATAAAGAGATTTGAGAAAATACTACTAAGTCTACGTTGTTAAAGGAATTGAACTTGTTTCACCTATTAGGATGAAGTAGTAGATCTTTGACTTACAGCTGAATTGCTAATAGAAATTTCTTGAAGTACTAATCACCTTTATTTGATGGATTTATCTTTTGCTACTCCTTTACTAATATAGCCTTATAATATGCTTTGTCTATTGCTGATTCACATTCACATGCTTCTTTTCCACATTATTGTCACACTTGGAAATGATACAATACATTACATATATATCAATCCAATTTACAGAATTATAAAATTGGCCATCATACAAACTAACACCAATATTACAAAGTCAGCCCAAATGTAGATACTTGGGTTCTAAAGACTAACTTGGTGAAGTTTTGACACTCAACATCCACTATCATTACTCGACATCATCATGCACTCGATAGAAGTAGAAGCTTGGTCAATGCTAACCACTTCAATGTAGTCCTGAACTCAATCTACACTTGGTGACTTGGTAGATACTGTGTAACTTATTATAAACTGAATTACTTGTTTACCATGACTATACTTGGTAAATACTAAGTTCCATACAACTCAGTTAACACTGGCTTCACTTTACATGAATTGCTAGCTTGGTAAAAATTGCAAAGCTTGGTAATCACTGGAATGCTCAGGTTGAACTGTAGTGATCAGTCGCTACTGAAATACATGGCAAACACTTCTAGACTATTCAATAAGCTTCGTAGCCATACAAAATCTAAATAAGTGTTGTCACTAATACCAAACTTGACTGAATGTCAACAAAAGTTCCAATTATTCTTTGATTCTTTAAAACAAGATTTTGTTAATATTGATAAAGAGGCTAAATATGTGATCAAGTGTTGGAATGTCTTAATAGAAGAATGCTTCTGAGAGTGGGGGGGTGGGTGGGGGTGAATCAGAAGTACTAGCCTTTTAACCACTTTTAAACCCTTAATAACATATAACTGAAATTAACATGCATGCATATAAACATTAAACAATCATGAGAAACAAACATGCATCACCACATAACACTTGAGATTTTGGTGACCCAAAAACCCTCTAGGAATAAGAAGGTAAAACTGGTGTGGGGATGATACCCACAAAATTATTGAAGCAATTGATTTCAACCACTTCTGACGGTTTTCCTTGTTAAAGGCATGCCTTATTAAATGCTACAATGCACAATTAAATGTGACCCTGTTAAAGGATTTACATAAGGCTATTAAACCTACCTAACTCAATAGGATTTACAAATTCCTAATACAATTGTGAGAGATTATTATAATAATACACTTGAACTAATGTAATCTCTAATGCTGATCTCAAGCTCTTGATCTATTCTTCTATCCCTTGATCTCTGCTAGATCTGATCTACTGATTGTGTTCCTTATTTTGTTTTGATCAACTAGATGTGTAAATGTTTTCCTTTCCTCTTAATCTTTGACACCAATGTTCTACAATAATAGACTCTACTTTTCCTTCTTCTTTTCATACTTCTCACTTCTTCGTTTAATGGTTTCAAGACTCCCTTATAAGGATTAGTGGTTCGTTATGCATCCTTGGATAAAATGTTCCCACTCAAAGCCTTGAAATTCACCTATTGGCTGCATGCAGTTTCCAATTTTCTGATTGGTTGCATGAGGATCACATAGGTGGTTGTGAGGATTTGATCTTATCATTTTATCCTATCAATGAGTCATGCATAACCATTTTACATCTTGGCTTGCGATTACACAAACTTTTATGCTGATCCTGCATTGCTTGGCACATGAAGTAATACTAATGCTCGACACCATCTATTCTTGATTGCTCGGCATCTACTATAGTTTTTGCATTACTCAGCTCCTATTAGTTTTTTGCATTTCTTGGCTCCTACTGATTCTTGAATTAATCAGCTCATATAGGATTACTGTGTCACTCGGTACCTATTGAATTTTTGCTTTGCTCGACATATACTATAATGTGTTGTGCTTGGCAGCAACTACAGTTTTCTTAGCACTATCTATGACTCGACACATAAAGAAATTATAGTTCGGCTTCCATTATGTACTCGACATGTATAATGAAAAATATTAAGTGTGTTGACACTCATTTTTCAATCTTATTTATTTGATCAACAATCTCCCCCTTTGACATGAGTGTCAAAAAACACTTAGTTGATTATTCTTGATCCAATCATTATATGTACATTCTTTAGTTACAAAATTTCAAAAAGATATTGTAATAAAAAATATACCTTATGACTCCCCCTAAGTTTATTATGCCTTATCATGTCATAAATTCTAATATTTTGTGCCATTGTGCCTGATGTTCTCTATTTTTGACCTGTTCTTGCTTTATTATCTCCTGTTATCTCCTTATCTTTTTTGCCATATGCATTTCTCCTCCTTTAATATATCTCCCCCCTAGAATATTATCTCCCTCATTATTATCTACCCCTTTTTGACACTAATGTCAAAGGGTCCTAAATGGAAATGTCATGCTTGGCCAAAAATGTTTTATTTACCTCAAGGAGAATTTTGAGAGCTGCATCCCAGTTATTTAATGCAATATCCAATGATTTGTGTTGGATTGCAAGCTCTACTACTAGATCAAAAAGTCTTTCATGTGAAGAAATATTTGAATCCTTCTTCACGACTATTTCTACATACATTTTCTCCTTGTGTAATACTTCCAAGTGAGGAGTTATAGAGGCTTGCATTTGCATCAACTTTTCTTTAATAGTAGCCTCTTATGCTGATAATGCAACTAATTTCCTCTAAATGTGAAGCATTTGAGAAAAATGCTTCTCACTTTGTGCAAGATTTGAGGGTAGTTTCATACTGGAGAGCTTAAGTTTTCTCTCAAGGATCAATTTTTTTATATTTTATTTCTTGTGTGAACTTGGAAAAATCACACAATTTGCTATAAAGGGAAAAGATGTTCCCTAGTACAATCTTTACCTTATCCAATTTCTTGGCTAGATCAACCTGTCCCAAAATAATGTTATTGGCTATCTTTTGGTTGACTTTGCCTAGAAACTTCTTCTCTAACCATTCCATGAGTTTTACATTTGTATCATGGTCTTCATTATTCACTTGGTCAACTATATCAGATAGTTGCTCAAGGATTGGTCTAGTTGAATCTAGAGGTTGTAGACTGAAGGTATCCATGAATACATCTTTGATCTCATTCATTGCCTACTTGTATTTGAAGTCTTTCCTCATTGCCTCTTGCCTCCTTCTTTTGTCCAATGCACTCTGTATTTCATTCATCTTTTCTTTAGTTAGATTGCTTGAATCATAATAGGGTATTTTAATTTCTTCATCAAGCTCAGGAATACCATAATGAATGGTCTTGGTTACCCTAGTGGAACTTAAGCTTGGTGTACTGACTTGTAAGGTTAACTTGTCAGTACTCGACTGCTGAACAGATTTGGTAGGCATTCCTGTTCTTGGTAATTCAACCAAATTTTGTATTGCAGACTCCTCCTTATCCTATGTTTCTTTTTTATCTTCTTCTTGCGTAATTGCTGCTGGAGGTGTACTTGTTGTCTGTACTGGTATACCTATGGCTTTCACTATTGTTGCACTCGGCTCTTGATGAGCTTGCATGGCTATCTTTGGTAGTGATGGAGGTAGTAGAAATGGGAATCTAGTAGTTTGAGTGATTTGAGGTGGTTCTTGTGGTGACACCTTGGCTTCTTTGAGTTTATCTACTGCCTTTTGAAGCTCATCTACACTGACCAATATGGGACTTGTAGACAATTGTGCTTGAAGAGTTGTTTGGTCAAGGATCTTAGTGAGATCCTCTGTAGTTAGTGGATTGATGTTTTGACTTGAGGTGTCAACAACATCCTTAATCTTTATGATTTCTGTAGGTGTGATAGTAGAGTGAGGAGGACTATGAGGTGGTAGTTGTGTGTCTTGCACACTTTGCTGCTCATCAGTACCTTTTCTTTCCTCCTCTTCAACCTTTTTCTCTACTTCTATTTTCTCTTCTCTCCTCTTCCTTCTTTCCTCTAGTTTAGTAGAAACTTCTTCTTTGTATTCCTCTTCAAGGACATTTTCAATTTTCTTATATAAATTCTTCCACGATCTTGTGGTTTTCTGTACAACTTCTTCAATTTTGTTTTGGAGAATGAAGAATGCCCTATAGTTAGGTGTAAACCTAGTGTTATGCCTTTTGACTACTTTAGTTATCTATTCCCTTGTCAAATTAGGTAGTATGCTTGCTAGAGTTGATTCCCTCATCTCCTTCTCCATTTCCAAACAGAAATGCCATCTGTCTTCTACAATTTTAGACAATTCCTTTGGCAATTGTCCATCAAGTTCAAGAGATGTATACTTGAACTGTGCCATTAATGTATAGATTGATTCTTCTATGTTGTTTTGTTCCTCTTTCGTGAACTTATTGAAATCAATCTTTTTCATATCACTTAAGTCTCCATTCCTATCTTTTCACATAATGTATCAATTGAAGACTTAGGAGGATGATTTACTTTTTCATATTGATCTTCTTCATCAGTATCAGGTTGATTAGCTCTTCCTATGCCTTCTTGGTTGTTTTATTCTTCTTCGTAGTTTCCTCTTTGTCTTTTTGTGTGCAGGCCCTTGTTGTAGCTCTAGTGTTGGCTTCTCAGGTGTTGCCATAGCAACTTTCTTTGGTTTAGGCTGAGAAGTAGAAGGTGTCATTGCCTTCCTTTTGATAGCTTTCCCTTTGATGGTTGCTTCCTTGACTCCTTCTTCCTTGGAAGTCTCATCTTTGTCTTCACCTTGGCCTTGTGAAAATTCAAGTGGGCCTTGTTCTGGCTCCTCTTCACTAATCTCCTCTGCTTCTCCTGCTGCACTTGTTTCTTCAACACCAAATTTCTTCTTTAGCTTCTTCACTAGCTTTTCCCTCTTCTTTACTGTTGTGGCTATCTTGATTTGATAGTGTCATATGTTCCAAATGCCTTGGTAGATTTGTCCATTTCCTCTACAAGTAATGTTGTGATGGCTACAGAAGCTTGATCAACATCAAGTTCATATCCCAATGGTCTAAGTCGTCTTGCTCTTCGAAGGACTGCTTGGATATAAGTATAGTCAATATCAACAAGAAAGCATATATCATTTACATGCTTTTCCACCAGTGAAACTGGTATCCTCATTCTTTTCTTCATTTCATTCTTGAAATCATCAAAATAGATAGACATTTGATCATCAAAGCTATCTCCCATTTGTGTAATAAAATCATTTATTTGATCAACAATTGTTTTGTTCTGACTCTAGTTGACTTTGCCAAATGAAGGGAATTCCTTCATCACATAGAAGAACATAAAAACTAGCACTGACCCAAATTTACATTGTGCTCCCTTGGACTTTCTAATAGCTCCAATATTTTCATTAATCTACTGCAACATGAGCTCTGCAAGATCATAGGTGTGGTCTTTCTTTACAGGCTTATATGCCACATCCACTGCTATGCAGGGTACACTATTCAACCTACTAGATTGATAAAAATTATGTGATATGATCCTTAGAGAAAAGTCTAAAAGGGGATCAGTTATGGTTTCTATGGTCATGCCTCCATTGTTCCACTTTGCTCTTGTGTTTTTCTCAATTATTTCCTTTTTGTCACTTCTCAGTGTCTTGGGTTGATCTAGGGTTGGAAATCCTGTAACCCTATGAACCATTTTCTTAATTATTTTAACTGGTCCTTGCTTTAACTAGAATGATCCATCATGAATTTTGCTAAGTATTATGTGTATCCACTCAATTTTGAATACAATTGGAAAAACTAAGGCTTTGGTTAAACCCTTCTTCTCTATGATTGAAAATTCATCCTTTAATATTCCATTATCATAGAGTTTTTCAAAGGCATTAAAGATTTCCAAGTCTCCTACAACTCCTATTTTGTAGTTATAACACTTTCGCACATCTTGAACCATAACACATTTTTCAGGGATGGCAGTTAGGGCACCAGTAGGATCGTTTTTATATGCAACTTTTGGGATGGGCCTAAACTCGGGTTGTTTAACCTCATTACTAACAAGTTGAATCTCATGGCTCTTTTTCCCTTGGGTCATCTTTGAACTAGATGCCATTATTTGCTGAACTAGGGTTTGAAATTTAAAGCAAACTTCATAAACTGTAAAACTCAACACTTGAAGGAAATACCTGGTTAAACGCTTAAATCACTTGGGTAGATGTTGAATCACTGCAAATCACTAGTTGAATACTTGAAAATCACTCAGTCATACTCCTGGTAATCACTCTTCATTTGAATGGCTCAAAAATGAATCAATTTTTACTTTTAAGTGGCTTAAAAACTTTGCATTTAATGCATTCTTGTACCTTCACCTGTCACTTGACTTCCAAAGGTTTTTCAACTCGGCATCCACTCGACAGCTATTTTCACTCAGCATCTAGTAACTTTTTTAATAACTCAGCTACCACTACAATTTTACTCGGTATCCAAAGACAACTCGTCATCATCATTCAAGTTTTTTTCTTAGCATCTTGTCTCATGCACATTTATACTTTGTAGTGCTTCATCATGGTTTAGGGATGATGTATGATACTTCCTTATATGCATCAGTCCAATAGGCTCATCTTGTGATTAGTTGGATGATAAATGATCACTTGACCTCATGGGTTAAGTGATCCTTTAATTGGATGCACTTGATCCATCCTTTTTCTGCCATGTCTTCTTCATGCCTATTGTGGTGTGTTCCTCATTAACTTTTCCTTTGCCCTTATTTGCTTCAGTCTTGGGTGCCTTGGCCTTTGTTGGAAAATTCCTCCTTACATGTCCATTTTTCAAGCAACTAAAGCAAGTAGTTTGGTTCAACCATCTTTTATAGTTCCCCTTGAAATGTGTTTTTATATAGTTTTGGGTTATATGTACATACTCTTGACAATAGTGACAACTTTTCCTTGTATTGTAGTCCCAATTGTAATGGTGTACATAGTTGTCCCTTCTTACATGCTGATTTGGTTTCCACATAGGCTTTGATCTACACTCAAAGGCTTTATATCCATACTTCTTGCAATTGTGGCAATGCCCATCAAATCTCTATGTCCTTGTGACTCTAGACCTATAGTCTTGTGTCATATGTCCTTGCATGTTGCACTTGTGACAATAACCCTTGCTTTTGGGTGTGTTTGGGTTATTGATCCTTCTACTCCTACAAACATTAGCAGTATGCCCCTTTTTATTACAGTAATGAAAAGTGGGTTTAGAATCCTTACCTTTCTCACTTCTTTGCTCATCATTCTTTGATGATTCCCCAACTTCAGTGCTGGAGTATCCAAGTCTTGATGTATCATGGACTAAGCTTGGGGATTTCAGCAACTGTACAAATTACTTGATAGCTTCACTTGACTTGTTGAGATTCTCTACTATTTCTTTTTCTCCGTTCAATTCATTTTGCAGTTGTTCATTCTGCATCTTTAAAGTAGAGATCTCAATATCTTTCATATTGAGTTCATGATGAAGGTTCATCATTTGGGCAAGTGTATCCATTTGCATGTTTGAGATCCTTGTTAATTCAGTACATTTTTCTTTAAGTTTGTTTGCAAGATTTCTTTTTTCATCTTCCATCATGATTCTATCCTCAACTGCTCTTTTCTTTTGTTTAGTGATTTCACATAGCATCATGGCCTATGATTCATGCTCCATCTTAAGAGTTCTTATCTCTTCTATTTAAACTCTATTTTTCTCCATCAGTTCTGCTATTGCTGCATCAAATTCTTTGGAATCTCCTTTGGAAAATACTTGTGTGGTGTCAATCTCCTTGTAGTGAATATCATTTTTTGCTATAGCTATTTCCTTCCTTCTTTTTAATGATTTTCTTAATTCCTCTCTAGCTTCTTCTACCTTGTGTAGAGTGAGATGCACATCTATCACCTGGTTCTCAATGATCTTTCCAAGTTTGAAAACTTCCATCTTCAGATCCTTTCCTCCAAGCTGTTAGGCTTCTTCTTGAGAGAACTTGGCTCTGATACCAATTTTTGGAATGTCTTAATAGAAGAATTCTTTTGAGGGGGGGGTGTGGGGTGAATAAGAAGTGTTGGCCTTTTAACCACTTTTAAACCCTTAATAACATATAACTAGAATTAACATGCATGCATATAAACATTAAACAATCATGAGAAACAAACATGCATCACCACATAACACTTGAGATTTTGGTGACCTAGAAACCCTCTAGGAATAAGAAGGTAAAACTAGGGTGGGGATGATACCCACAAGATTACTGCAGCAATTGATTCCAGCCACTTCTGATGGTTTTCCCTATTAAAGGCCTACCCTATTAAAGGCTACAATGCACCATTGAATGTGACCCTGTTAAAGGATTTCTACACCCTATTAGGAGTGTGCCTTGTTAAAGGACTTAAGAACATTCAACTTAGAATGTCACCCTGTTAAAGGATTTAAATAAGGCTATTAAACCTACCTAACTCAATAGGATTTCCAAATCCTAATACAATTGTGAGAGAGTATTAGAATAATACACTTGAACTAATGCAATCTCTAATTCTGATCTCAAGCTCTTGATCTGCTCTTCTATCCCTTGATCTCTACTAGATATGATCTTTTGATTGTGTTCTTTGTTCTATTCTAATCAACTAGATGTGTAAATGCTATCCTTTCCTCCTAATCATTGACACCAATGTTTTGCAATAACAGGCTCTTCTTTTCCTTCTTCTTTTCGTACTTCTCACTTCTCTGTTCAATGGCATCAAGACTCCCTTATAAGGATTAGTGGTTCATTATGCATCCTAGGAAACAATGTTCCCACTCAAACCGGTTAAATTCACCTATTGGCTGCATGCAGTTTCCAATTTTCTGATTGGTTGCATGAGGATCGCATAGGTGGTTGTGAGGATTTGATCTTATCCTTTTATCCTATTAATGAGTCATGCATAATCATTTTACATCTTGGCTTGTGATTGTGAAAGCTTTTATGCTGATCCTAGATTGCTTGGCACATGAAGTAATACTGATGCTTGATACCATCTATTCTAGATTGCTTGGCATCTACTATAGTTTTTGCATTACTCAGCTCCTATTAGTTTTTTGCATTGCTCAGCTTCTATTGATTCCTGAATTACTCAACTCGTATAGGATTACTTTTTCACTTGGCACTTATTGAATTTTTTCTTTGCTCGGCATATACTATAGCGTGTTGTGCTCAGCAGCAACTGTAGTTTTCTCGACACTATATGTGACTTGGCACATTAAGAAATTCTAGCTTGGCTTCCATTTTGTACTCAGCATGTATAATGAAAAAGATTAGGTGTGTTGAAACTCATTTGTCAATCTTATTTATTTCATCAATATCAAGAAGCAAAATGATATTCTACAATTTAAGTGGCCAGATGACACACTTTTTGACAAATGGATGGTAGATATTGCTTCTAATGAGCAATGGGAAGAATTAGAGAATTATGATGATGATATGGATCAAAATAAAATACAAATCATTCATGCACCTTTGGAACACTAGAGGAGAAAAGAAGACAAAGAAGAGCAACCATCTTAGGTAGAAAGTACCGTGGGCCAAATGGATGATGTGGTAGAAATAAAATTGGAAATTACTATCACCTTGGCAGTACATGAAGATGCAAGTGGAAGTGCCAGAGTAGAGGTAAATTTGTAGGAATTAGAGCCTAACACATCATTTGTGAACTTGATAGCTACATATGTCAAGGATTCAGACTAGAAAAAGACCCATCATGGAATTTGTAGCATTTGAAAATGTAACAAAAGTGGAAGCTATCAAAAAAGAATATTATGTAAAGTTTTTTTTTTACATAGTTTTATCTTTTGTGACAACTTTAAAATATAAATATATTTTGTTAAAAGATAGCTATTAGTTCTCAATACCTAAAGCTTGTTGCATCTCACAATATATAAGTGAGATTCTAGGGGTAGAGAAAGGGTCTGAATAGCTGTATTACTTTTAGCTTCTATTATGTCTACTTGTAAGTCTATTTGGTCTAATGTCTTGATGTGAATATTTTGTGGCATATTTTCTCTATAGGTTTATGAGAATATATCAATTTGATAGGATTTGGATGTTTTATCTTGAGTCACTCTGAGTCTTGTTCAATTGTATACATTTGTTTTAAAAATTAAATTAATACAAAGATGAACTATCACCACATCTTTTCTAGCTAAATTTTGTCTCCATTTCTTTTACCTATTTATTTTGAAGTTGTATAAGCAAAGCTTTTCTAGTTGAATGCAATTGAATCAAATTGTATATCAATTCATCGTTGCTATTTGTTTAATGAATTAAATAAATGCTTTAGTGGTATTGATAGCGTTTCCATGGTAATAGGAAGGATTTCTATAAGTATGATTTTTAGTAATAATTTTTGATAATGTTGATTGTAAATAAATCAATCAGATCTAGGAATTGAATGGGCTCTAAATCCCAATGGATAAGGCACTAATCTATTAAATTTAATCTATCTATAAAGAAATCATAGACAAGCATCAAAATCAAACTCAAAATCAATTTTTACTTCACGATTTGAAAGATCTCAATGCTGGTTAGCACTTGTTTGGATTTGATCTCTAAGCATTAGTTAGCTACTATTGCTAGATATATTTGCAAATCTAAGAAGAATTGTGACCAAATCTTCTTATAAGGGATGTGTATTACCTTACGGTTTCATGGAATGAACAAAATATGTATATGTCAGAGATAGGAGATGAGAATTAGAATGAAACTAAGAGATTCTTATTCAATAAAATTCATTTGAACCATCCCTTAGGTATACCCACCTTGGTTCTGCAGAGCCTAAAGAGTAGGATATTTGTCTAGATTTCATTGTAGTTGGGTCTTGATAAGAAACACATTCAATTGTTTATAGGAAGTAGCTGATCCTTAGATTGTTTTTGCATTCATTATCTAGGTATTGAATATCTTGTTACTTAATAATTGAAAAACACCAATAGGTTGTAATTCATAATCAAAGGCGTACTAATTGTTATCTTGATCACCATGAAGATCATTATTTAGAGAGATATGGATTTCATTAAAAATGAGTCATGGTATGGCTCAGTGGATAAATCTTCAATCACTTCAAGTAAAGTTACTATGATTGATGACGAATATGAGGTTTATGATCAACAAGATAAATCAACAATAGATACAGATGGATTTGGACATCTCCTAGTAGCTCATGTTAGAAATAAACAAAAAGGAAAGAAGCCACAGGTAACTAGAGAATTGGATCCTAACAACTATGGATTAGCATACATTGATCTATAGATAGCTCCAAATGGCTTCTAGTATAGATTGGAGAGAATAATAGTAGCAACATTGAGAGTTCTAATCCTACTCTAGCCTCCTTATTTCCAAGAAAGACCAAGATTCTAAGGGAGATATATATTAAGATGATCAAGATATAAAGAAGATTTTGATGAGAGAATAAAGTTTGCATTATTTTCTCATAGTGATTCAATGTATTCTAAATAATTTTTGAAATAAAATAAATGGTGTGAGGCTATGGATGAGGAAATAGGTGCAATAGAAAGAAATGAAACATGAGAGATAACTAATTTTCCTCCTCAAATGCATTATTGAGTTTAAATGGGTTTATAAGACTAAGTACAATGATGAAGGAAAAATAGATAGGCATAAGGAATGATTGATGGTCAAGGGGTACAAACAACAATTTGGTTGAGACTATGATGAGATATATGTCTCTATTGCAAGAATGGAAACAATGTGTGTTGCCATAGCAATTGTATCCCCAAAAAAGTGAAAGGTATTCCAAATGGATGTAAATTTATCCTTCCTTAATAGAGTGTTAAGAAGGAAGAGATATATAAGGAGAAACCACTTGGTTAAGAAGTTCCAAGTAAGGATCAAAAAGTGTGTATGCTAAAAATATCTCTTTATGGGATGAAGAAAGCTCTGCATGTATGTTACAATAGGATTGACTCATATTTGATGAGCAACGAGTTCAACAAAAGAGATGGTGAGCCCACTCTTTGCATCAAGGCAACTAATGGTAAAATTTTAATTGTTTCCATGTATCTAGAAGATTAAATTTTAATGGGGATGATAATTTCCTCATTATTGAATTTAAAGAGGCTATGAAAGTGAATCTAAAATAATAGATTTGGGTCTCTTGAGGTATTTTCTAGGTATAGAAGTAAAATAAATGCATGATGGTATTCATATCTTCAAGAAAAGTATTAAAATTAAATCTTTGAGAGATTTAGAATGAAAATTAGTAAGTCATCCCCAACACCAATAACCATAGGTTTGAAATTGAGAAAGGAAGATTCCATAAGCAATGTAAATCCAACATTCTACTAAAGTTTTTTTGGAGGTTTTATGTACTTGACACTAACTTGACCTAATATAATGTATGTAGTACATTTGATTTCCAAATTCATGGAAAATCCTAAGGACTCTTATTTCCAAGAAGGAAACATGATCCTAAGTTATGTGAATGGTACCAAAGGATTTGACATTTTATATAGTGCTAAGATTGAATTCAGGGTAGTTGGTTACACAGATCGTGATTGGGCAGAAAGTTTAGATGACATGAAGAACACTTTTGATTATGTGCTTAATATGTGTTCATGTTTAATTTGATAGGCTTCCATGAAAAAATCCATAGAAGAGGCTGAATATATATGAGAAAATATAGCATGATGTCAAGTTGTTTGACCAAGAAGAATCTTGGAAGATTTGAAGGAAGAGAGAGAGGATGGAACAACAATTTATTGTGACAATATTTCCTTAATAACATTGATGAAAAATATTGTGTTTCATGGAAGAAGAAATTACTTTGAAATTATGAATCATTTTACTAGAGAACTAGTTAAAATAGTGAAAAAAAAATGGAGGATTGTAGATCTAAGTAGTAACTAGTAGACATTTTCACCAAGCCATGAGGCATAGAAAGTTTTGAATTCTTAAGAGGAAATTTGGGTGTAGTTGATTTGGATAAGAATTGATGCTTTTTTTTTTCACTTAGGGAAAAGGGGGAGTGTTGGAATTTAAAAATAAAATGTCTTTTCCTTGAGCCACTAGTGTCCACCTACCTTTTAGGAACTATAAGTAGTCATAGCCATGAGTAAATATTTTTGGAGAAAGTAATCCCTAGTTGCCTTTTGATGTCTCTGGAAAAGTGAAGTAGTAATAGCTAGTTTTAATAATGTTGGTACGTGAGTTTGAAATTTGAAATTTTTGTGGGAAAGATTTGTGGACAAAAAATTGACAAAAGGAAAGAATTATATTATTCCTCATGAGGTTATTTTGGTGAGCAACAACAAAAGGAAATTTTAGAGTACGCAACAACACTATGTTAGTTTTTATGAATGAATGTGCAGTGAGAAATGATAGCTCCTTTCATTCCCTACAGATTTATGTAAGAAAATTTTCAAGAGCTCTTTGAAGCTCCATATTTTTGGGTGCAACTCCAAAATGTTGCAAGTTAGCTTGTAGATTCTAGATTCAATCATTATTTTTATTTTTTGGGTATGTAGCTTTTAGATTTATAGTTATAAAATTTATTTTTAGATTTAATAAAAAGAAAGAAATAAATAATCTTGCATGTACTTTAATTTATTTTGCATCGTCTCCATGATTTTATTCCATTGTGCATACCTAGATTTGGGAAAAACAGAGTTGTAAGTCTTTGTGTGTTACCTTAGATTTAGAGATTTTATTTCTTTTAAAGAAACCAAAAAATATTTTATTTGATTTACATATAAATTTAAAAATACTATTAGATACTCTATCAAAAATCTTAAATTAAAATTAAGGTTATCATATTATTTAAAAAATTAATTTTAATCAAGAGATTAAATTTTTGGCAAAAGTTTTATATTAAATACACTGAAGGTTTCTTATCTCATATTTTATTCCTATAACAATATAAACTATTAGTAACCTTCAATAGATAAATAAACGTCTCTCAAAATATGGAGTTCTTTCCACATAGTCAAGTGTTGTATAATAGAATTGGAAATCATGGTCTATATTTTAGAAATATTACACCTAATTGCATTAAATTTTAGATTGTAGAACTACATTCTTGATCAATAATAATTAAATTAGGGATCCAAAAAAATTGTTTGGCTATGACCATAACTCATCTTTTCTATGGTCTAAGATTTCATTCATTTTTTCTATGGTCTAAGATTTCATGAGTTGATCTTCCATAGATTGGTTTTATTCAAATAGATTCATGACATGAAATTATGTGTAGGAAGTCTATTTATGATGAAAACATTTTGTTGGTATATGAAGAATATTAGTAATAAATGAATTGCAAATTTAATTGCATGAATGGGTAAATATTCTAAGAAAAATATTACTTTCCAAACTTATTGTGCTACAAAAAATTGCTAATCTCATGTTGGTTTTCACAAAGTAGTAACAAAAGACTTAGTCATTAGTCAATAAAGAACAAAGATTGTTGAGCATAGTTGTTCAGATAACACATGCTAAACAATATGACAATTAGTGCCAAGCATTAGTAGGAGCTGAGAAGTCAATACGTGTTGAGTCATTTAGGTGCTAAACTAATAGAGGAAGCTAAGTAAATAGTGTGTGCCAAGTGATTTAGGTGCCGAGCAAATAGAGTGTGCCAAGCTATTCAAAAGCCAAGTTACAACATTAAGAGCACAGTGAAGGCTGAGCATCAGAGCCTTTGGATGCCAAGTGAATAGTTTATGACATAGATGTTTGTAATGGAAAAAAATTCTATGTAAAACATTTTTGTGCTAACATAATCATATTTTATGATTATGAAAGATAATTATGGAGTCATAGAATCCCTATGCAATACATGCGACCAATCAGATTAAGGGAAGCATTAGGCGGTAATAAGGATCAACCACAACCATTGGTTCTTACCTAATCCATCACCACCAATGTTTATTATATATGTGTGTGAGGAGATGAATGCTAAAAGTTTAGAGAATATTCATAGTGGCTGAGATGGATATGACATAGCTATGCATTGTAGAATAAGTTTGAGAAGAGCAGAAAAAGAAGTGAAAGGATAGAGAAGACATATCTGATTAGAAGGAATAAGGTTTAAATAGTAAGGAGAAGATCTAACATCAAGTAGAAAGCTTTTAATCAAAAGATCATAATGATGAATTATTCTAATAGGTAATACAGAGAAAATCTCTTAACTGAGTGATATATTTATTGTAAGTTTGAATCCTCTAACAAGGTGAGATCTAAAATTCTTGGTAAGCCTTTAACAAGGCAGAACTCTCATAGGGTAGATCATAGATTATGATTAAAAAACATTGTAGCCATAATAGAACACACTTTACAACTGTAGTAGTGAAGATTTATGGGTGTCATGCCCACCCCAATTTTACCTTCTCATTGGAGGGTTTCTAGGTTTAAAAAATTATTTTATTACTTGATATTTACTTTATGCTATGGATATGATGCATGTTATGTTATTTCATCTTACATATTAAGTTATGAGATGGATGTTGGTGATATATTTTAGAGGCAAGAGTTTTAAGAGTTGATTCACCCCCTTGAACTTACTTTCCCATTGTTATTTTCAATAATTGGTATCAGAGCTTTGCTCTTTAGAAAGGAAAGTTCTATAGCTTTGGAGGTAAGATCTTGAAGATGAGAGTCTACAAGTTGGGAAAGACTATTGAGAACTAGAAGATTGAAATACAACTTGCCCTACATCAACTCAAGGAGGCAAGAAAGGAATTGGCTATTCAAAAAAATGACAATCAATACCAAGAAGAAGACACTACTAGATTGTTTGAGGATGGAAACTCAAATGAATTTGATGTAGCAGTTGTAGATCTGATGGAAAAGAAAAATTCCCTAACTAAAGAGTTCAAAAATCTCAAAAGAGAACAAGAAAACCAATCAGTATTGCTATGTGAGGTGATTGAAAAGAAAAAGAAAGCTAAGGAAGACAAAGTCATGATTGAAGAGGACAAAATAATATTGACTAATAGACTTGAATAGAAGACATCATATGTGCAAAATCTTGCTAACATGAAATTGGATACAATGGATCAATTGATGCTTGCAAACATGGAAAGGAAATTGAGATTAGAACCCTAAAACCACAGAATAATCTATTGTAAAATGAATTGAGAGTAGAAAAGGAATTCATTGAAAGATTCAACAAACCACATGAAGCCATAAAAAACTTTGAGAAATTTATGGAATCACCAAGACCTAATATTGATACTGTTGGATTGGGATTCACTAGTAAAAAGGAAGGAGAATCATCTAGAAGTGGTGAGAAAAGGAATAAAAAAGGTAAGAACTAAAAATCCACTTGTCATAATTGTGGAAAATTGTCCTTTATACAACAAAAATTTGGAGGAGAAAAATTGTCAACTAGAACCCCAAGTAGAAATAGAGAGGATAGTATTACAACTGCAACAAACAAGGACATCAGGAAAATGAATGCAGAACCAAGAGCATGGGCATTTAGAGTTTTGAAGGATACTATTACAATTTTCAGAAGTATGAACACAAAGCATATGAATGTAGATCTAAGACCAAGTGGACATCAAATAAGTAGAGAAAGGCACACCAAGATGGAAATTCCTATGATTAGGATTCCAACACAAAGTACAATTTTCACAATTATCAAGAATATGGACACGTTCCTAAAAATTATGTAAGGAAACATTTTAGAGGCAACTACAATAGATGGTTGAGTGAGATTACATGCTTTAGTTGTCTTAAGATTGGTCATGTCAGTAGAAACTATCCAACTATGTCACCAATGCCAAGCAATGAAACCAATAAAGGCAAAGAAAAGGTCAATATTGAGAAAGTGAAGGTGCAAATGAACAAGACATAGAAAAAGAAGAAAGAATAGAATACATCAAGCTCAAATGAGGTCACTTCATCCAAAGGATTAGGTGATCACATCACCCCCAACTAGGCAATAAAATGTATGTGCAGATTTGACATTTGAAAAGTTATATTATGCATCAGTTCCAAATATCTAATGTATGAAAAGATTAAATAAGCATGAATCAAGATGTAATGAATAAGTTAAGAGTATGAATTATTCTAGAGATATATTATTTTCTATGTTTTTTCTGAGCATGAAATAAATTGTTGTTATTGCTGAGTGATGGATTCAAGGCTAGTATGAGCTGAGCTTGCTATGTATGCTGAGCATATTGGGAATGATATGTTAGCTGAGTGTGTTGAAAATCCTATATTAGCCAATCTTATAGATGTATAAGCACTAAGAATTTATTTCCAAATGTGAAGGGTTATATAGTCAATTTTTGACTCATTTTCACTTACCAGAGTTTGAAGAGAATAAAGAGCATCAAGGAAAATTATGAAAGGAGATTCTAGTATTTGCTGATTAGATCTAATCGCTACTCGACAACATTCTATGGATTCAAGAGGTATTCAACTTAGGCCAACTTATGATGTTTCATTTATTGTAAACCCTAGTAAAGTAAATGACATCTAGTTCTTCATCAAATGTTAGAAAAGAGGGGAAAGAGGTTTTCAATGTTCAATTGATAATCAATGATGTTAGGCAACCCCCATTCTGAGAAATTCCTAAGATAGATCCATCTGGTGTGCTATCTATGATACCACCAAAGGTTCTAATGATCCAAGATGTTACATGTTTCTATATTGGAAAGATTGGAGAGGTAGGAGTTATGAAAATTAAAGATGTCTATAGTAAGCTACACGACAATGGAGTTTTGCGGGAACAAAATAAAATTGTTGAGTGTATAGGGTTAACATGTGCCCTAGATTTTCCTCAAATGTTTAAAGCTAAATGGATTTGGATTTTTCTAAGCCATATACATGACAACTAGATGTGGTTGGAAGGTGGACTAGCTATGATTTCTAGGTGGATTGTGCAAAGGGTATCCTACACTTGACTGACCTAAGAGTATGTAGAGTGATGCAAAGGAGGTTATAGAAAAGAATACATGTACTGTGTGGAATGAAAGAGGGATGCCAATATATACTATTTTAGATCCCATTGTTTCCTTTGTAGTCAAAGTCATTTCCCATAAGTTCTTTTAGTCAAGACAAATTAACAATATTTCATGTATGGTAGTGGACTTAGGTTACCAAATTGTAAAGAGAGATCATTCCTATTACCTTGTTGAGTTACAACTACAATAGTTATCTAGAAACTTGGAAGCTATTAGGAAGGCCAAAAGTGCATCTTGAAATTTTGGTTCTTTGATTGTTTGTATATTTTTCTATGTGCAAAAATCTTTTCCTACCTTTAGAAAATTTTCTTGGAAGACCACATGTCAATTGTACATCAAATTTCAAAATTTATTGAGCAACTTGGAAACAACTTTGAGTTAGTGATGACTAGTTATTTTGAGGATTTTAAGAAATCCATGAAACAAAGATTTAGGATTCCTATATCTCTAGTGAAACAACATTAAAATTATGTGTGTCTCCTAGTTGATGTAGATCATACATATGTGCAAGAAACAATACCCAGGTTTAGATGGTTAAAACCCTTTCCATATGAGATCAAAGTGGATGAAGGCTTTGTAACAATCACAACATTACTAGTAGAAGAGATTGATAAAGATGCTACATCTTTTGGTAACTATGATGAAGCCAAATCTAGAATAATTATTGATTTTAAAACAACAACAGTTTTGAGGAAGAAAAACAAACTTGTTAAAAAATTGAAGGAGAGATTTGGTGAAGGTGAAGCTGAAGAAGAAGATGAAGAAGAAGAAGAAGATGGAGAAGAAGAAAAGGGCCAAGCACCATTGAAACTAATGCAAGGACTAGGTGAAGATGTTGAAGGTGTTGAGGGAGAAGAAGCACCTAAGGAAAAGGAAAGGAAAAGGAAAGAAGAGACTCAAGCAGTGGAGAAATCTAAGAAGCCTATGAAGAAGTCACAACAAAAGCCACTTGTACCCATAACGAGGTCAAGCACAAGGGAAGTCACTGTACAGGCTAAGGAAGTATGAAAGGCTAAAGGAAAGAGATTCAACACTGTAGTAGAGCCAAGCTAGTCTACTCCAAAGAAATTCAAAATTTTAAGAATGAAGTACACACCTCAGAAGGATTCAAATGTGGAGAAGATTGAGTTAGATGACTTGAGTCAATACAAAGTGATAAGCCACAACCCTCTTCTGATATTGACAAATTTTGTGAAAACATTAAAACAAATGTAGATTTGTCAAGTCTTACTCATGTTGACTTTGTTAAGCTAGGGAGTGTTAATAAGAATAAGGTTGAAGAGGCCATATATGATATGATGGATACTTTCAAGAATACTCCACTAGAAATTTCCAATCCTTCACCCAAAAGGCTTTATGACTGAGTTGAGAAAATGTTTTAATTCAACTTACAAACTATGAGACAAATTAAGGAAATAACACTAGCCCAAGTCATGCCTAAATTAGATAAAAAGATGATTTCCAAAGATATGGAGAAGCATAAAGGGAAAATTTCCCCCAAATATAGAGCTTTCCATATTTTTAAAAAGAATATAGAAGATGTGGTAACCAAAAGTACATTAATTTGGAAATCAATATATGGGTTATCCAATCAAGCTATCACTAAGAAAAGTGAGCATGATGAGCAAGAACCTAAGAAGAATGAGGAGAGATAGAAAAAGAGGTGAATCCAATAAAAGAAGGTAATGTGGATGGAATTGAAGGAAAAACAAATGAGGCAACAACTAAAGAAGAGAAGCAAGATGTGTAGGACATACAGATGCTGGGTGCCAGTCCCCCAAATGAGGACTAGGAGAGTCAAAAGGACTCAATGAGCATCAAGGATTTTCTAGATAAAAATACATAGAATCTAAATCCTTTGATAGAATATGACTTGAAGAAAATTATGCAAGACTCCACCAATACAACACTAGTATGCGGTAATCCTATATTGGTAAGAGTGGATGAAATTCAATAGGAAAAAGTTATATCTATAGGGGAGATACAAAAAGATACAACAAATATGCCCCCATCTACTACAGATAAAAAATAGGAAATCATAGGGTAAGGCTGCAATTTAATGGTTGCCACTTTTCATCACAAATAAATCAGATGAAAACTAGGAAAATCATCTTCTAGGGGCTTTGAATCAAGCTTACTCTTTGAATGAAGCTTCCTTAGGTCTTCATTCAAACTTGTGGCCTTAGGGGCTTTGTTTGAAGTGTACCAACTACCACAAGGGGCTTCGAGATAAAGTCATAGGGCCAATAGGTGGAAAAAATGTAGGCTAGGGGGCTTCATTTGAACCTACCTAGGGCCAATAAGTGGCCAAAAAAGTGGGCTGGGGGGCTTCATTTGAACCCTCTAGGGCCACCAAGTGGCCAAGAAGTAAGCCAGGGGGCTTTGCTCAAACTCCCCTTGGGCCACCCCAATAACCCCTTAGGGGGTTTTGAATGAAGCCCCCTTCATTCAAAGGTCCCAAAATTGGAAATTTTACAAACTTACTCAAATGTCTATCAATTTTTTCCTGTCCACATTCTAAAACTAAATATACAAAATTATTGTAGTCAAAATAAGCTTTCCAATGAATATATTTTAGTATATATTATGTTTATCATGCTATTCAATTTTTAGTTTTATTAAATATAGGTTGTTTGGCCATTTCACAAATCTAGATTTAAAGCTTTAGAAAAAATAGATAATGAGAATTTTTTTTTTTTTTCTTAAAGTTCATCAAAGGTATGTGTGTTACCTTTCTAGAAAATCAAGAAAAAAAGCATTTCAATAAATACAACTCAAACTATATTGATAAAAACAAGCTATATCTAAGTTATCATTAGCGTCACTTTGCCACCAAATTAAAAAAAAAATATTTTTAATGAAATTGAATGAAACCAACTACACTTGCTAGATATTGATGTTAGTATTCTATCCTTGAAATAATTTTGTCATTATCATTTACAAAAAAAGTTATCTTGATCAAATGACTCATCACTCTTTGAAAATGTCAATTTTCATATAAACCACTTCACAAAGGAGATAGAAAAATGGACTTCAATTGAACTTATTTAAAAAAGTTTAAAAATTCTTTTAGAAACTAGATAGAAAAATATAAAAATTACTATTTTACATCATCATCAAATTCTTTATGTTTTTGTAACAATATGCATTTGAAAATCAAGTTTTTGTTAAATATATATACTTTAGTGTCAAAGCTGGCCAAAAAGTGGGAACCATTGCCATGGTCTTACCCCATTGGTATAGGATCTTCAAAGAGATTAAAGTATAAAATTGAAATAGAAGGATGATACAAATCAAACACCATCTATCATGCCAACTATTTTCATTTAGATGAAAGAGGTAGAAGCACAATCTTCAGACACATCAATGCCAAGCCTAAATAGTTCAAGTTTATCAATAGTAGTAATTATTGAGAAAGATGAAGGTGAAGTGCATAAGCATAAAGAAACAAGTCTTGTACCTATACCACAACCACAGGGTGAAGTCTAGAAGGAAGGAAACAAGACTGGAGAGTTGAAGCTGACTACTGATCCTGAGGATAAAATTGCAATGCATACTCTAGTTACAATGCTAATTTTTATATCTTCTCTCAGTAGTCACACTCTTCAGAGGCTGAGTAAAAATCTCACACCATTACAAATCTCAAGGGTAAGTTCCAACACACTCAAGAGTGTTGAAGTTACATCTTTTGAGGATGTAAGTTTAGATGAAGTGATAGAGTTACCAAAGTTTGATCTAAATACAATCACAATTGAAGAAATGAGCATTATACAAGATTGTATATAGAGGAAAAAGAGGTGAGAAATCTTACAGAGGAAGCATAAGCAAAAACAATTTTTGCATGAGATTAAAGACATTATTTTTGATGCTTTCAGTCTCCCATAAATACATGAAGATAAGCCTATACTAAAGAAACTTGTCACTATTGTGGATAAGATAAAGGATGAAGACTTGGATTCTAATGTTAAATTAGTACAATGGTTATAAAGAAAGTTTCATACCAAGGTTTTAGAGGAGATATCTATTGCTATTGCACTCAGATAGGTTGATTTAGAAAACAAGATGGAAAGTGTGAAGAAGGTGTTAGAGAACATTTTCTCTTTCTACACAAAGTTATGCAATGTTGATCTATTCAATAAGGAAAATCAATAGGCTATTGTCTAGCTATAGGGAGATCTGCAAGTCATAGGTAGCAAGGTATTTGCAAGATCATGGTGTGCCAAAAAGTGGCAATCTAAAAAATATGTAGTTCTAAAAAAACTCAAAGCATTTTAAAATCTATTCCAACTTTTTTCCCACCCATCCTAATACTAAACCATAAATTAATACCTTTATAAGGCCTAGTATATCTTTGGATACCAACCCTACGTGGCCAACTTTAAAAACATCCCAAAAAATGCTATTTTGGCCTATTCTTATGTGTTTTTAACTTCAAACATGTATTTGATGACTTTTTTTTCACCCAAATTTGATCGAACGAAAAGGGTTTCTTAAGAATGTTCTTAGCTTTCCATAAATGTAATGTTTGTCAAATTATGAGCTCAGTAAGTAATTATTATTTATTTTCTAATGGAGTTATATATAAAGTGTTGATTGACACACTGATTGAAAAACAATTATAACTTTCAAACATTACAACTTTTTTCAAATCCAAAAGATGCATTACATTTTATGCTTCTTCTACTATAAGGTAAAAAAAAAAGAAAAATTAAAATTTACATAGTTTTGAATTAGTTAAGGTGTTCAGACACAAGAGTTTGTTTATTCTAAAAATACTATAGTAGAAAATTCATAATTAATTATTTATTTAGACTAAAAATACCAAAAAATATGTGTTACATCTGGGCATGAGTCTACTTCTTATATATAGAATGATATTTAAAAATATTATAATTTTATTTTGATTAAGGTGGTTAGACATACGTCTACTTCTTTTTTTTTTCTTGAAAGTTTTATACTATTGCATTAAAATTAAAATATTTGAGCAATCAATTTTAATTTTTTTTAGATAAGGCCTAGTAGTTTAGAAACTACATTTGATTTTCTTGAGATTCTTTTCACTCCACATTTTTATATAAAGTTCATAACAAGTTGAAAATTGTAGGTCAAATTGATATAACCCTAATTTTCTAATTTTTTATTGCCACTTAAGGGTATAGTTTGGTTGACCATGATCCTACACATACCTAGTACTTTAAAATTATCTCCTAGTAATAATAAGATACACTTTTAGAGGTTACTAATGAATTAGAGCAGGCTTGCCAAGTTGTAAGAAACATATGCTAATATTAGATCTATTTTGATTAGTATCTAGTCAATGCTAACTCCTCACATGGAAGTGCTACACAAGGAACTAGCCTTTGCTAATACTTTGATGAAGAAAGATTCAAAAATTATACTCATGAAGGCTTATCTTACCTAGCTACTAATCTTGAAATATAGATTCATTCATTAGATGTATTATGTGATAATTGGGATGCAACATTAAAGATTACCATGGAGTTGGAGAAACAAATCATAGATAAACACACTATCACTATACAATCCAAATGACATAAGTATAAAAAAAGTGGGATTATGAAGTTTTTGGGATATGAAGAAGCTTTAGATATCTAGTTAGTAGGAGTAATGAATAAAGAAACATAAATGAAGCATTTATTAAGGAGGAGTAATGGAGAAATAAGGTATGAAGGACATATAGGTATGAAGGATATGCAACAATTTTGTAAATTTTGAAAATTTGTAGTTTAACAAAGAAGCATTATCCAACTTATGCATTAGATAAGAATCTACATGCCATGACAAAGTATTTTTGCCACTCATGTCAAAGGGGGATATTGTTAATCTTAGATTGGTTTTGACAAAGTATATGCTGAGCAATATGATAGTTAGTGCCAAGCACTAGTAGGTGCTGAGCAATTAGTACGTGTTGAGTTGACCCATTTCAATAAAATACATGATAACTTATGTTCCTAGGGGTCCTAGGGCTCTTAGAGACATAAATGTTGTGTTCCAATGGGTAGAAAGGGGTCATAGGGTATCCTATGACTCTTAGGGACATCTTCTTATAGTCCAATGGATATAAAGGGGTCGTAAGGTATTCTATGACCCCTTTCAACACATTACATGAGAACATATGTTCCTAGGGGTCCTAGGACCCTTATCATCATGTGTGTTGTTCTCCAATGGGTTGAATTTTGACCCATTACATGATAACATATATTCCTAGGGGTCCTAAGACTGTAGGGCCATACATGTTGTGTTCCAATGGGTCAAAAGGGGTCATCAGATACCCTTTAACCCCTTTCAGCCCACTATATGACAACATATGTTCTTAGGGCTCATAAGACTCCTAGGAATGTATGTTGTCATGTAATGGGTCAAAAGGGTCATAAGATACTCTATGACCCCTTTTGATCCATTGGAACACAACATATATGTATATAAGGGTCCTAGGACCCCTAGGAACATATGTTATAATGTAATAGGTCAAAAGGAGTCATATGATACTCTATAACCCCTTTCTACCCATTAAAACATAAGATTTATGTCCCTAGGAATCCATTAACCCTTCAGAAGATATGTTGTTGTATAATAGGTCAAAAAGGGTCATAAGTTGTCCCATAACCCATTTAGACTCATTGGAACACATGTATGTCCCTAGGGGGGCCCCTAGGAACATACAACATCATATAGTTTATTAACTTAGGTTACTAATATATATAATATATAATAATAATATACATGATATATAATTAGGGTATCCCATGACCCATTTGAACTCATTGGAACACATGTATGTCCCTAGGGGGACCCCTAGGAACATACATCATCATATAGTTTATTAACTTAGGTTACTAATATATATATATATATATATAATAATAATACATATGATATATAGTCATATAATTTAATATGTAATAACTGTATATAAAATAATTATATAATAAATAATTATTTAATACTATATAATAGATTTTAGTAACTATATATAATAATTACCTCCCCCCCAATTATGTTATAACTATATTATACTAGGTCTTGATATAACTTAAAAATTGGGACCCCTTTGATTTTGGTAAATAAAAATCAATATTCATTTTAAAAATTTGTCCCCACTCCCTTTACATCTAAATTTGGCACCATGATTTGGGAACATAGATTGAGTACTCATTATGAAATTAGGAACTTGTTGTCAAATCAGATACATGGTCTCAAATCAGATACCCATTCTCAAATCAAGTACCCAATCAAACAAGGTATTACATTTTTGGTTTGGTATCAGGATGGGTGGGAAAAAAGTAAAAGCACATTTTGAAATGATTTTAGACATTTCAAAACTACATATTTTTCACATTTCCAATTTTTGGGACACCATGTGACCTTGCACATACCCCTTGTGATGCATACAAAAACTAAGCACATTGCAATCAAGTATCACTACATAAGATAATTAGTTCAAGATAAAGAGGTCAAGATGGAATATGTTAATACAAAAGAGAAATAGCTGATTTCTTCACAAAAACATCACCTAAGGATGCTCATGAGTATCTAAAAGGTAATCTAGGGGTGATACCCCTATCCAGGGCTATCTAAGAAGCATGAGAAGTGCCTTGCATCAAAAGAGATGATTGACATATGTTACACATTGATGTAGCGGATCTTACTTTAGGATCAACCTAAGGTGATCAAACTGCTTGAGGTACAAATCAGTCACAAGCTAGGTGACAAAGGAAGAAACTGAAAATGTTCTTATCTACATATTAAGATGACAAGTCTTTGTGATTGTTGTCAAAGAGGGAGATCTCAATACAAGTAATTATTTTATTTTTGGTATTATTGTTGGTTGTATTGGTTGAACTTATTTTCCATCAATGCCAAAGAGGGAGATTGTTGAAAATAGATTGATATAATTATGATAATGTATTTCAATCATTGTTTTTTCACTAATGTCAAACCTGCTACTTGTTAGTAAGGCAATTGCTTAGATGATTTGAGTACTATAATTTTTTGATTGATGAAGAGGATTTGATCAAATGAGGTAACAAGAGAACCTAGAGGAAAGGTCGACTTATAGTATGTAAAAGGAGTACAAAGCTCAGTTAAACTAGTAATATTATAGTGCATTGATTATCTACTTAAGGTTGCAAATGTTGGATACATTGACAAAGTATAGAAGAAAAAGTAAGAAGAACTAAATCTTCCAAGCTTGATTAATTAGACAATAGCTGCCGAGAAAAGTTAGTGCAAGTTGAGCATAAATTTAGTTAGAGCCAAGAAAAGTCAAATTTTAGTGTATGTCAAGTGATATAGTGTCAGTTGAGTAAAGTTTTGTTGATGACGAGCACCAATAAAATATAGTTCATGCCAAGTGATTTGATAGTATATGCCAAGAAATACAATATGTGTTGAGCATCAGAAGCATGTTAATGCCGAGTGATAGAATTATTAGAAAGATCAAGAATTCAATGAATCTGAGCTGACAAGTTTGATTTCTTGGATTATGTGAACTGTGTGGAAGATAATATTGATAAGTTGGTGGCACAAAATTCAAGATGAACCATTTTGAAGTGAATTCAAAGAGGATTGAAGGAGAAGCATATAGAAGGGAATAAAAATGAAAAGATGGGTAGATTCATTGAATCCTATCTAATACTGTCTAACACTAAAATGGACGATAGAGGTTGAACAACAAAAGATTTTAATTTTCTATTTATAGAGATGGCTGGTCAGAAGAAAAGGTTGTCATGTGCAAGAACCTAAGGAAGACAAGGAGTATAAGGTATTGCTTCATTCAATGACCAAATAGAAGAGACTGCTATTGGCAAGAAAAGAAAGAAGACTTAATGGTATGGATGCTTGAAGGGGGAACAAGATATCAGAGATAAAGTGTGTAAAAACCAAGTTGAATGGAGGATTGGAACAAAGATCTATAATATGCAAAGTGAGTTGTAAGTTGTTATCAGATCAAGCCTTATTGTTACTTTCTAAATATTGTATCAATCTAGGGTAAATCCTTTGGATTAAGGTTGACCTAATAGTCATTTGTAAATCCTTTAACCAGGTGATATTCCAAGTGAATGATCTAAAGTCCTCTAACAAGGTTCACTCTTAACACGGTGATTGAAATCCTCTAACTATGTCACATTTAATAGTGTGCATTATAACCTTTAACAAGGTTGGCCTTTCATAAGGCATCACTTCAAAAGAGTGAGAATGAGTAGCATATTAATGGTATTTTTTCCCAAATTATGTTTCCATGTAAAATCATCATGTCAAATGTGTTATTGAATCTATTATGTTTCATGCTTAAATTTCTGCAAAGTTGATTTGATAATAACCTACAAGTTTAAGTGATTATATGACCTAATACATGCATGATGAATATGGGTTCACTAAGTTGTGAAAAGTTTTAGTTGTACATCTATACCTTGGATAACTAATTCATCCCCCCTCCCCTTATTATTCTAAAGAATTCCAATAGGAAGTAATCTGTAAGAGGGAGAATTTGATCTCATGGAGTCTAAAGATAAGATAGCAGAGGGAGAATCTCAGAGGGAGTTCTCATGAATGAATAGAGAATAAGAAAAAGCTAAGGATATTATAAAATCTTATAAATTATTTGATTGCTCTAAGCTTTTTTTCTTAATGACATGTTGTGTTTCCATCAATGCAAAAGAGGGAGATTTATGATAATAATTATTCAATTGTATATTCTCATTGATGCTACACAAATGCTATACTCATACTAAGCACTGCTAGTTGGAATAGAGTTCAGAAGGTTCCAATATTCATTGAGAAAAATCTTAAAAGAAGATAAGTTCAATATTTCTTGTGTAAAATGAGTTAGGCTGGTTACTAAAGGAGTTCAATGTAAATTGAGTTAGGTTGGCTACCAAGGAACTTAGTGGTAACCAAGTCATGCAGTTTTAGCCAACCTTCATCAGATTAGTTTTATTCATTTGTTGGTTTATGCAAGCCAAATAAAATGGATGATATTTTATTTTTTGTAAGGGTATTTAAGTTAACTTGAAATTGTAATTCATATATATGAAAGGTCAAGATGTGGATTGAATAGTGTACAAGAAGAAAAGAAGATTAGATGTGAATAAAGAAGGATATTTTATTAAGAGAAGATTATCCAAGGAGCTAGAAAGAAAATTCTAGTCAAGAAGGATCTAGAGGATAAGGCATAATATTGATCTAAATCTAAAATCTAGTTCCTTCATAAACAAGGTCAATCATTGTTACTATCTAACAACTGTAGCAATGAAGAAATCTCTTAACAGAGTTGACTTAAAAGTCATTTTGTAAATCCTCTAACTAGGTGGCATTTCTAGCTTGAAGTGTCTTAAGACCTCTAACAAGGACACTCCTAATAGGATGATTCGAATTCCTTTAATAGGGTCACACCTAATACTATATTTTGTAACCTTTAACAAGGTTGGCTCCTAATAGGGCTCACTTCAGAAGAGTGAAAAGTTATAGCTAGTTTTATTGGTGGTTTTTCCAAATTGAGTTTCCATGTTAAATCTTGGTGTCATATGTGTTCATGTTATTTTATTATTGCTTTATCTTTTGGTAACTAAGTTACTAGAGGTTAATAAACATTAATATATTAGATTTCTTTGTTAATTGAGTTACAATGAATATCTATTTCTAACTGAGTTTTGGGTTTAAAGGAAGTTTGTATTGATATCTATGGGATTTGGAATTATTTTAGTGGTAACTAATTCACCCCTCCCCTCTCAGTTACTCCTTTTATATTTCCAATAGTTTGGTATCAAATTATTGTATAGTTTCTCTTACAAAATTAATACCTTAACTAGATGAATAATTCCTAATGCAGAGGACTCAAGATGAAATGTGAATCCTATATGCTTCAAGATAGGAAAATTTATAAAAGAAACTATGAGGGAATTTATTTGAAGTATTTGGGACATGAAGAAGTGAATGAGGTATTTGAACAATATAATGATAAGTATGGCATGAGACATGGATTAGGAGAGGCTATAACTCACATGATTTTGAGATTAGGTTACTTTTGGCCTACCATCTTCAAGGATACATTTAAACATTTACATTGTTGCCATATTTGTTGGACAAGTGACAATAGAGAGAGACATCCAGCTATGCCACTACAACTAATATTTGAGGTATGCCCTTTTGCTAAATGGGGGATGAAATTTATTGGCCTAATAAATCCACCATCATCTACATAACATATGTTCATTCTCACAGCTACAGACTATTGCACAAGCTGGACAGAAGCTAGACTTTTTGAAATTGGACAACAAAAGTTGTTACTAATTTCTTGGAAGAATACATTATCACAATGTTTTGAATGTCATTATTCCTTGTATGTGTTGCAATGGGTCATTTTTTGCCTCTATCTTCCTTAATCAATGGGCACTAGACAATCAAGTTATAATCAAGTTCTCATCTAATTACTATCTCCAAGGGAATGGTGTCACTGAGTCCACCAATAAGAAATTCTTCATAGTGATAAATCACTTACTAAAGGACAACCCAAAGGATTGACATACTCAACTAAAATACGCATTATGGATAGACAAAGTCAAGATTAAAAATACTTTGGTAACATCCCCATACCTAATTGTCTATAGAAAGGAACTAGTATTCCCACTCAATCTCAAGATTTTCATGTTGAAATTCATGAGAGGATGTGTTGAAGATACATATAGAGTCTAGAAAATCTACAAATAGGAACTAGTATTCTCACTTAATCTTAAGATTCACGTGTTGAAATTCATGAGAGGATGTGCTGAAGATATAGATAGAGTTTAGATCAGATTAGTGAATCTCTTGGAATTAGATGAGAAATGGACATCAACTTTAGAGCATATGGAAAAAATTTAGGATTTCATCAAATGGTGGTTCAAAAAGAGGACCACAATCAAATCTTTAAGAATATATGACCTTTTTCTCCTATGGTACAAGTTAAAAGAAAAGCTAGGCAGTCACACTAAGTTTCAATGCTCGTGGATTGGCCCTTATCAACTTGCAAAGATTTTGGGAGAAAATACTTAGTTGATCTCTACAAAGGGAATTGGTCCCATTTCCAGTCAATGACTGATTTCTAAAATATAACTTTGAGGCCTAAAAGAAAAAATAAAAAAAATAAAAAAAATTTATTTTTTAATTTTTGACAAGTGTGTCTACTTTCTACAGGTGAATTTACATTATGCAAGTGTGTTTACTTTTAGTTATGTGTTTATTTCAAGTTGCGTGTTTTTTTTAAAAGTTGTGTCTATTTATTTTTTTTAGTCTAGGGGTTAGGTGTAATTAGGACTTCAGATGAATTTCTTTTTCAAAGAATTTAGATGAATTTGTCCCTTGTAGTAAATAAAAATAGATATGGCTTGTAGTTGTAAATGACTTTTAGTCTTAAAATCAAAATTGTAGATTGATAGCTATCAACACTTTACAAACTTTAAAGATTTACTATCCTGATGATTTTCAAATCTAGATTGACAGGAGCTAGGGATAATCCAAACTTGTTGGTTCAGAAAAAGGGTATTTCATTGAATTTCTAAGATCACTATTTGGCATGAGAGTTTTCCAAGAGTTCAATAAAAGAGGAATGTAAGAGTTATCAAAGTAAAGAACAAAATTGGAAAACAACACTAATACCTTGGCCATATAGTCTAAATGTGGTCAAGGTACAAAGGAAAGAAAAAATAATTATAGATGGTGTTAAAATAGAGATCCAAATGATCCTAAAAGGTAATCCAACAAAGGGGATATGCCATCCAAAATGGCTATCCACCAAATATAAAAAACACTTCAAGGAAGAATCAAGTGGAAACATGCGAGCTTAGAGAAGCAAGTCAAAAGAGATTACTAAGGACTCAAAACAAAAATATTGATAACTCATCAAGAGCCCTCATAATGGATTCTCTCATCTAGTTAGACAATGATTGATAAGTAGGTTTTATGAGGAATCCTGATAAATGGACTGGTGCAACAAATTTTTTTCTCTAAGTTGCTAGAAACTCATGATAGACTTCACATCAAGATGTCAAAGGAAATGAATACACTAAGCACACATTGTGTTGAAGATTCAAGATTCTAAAGTTTTGAAAATCAAGGAACTTGAAAGTTGTTTGAAGTGTTAAGAATTCAGTTGTCCTTTGACACATGTCAAAAAAATGCTTGCTAATGAAGAAACGCTTTTGTCATTTCTTCCCTTTTTTTGAGGCTATTTGTTGTGGTCTCACAATGCATGCCCCATTTATCCTAGAAATGAGGACCCCCTACTAAATTTTTTCCTACAACACTCCTAGTCTATAGTCCTAGTCTTTTGAACCTTATCTCATGTCTGGGTCAAACCCTAGTCTCTAAGTAGGTTGGTCAATGCAATAAAAAACACACAAAATATCTCACTGGAGGAAATTTTTCACTTTGAAGTAGGAGTACACATGAAAACCTTTATGAGATATGCATATGTGCTCTATTTTTAGAAGTGTGCAAATGCACAACTCTAGAACTATGTATTTATGCACTCCTAAAGGTGCACACTTGTGCACCTTCCATTGGTGTACAAGTGTGCGCACCTTAGAGTTATGAATATGTACACCTCCGAAGGTGCACACCTATGTGCCCTCCTAGGTGCACCTTCCTTGGGATCTATATAAGACTCTAGGGCCCCCTATCCTTCCTCACTCACCTCTACCTCCTTTTAAAGTGTGCACCCCACACCTATTTTCTCTATGCTCCCAGCTTGCTCTCTCCTACACACACAAAGGTTAGTAGTATATGAATGTGCACACATGCATCCCTCCATGAGGTGCTTACCCCTACACAAAGAAAACCTTAAAAAAACTTAAATATGAACCTAACCTAAAAGATTCTTTGACCTAATAGGTGCACATGTGTGCACCTTCCTAATAAAAAAAAGACACATAAGTAATTAAAAATGTAAAATACTTTAAGGATTCAATGAAGATGTGCACATGCACACCTCCACTCCTTATGAAGAAAGATAAAAAAATTTAGAGTTCTTCCCTCCACCAAAACTTGCATTGCATAATCCACATGTGCGTACCTCACATAAGTGCACACATGTGTAGGTGCACAACTATGACAAAAAACCATTCAAATGCTAAAAGAAGCACACTTGCCTACCTATAAGGGTGTGATAGGTGTACTAAAGTGCATTTCACATAATTTTGAGGAGATGGACTACTTTTCATCATGCTTTAACTAATTTTTACCTATTTTGGAGTCAATTAGAGTCTATTTTAGGTCAAAGTTTAAACTTATGACTAATGTTTGTTTCTCTTGTGTAGATAAGATGGCATCATCATCCTCTTCAATGGTGAAAAAGATGGCTCCAAAGCTATTTGCATTCAAATATCAAGGGGAATCAATGAAATCAAGGTTTCAAGATGGAAATTCTAAGATTAAATATATGGAACTCAGACATATTGATTGAAATACATTCCTCATGATTTTCAACAAACTTAAAGTGAGATTTGCTATGGTGTCAACACTTATCTAGTTAGACCTTGTCAATGCAACATCTCATACAAAATCAAATCAATGCTCAAAACTAATAATGGCCCTCATAGATCATTATGTAGTTGAAGAGAAGGTCATCAAGAGCATCACTAGGGAGATAGTCTAGTACATCTGACACTGCAACATAGAAAAAGTGTTTCACCAACTAAGGGTGGATCAATATGTACAAATAACATATGATAGATGAGAATGATGGTATAAGGATAATTTGTAAGAAATACATGAAATAGTTGAATCCTCCTTCATGATTAATAGAACACTAGTGGGCTGTAGAGTGGGAAAAGTTGATATGACAAGGGGATATATGAAGGAAAATATTGGATAGATAATTTTATTATTGAGTAGAGTAATAGGACTCTCAATAGGAGGTCATATTTAGAACTAGATGGTCCACTTTTGTGAAACCGTCAGAATGACAAAGATGCCAATTGATTGGGATACCATCCTAAGTGACAACTTTGATGAGCAGTTAGTAGCTATTAATGATGATCCACACTTCTATATGACATCATACATGGTATATTTATTGGTGGCTAGAACCACAGATTACTTAGGCCTCTAAAAAAAGGGAAGCATGCAAGATGAAAATGCTTGGCCCTATGTGGTATATCCACAATTAGTGAAGAAAAAATCCCACTGCAAAGTGTGGAATATAGAGTGGTTAATGAAGGGTTCATTTTTGCAATCATTAGGTTCATGAAAGCTAAAAGAATACCAATAAATAAAACAACTAGGATCATAGATATCGACACATAGTACATGCATTTTAAAACCTTCACCTATCTTTGGGTAGCTAATAATCTATTGTGCCCAAAGAATTTCCAAAGATATCCATTAGATAGGCTAATACTATTGGAGATTGTGTACCAACTCACTTTTGTATATGATAGAGTGAGAAGACAACAAAAGAAGACATGGGTTCAAAGGTGACCATACCAAGCTTCCCTAATCAATCCCCAATAGGGCCACAAATAGTATATCAACAGGAGTGGGAGGTGTTAGAAATAATAGTACACCAAGATAATTGAGAGGGGGGGTGGGTGTGAATCATTTATCCAATAAAAAACATTTATCAACTTTAATTAATCTTAACCATGTAACCAAAGTAAACAACAACCGTAACAAGATGCACATACATAGTTACACCATATTTTTTTAACTAGGAAAACCCTTGATCAAAGGGAAAACCCTAGTGGAAATGATTCCCTCAAAGATATATTGATATATATATATATATATATATATATATATATTCCTTGTTAGAGGATGAACCTTGTTAGGAGTCTATAAAAACATTTTGTACATAAGAGTCCCTATTAGGGGACTTTGAATCCTTGTTAGAAGATTTCAACCTTGTTAGGAGTTGTGCCAACCCTTTTAGGAGTTGTAGAAGGCAAAAGGACCCACTGTCCAAATAGCTTCTAGGGCAAGACCACTGAACTTCACTATCCAACTGATCTCTCAAATATTCTTTGCAAAATAATTGTTCATAGTATGCTTTATCCTCTTTCCTCTATCCTATCAACCAGACCAATCACTATCAAACACATGCCCTTATATTGTAAAAGGCATTGACTTATATTTTCCCTTTTAGATGACTTATTCTAGCCCTAATTTTGTAAGCAACAAAAGCTTGTATAAAAAGGCTTAGGGTGTATTATCCCCTCTAGCAATAAAATCTAAAGTCGATATTCATATTTGTAATTAACTAAAAAAAAAACATCAAAATAATTATTAAATATATCAAGATAATTGAGTAATAATTATAATCAAAACAAATAAATAATACTATATGAACAAATTGGAAAAATGTCCAGAACAATCATATTTATAGAAATATAAGGATAAATAATTATTATGATAATAATACCTAATATATGGTGTTCTAATTATATAAATGATATATAAAGTTAGGAGTCAAAGGGATGTGACCCTCGACCATTAAATAAACATATAAATTAAAGTAAATGAGTGAGAAGGAACACATATCAAAATACTATAGAAAGACACACAATCAATTAAGGGGAGATCATATGAGGTAGACTAGAAAAGAAGAAGGAGAAAAGCATGGGATCAACTATTACCCATAGATAATCCACATCACCATCATGAAAGAAGAGGTAGACTAAACGTTGAAGGAAATAAGGAGATCACCAACATTTGGTAAGGTGACATTTGGGCATTACAAGCAATCAAATGTGACTATCCTACATGTAGCCACCATGTCCAATTGCCATATTCTGCCTATTCTATGAACCCACCAAGGTATGAGGGGAGCTGTAAAATGATGAATTCCACATAAGCAGGAACACATCATTAAAAATTAGACAAGATAATAACATTAAGCCCCATGTCACCATAGGTCAAGGTAAGTAGATATGTATGCTACACTCCTCATTTAGGAGTAATAGTATGGTTAGGAGCATTAAATTATATGAAGTAGTATCTCCTTATACTAAGAATATTTAGATGTAAGGCATATTTAGTTATTTCATAATAGTAATATTACTAGTATATAGTAATATTATTATTATTAATTTATTTTATACCATTTAAATATTAGGATTCTTAAGATCCATTGAATTATGACTAGGATTCACAATAGAGGTGAATAGAAATAATAATAAATATAAATTATTTTAGGAAAAGTATTAGTTTAGATTAAACACTTAATATGAAACTATTGAAGAGTTATGTAGTAGATGTTGGATTTTACAAGTGGGAAGAATACTTCTGGGGGGGGTGAATCAGAAGTATCAAACTTTGAGCTATAAAACTTTTAAATGAAATCAATACATGCATGAAACATTTCTAACTAACATGAAAATAAAGCCATGCATAAAAATAGACAACACAATATTTGATCACCCAAAAACCCTCCAAAATGAGAAGGTAAAACTGGGGTGGGGATGACACCCACAACTTATCATTGTAGCAATATGTAACTTTTCAAGGTTACAAAATTTGACCATCAACAATGGTCTGCCCTGTGAGAGGCCTACCCTATTAAAGGCTTTAACACCCTGGTAAAAGTGACCTGCCTAAAGAATTTACAAACATTCACTTGGAATGTCACCCTGGTAAAGGATTTACAACATGGTTGTTAAACCAACCTATCTTCATAGGATTTTCATTCTCCTAATACAATGGCTAGAAAGTATAGTACAATGTGATGACTTGATAACTTACAATCCTTAATTGCTGATTTTAGATCCTTATTCTGTCCATTCTGATCTGATCCTCTTTGATCTGATCTGATTCTGCTCAAAGTTAAGATACTCTATTCTTGTTAACTGATGCTGCAATGTTGTCCTTCCTCTAAGTCTTTTCACCCCTTTTTACTTCCTTTAAACTTTGCTACTATTCTCTCTTTGCATGCATTCTCTGATCACATACTCTGTCATGTATTCTTGTACTCACACCACTGAATTATGGGGTTTCAACCTCCTTAAAAAGGTTTCATTACTTAGGGTTAGGTATGAATCTGCAATTGAGATTTAACCATCTTTCCCACTCAAATCTTTCCATTTTTCTAATTGGTTGCATGTTGATTTCATAGGGAATTAAAAAGATTCGATCTTATATTTTAATCCTTCAAGATTCATCTTGTGTCAGCTCAAAAATGGTTTACATCTGAGTTTGTGAGGGCACAAAATCTTATGTTGATTATGTTTTACTCAACACTTTCTTATTACTCATGCTCGACACACATAGGAATTCTATCTTTCTTAGCACCTATAGAAATTTTGTCTTGCTTGGCACCTATAGTTTACTTGGCACATATATTGGCTTGGCATTCATTAGTCACTTGGCATTGGAAACTTGCTTGGCACTATCTATCTACTCAACACCTGTTGAATTTTTGGCTCAGTACATACTATAACTCGACATCTATATTATACTCGACATCAACTTAGAAAATTTCTTAAGTGTGTTGAAACTCAATTGTCAAAACCTATCTAAGACCAACAATCTCCCACTTTGACATGAGTGTCAAAAACACTTAACTATACATGATGAATCTAATCTTTTTGAGTATAATATACATCTGTTAGACATATATACAAAACTTCAAAAATTATTCAAAATTTTGTGAAGGTACCTCAAAATTTGTAACTCCTCCTAAGTTGATGTGCCATTGCTATATCTACAACTTCTCATGCTGGATTTGTCTCATGCTAATCTAGATAGTCTTTATCTCTACTCTATTCTATTTTCCTTGCTATGGTTTTACTCCCCATTTTCACACATCTTCCCTTGCAGTTATTGTTTCCTTTTGGCTTATCTATTTCTCTACTTCAAAATTTATCTTCTTATCTCCCCCTTTTTTGATACTTATGTCAAAGGGTTCTATACATTAACTAAATACTTAGCCAAAAAGAATTTATTTTACCTCCATAACTATTCTAAGAGTAGCATCCCAATTATCTAGTGCAATTTCTAGTTCTTTAAGTTGGATGGTTGTCTCTACTGCAAGGTGAACTAGGCCTTCCAATGTAGAAAGATTGGGGTCTTTCTTTAAAAAAAATTCAGCATAGGCCAGTTCTTTCTGCAAAATTTCCATGTGTGGGGTGATGGCAAATAGAATTTTTATTAACTTGGCCTTTGTATTTTCCCAACCTACTATTAGCACAGCTAGTTCCTTTTGAGTGTGAAGCATAGTTTGAAAATTATTCTCACTCTGAGCTAGATCCTTGGGTAGTTGCATAGCAAGTATCTTTAGGTTCCTCTTCCAGCTCATTATCCACTAGCTGCTTTCTTGCATGAAAATAGATGGGTCACACAATTTTGAGTACAATGAGAATATATTCTCAAGTACTGCTTGTACCTTTTGAATCTTTTTGGCCAAGTCAACTTGTGAAAGTGCTATTTCACTTGATATTATTTCATTCACTTTTTTTTGAAACCTCTTTTTAGACCATTCTAATAGTTTTGCATTTGCATCAAGGTCTTCATTCAATACCTAGTCCACTATACTGGATAATTGCTCCATGATTAGCATAGTTTCATCAGGTACCTACAAGCTAAAAGCATCTAAAAATATGTCTTTGATCTCAATCAAAGATTTCCATTTTTTATACTCATTTTTGAGTATCCTTTGCTTCTTCTTCCTCTCAAGTGCCTCTTGCACTTCATTTATCTGATTAGTATTCATATTTTCATATTCATATTTGGGAATGACTATGTCCTCATCTAGTGCAGGGTCTCCAGAGTGAAGTACCCTTTCTACTTTTGTTGAGCTCAAGCCTAGTGCTGAAATTTGTAGTGGTATTACTTTAGTGCTCAAATTTTGAGGCATTATAGGAGTCCTTGTTGTAGGAAAATTTATCAAAGTTTGTATTACCTCTTGCTCCTTCTCCTTTGGGGTCTCCTCCTCTATTCTTCCTTGATCAATTATTGTGATCTTTAGGGGTGCACCTTGTTCCTGTGCTATAGAGATAGAGGTATCTATCTATCTTGTTTGATCCCTTATAGGCTCTGTCTCCTCTATCCCTTGTGTCTTTTGTTCAATCATCAAGACTTAAACTATGGAGTCAAACTTTGTAGATGTATCCTATGTAGCTTGCTCTTGAGGTTGTTCACTTCTGGCTATTGGGATCTGAGAATGTGGTTCTTATGGATTCACCTTATCCCTCATGATGTTTGCTACAACCTTTTGCAATTCTTACACACTCACCAAGACTAGATTTGTACACAATTTTGCTTGTTTTGTAGTCTAGTGAAGAATCTTTTTAAGATCCTCTGTAGTCAATGGATTTATGATTTGACTAGAATTTTCAGGAACATCTTGAATAGTTACTATATCTGTAAGTGTGGGACTTACATGTGGAGGACTTGGTGCTGGCATTTGTGTGTCTTGCACACTCTATTCTTGTTGCTACTCCTCAATAGTTGCCATATCATCTTTTGTGTCTCTTTCTCCACTTTTTCATCTTCCTTTTCTTTTTCACCTTCCTCCTCCTTAACATTATCCTCTTCTTCTTCATTGTTTCTTCCCTCAAAGGGATCTACTTCTCCTTCTTTCATAGTTGTGAGGCCATAGATTAGCTTCTACATTTGAGTGGACTTTTTGACAACATCCTCAATTTTATTCTATAGAATACCGAATGCTCTATATTTGGGTGCAAATTTCTCCCATGCTTCTTATTTGCCTTACTAATTTTCCCTTTAGTAAGTTCAAGCATTACTCGATCTAATGTTGTCTCTCTTATTTATTTTTCCATATTGAGGCAATAATTCTTTTTATTTTCCACAATTGAATATAATTCCTTAGGCATTGTATTGTCAAGTTCAAGTGGAGTGTTCTTGAACTTGGCCATCATGGTGTACACTAACTCTTCAAACATGTTTTTTTCCTCTCTATTAAACTTATTAAAATCAACACTTTTTAAACTAGATATGTCTTCATTATCCCCAATGTTATCACATATATTTTCCAAATCAAACTTGGTGGTGTGATTTACCACTCTGAATTGTCCATTGTCATCAAACTTTGTTCTCTCTTCATCTGATTCAGGAGGTGCAACATATTTTCTTCCTAGCTTCTTCTTGGCTAGACCTTCCTACTTAGTGGCCTTCTTCTTTTCTTGCTCCTTAGCCTTCTTTGATGTGGCTCTTGTGCTAGCCCTTGTGGTAGGCTTGGTTGGGTTAGGCTTAGCAACTTTCTTGGGCTTGGCAGCTGGTTTGGTGGTGGTTTTTCTTTTCTTTGCCTCTGGCTTGGGTGCTTCCTTGGTTTTGTCTTCCTCCTCGATGCCTTCTACCTCTTCTACATCTTCTCCCATGCCTTGGGTCAATGAAAGTGGCCCTTGGTCCTACTCTTCTTCATCTTCATCATCCTCCTCGCCTTCTTTTGTGCCTTCACCAAATTTAGCTTTAAGCTTCTTGACCAATCTATCCTTTTTGTTCAAGGTTGAAGTAGTTTTCAATTCCATGTACACCTTTGATCTGACAACATCATAAGTGTCAAATGGTTTTGCACTTTTGTCAATATCCTCTGCAAGTAATGTTATTATTACTACTAAAGCTTCAACAATATTGATTTCATAACCAAGTGGCCTTAGCCATCTCACCCTTGGTACTACTACTTGGATGTATGTGAAATCAATGTCCACTAAGAAACATATATCATTGATTTTTTTTCAACAAGAGAGACACGTATTCTGAGTTTCTATTTCATTGACTTCTTAAAGTCTTCAAAGTAGTTGGTCATGATAGTTTCAAAATTTGCCCCCATCTATTCTATGTATTCATTGACCTGTACTACTATTGACCTGTTTGTTTTCCAACTTACTTTTCCAAAAGAAGGGAATTCATTTTATACATAAAAGAATAAGCATATAAAAATTTCTCTAGATTTTCATTGGGCTCCCTTGGACCTTCTTATGGATCCCAAATTCTCTATAATCTATTGTAATTGCAGTTCAGCTAGATCATAAATATGATCTTTCTTAACAATTTTGTATCCCGCATCTCCTACAATACAAGGTACACTACTGAGTTGGCTTGATTGGTAGAATTTATGAGATATGACTCTAACAATAAATTCTACAAGAGGATATTTGATGGTGTCAATAGTCATTCCTCTCTTATTCCATTTTGCACCAGTGTTCTTCTCTATGGCTTCTTTAGAGTCACTCCTTAGGGTTTCTGGCTGTTCTAGGGTTTGGTACCCAGTTACTCTATGTATAATCCTTTTATATAGTTTAATGTGTCCATCTTCCAACCATAGGTGTCCATCATGGATTCTACTTATCACAATTCTTACCCATTCAATCTTGAATATAGTAGGGAAATCTAGGGCACAAGTTAAACCCTTCCTCTCAACAATCTAAAATTCTTTTTTCAATACCCTCTTCTCAAATAGTTTATTGTATGCTTCCCTAATCTCCATATCTCCAATAGCACCAATTTTCCAATTATAGTAGCTTCTAACATCTTGCACCATCACAAATTTACGTGGAATCATGGATAAAGCTCTAGCAGTGTCATTTTTATAAGCAACTTTAGGAATTGGTTTAAAATTGGGTTGTTTCACTTTATTACTAACCAATTGAACCTCAAACGACTCCTTGTCATAGGGTTTTCTAGAGCTAGATGTCATTTCTTCAAACTAGGGTTACAAGACATAAAAATTACTTAATTGTGTAGCTTGACACTAGTGTAAATACCTTGAATCCATGAAATGATGCTGAATCTTGGCTTGAATCTACACAAAATCATCAATCTCTGCTTGGAAATATTTTCTTCACTCTTCTTGCTCTTTCTCTATGTTCAAGAATGATGAAATATAATTGAAAACTCAACCTTATATCCTTCATTTCATAGTATTTAATGCTTAGTGCATATATAGTTGTCTAGCCAGCTACTTATGCAATCTTGTTTAACTCAGCTTCCATTGTTTTTCCAATACTCGGCATACACTAGAGTTTCCCTTACTTGGCTTCAACTAGCATAGTTTTACTTGCTAGCAACTAGGATTCTACTTGGCTTTTGAAGGAAACTATCCTTACTCGGCAACAATGTGTAAATTTTGAAAATTAACTTTACATCTTTGTTCATGCTGATCTATCCTTTTGACTACTGATTTAGTCCTAGAACTGATGTATGATAAAACATCTAAATATTAGTCCCACATACCTTCTTTTCTTAGTTGGATGAAGTGTGACCACTTGACCTTTTAAGTGAAGTGATCCCTCCATTGGATGTGTTGCTTCCATTTTTTCTTTTCCATGTTCTATTCATTTTCCCTCTAATGTGTTCAACATCAATCTTACCTTTTCCTTTGTTGAACTTTGAGTTGGGTGCCTTTGACCTATTTGGTCAATACTTACTAATATGTCAAGTCTTTAGACAACTAAAACAAGTGGTTTGACTTAACCACCTATTCTAGTTCCCACTAAAGTGTATTCTTACATAGTTCTCTGGAATGTGTTTGTATTCTTGATAGTAGTGATAGCTTTGCCTGGCATTGTAGTTCCAATTGTAGTGATGTCCATGACTATTTGTCTCTACTAGTTTATTTGGTATCCACATAGGCTTAGATATGCATTCAAAAGCTCTATGTCCATATTTTTTGCAATTGTAGTAGTTGACCTTCAAATTTTAGTGACTTGATGGTTCTAGTCCTGCAATTATGTGCATGATGTCCTTGCTTGTTGCACTTGTGATGGTAACCCATGGTTTTGATTGGCATTCTTGCTCCTGAATACATTAGAGGTATGTCACTTTTTACCACAAAAATGACAAGTGGTTTTTGTGTTCTTACATTTTTCACTCCTTTCTTCTACAGTCTTTGGTGACTCTCCTTTTTCAGTACTAGTGTATCCTAGTCCTAAAGTGTCATTGTTGGATCTTGGTGATTTTATTAGCTATTCAAAGTACTTGATAGCTTTATTAGGTTTGTTAAAGATTTCTAAAATTTCCTTCTCTTTTCTCAAATCATTTTGCAGATGTTCATTTTGCATCTTCAGTGTGGAGATCTCAATATCCTTGACATTTAGCTCATGATGGGAATTCATCATTTGGCTTAGGGTGTCTAGCTATGTTTTGGAAACTATTGCAAGCTCAATTGACTTTTCCTCTAGTCTATTGGCAAGGTGTCCCTTGTCATCTTCCATCATAGCTTTATCTTCAATAGCTCTCTTCTTTTGTTTAGTCACTTCACCAAGCATCATGGCTTGTGATTCTTGTTCAATTTTGAGAGTTCTGATCTCTTCTACTTGTGCTCTATTTTTCTCCATCAGGTCTACAATTGCTACATCAAACTCCTTAGAATCTCCATTAGAAAATTCTTTTGAGGTGTCAATCTCCTTTACTATGTATCATTCTGAGCTATGGTGATTTCCTTTCTTCTCTTTAGGGATTTCCTCAATTCTTCCCTAGCTTCTTCTAGAGAATGTAGAATGAGATGTATCTTGATCTCCTAATTCTCTATAATCTTCCCAAGCTTTTAGACCTCCATTTTTAGATCTTTTCTTCAAGATGTAAGGCTTATCCTTGTAAGAACTTGGATCTAATACCAATTGTTGGATTTTACAAGTGGGAAGAATACTTCTGAGTGGGGGGTGAATCAGAAGTACCAAACTTTGAGCTATAAAACTTTTAATTGAAATCAATAAATGCATGAAATATTTCTAGCTAACATGAAAATAAAGGCATGCATGAAAGTAGACAACATAATATTTGATCACCTAGAAACCCTTTAAAATGAGAAGGTAAAACTGGGGTGGGCCTGACAGCCACAACTTATAACTACACAATATATAACTTGTCAAGGTTACAAAGCTTGACCATTAGCAATGGTTTTCCCTATGAGAGTCCTACCTTGTTAAAGGCTCTAACACCATATTAAAAGTGACTTTTCTAAAGGATTTAGAAACATTCAGTTGGAATGTCACCCTATTAAAGGATTTACAACATGGCTATTAAACCAACCTATCTTCATAGGATTTTTATTCTCCTAATACAATGGCTAGAAAGTATAGTAGAATGTGATTACCTAAAAACTTATAATCCTCAATTGCTGATTTCAAATCCTTATTCTATCCATTCTAAGTTGATCCTCTCTGATCTAATATGATTCTGCTTGAAGCCCTGATACTCTATTCTTGTAAACTAGTGCTGTAATGTTGTCCTTCCTCTAACTCTTTTCACCCCTTTTTACTTCTTTCAAACTTTACTACTATTCTCTCCTTCCATGAATTCTTTGCTTGAATACTCTATTATGTATTCTCATATACACACCACTGAATTATGGGGTTTTGACCTCCTTAAAAAGGTTTCATAACTTAGGGTTAGGTATGAATCTATGATTGAGATTTATCTATCTTTCCCTCTCAAATCTTTCCATTTTTCTAATTGGTTTCATGTTGATTTCATAGGGAATTAAAAATATTTGATCTTATCTTTTAATCCTTCAAGATTCATCTTGTGTCAACTCAAAATGATTTACATCTAAGTTTGTGAGGGCACATATTCTTATGCTAATTATGTGTTACTTGGCACTTACTGATTACTAATGCTCAACACACGTAGGAATTCTATCTTGCTCAACACATATAGTTTACTCAACACCTATAGTTTATTTGACACATATACTAGCTCGACGTTCATTAGTCACTCAACATCTAAAACTTGCTCAGCACTGTCTATCTACTTAGCACCTAAATGACTCTGCAAATATTGAATTTTTGGCTTGGTACATACTATAACTCAACATCTATATTATACTCGGCATCAACTTAGAATTTTTTTAAAGTGTATTGACACTCAATTTTCAAAACCAATCTGAGACCAATAGTAGATGTATTAAGATAATCTCGTAGGTCTTTGAAGGATAATAGATAACCAATCGATGATCATTTTGAGGAACCTAGAGGGTATTCCTAGAGGATTATGAAGCCTAACTTGAAAGGTAGTTTTAGGAAAGAAGGCCAAATAATTGAAGGTCATTTCTCATGAAAAAAGGAGATCCTCCTAGAGGGTTTGGAAGTCAAATTAAGGGATCTTAAAAGATGTGTAGAAATACTAGAATCCCTAGTTGTCAATCACTAGAATTGAATTTAATAGTTTATATTTCTCATGATTTCTATAGGAAATTTTTTTCCTAAGAAGTGGGGACATTACATAGGGTTAGGGATTTCATAATGTAATGTGATATTGTAACTTCATGTGGTGGTATTGAGCTATAAGGGATTGTCAATTGTAATCACTAGATAATAATAATATTGGACTTGTTGCTGGTCGACATAACCTAGGGATTGGATGAACCACATTAAATCTTGGTGTCTTGTGCTCTCTTATGTGCAATCTATTATTTTTTGATATTGGTTATATTTTCCTATAACAATTGTTTCTATCTGAGGTTAATCTTAACATAGGTCACAAACCTTAGATCCAAATATCAGACCTTAGATCTCAAAATAAAACATCAACAATGAAGTTTTCTCCAACTTCGCTCTACGATGCTTATCTTTACATATCAACTTGATTACTCAGCATTCATATATTTTCTAATATTTTTTCTCTTCTTCTTTTCTTCTATATCAAAGGAAAATGTCCTTCTTTAATACTAAGTCCATAAAACAATTCCCTTGAGTTGACTATTACACCTTCTCAATTAATTATTATAGGACCTCATTAAAAACATGTTTTACTTAGTGATAACATTAATTTGTCACCTTGTAACTTGAATAACTTTCCATATGTGTAATATTATGATGAGTGAACTTAGCCACATCATTTACAACATGTCTTCTACACACCTCTAATCTTGCTTCTCAAAATTACAACTCTGCTAAGAGATATAACAAGTTTACCAAAACTTGCTTCTGTAAATTGTATCTTTGAATAGTCTTCACCAAAACTTGCATAACTTCTTCCAGACTTAATATTTTTTGCACCCAAGATTAGCTTCATATTATAGATACTTAATAGTATCTCCCATTAACCTTTCTTGTGAAAATACTCAACGATCTATCCATACCAACTTAATATTTTCCATTGTTCTTCTATCAGATACCATAGAGAATTTCTATGTTGACATTAATGAAAAACACAATCATGAATGTAACATATCATCATGATAATGATCTAATCATGCTTCTAAAATACTCCCACATAGGAAGATCATCAGAATTCATGCTTCCAACAATCTCCCCTTTTAGCATTGATGGAAACATAGATGAAAAACATCTAGTTCCAAGAATACCAACTGTTAAAGACTATTATCCTTTCTTTTCAAATCCTCTTCATCAATCATACTAGCTTCTATGTTTCCTTAACCTTATTACTAATATCAATTATTCACATGCTTCTCCACCATTGATATACCTCAATGTGCTCTATAATATCTCCCGTGTATCAAAATTTTTTTCATGATGTAATCTCTCCCCCATTGATATCAATGACAAAGGTTTCAACAACCATCTATCATTGGATCCTATCAATCTCTACAAAAACTATCTCTAACCTACACAAGTGTAAATAGACACTGTTGAAAATAACATCTATCAAGGGTCCTAGATGACTCTGTCCATCATAGATACTCCACCATATAGGAAGCATCAAAATTTAGTCCAAATAAATAATAGTGCTTTGTACTAGTGGATTGATGCAGTCTTGCATCATCTAATCTAATGCAGGTGGGGCATAACCCCTAGCATACCTCACAAATACTCAAAAGACTCTTTATGAAGATTCTTAGTGAAAATGTCTACAATTTATTCTTTGGTACTTATAAACTCCAATCTAATTTCCTTGATATTAACTTTCTCTCTCAACATGTGAAATTTCATATAAATGTGCTTAGTCTTAGAATCCAACACTAGATTCTTAGACATATTCACTCTGCTTATGTTATCATAATGTATGACAATAGGTTCACTGAATTCTATCCTTATATCCTTCAATAGCCACTTCATCCAAACAACTTGATTAATATTGTTTACTTCTGCAACATATTTTGCCTCTATTGTGCTCTATGAGATACAATACTTCTTCTTGCTTAAGATAGAAACCAATCTTCCTCTAAGAAATAATGCTCCACCAATGGTTCTTTTTTTGTCATCCATACTACCTACCCAATCAGTATTAGTATAAGCATATAAAATGAAATTATTAGATATATCATACCATAATCCAAACTCTGATGTTCCCTTCAAATTTCTAAATATCCTCTTAACTATTGCATAATGTGCTTCTTTGGGGTCAATTTAGAATCTTGTAACAATTCCAATTTCATTTGCTATATCTAGCCTTATGTGAGTTAGATATTGAATTCCTACAATTATAGATATGTACTTTTTTTGCTCAACAATAGGTATCTCATCCTTTGTAGATAACTTGTGTCTAGTTATCATCGGTATTCCAACTAGTTTACATATTTCCAAACCAAACTTGTTCAATAGGTATTTAAAATACTTAGTTCAAGAAATAAAGATTCCTCCTTTATCCTACACAATCTACAATCCTAGGAAGTGTTTCATTTCCACTATCATGCTCATTTCAAATTCCTTCTTCATTTCTTCATTTTCACTATCATCTCCTCCAAACATTACCAAAATAAACAATCCATTACCTATTTCTGTCAAGTATAGATTTATGTCTACCATACCTTTACTAAATCCAAGTCTTATCAAATGCTTGTCCAACCTTGCATACCAAGTTCTAGGTGCTTTTTTAAAGTCATACAATGCTTTCTTCAATTTGCATTCCATGTCCTTGTCATCTGTTAAAGGAAAACATTTATGTTGTTTAATGTATACCTCTTCTTTAAGTTCTCCATTCAGAAATGCTGAATTAATATCCATCTAATGTACTTTGAATTTCTTATGTTCTGCATAGGCTAAGAATAACCTTATTACATTAATTCTTGCTACATGAACATAGGTTTTTTCATAGTGTACTCGTTCTTGTTGTGAGTAACCCTTACATACCAATCTTTCCTTGTTCCTTACAACTTCACTTTGTTTATTCATCTTGTTCCTAAATACCCGATTTGTTCCTATCAAATTCTTGTCTACTAGTCTAGGGACCACTTCCCATGTCTCATCCTTCACTATTTGATCCAATTCTTATTTTATAGCTTGCTTCCAATAGTCATCTCTGTAAGCCTCATTTGTATTCTTTGGTTCTACTTGAGATATCAAACATATTTCTTTGTTGATTCTACTTTTTTTCATCAAACCTTTATGTTTGTTGGCAATGATCTACTTTGGTGGATGATTCTTTGTCATATTCTTACTAGGAGTAGGAGTTGTTATCACAACTCTTAGCTTTCTTCTAGGTTCCAAAATTTGGTCCTACCTTAGCTCACCTTCATTTTACAAATCATTGTTAGCCTTACAGAATACTTCATCATTCTTTGGTTTAGTAACAACAACATTCTCATCATTAGAATTGTAGTCAACTATTCTTTCTTGTATCCTAAATTTCTTATCAACTCTTACACTTGCACTTTCAACAATAGTCTTAGTTCTTAGATTATAACATCTATAAGGTCTTCTTTTTAATGAATAACCAAGAAACATAACTTCATCACTTCTAGCATCAAATTTACCAACATCATCATCTCTTTTGATATAAAATTTGCTGCAAAAAATTCTAAAATACTTAACTATAGGTGAGCGACCAAACCATAGTTCATAAGGGGTCTTGTTCATACCTTTTCTGATCTATACTCTGTTTAGAGTATATACTACAGTGTTAACTACTTCTTTCCAATATGGCTTTGAGACATCATTCTCTAATGATAACTTCCACATTTTCATGCTTACCCTTTGGATCAATAATAGTTACCAAAGCTATCTCTTCTAATACTTCCTCTTTCTTAACTAATTCAGATTCATTATCTTTATTATCACAATCATTCAAGAATTTTTGCATTCTTTCTTTCAATTATTGATCTTCATTAGAAAGAGAAATCTTTCTAGATTTTGTTACTCTCTTAGGGCATGTAGATGCATAATGACCACACCCATTACATTTTCAACAAAAAAAGAATTTCATACCTTCTAGATCACTTTTCATGAGGAGATCAATACCTTCCTTGATCTTCATGTCTTCTTTGGATCTCGGTCTATCTTTACTTTTGCCTCTATCTAGAAGCTTAATGCTCAATTCTGTAAATTTTGATCTCTCACCAAGAAGTTCCATCTTGTCAGTGACAAAATTTCCACCATCATACTTAGTATTATTCTTTTTGAGATAACTCACCATTGATTTCCCAAAGTTGTCAAGCTTATTCTTCAAGGACCTGATGCTTTGATACTAATTATTAGAAATAATAGTCCACCAAGACAACTAAGAGGCAGTGGGGTGAATCAGTTATCTAACTAAACCATTTATCAACCATAATTAATCTTAACCATGTAACCAAAGTAAAAAAAACCATAACAAGATGCATAGACACAATTACACTAGATTTGTTAACTAGGGAAACCCTTAATCAAAGGGAAAACCCGGGTGGGAATGATGCCCACAAAGATATATTGATATATATTCCTTGTTAGAGGATGGACCCTATTAGGAGCCTATATACACATTCAGTACATAAGAGTCCCTGTTAGGAGATTCTAAATCCTTGTTAGAAGATTCCAACCCTATTAGGAGTTGTATAAGGTAGAAGGACCCACTATTCAAACAAATTCTTGGGAAAGACCACTAAATTTCACTGTCAAACTAATTTCTCAACTATTCTTTGCTGAATAATTGTTTGTACTATGCTTTATTCTCTTTCATGTATCCTATCAATTGGACCAATCATTGTTAGACCTTGTAAACCACATCACAAACCTCAGATCCAAATATCAAACCTCGGATCTCAAAATAAAATATTGGCAATGAAGTTTTCTCCAACTTCACTCTGCTCTACTTATCTTCACATATCAACCTAATTACTTAACATTTATATCTTTTCTTCTATATCAAAGTAAAATGTCCTTCTTTTATACCGAGTCCATAAAACAATTCCCTTGAGTTGACTATTACAACTTCTCAATTAATTATTATAGGACCCTATTAAGAACACATTTTACTTAGCGATAACATCAATCTATCACGTTGTAACTTTAATAACTTTCTATATGTGTAATATTATGATGATAAATCTTAGCCATGTCATCTCAAGAATGCCTTCTACATACCTTTAACCTTTCTTGTCAAAATAACAACTCTACTAAGAGATATAACAAGTTAACCAGAACATGCTTCTGTAAATTCTATCTCTAAATAATCTACACCAAACCTTGCATAACTTCTTCTAGACTTAATATTTTTTACACCCAAGGTTAGCTGCATAAACTAGATACTTAGTAGTATCTCCAGTTAACCTCGCTAGTGAAAATACTCAATGATCTATCCATACCAACTTAATCTTTACCAATATTCTTCTATTATATACCACATAAAACTTCTATGTTGACATCAATGACAAACATAGCCATGAATGTAACATATCATCATGATAATGATCTAATAATGTCTTTACAATACTTCCCCATAGGAATATCATAAATTGTAGTGCCTCTCCCTTTTGACTTTTGTAAGTCATCCTGATGGATGCAACCTTGTTGATCTTTTGTTGTGATGGGATCCAGATTGTGACCTTGAGTGGTCTACACTGTCGAGGTGTTTGGATTTATGTTTCTTTATTAGTTGCTTTGATTATGCTTTTGACTGATCTATGAGATTATGATGTGATTTTGGTTCACTGAGGTTTATGCTAGTGGTTACCAAAATCAATGTGGTATCATGAGGTTGTTCCATGATTACCCTGAGATGTGTGCAAAGATTGCACTATGTTCTATTACCATTGGACTAGATTCCTGTAGTAGTGGTTAGTCATGTTTATGGCTATATTTGCTTATGAGTTTTAAGTGCCTTTTTAATGCAGTGTAATCAATCATTATTAAATGCTTAATTAATTAAATGGGTTGTTCTTGTTGGATTCTTTGGTTATGTGATGCGAACATTTACCTTGTTATATTTCTGATTAGAGAGATATTTGTTACTCATGATGCTTTACATTTGAGATGACCTGAGGGTCAGATGTTACTCTTTGATTTCAATATCATAGATATTAGACTACTATGTTGTTTCGTTAATCATATTGCATGATGATGCCATTTTGAGATGACAGTCTATTTTATGATGATATCTGGTTATCTGGTATTTGGACATACCTCTGATTATGTTAGGTGATGGATTTAATGCTATGGTTATTTACTTCATTTTTATGTTGTTATGCTTTATAAGAATGTGAGTGATGTAAATAAATTATTTTAATATAATTAAATAAATGGTTAAATTAGGTGATTTAATGCATTTATTGCTTCGGCTATGTTATTATATGCAATTGCACTTGATCATGTTGTTTAGTGTGTAGGATTTATATCCCTGGCAGTGGCACATGAAGTTAGTGATTCAGCCATTCATATTTTACCAATGTTGTCCTTGTATGGTTGATGTATCCTTAATTAAATATTTAATTTAAACTTTTCGATGATTAGTAAATCTGAACTCATTTGCATTTGTGATTAGACCAGTGAGCGTATCTATGCATTTAGAGTTTCGCTTTGTCGCGAAAGTTGTTTAGGCGATTTATGTGTTTTGGGTTGTTGGGCTTTTAAATTGTTTTATTTTAATTTTTGGCAGCTTTTCCATAGATGAATTCCTATTTATAGGAATAGCCTATTTTTTTTTGGGTCAATTCGAGGTTTAACTAGGTTGGCTGGTTATTTGCCCTAATCGATTATTCACTCGAAAAGTGAATAAATATCCAAAGGGGAATTCAATTTCTCACTTCTCACTTTCAAATTGAAAAGTTGGAGAGTAAAACCCAAAATCCTCTTCATGAGGATTTACTATTTTGTTCGTTGTGGGAGCTACGGGTGTGGGATCGTCCCGAGGTTTAGCTCATTGGATCCAGCTCGGAGAAACCTTGGATTGCCACAATTTTTAGCTACTTTTGCGAGATATTTATTTTATGGTTCAGATTCCCATTTTGCCCTTTTGGCTGTGAGGTAGGGCTTTCCTGTTTTATTTTTTGTGCTCTATTTCTGCTTATATTTTTGGTAGTCATTTGTTTGGAGGCTGAGAACTAGTGTTCCCCTCTATTTTTGTATGCTACTTCTACCCGGTTGGGCAGGTATGAACATTTCCTATTTTTTGGGATGAAGGTTTGAGATTTTACGCCGTTATGCTGGCCATTTTTGCATACGGTATCTGATTCCATTTATTTTTGGATTTTTTGGGTTTTTGAACCCAAAGGTCAAATGGGTTTTAATTTTGGAATTTTTCTAAAATTTGAGATTTTTTCCTCATTTTGCGTGCCACCCTATTTTCTCATGTTTTCTTGGCACAATGTGGGTCATGGACTTGGATGATCCATTTGGATATCAGTCAGACCACTTTTGCACTTTTATGTTGCATTGGGATGCATGTTGCATCCGTACTCCTAACTTTGTGTTCGGTTGAGTGATTTGTTACCTGTTATGGTTTCTTTTGGACCTTTTCTTTTGTTTCATGAATGCTAGGATTTGTGTAGAATCCATACTCTCGGGTTGAGGCCAGTTGAGTGAGTTCATGATGTTTGGTGTTGTTACATCATTGAGATTCGTGTAGAATCCATACTCTCGGATTGAGGCCGGTTGAGTGATTTCATGATGTATGATTTTATTGGCTTTGGGATTCGTGTAGAATCTATCCTTCCCATGTTGCTTTCCGTTGGGTGTTTCTTTGCATTGTGTTCTCATTCTTGTCCTTGTGTTATGATCTTCGTGATGGTGGTGCACCACACACGAGTACGTCCATGTACATTTGTTGAGTGACTTGCGAGGCTCGATCTTTTGTGGTACTTTCAAAAGTTATGATCATTGGAGTTGGGATGGGAGTATGCATGCCCACAAGCACTTGTCATAGGATGAGCATGGGTAGGGTAGGGTAGCATATGGAGTGGGCTTCTATCTCGCAGCCTGGTGACTTTAGTCCCATAGGGTTGGTGGAGGATAGGAAGTTTTAAATAAGTGATAACTAAAAAAAATGTGTGACTGGTAATAAAACTTAAGATAATAAAATGGTACTTTTGTGTATTGGCCTTTTGTTGATGGAGTTGAGCTACATGGTGTATTGGCCTTCCGTTGAGGGAGTTGAGCTACACAGATCTGAGCTTGGGCTTTTCGATGCCAACAGACTCTCCATGATGTTAGTCCCTACTTAGTAGCCTATTGAGTGTCTGATCGAGACCTGTACTCCTTGCATTGTCTTAGGTTCTTGGTTGCAGCCATCATACTATCTGGCGTGAGTATTAGCCTTGGATGTTGTGCTTTATGTGTGTTTGTGGTTGGATCTTTATCTCCATCAGCATGGCGAGTGTGGACCTATGGGTGCCACGTGGTTGGGATGCGTAGCTAGCTTCACCACTGTTAGGGATCGGTGTACAGAGACGATCTTTTGTCCTAGTGTGACCATTGCTGGATGGCTTCACTTGGTACTTCGGGTTCCAGAGTATGCTTTCTTATGATTTATACTTTCATTAGGATGCTTGTATATCATATTTAGATGATATTATTTTATTTGACGCATTCCCTTATGATGTTTAGCATATGATTAGATGATGTGAATTGTTGTATTAGTATATCTGTTGCTTATTGCTGTTTAGCATGTGATAGGTGATGTTATCTACTATAGGATTATCTTATTCTTTTCTACTAGCATGTTAGATTTCCTTATGCTTATTTTGTTGCATGTTTTTAGTAGTGACATCCCTATTACGAAAGTATCGACGATCTGGTCGGTGGCTTGGAATGTTACACACGAGAATGGCTAGGACCCATGATGGTCTTATGATGTTTTTGATGGTTGGGAGGAACCGTGCACTTAGTTTGGTTGTTTAGTTAACTGCGATGTTTATTTCAGTATGTTCTTTTCTACTGTAGTTTTAGATGGATTGATGTATCTCTTTCTGGATCTTGGCATCTTGTTGATTGTGCACTCAAGTGTTCACTCCTTGATCTAGGTGGATCTAGTACTCCCTGGTGTGGAGGTTCTTTGGTTTGTTCTTCGCCTTTCTGAGTTTTGGGAGTGTCTTTGTTTTCTATGGGTGACATTTATTCAGCATGGTGTGACACTTCAAAAAGTATCGCACGCCTATGTAAACTATGTCATACAATTGTGTAAAGTATTGCACACCTTCTTGAAAAATATCGTATGACACTGGAAGAGTGTCGTACGCCTTCTTGAAAAATGTCGTACAATGCTGAAAAGTGTCACATGCCTTCTTGAGAAATGTCATACGACACTGGAAGAGTGTCGCACGCCTTAAGGAGAAGTGTCACCCTCCCATAGTAAAAAGTGGTGCACGATTTTTGTGAAAAACCTGTGTGTGCCATCATCAGGCACTTTTCTTCATGATCCAAACTTTTTGAGAGTTGATTTGGATACCCTTTTGGGCGTTCTTTGACCCTATGTTGTTGCATTTTTTTTCTGTCGGTTTCTCTTGTTATGCAATTTTTGTGTTTCTATTTTTGTCTCTTGGGGTTTAAAATATATCGTTTAGGTATAAGAAGACGTATATTTAATTTCTTATACTTAATTTCTTTTTTAATATATGCGACGAATCTTTTGAGATAGGTTTCAGACCTCTCGGAGATAAGTTATGGATTTTAGGAAATTTCAGGGCTTCAGAAATCCAGACTTAGCCAATTTTCAGGGCTTCAAGATTTTAGGCTTAGCCAAATTTTAGGTTTCTATATTTTACCCCAGCTTGGTGTTTTGTTGATGAGTGGTTGTTTCTTGTGCCCTCATCAAGTGCATTGTCATTGTTGGCTTTGTTTGTGTGTGTCAGCTTGGTAGTGGCGTTTGGAGATTTGTTGGTTATCGGGATGGTGGTGAAGTCTTCCGTTGCGATCGTTGTGATCCCTATATGATGTTGTCATGTGCATTCATACTTGTAAAAAAAAAAATCTTGGCTTGTATTTCATCCTTGTTTCCAAGGATCTCTGGGCGGGGCATTACATAATTATTCATGCTTCCAGTAGAAGGTTGAGTACTTCAAGGCTGATCTAGGAAATAAAATGAAGAGAGTACCTTCTAAGGAAAGGAAGCAAAAGACTCAAGATCAAGAGCCTCCAAAAGTATAGGCATAACCTAAAATGGGACAAGCTAAGCCACAATCTAAGCCACAAGTTGATCCTCAAGTTGAGTCTCAAGTACAGGAGCTAGCCCAAGAGCCACAACAATAGGAATAGCTAGAATAATCAAAAGAATAAGTAGAGGAGTAGAGGGTACCATTAGTGGAAACTAAAGAGGAAAAGGCCTCCTCCTCAAATCCAAAGAAGGCAATAGTTGAATCAACGATGGTATAAACTCAAAGAGGGAGACTAAAGAAGAAAAACACTTTGTCCACACAAGTTTCTAAGACCATCCTAGAAGTAGAGGATAAAGAAAGAGGGGAGAAAATAGAATTTATCCCCTTGAGCTAAAGAACATGCTTGGCTAAAGCAATATAGGAAGAGAGGAGAAAAATCTCCATAGTGACACTCTATCTCCTCTAAAGGAGCTTATCCAAGTGTCAAAACTTTGGAGGATGAACCAAAGAGATGGGTAGATGATATGGAGGGTCAAGAAATTGATGTTTTTGACCTCTTTTATTTTGACTTTATGATAGTAGGCACTGGGATGGTGGGAGAGAAATAAGAGATACTCCTACTAGTGATCCCATATGAGAGGATTAGAATCAATTACCACCTCTACCTCAAGGGCCTATAGGCATTCCACCATCACCATCTCAGGATTTGGCAGTTTTGGATAAAGGATCATTGACTCGACTTCCCCTAGCCACAAAAGAAGAACAAGCAATTGAGGAAGGGGAATTCCAATAGTTGCATGCTAATGAATTATTCTAAGAATTCAAAATACATGAAGATCCCCAAAAAACTCCTCAAAATATAGAGGCAAGGACCTTAGCCCAACTAGAGATAGTGACTCCTATTGAAGATCTTTCTTGATAGGAGAAGACTCTAGAGAGGATTGATAAGGGAAAGGAGCTTGTAGTAGGACCAACCTCTTCACCCAAGTACATGCCTCCCATAGGCACCACACTAATATGGCTGAAGAGGGAGGTTATATTTTACCAGAAGACGAAGCTCAATCTAGTAGCTAAGGAGGGAATTAATAAAATGATTCAAGAGGCCTAAACCACCTAAGGGTGATGCACAAACATTGGCCTTCATAATGAAGAACCAAGATCAGGTCCTACTTCCACATATTTTCATTCCTCCTCATGTTGACACAAAAAAATTGAGTCCTAAAGATTACCAAATCAAGGAGATCATGTTGGGAAGACCTACAATAGACATAGAAAAATAAATGATCACTATGGGTATGAAAGAGATTTTCATGCACATAGACCAAGATGAGTCTGAGTTGATAATGATGTAAAAGAAAAATGAGCTATTTAGAGGCTATTTGCATGAAGTTGTGCACCCCATCAACCTAGAAAATTTAGAGATTTCTCTTGTGACAACATTAGAGAGAAGGGGATCTATTTGAACATGGTGAGTAGAAGTGGAGTGGGAAGTGTGGCTTTTCAGAACTTGAAACCTATTTTGAGTGGGATTCCTCCAGTTGGTTAGGATTAGAATCATGGTCTAGGTCATGGATTGCATGGAGGGGATGCAAAATGTTAGGGAAATTCAAAAGTTGGAGAACTGGTAGAGAATGGAGATAGGAACCCGCATGCCCTTAACAAGGCTCTAGACAAGTCACTTCCGATCCCCAAGGTGGGCATTCCTAGGGAAAAAGTCACAAAATGGTCTTCTCTATTTGGAGTTAAACCAACTGGTAAGTCTTCTTGTCCTACTGTTAAAGTGTTCCCTAGGGTAGAAATAAGTACTTATGCAATTTCTATTCTAGATGACCTTATTGATCATAACATTACTTCTATGGCCTCTACCCTGGTGGGTAAGTTCATTAGGAAAAGGTCAAATATAGACATTGTTAGATCTTTCACACAGAAGAAATGGAACCTTAAAGGTCAAGTCATAGTCACTATGATGGCCAAAGGTTTCCCGTCTTTTGAATTTTCTTGCAATGAGGACCTTTCAAACATTTTGTGTGAAGGGCCTTGGGTAATATGATGCTCAACTTTGGTCCTCTAGAAGTGGACATCGAAGCTGGACTTAAATGATTCTTTTTTTGTGGAAGCTTTGGTTTGGGTTAGACTTCCAAAGCTTCTACTGGAGTTTTTGAATGAGGATATGTTCGTGGGAGTGGGTAGTTCCTTTGATGAGCTTCTCTCCATAGTCCTAATAATAGCTTCTAGAAGAATATTGACCTATGCTCATATTTGTATTGGAGTTGGGGAGGGGGTGGATATGTTAGAGGTAATGAGCTTCCATTCTAAACTTGGAATACATGTTCAGAAGATGGACTATGAGAGTGTGCCTTTTTCCTACTTTCATTGTTTGAAAATAGGCCATAAGGCTAATCAATTCCCTAAAGCTAAAGAGGAAAAGTATAGGAAAAAAACTTCGTCAAAATCTAGAAAGGAAAGGAAAAAGGTTTTGAAATAGAAGAATATCAAGGGTCCTAAGACTAGTTGCCTTTAGAATCAGGAGGTGATTGTGGAAATCCCTGTAAAAGAAGTGAAGGCCTCTGATCAGGATGGTTCCCAGATCAAAGAGGTGGATAAAGATGTGAAGGTTTTAGATCTAGCTGATTCTTAGATCAAAGTGGTGGAAATCCCTATAAAAGATGCAAAGGTCTCAAATCCAAATGAATCCCAGATCAAAGTAGCAGAGGGAGGTAAAAATGGGCTTAACAAGGAGAATATCAAACCACCTTCTAAAGGGGAAAGGGGTCATTGTGATTCTTCCCTTCAAGTAATTCATTAGACTTCTTCCCTAGTGGGGATAGGGGAGGAGCAAAGATTGAGAAAGGAAGAGGATATTGTGCCAAAAACTCAAGTACCTTAGGGTACCAAGGGGGTTCCCTCATCACCTCTAGGGGATCATTCAACATCCTTTAACTTGGGAAATAGGATTCTAGATTTGGTCAGAAATTCTTCCCCTGGATAGATTTCAAGAATGGAGGAATGGCTTGAGATTTTCTCAGACAAAAATAAGGGGATTTCGACCAAGGTTAAGAAAAAGAAAATTAGGGACCCTTCCCTGGTGTCACCAACAATGACCAGGAGCCATGTTAAAGCTAATGTTGGGGTTAAACCAAAGACATTAGGTAGAAAGAGTTTAAGCCAAACCATTCAAGAGGAGGCTAGTAGGAATTTGGCTAATGTGAGCCAAAGAGCCATCAAGGAGTGCTCTGTTAAAAGGAAATGAAGATACTATCTTGGAATAAGGAGGCTAAATTGAGCCCATAAATAGGAGGTAGTAAGGAACATGATTAGAGATCATAGACCTAATTTTATGTTGATCCAAGAAACTAAAATGAAGAAGGATCTAATGGGTAAGATTTCCTTTAGTAACAACATGGATGGAGAGGCCACAAATTCTAACAGGGCATCTACAGGGCTGCTCACACTCTACAATAATAAGCATTTCCTAGTCACTACCATTTATAATTAACTTAATTCATTGTTATGTAAAGTTCTACATATTAATAGCAAAGACTCTTGGTTTCTTTTAAATGTGTATGCACATAATTCTAAGCGAGAGAGGAAGGATTATTGGACCAAGCTTTGTTCTATCATTCATAATTGCAACCTTAACAAAGGTATAATAATGGGAGATTTCAATACTCCCCTTTCTAATGAGGAAAAATCTAGGGGTTTGGCCCAGACTTGGATAGCAAGTTGGATCTCTCAAATTTCATAAATAGTTTGGTTCTCCTAGAAGTTGATCTTTTTTGTGGGGTTTTCACTTGGTCCAATAGGTGAATAGGGAGTGATTTTATCTAGGTCTACCTTGATAGAGCTTTCATATCACCAGATCGGTTGAACTCTCTCTTGAAAGCTCTCCCTTCTCCCTAGTGTTGGGTCTAATCATTTCCCTATTTCCCTTTTAATAGTCCCTATTGCAACTAGGCAAAATTTTCCTTTTTGTTTTGAAAAGATGAGGATATCCCATTTGGACTTGTTATCTAGGATCTTCTCTTCTTGGAACATTGAGGTGGAAGGGACTACAATGTTTAGGGTTGCAAAGAAACTGAGAAATGTAAAATGTAATATCAAAGTTTGGAACAAGAAGGATTTTGGTCATATTTTCCAAGGTAAGCAGGAGATGTCTGATCAACTTCATTCTATTTAGGATATAACTACAAGAAGGATATAATGATCATAATAGGAACATAGAACTGTGAATTCTCTCTAATCTTGATAACATTATTAGTAGAGAAGATTTTTTTTGGAAACAAAGATTCAAAATTAACTATCTTAAAGAGGGTGATCAAAATACTAGGTTTTTCAACCTTTGCACTCTTAAGCATAGAGCGAACAATAGGATTACAGGAATCAAGAAGGGCCAATCTCTTTTGACTAATGACAATGACTTTTTTGTAGAGGCTATTAATTTTTTCTCTTCTCTACTTTCCTAGAATCCAATATTATCCATGGAGGACTAGAAGGAAATTGTTTCATCTCTTCCCCTTTTGATTCAACCTCACCATAATACTATGTTGCAAGAGATACCAAATTATTAGGGAGTAAAGAAAGCTCTATTTTCTCTCTTAGCTAATAAAGCCCTAGGGTTGGATGGTTTTCCCACTTTCTTCTTCCAAGTTTAGTGGGAGGTGGTTAAGATGGATATTGCTAAGGTGGTACAGGAATTTTTTGGGTCCAGGAATCTTCTGAAAGAGCTTAACTCTACCTTTCTTGTTCGTATTCCCAAAATCCCTAGTGCATAAACTATGGACTAATTTAGGACCATTAGTCTCTGTAATTCATTATACAAGATCATTTTGAATTTTTTGATGTCCAGAATCCTCAAAGTTCTTCCTTTGATCATTTCCCCACTGTAGATGGGATTTGTCCTTCATAGATAGATTTTGGATTCTATTATGATGGTTCATGAAGTCATTCATTCTCTAGAGGTTGGGAAGAGGGAGGGGCTTCTCCTCAAGTTGGATCTCTCCAAAGCCTATGAGTAGGTGGATTGGGCATTCCTTGGATCAATTCTCTAGGCTTTTTGTTTTGATCATTAGGTATGTAAACTCATTTCCCAACTTGTTTCTACCTCTTCACTTGCTATCATGATTAATAGGGCTTCATCTAATATCTTCAAACCATTGAGAGGCTTAAGGTAAGGAGATCCCATATCTCCCATCCTTTTCATTATCATGGATGAGTGTATAGGGAGATTGATTTAGAGAAAAATGCAGGAAGGGATCTTGAGAGGAATAAAGCCCTCTTCATGGGAAGTTTATTTTACTCACCAAAAATTTGTGGATGATATTATTATGGGAGGAGAAGCTTCAAGTCAGGAGGCTAAATTGATGAAGAGATTACTAGATTTTTATACCAGGGGATTAGGCTAGTTAATTAATTGGGCAAAAAACTCAGGTTTCTTTATCAACACCCTTGTTGATAGATAAAGGAAGATTGTTGGTATTTTTGGGTGTGGGCTAAGAAACCTATCTACAAGCTATCTTGGACTCCCATTGGGGACTAAGCTGCTAGATACTTTATACAATGGGATTATTGATAGGTTTAGTAAGAAGCTGGCAGGTTGGAAAGGTACCACCCTCAACTAAGATGGAAAATGTCTTTCTGTGAAGTGCACTCTTCAAAATCTTCCAACATATGCCTTGAGTCTCTTTGGTATCCTAGTTCAACATGCTAACAAAATGGAAAATATCTAGAGAGATTTTCTATGGTCCAATCTAGAGGAACAGAAAAGATACCTTCTAGTGGCATGGGATAATGTATGTCTTCCCAAGTGCTATAGAAATTTGGGAATCAGAAAAATTAAACATCTCAGTAATGCACTACTAGAAAAGTAGGTGTGGCACATATTTAATAGTACTAGGGAATGAAGGGACATTTTGGTTGAGAAGTATATTAGGAGGCCGTCTCTAAGGTATTTTCTCAATGACTCTGACATCCCAAATGACTCAGTTATATGGAATGGGATCTTAAAGGCAAGAATCCTAATAACACTAAGGCCAAACAGAAAGTGGGAAATGGAGAGAACATCCTCTTCTGGCATGATAATCGGTTGATTTAGTGTCCTCTCATTAATAACCCTACTTATAATAATTGGTCCAATACCTCTATAATGTTGTTTGGAATGAAAGTTAGAGACTATAGAATGGACTAGGGATGGAAAAACCTATCTTTTATTTTGAATGATCTTAACCCAATAATGGTGATGTTGAATTCTTTGATTTTGAATAATAATAAGGATGAACTAATATGGGAGGTGGTGGCATGAGGAAATAGAAGTCTTCTTGGCCCTTTTTGTGAACATTTGTCTATAACATTATGATCTTTATCATCTTTTAAGTATAGTATTTTGAACTTTTGATGTATAAGGTATCAATATATGGCATAAGAATGATAATAAGAATTATATCTAAAAGGGGTTCATTTTGTGGTAAAATTCTTTCTTCATGAATGTTTGATATGGGTAGATCTTCCTGCAGCCGAAGAGATTGCAAAAATTGTAAGTTGAATAATTAATTCTTTTTCTTTATAAATTAATAAATATAAATAAATATTTGTGGGAATTTTTGCGTGCATTAAATGCTGATCGTAGGAATACAAGCTGAGTTGGAGTTAATAAAAAACAACTACAAAGGATTAATACTAAGGCATTGATGGTATTAAAGAGAAACATTATGACACCATTGCAGTTGGAGAGTTGGCGGCAAAGTTAAAAGGGACCTATTTTAATGAATAACAAGAGGCACTTGATAAAGTGGCTAAGTGGAAAATCAAGCATCAAAGCAATTGGTTAAACATGCAAAGAATGATACCTAGATTCTTGGAAGTTGTTTAAGTTAGATAATAGAGCAGACCTAGCATCTGCTATGCTCTATATTTGTAGGAATTTAAAGAGATAACTAATATCTTTATGATTGCATGATTGCATAAGTCTTAATTTGTAACTGACTATCCTTCATGAAGAAGTCATAATTGTAGGAGTTTGTTATTTTCCTTCATTTTAAATAAGACCTCGTCTATATCTACAAGGTTAGGTAGTAAGCATATTGATAGAAGTGATAGACATCTTGTTGTTTTTCCAAGTTATTATAATACTACATATTTCAATGAATACATGACTTTGCTAAGTTTCTATAATTTCATCTAAGTTGATATTTCCTTCATTCTTCCATGGGGGCCCACGTGGAAGGTGGAGTTTACTTTAGTAATTAGGAGTTAGACTTAGTTTCCTAAGTTAAGTTTAGAACTATTGTTCCTACAACTATTGGAAACAAAACCAGTCACTATTCTTGTAGGAGTAGGTGTATAGATGTATAGTTAAATAATTATAATTTCCTTCCAAGCATTTGATAGTTGTCTTTCCTTTGGATAAACTAGATTTCATTAATGGTTATTGCATTCAAGGTAGTAGTGACTTTTAGTGAAAACTAGAGCATATACTTTGCAGACATTATCTCAAGTTCATGATCTTGGATTGATATTTAATGAAGATCAGCATAGTACTTTGGTAGTAAGGGATGCCCAATCTTGTAACTAAAAAGGTGTTATATTGGCTTGAAATTTTTGGCCCCGTTGTAAGGGATCATGTCAGTCTAGTATTCACTATTGAGTCACTTAGTTAGTTTCAGTTTTATTATTTTACATGCATAGGAGAAGAGATCACCTTGGAAGATTTCTTCCCAACTTCAATTAGGAAGATCATCTTTATCCTCACCCTGGAGAAAGAGAAGAAAGAGAAGAAGAACTATTTGAAAATGTATTTGTAGAAGTACTAAATCAAGTGCAATCACCAACCACATTTGAAGAATCCTTCCATTTGAATAATCTTTTTGCTAAGCCAGAATATCAAGATAATCCATTAGCTCTAGTCATTTATCAGCCACCACTAGGACATCCACAAATGATAGTAGCTTAGCCTAACTTTCCCTTTCCAATCCTTACTCAACAGGATAACCAAAATCTGAAGAACATACCCTCAGCTACCTTGCCCAAGTTCTATGGCCTTATTACTAAAGATCTAGAAACCTTTCTCTTTGAGTTTAACACTCTTTGTCAAAGTTATGACTACACAAATGATGCTCATAAAATAAAATTGTTTGCATCAACTCTCAAAGAAGTTGCTTTAAGATGGTTCATGAGTCTAGGTGCCAATGCTGTGAGAGATTGGCCAACTATGAGTAACCTATTCCTTAATAAATATAAGGAATATTGCAGAGGCCATGACTTAAAAGAAGATGACATTTTTAAGATGTCACAAAAGGAGGATGAGACTCTGGAGGACTATGTTGCCCTATTCATGTTTAACTTGTAGTGTGAGATGCAACATTAGGTAAATGAGGAGTCCCAAAAGAATCTCTTTCTGAAAGGAGTGCATGACAGGAGTATGGAAGCCTTAGACTTAATGGCTAGAGGTGACATTACACAGAAGAAATGGGTTGAAATCCACAACATTTGCTTGAATTATTCTAGAGAAACAATAAAAAAATGATAAGGTTTGAGGGACTTACTCCAAAAACTTCTTGGTGCTAGAGTATCTAAGATAGAACTGTCAAACCTCCTCTCAAATTTCAAGCAAGACATCATTAATAATGTCAATACACAATTGGAAACCATGCAAGCAAAAAGGAAGAAGGAGGGTGCTGATATTATGTTAGTAGAATATTGCCCCCATTGTAGAGAGAAGAAACACAACTGTTGATACAAGCCTATTGCTAGTTTGGAATCACAACATGTGCCTACTGAATTCAAGGCAATTGATGAAGATGGGGAAGTCCTCTATATTGATCAATGAAGGTCGTGGGCTCCAAGATTAGGTATTCCTCAAGACCCACTCCATAATTATAGTGGTAATAGTCAATGGCAACAACAACATGGTAATTATAATAATTTGCAATAGCTTAACCAAGGTTGGCAATAGCCTAACCAAGGGTGGTAGTAGCCTAACCAAGGTTGGCAGCAACCTAACCAAGGGTGGCAATAGCTTTAATAGGGCTGGCAGCAACCTTAGCAAGGTTGGCAACAACCCCAGAACTGGTAGCAGCAAACACATCAACCAACCTTGACTCAACCCCCTCAAAAGCAAGCCTTAATGCCTCCTGCAACCAACACAACCCCTCTAAAATAGCCATAGTTACCTACACAACCTGCACCTAATCCTAATAGTGCAAAACCTTTAGCCTAGCAATAAAGCTATTCCATTACCTCGAATGATATTCATCTATGATTTGGAACAACGCTTGCATCACCTCAATAGACCATTATAATAGAAGTAGATGATATAAATGATGAGTCAGTTCAAGAACCTACCACCACTGTCTCTCCTACAACCAAGAAACCACCATTTACTAGTAGGTTAATAGAGAAAATTTTGCCAAATGAAAATCAAGCTACATTAGATTTTCTTGAACAACCCAAGCAAATGATAGTAAAAATTCCCTTGCTTGATGCAATGAAGGAAGTACCCATATATTCAAAAGCCTTCAAAGAAGCCTGTATTAAAAATCCAAGAAGGAAAAATAAATATCCAAAGACTATCCATGTCCTTGGCTAGCTTTCTAATCTTATGCTCGATAATCTCAAGATGCCTAAGTATGTAGACCTTGGAAGCCCAATAGTAACTCTTTCCATTCAAGGAGTGCAAGTGTAGAATGTCTTAATAGATCTAGGAGCATCCATTAATGTAATGACCAAGGAAGTAGTGTCCAAATTAAATATCATTGGTCTCTAACAAACACCAACAATCTTGTAGTTAGTAGATAGTTCTACCATCATTCCTAATGGTATGTTAGAAGATGACAGTATCACATTACATTCATGGGATTATCTAGTTGATTTTGTAGTACTCCAAAAAAAAGTACTAGGGAATATCCTATCATTCTAGGATGACCATGGTTAGCAACAATAGATGCTTACATTGCATGTCGATTAGGAAAAATGACTATTTCAAATGGGACGAACACTAAAAACTTAACCTTGTATTCTCCTACTCATCTCTTACTGTAGGATGACCAAGTTGTCTGGCTAAATATGGGTGAATCTGATATGCACATAGATTCTATTAAAAATTTGAGGATGATCTCAAGGGACTCATTTGTAAGCACTAAAGAAGAGGATGATGTCATTTCTTCTATCATATTGAATGAGTATGAAACACAACCTGAGACATCATATAAATAGGATTGTGTTTTAGAAAGCATTTTTCCTTTACCCTCTGAACTTCATTATCCTGAGTCTGCACAACTTCTACATTCACTCTTGCCACATGAGAGAGACTCACAAAAAATTGCTCAGATTTCAATGGCTGAAAAAGTAGTCAAAATAGCAATCATCCCAAGGAGAGAATTAAACTTAAGTAAGTCCCTATCTCAGGGACCACATCACAATATCCTATAGCTATTACAAAAGCACCAAGATTCTTTTTCTTGGGAGCATATAGATATGAAAGGTTTGGACCTCGCACTTTGTACTCACAGGATCTATATAAGTCCTAATTGAAAACCTATGAGACAACCTCAATGTAGGATAAACCTAGCATTACAAGATATTGTCAAAAATGAACTACTAAAGTTACTTAATGCTAGCTTCATATATCCTATTTTAGATAGTCAATGGGTTTCACCATTGGCTATTGTTCCCAAGAAGGGGGGGAAATGGCAAGTCTACATAGCTTATAGAGAACTTAACTCAACTACCAAGAAGGATCATTTTCCATTGCCTTTTTTCAATCAAGTTCATGACAATCTTGCAAGAAAGAAGTAATTTTCATTCTTGGATGGGTTTAGTGGCTACAATCAAATCTAGATAGCACTAGAGCATCAAGACAAGACTACATTCACATGTCCCTAGGGAACATTTACTTATGTTGTCCTACCATTTGGTTTGTGCAATGCACTTGCAACCTTCCAAAGAGCTATTATTAGCATTTTTTTGACATATCTACAGATTGTTTGGAAGTGTATATGGATGACTTCACCACATATGGGCAGACATTTGAAGTAGCCAAAGAAAACTTGGACAAGGTTTTGCAAAGATGAAAAAACTATAACTTGTCCTTAAACAATGAAAAGTGTTTCATAATAATGCAAGAAGGAGTGGTGTTGGGACACTTTATTTCCCCCAAAGGAATTGAAGTAGATCTATCAAAGATAGAGGTCATATGCACATTGATTGTATAAGCTAAATTGAAATAAGTTAGGAGTTTTCTAGGACATGTAGGGTACTATCAACATTTTATCAAAGATTTTAGTCAAATTGTAGCACCCCTATATAAATTGCTTTGAAAAGATGTAGAGTTTGTATGGGATTTTGAGTGTACAAAGGTTTTCCTGCAACTTAAGGAAGTCCTCTGAACAACACCAGTACTTTGAGGACCAAATTAGGAGTTACCTTTTCACATACATACTGATGCTTCAGATCATGCCATTGGAACAATACTTGGCCAAAAGATAGATTTAGTAGAACATGCAATTTACTATATCAACAAAAATCTTCAAGGAGCTAAGTATAACCACACTATAATAGAGAAAGAACTTCTTGTTGTAATTTATGCCCTAACTAAATTCAAACATTATATTATAGGATACCAAATATTTGTACATATAGATCACTTTGCTATCAAATATCTGATGAACAAACCAACAATCTCTAGATGATTGGCTCGTTGGTTGTTACTAATGCAAGAATTTGACATTAACATTATCAAAAAACTAGGTAAAGAAAATGTTGTAGCTGATTTCTTGTCTCATCTTCAAACACTTGATGATCTTGCAACCATAGAAGATAGCTTTCTCGATGAACATCTCTTTCTTTTGTCAACACAAAACCCTTGGTATGCTGACATTTCCAACTACCTAACCACTGGTAAAACACCCCCACATTTCACTACAAAGGAAAAATGGTTGTTGGTAGAAAAGAGTTTTAACTTTTCATGGATCTCAAGATTCATGTTTTATACTAGACCAAATTAGGTAACATGAAGATGTCTCGAGAGAGGATAAAACTTATGATGTTCTTCATGCTTGTCATGATGAACCCTATGGTGTCCACTTTGCTAACAAAAGGACTACATTGAAGATTTTAAATACAGGTTATTATTGGCCCACACTTCACAAGGATGTAGCTTAATATACCAAAAGATGTGACAAATGTTAAAGAATGGGTCAACCAATGAAAAAATATGAAATGCCCTTGTAGCCACATATAGTAGTAGCACCATTTAATAAATGGGGGATTGATTTTGTTGGCCCTATTGAACCACCATCAAAAGGGAAGGGTTACATCCAAGTTTGCATTGATTATGTTACTAAATGGGTAGAAGTAAAGCCAATGAAGCACCCTAGTGACAATAATGTTATAAACTTTTTGTACAAAAGTATCTTTACCAGATTCGGTGTTCCAAGAGAATTACAATTAGATCAAGGGCCTCAGTTTACATCTAATATGATAGCTACACTCATGGAGGAGTACAAAATTTGGCATGGCAAATTTTTTCTGTATCATCCATAGGAAAATGGATAGGTTGAAGTGAAAAATTGAGAGTTGGAAAATATACTCACTAAAATAGTGTCCTTGCATCAAAAAGATTGGACAACTCAACTTCCTAAAGCCTTATGGGTATACAGAATAGCATGGAAATCCACTACTGGGTTTACACCTTTTGAGCTCCTATATGGGAAGACAACTGTTATGCCCATTGAAGACTTTGTGGTCAGCTTTGGAACTTGATATTACCCTTCCTACAACACAACAAGATTACATTTTGCATCTCAGTGAGTTGGATGAATGGTGGAAGTTAGCTCTTCATAATACAAAATTAATTCAGAATTAGAGGAAGTAGTGGCATGACAGACTCATTAAAGATAAAGAGAATTCTTAGTTGGTGATTGGGTGCTCCTATATGACTCATGATATCAACATCATCAAGGAAAATTTTAGACTCGATGGCTTGGTCCATATGAAATCATTGCAATTTTTAACAATGGAGCAGTTTAGCTGTCAATCATTGATCTAGTCAAATTCAAACTCCTAGTTAATGGGCATCAACTGAAGTTATTTCATAAACCAAGAACCTAGGAGGAATTTCTTCAACAGTTCAACACCATAGAAACATCTCTTCCTATAGCCACTCTGTCTGAGTCTTCCACTCATATGCCTATAGCCCCTTGAATTTATTTCAAGGACCTCATAATAAATTTTTTTGCATTAATGTGAAATTCATTTCTTTTCCACCTCATTCCATCCCATCTTCTTGTCTTTCCATCATCATTCCATTCCATCTTCTTTCTATTGTATGGTACTACTCGGAGCACCCTTCCAATTGTGTCTTAGGTTAGTTACACTTAACCCCTCTACATTTATTTAATTTATTACTTATTATGAAAAGCATGTTATTTTGATTTTTGGAATTTGCAATCTTTAAGATCTAGTGGGACCCAGTCTCTGATGATTGGGGGGAGGGAAAATTGAAATCATAAATGCAAATAAAGGTAAATCTTAAGTTGGCATGTAGGATGTATGGGGTAGGGTCATCTCAGTAATGAGCTAGCACTCCTTTGTACTTCTGAAGTGTGTGATTTTTTTTTTAAAAAGCCAACCATTAAATTATGATTTCACAAGCACATAGCCCCTCATTAATATGGTGTATGTTTTGGGAATGATCTTTATCCTCATTATGTTTTGGTGATTAAAATGCCATCATGAAGTACTGAAGGATGTGATGTTTGGAAAGTGTTGAAGTATTTTAAAAGATTTTGTTTCCTTTTCCAAGCGCCATTGTTGAAACCCTTGTATCTATCTTCGCCCACAATCTTAATCACTTACAGTGAATTTTCTAGTTATAGATTTTTTTTAAAGAAATCATGGGTGGAGAACCTCAATGGTATGAACTAGTAGATCATAGAATCTTATTGACAAACCCAACAACATGCAACTTGTTTCAACAATGGAGCTGGCTAGCTTACTATCTTAGTTTGAAGTAGTTTGATCAAGAAATTGTGCTCCAATTTCATAATACACTAAGGGATGGATATGAAATTGTTAAGGGTATCTGGATAGAGTTTACAGAGGAGGTGGTGGCAGAACAATGGACAGAGGACATGGATGCATGACAAGAAAAAGAGCAATTTTCAGTACATGGAGATCCTCGGCTGAAGGAAAACAAAAAGCAAGGTATATTACAATTATCTATCCCTCTTCAATTTATCCATCCTACTAAATTTATCATAAGGTATTTTACATATGAGGAGAGGTATTCCTATTTGCATGTTGTTCATTTCAAAATTTTGAGTGGTCTATGACATGGTGATTGTCCTATAAATCTCCCAAGTTTCCTTTATAATATTATGAAAAGGCAAGCTACCTATGTACAACAAGGAAAAACCTAGTCAGTATCCTACCATTGCTTAATTAGGGCCATAGTTGAAAGGGAATCAACTAGGCAACACTTGGGAACATGGGAGGATTTTCTAAAACTCAAGACAATGGGACCCCACATGGGTGGACCTAAAGGGCAAGGAATGGGGACAAGAGAGAAATCTATTGTAGGAATTAGGAAAGTACTATATAAAATGACTCAAGAAGTGTCAGCTTCTACGTCCGTACCCAAAATTGCAAAAAAGAAAATTTCACTCGCAGAAGCCATAACCACTAAAAAGAGAAAATCACACATAGCTACTGCAAAGGAAGGTTTAGAAGAAGTATCCCTAGTATCACAAGAAGCTGCACCCAACCTTAATAAAAGGAAATTTGTTGATAAGGGTAAGAAAAAAATCTCTACCCCATGATGAGTTACCAGATTGTCTAGGGTGGACTTGAGAAATGAACCTTCCATTCCACTTGTTAATTTAGAAACTCTAGTACATACACTTATGCAATCCTCAAAGCCTACAACCCATACTCTTGAACATGAAAGTGATCTTGAGGAAATTCTCACAAAGCCAAATAGCCCTATTACAATTTATAGTGACATGGATTCTTCAGAGAAAATAGTGTCTAGGTTTGAACAACTAGTAGAGGAAATTGATAATTTACCACTAGAGGAATATCCATCCATTACACAAAAAATGGTTCAGGAAATTGTTGAAACATTTCAAGTTAAAATAGCTATTGTGCCCTATCCTACAACTAGTGTGCCTTCAAAAAATTTTGACAGTCCTGTTGCTCATTAGACTCCTCAAGATGATAGCATTGTTGCCCATCAAAGTGACAACTTTGTTGAACGTCGCCATTCTCATGATGAAAACACTACTACTAGTCCAAGTGTCCTAGTGCCATTAGTAGGATGCTCAGGTATATGATGCTAGGTAGAAGTCAGAAAAGTTATTGGGTTCCTCTTCGTTTCTAACCACCAATACTCTTGCATCCTATACTTGGAAAGTATGATTCATTAGCTGAATATAACATGGTTATTGAAGAATAGAAACGGACAAGGTTGAAATAAAATCATGGATATTTTAATTACAGAGCTCATGAATTAGGGGAGAAGATCACCAATGATCTTAGGCTGTGGATAAGGATTAGAAATCTATAGATGCTAAAAGGACCAACATTAGGATGGTTGGGGGGAAAAATGATGGTATGAAGAAATAGAAGTCTTTTTGGCCCTTTTTGTGAACATTTTTCTATAACATACTGAACTTTATCATCTTTTAAGTATAGTATTTCAAACTTTTGATGTATAAGGTATGGATATATGACATAAGAATTATAATTGGAATTATATCTAAAAAAGGTTGATTTTGTGGTAAAAATCTTTCTTCATAAATGTTTGATATGGGTAGATCTTCCTGCAGTCGAAGAGATTGTAAAAACTGTTAGTTTAATAATTAATATTTTTTTTTTATAAATTAATAAATATAAATAAATGTTTGTGGGACATTTTGGGTGCATTAAATGTTGATCACAAGAATACAAGATGAGCTAGAGTTAATAAAAAACAATTGCAAAGGATTAACACTAAGGCATTGATGGTATTAAAGAGAAACATTATGACACTATTGTAGCTGGAGACTTGGCAACAAACATAGAAGGAACCTATTTTAATGAATAAAAAGAGGGGCTTGATAAAGTGGCTGAGTAGGAAAGAAAGCATCAAAGCAATCGGTTAAACATGGAAAGCATGATAGTTGGATTCCTAGAAGTAGTTTAATTCAGATAATAGAGTAGACCTAGCATCCCCTATGCTCTTTATTTGGGGAAATTTAAGGAGATACTAATATCTTTACAATTACATGATAGCATAAGTTTTATTCTATAACTGACTATCCTTCACGAGGAAGTTGTAATTGTAGAAGTTTGTTATTTTCCTTCCTTTTAAATATGACCTCGTCTATATCTATGAGGTTAGGTAGTAAGCAGATTGATAGTAGTGATAGAGATCTTGTTGTTTTTTCAAGTTATTATAATACTACATATTGAATGAATACATGACTTTGTTGAGTTTCTATACTTTTGTCTAAGTTGATCTTTCCTTCATTCTTCCATGAGGGCCCACATGGAAGGTGGAGTTTGCTTTAGTAATTAGGAGTTAGACTCAATTTCCTAAGTTAATTTTAGAAGTATTGTTCCTACAGCAGTAGGTGCATAGATGTATGGTTAAATAATTAGAATTTCCTTCCAAGCTTTTGATAATTGTCTTTCCTTTGGATAAACTAGATTTCCTTAATCGTTATTACATTCAAGGTAGTAGTGACTTTTAGCAAAAACTAGAGCATATAATTTGTAGACAACATTTCAAGTTCATGCTCCCAGATTGACATTTAATGAAGATCAACATAGTACTTTGGTAGTAAGGGATGCCCAATCCTATAACTAAAAAGGTGTTATATTGGCTTGATAGGAGGGTAATCCTTATGGATCCTGCTCAGTATCCTTGTGGTACAACTCCCTTCAGAGCTTGGAGGAGAAACCTATTTGGGCTAAGGCTTGGTTGCCTGACATTACCCCTAAAATTAACATGTTTTCTACTGATGCTTCAAGATAAAATTCTCACTCTAGATAATTTGACAAAAAGAGGTCAGTATACCCCTAGCAGATGTATTCTTTGTAGGAATCAATTAGAGATAGTTAATCACATTTTCATCCATTGCCTTTATTCCATGGAGGTCTAAGAATATTTCACCAAGAAATATGGCCTTAGTTGGTGCAAGCTAGGAAATGTTCTGGACTTCTTTTGTCAGTGGGATAGTATGTACAAAGGCACAAAATTGCATAGTATTAGTATATGGACTTTGCCCTACTTCTACTAGGGAGTTTGGAAGGAGAGAATGAATTGAATTTTTAGAGATAGGGAGACTCCTACTTATGTGCTTGTGGATAAAATCAACAACATTATGAGAGAAAATTTTGTTTTAAGGAAGGGTGGAGATTTTGGTGAAGGAGGTAACAATAAGGAAAGGGAGAAGGATAGGAGAATGAAAAGACATGAGGTGAAGTGGAACTCCCCCCCTAGAGGTTGGCATAAAACCAACTTTGATAAAGTGGCTAAAGGTAACCCTAGTCCTTTAGGATGTGGGGGCATCATTAGAAATAGGCATGGTGTAGGTGTTGCTTCTCTTTAATATCCCTTGGGAATCTAGACAAAACACTATGCAGAAGCCAGTGATGCTCTCCATGCTGCTAAACTAGCCCTGGAAGTGGGAGTCAAATGCTTATGGTTGGATGGGAACTCAAACAATATCATTAGATCTATAAAAGGTGTTCTCCAAACTATCTGGACCACTGTAAACATAGTGGAAGAAATTTGTATAACACTCAACAAATTTGAGAGTGTTTATGTAAGCCATGAGTATAGGGAGTCTAACTCAGTGGCTGATTGGTTTGCCAATGAGGCAGTCAAGAAAGAAATGATGATGATGTGGAATACTAGAGGAAATATTTTGTTGGTCACAAAAGGCCTAATTGATCAGGAAAGGATCCAGGGAGGTATGTGTGAAATCCCTCGTTAATTATGGAAACTAATGCAAATATGTGTGAAAGCTAATTAATTTATGGAAAATACATGAGGAACTACTCAATGATGCATTTATTGTCTAATCACCATGCCTTATGATTTGCTTCTTTTCTTTATCAATTCATTGGAATTGAAAGAAAAGGTAGTTTTGGATAGAGGAAATAGAGGAATGGTGTAGGAGCACATTAAATACAAGAACATGAGAAAGTTAAGATTCATTATTTGTGATATTAAATACATTTGAGTCATTTATATTGTGCTTGGGACAAGTTGTAAAGGCCATGAAGCCATTTTGTCAAAAATGTAAAAGTTGCGTAAAAAGTTGTAAAATGCAACATTGAGAAAGTTGCTAATAATAGAAAAATGATGTAAAAAGATATATGGATGGTCTTGGGGGTAGTTAGGAAGGTTTATAACTATCAAATGGATATAAAAACCATTTTATGGTCAAACCAAATCAATTTGGAGAAGAGGAAATACTTTGATACATTTTTGGTGCATTTTATTGTTGTGGTTTTGATTGGTTTTTTTAAGTTTTAGAGTAGTTTCCAGGCCTTGTACGGCCATGTACAGCCTGGAAACCATGTAATATAGTAACGGATATATAGTATGATAAATCCTTCTTCTCATGCTTTTGGTTTGGTTCAAGTTTATGAAGAAATGAATAAGTTGTGGGTATTTTGGTGAAAGTGGATGTTTGCAGATTTGAGATTCGCTGAATATAGTATTGTTGCAGCGTGTGATGCGGACATATTTTGGAGACTCAAGATCTCTAATGATATTAATTGGAAATATATGTGAATTACCTTTCATTTCCAACTGGTTTGAATCATTTTCATATAGATTTGGAAAAGTTATGAATATTTGAGTGAAAACTGGTTTTTAAAGATATCCATTCAAGATGAAGGCAGGGATTTGTGCTTGAAAAATTATATATGAATGGAAAAAATAAATGGCTTACATATTTGGAAACTATAATAATATATGGATAATGTGGAATTAGTTTGAGATTATTTAAATTTTTTTTGTGAAAGATATTTGATGCCCTAGGCAGGGTTACCAGTTTTGGTTCTGGTTTATGACACAGAAAATGGGTCTTGATACAAAGACCATAACTTGTAATTGGTTTATTTTATGGGTACCATATTTGAATATGTTTTACTATACTTAGTTTGAAAAAATTTATCAAAAGGGTTTTTCAAGAATATATTTAGAACTGAAGTTATGAACAATGTAATCAGACATAGCAATCTGATTGTGTGAGTGAAGATGTTGTCTTTATTGGTGTATAATGTCAGGGTTCTTTGTTGTAATCTTTGAGATGTTCTTGGTTTCTTGAGGGTGTACCAGCCTATTGTGAATCCTTTGAGTTGAACTAAGATTCCTTGAAGATAAATATAGAGGGCTCTGCATCAGATTGGTATCAGAGCTCAGAAGATTCTGAGCATGTAGATGGAAGATGATCTACACCAGGAAGAGTTGGGTATATGATTTTTGTTAGTGAATTTTTTGTGGTTGCAGGTGCTAGTTAACTCACTGTAGATGGGTGGATAGGAGGTCTACCAGGTGAAGGCCATAGGAGATGGTCTAGGGCCAGAGAAGATGGTCCTTTTTGTGTCGCCAAAAGTCTTGGGGAGAGAGGCAAGAGGGACTCCCAAGTGAGGGACAAAGTGTTGGTGTTTGTGAGTAGCATGGAGGAGTGGATAGTGGAATGGGAGAACCACCTTGATGGCAACCAGTTGAACTCCATTGATGGGAGTTAGTCTGTGAAGAGTCACAATTGAAATCGGTAAAGAACAGAAGCAGTAGAGGCATCGATCAAGTGAAGACATTTCCATAGAGACATGGAAATTTTGAAGCTGGGGAGTATGGTGCAGGAGCACATTAAATACAAGAACATGAGAAAGTTAAGATTCATTATTTGTGATATTAAATACATTTGAGTCATTTATATTGTATTTGGGTCAAGTTGTAAAGGCTATGAAGCCATTTTGTCAAAAATGTAAAAGTTGCGTAAAAAGTTGTAAAATGCAACATTGAGAAAGTTGCTAATAATAGAAAAATGATGTAAAAAGATATATGGTTGGTCTTGGGGGTAGTTAGTAAGGTTTATAACTATAAAATGGATATAAAAACCATTTTATGGTCGAACCAAATCAAGTTGGAGAAGAGGAAATACTTTGATACATTTTTGGTGCATTTTATTGTTGTGGTTTTGATTGGTTTTTTTTAGTTTTAGAGTAGTTTCCAGGCCTTGTACGGCCATGTACAGCTTGGAAACCATGTAATTTAGTAACAGATATATAGTATGATGAATCCTTCTTCTCATGCTTTTGGTTTGGTTCAAGTTTATGAAGAAATGAATAACTTGTGGGTATTTTGGTGAAAGTGGATGTTTGCAGATTTGAGATTTGCTGAATACAGTCATGTTGCAGCGTGTGATGCGGACATAATTTGGAGACTCAAGATCTATAATGATATTAATTGGAAATATATGTGAACCAAATTTCATTTCCAACTGGTTTGAATCATTTTCATATAGATTTGGAAAAGTTATGAATATTTGAGTGAAAACTGATTTTTAAAGATATCCATTCAAGATGAAGGAAGGGATTTGTGCTTGAAAAATTATATATGAATGGAAAAAATAAATGGCTTACATATTTGGAAACTATAATCATATATGGATAATGTGGAATTAGTTTGATATTATTTAAAATTTTTTTGTGAAAGATATTTGATGCCATAGGCAGTGTTACCAGTTTTGGTTCTGGTTTATGACACAGAAAATGGGTCTTGATACAAAGACCATAACTTGTAATTTGTTTATTGGATGGGTACCATATTTGAATATGTTTTACTATACCTAGTTTGGAACAATTTTTCAAAAGGGCTTTTAAAGAAGATATTTAGAACTGAAGTTATGAACAATGTAATCAGACATAGCAATCTGATTGTGTGAGTGAAGATGTTGTCTTTATTGGTGTATAATGTCAGGGTTCTTTGTTGTAATCTTTGAGATGTTCTTGGTTTCTTGAGGGTGTACCAGCCTATTGTGAATCCTTTGAGTTGAACTAAGATTCCTTGAAGATAAATATAGAGGGCTCTGCATCAGATTGGTATCAGAGCTCAGAAGATTCTGAGAGTGTAGATGGAAGATGATCTACACTAGGAAGAGTTGGGTATATGATTTTTGTTAGTGAATTTTTTGTGGTTGCAGGTGCTAGTTCACTCACTATAGATGGGTGGATAGGAGGTCTACCAGGTGAAGGCCATAGGAGATGGTCTAGGGCCAGAGAAGATGGTCCTTTGTGTGTCGCCAAAAGTATTGGGGAGAGAGGCAAGAGGGACTCCCAAGTGAGGGACAAAGTGTTGGTGTTTGTGAGTAGCATGGAGGAGTGGATAGTGGAATGGGAGAACCACCTTGATGGCAACCAATTGAAATCCATTGATGGGATTCAGTCTATGAAGAGTCACAATTGAAATCGGTAAAGAATGGAAGCAGTAGAAGCATCGATCAAGTGAAGACATTTCCATAGAGACATGAAAATTTTGAAGCTAGGGAGTATGGTGCAGGAGCACATTAAATACAAGAACATGAGAAAGTTAAGATTCATTATTTGTGATATTAAATACATTTGAGTCATTTATATTGTATTTGGGTCAATTTGTAAAGGCTATAAAGCCATTTTGTCAAAAATGTAAAAGTTGCGTAAAAAGTTGTAAAATGCAACATTGAGAAAGTTGCTAATAATAGAAAAATGATGTAAAAAGATATATGGTTGGTCTTGGGGGTAGTTAGTAAGGTTTATAACTATAAAATGGATATAAAAACCATTGTATGGTCGAACCAAATCAAGTTGGAGAAGAGGAAATACTTTGATACATTTTTGGTGCATTTTATTGTTGTGGTTTTGATTGGTTTTTTAAAGTTTTAGAGTAGTTTCCAGGCCTTGTACGGCCATGTACAGCTTGGAAACTATGTAATATAGTAATGGATATATAGTATGATGAATCCTTCTTCTCATTCTTTTGGTTTGGTTCAAGTTTATGAAGAAATGAATAAGTTATGGGTATTTTGGTGAAAATGGATGTTTGCAGATTTGAGATTCGCTGAATACAGTCATGTTGCAGCATGTGATACGGACATATTTTGGAGACTCAAGATCTCTAATGATATTCATTGGAAATATATGTGAACTACCTTTCATTTCCAACTAGTTTGAATCATTTTCATTTAGATTTGAGAAAGTTATGAATATTTGAGTGAAAACTGGTTTTTAAAGATATCCATTCAAGATGAAGGCAGGGATTTGGGCTTGAAAAATTATATATGAATGGGAAAAATAAATGGCTTACATATTTGGAAACTATTATCGTATATGGATAATGTGGAATTAGTGTGAGATTATTAAATTTTTTTTTTTGAAAGATATTTGATGCCCTAGGCAGGGTTACCAGTTTTGGTTCTGGTTTATAACACAGAAAATGGGTCTTGATACAAAGACCATAACTTGTAGTTGGTTTATTGGATGGGTACCATATTTGAATATGTTTTACTATACCTAGTTTGGAACAATTTATCAAAATTTTTTTTCAAGAAGATATTTAGAACTGAAGTTATGAACAATGTAATCATACATAGCAATCTGATTGTGTGAGTGAAGATGTTGTCTTTATTGGTGTATAATGTCAGGGTTCTTTGTTGTAATCTTTGAGATGTTCTTGGTTCCTTGAGGGTATACCAGCCTATTGTGAATCCCTTGAGTTGAACTAAGATTCCTTGAAGATAAATATAGAGGGCTCTGCATCAGATTGGTATTAGAGCTCAGAAGATTCTGAGCGTGTAGATGGAAGATGATCTACACCAGGAAGAGTTGGGTATATGATTTTTGTTACTGAATTTTTTGTGGTTGCAGGTGCTAGTTCACTCACTGTAGATGGGTGGATAGGAGGTCTACCAGGTGAAGGCCATAGGAGATGGTATAGGGCCAGAGAAGATGGTCCTTTGTGTGTCGCCAAAAGTCTTGGGGAGAGAGGAAAGAGGGACTCCCAGGTGAGGGACAAAGTGTTGGTGTTTGTGAGTAGCATGGAGGAGTGGATAGTGGAATGGGAGAACCACCTTGATGGAAACCAGTTGAACTCCATTGATGGGATTCAGTCTGTGAAGAGTCACAATTGAAATCGGTAAAGAATGGAAGCAGTAGAGGCATCGATCAAGTGAAGACATTTCCATAGAGACATGGAAATTTTGAAGCTGGGGAGTATGGTGCAGGAGCACATTAAATACAAGAACATGAGAAAGTTAAGATTCATTATTTGTGATATTAAATAAATTTGAGTCATTTATATTGTATTTGGGTCAAGTTGTAAAGGCTATGAAGCCATTTTGTCAAAAATGTAAAAGTTACGTAAAAAGTTGTAAAATGCAACATTGAGAAAGTTGCTAATAATAGAAAAATGATGTAAAAAGATATATGGATGGTCTTGGGGGTAGTTAGGAAGGTTTATAACTATAAAATGGATATAAAAACCATTTTATGGTCGAACCAAATCAATTTGGAGAAGAGAAAATACTTTGATACATTTTTGGTGCATTTTATTGTTGTGGTTTTGATTGGTTTTTTTAAGTTTTAGAGTAGTTTCCAGGCCTTGTACAACCATATACAGCCTGAAAACCATGTAATATAGTAATGGATATATATTATGATGAATCTTTCTTCTCATGCTTTTGTTTTGGTTCAATTTTATGAAGAAATGAATAAGTTATGGGTATTTTGGTGAAAGTGGATGTTTGCAGATTTGAGATTCGCTGAATACAGTCATGTTGCAGCGTGTGATGCGGACATATTTTGGAGACTCAAGATCTCTAATGATATTCATTGGAAATATATGTGAACTAAATTTCATTTTAAACTTGTTTGAATCATTTTCATTTAGATTTGGAAAGGTTATGAATATTTGAGTGAAAACTGATTTTTAAAGATATCCATTCAAGATGAAGGTAGGGATTTGTGCTTGAAAAATTATATATGAATGGGAAAAATAAATGGCTTACATATTTGGAAACTAGAATAATAGATGGATAATTTGGAATTAGTTTGAGATTATTTAAATTTCTTTTGTGAAAGATATTTGATGCCCTAGGCAGGGTTACCAGTTTTGGTTCTGGTTTATGACAGAGAAAATGGGTCTTGATACAAAGACCATAACTTGTAATTGGTTTATTGGATGGGTACCATATTTTAATATGTTTTACTATACCTAGTTTGGAACAATTTATCAAAATTTTTTTTCAAGAAGATATTTAGAACTGAAGTTATGAACAATGTAATCAGACATAGCAATCTGATTGTGTGAGTGAAGATGTTGTTTTTATTGGTGTATAATGTCAGGGTTCTTTGTTGTAATCTTTGAGATTTTCTTGGTTCCTTGAGGGTGTACCAGCCTATTTTGAATCCCTTGAGTTGAACTAAGATTCCTTGAAGATAAATATAAAGGGCTCTGCATCAAGGAAAAAGGAAGGAGAAGAGAGGGTTGTGTTTATGCAAAAGACTATCACTCTATTTACCAGGATGGTGGGAGAATAGAGTAGAAGAGAACTAGTTGGAGAGGCAAACGAATGGAAATATAGAACCAAGGTCTAGGAGTAACTTGAAAAGGGAGGCATTACAAACTACATTGTCAAGATTCATGGCTATGACTTAGTGATTACCAATCTCATGGTAAATTCTTGGAAGGATGGTAGGCTTACGATTGATGGGGTGTCATATCATGTTAATGTGGAGGTCATCGCCCATGTCACTAAATCCCTGATGAGGGTTTAAAGTTCTATAAAGACAAAAAATATTTTTGTGAATGTGATAAAGGATTTTCCCAAGAACACAGATGAGAAGAAGGAGTTGGTGAAGAGTGAGACTTAATATGAGATGGACTCAATTAAGAAGCTCTAGACGTTTTTGCTAAGGGCCATCATTGAGTCTATTTCTTTGGAAATGAGGTTTGATAGGGTTAGAAGCCATCATTTTTTTTTTCTCAACCATTTCCATTATGGGGCTAATATTTATTTTCCTTTTTACCTTTATTCTTCCATGAACAAGAATATTTTAGGGTATAAGAAAAAACCTATTGCTAACCCTGCCCTACATGAGGGTTTACTTCTTTTTCTCTATGAATATCTTAAAGCTCAATCTAGGAGAAAATACTTGTCTCATGCTATGGTTACTTCTGGGGAGATAGAGAGCTCTAATTTCTCCTCAGATATAGAGGAAATCCAGAGCTTAAGCTTAGAGGAGAAGGAAGAATAATCATTCATTGGGGAAGAAAACTAGGAGAAGAGACAAGGATACTCCTACTCCAAGTAAATTTCCTTGCAGGAAAAGCCCTAGGGGTCATGTGCCCAAAATTTTTGGTCAGAGGGAAAAAGAGTATAATGAGGAAGGATAAGGTATGGACACAGATGCGGAGAATAAGGCAGTGGATGTTGAGACTAGAGAGAAGCCAAAGCTGGTAACCCCAAAAAGAAGTAGAAGAGGAATAAAGATGAGGACATGCCTCTAGAGGGGAAAAATGATATGGTTCTAGAGATGTTTGTGCTCCCTCCCCTTTCCATTCCCCTGTAGGAACAAGAAAAGGAAAAAATTAATGAGGGAAGCAGTGAGGTTGTTATAAAAGATAGGCGTATGGCTTGAAAAAACTTCAATGCTAGAACCTCAAAAATGGGGATTGTGAGAGAAGTTATGAATCCAAAAATCCTTGAAGAAAAAGAGAGCAAGATCCAATTAGAGGAACTAATAGAACTGATGCTAGTGATCATCATAGACAATGCGAGGGAGGTGGGTATGAATTTTCTCAATAATGCAAAAAAAACATGATTGATAACTTTCAATCTATTAAATGACTTTTTCATGAGCTGGAGGAGGTAAAAGATAGAATGAGGTAGATGGAAAGCTATGGGAAGAGGAATGAGCAAGGGAACCTGACAAACCAGGGGGATCAAATAAGGTTGATTGAAAAAAGGATGCAAAATTTGGAGACTTTCAACCACAACATGGCTAATCAAATGCTCACTATTTTGAATTCTCTCAATGAAAACATTGTCAGTCTTGGTGGTAAGCTAAAAGATAGGGGGTTTGTGGTGGAGAAGAAGGAGAAGGGAAATGATGAAGATAGGATGTAAGAGGACATCATAATGGACATAACCCAAAGCCACTTACATTAGACCTATGAGAAAAACTAGGAGCTCATGGCAGAGGAGAATCAAAGAGCCTATGTAGTGGTAGAGACTATTTAGGACCTTGAAAGGAAGGTGGGGGAGTAAGTGAAAAAATTTCAAGTTTTGTCTTTGGTTTCTATTGTCTCTATAGGTCTTTTTCTTTTTGGCTTTATGCCTATTTTTTGTTTTGGCCTTTATGTTGGCAGTCATTTTGTTGTTGGGCTTGTTTTGTTAATTTGTAGCCCTTTGTTATGTAAGAACTTTTGGGTTTCAAGATCCCTATAAAATCTATTTTTCTTAATCAAAAAAATTAGAGAGAAGGGGAGTGGGGAAAATATATATAGATCCATTTTTGGAAGCATCTCAACAATGGTGTGATAATTTTAAAGAGAAAGGTGTGCAGATAATACAAGGAAATTTAGGCCTATTGCACCATATCTAGTCAAGTGGTGACAAGCTAGTTTCCATCGTGAACCAAGATTTTGGGTTAATGGATGAAGTACATACCTAGAGTAATGACCTATAGGATTTGAGAGAAATGTAAGGTCACATGTATGGTATTATAATAAAGATATGTGTGGCTAAGGAGCTTGATAAGCTTAATGATTGGATACAAAAATATCGACAGGTAATAAGGTTATGGAAGGATTGTATGATGAGATCCAATAGATTAAAATTAAAGATAGGGCTCATGAGCAATTTTTAGAAGCAGATAGGTACCACAACACTGCTAGCCTTGAGATTTTTGAGGATGAGTCAAAGACTAATCTTCTTGTGGTGCAATCAGTTGTCCAACATGTCAAAGCTACATTTGAAGAAGGTTCATTAGAATATGACATCAATAGAAGCCTTCAAAACCAAAGAAGCACTAATGAAATTGGACACCAAGCTTGAGGATTTTGTAGAAACAGTAAAGGATAAGTATGAGAGTTTAAATTTATTGGAAGCTACTCAAGTGGCTAAGATGATAGAGAAAGTTTAAGACAAAACATCTAGACATTGTTTCAGTGTAATGAGGGAAGAAACCTAGATGCTGGAAATCATGTTTTGATACTTAGGAAAATTTTGGATTTTTGGAACCTATCACCAAGGTGTGCAGCTATGTGTAGCTTCTCTATTCAAAGAGGTGTGTTGACAATTTTGAAGAAGTAGTGCATTGAAAATTAACTGGAGGTTCCTAATTTAGAGAAAGTTCCTAATTTAGAGCATTCCATGCACCATAAACACATTTTGACGATAGTTCAACTCCAAGAAATGCTTTAAAAAGGCCGAGCTTCCATTTTAGAGCTTCTAGAGACTTTCAGATCATCTTATAGCTGAATTATTCTTATCTTCTCATTATTTTATTCTTTTATATCATGCTAAGGTACATGCACCCATTAATTGATATAAACAAGGGTGGAGACCTACATAGCACCATTTAGAAAGTCAATTTGTATATAATTAGATTTGTTTTATTAGTTTTTAGCATGAGTTACATTTTGAGAACTCTCTCTCCTAACACAAAGGGAGGAGATGATTTCTTATAGATACATGCATGCAATATGTACTTTAGGCCATTATTTTGATGCAATAATATATGTTATTTGTGTTCTCATTAGAAGTTTAGTTATTATTGCTAGAGTGTGTTATTTTTGTGAATGCATGTTTGTGAATAATAATGGAGTCAACGGTTTTATTGTGTTGGTGTGATTGTGCAATATTTTAGTTCTAGTGTTTTCCTCGTATTAACAAATTCTGCTAATGTAATGAATTAGAGAAAGGATCATCTTTGTTCTTGCATAGTGTCTTGTTTTGCATGAACACACTTTATGTGGCCTTGTCATTTTGATAAAACATGAAACATCTTTCATTTTATATTGAGTTCCCATTGATGATTTCATCAGTGGAATTCAGGAGACCCTACTCGTATTTTCATTGGTTTCCTATCTAATCATTTTGATGATTTAATTCACAGATGTGTTGTTACCATGGTTTATGTCCATTAGGAATTTACCTTTCAAGTCATTTGCTTTAATCTCTCATTACCTTATCTTTGTTATTTTCTTTTCTAACACTTATGTTAAAATATAAATTCATATAGTTTCATCGATAACTTGCATTCATCATAAAAATATAAAATACAAAAAATATATTTCTTTTATGGTTATCTTTTAAAGTAGCAATAGATCAAACAAATTATCCAAAATTGTTCTGAACCAACAAAGGCCTCCTTATGAACATACAAATTTATCTTCAATTAAGTGGATTTCAATAGATCGCAAGATCACCTGAAACCTTGGAGTTGATCCTTGATTAGATTTAGAAGAGAGGATTTCAAAAGGATTCTTGTTTTTCAACATCGAGGCAAATAACAACTCAACATATAAGAAATCTAATGTTTTCAACAAGTTTATAGTTTTTAATGATTTAGTTGTGAATTAGATTGGTTACAAAATAAAGTAAAAATGGATAATGGAGGAGATTTTTGTTCATTGGAGTTTGATTCCTTTTGTGCATGTAATGACATGATCCATAGAATCAATATTGTTCCATTCACTCTACAAGAAAAATGGAGTAGCGGAGATGATGAATAGAACAATCCTTGAGAGAGCTCAATGTATGCTATCTAATGTTAGTTCATGAAAGGCATTTTGGGCGCAGACCTGTAATACAATAGTTTATTGAATCAATTGAAGTCCCTCTTCTCGATTTGACTTTGGTGTATTGGAGAAAGAGTGATTGTGAAAGAGAATCTCATATTATCACATCTAGGTGTTTGGTTGTGAAGCTTATATATATGTCCTGAAGGAGAAAAGAATGAAGCTTCATACAAAATAAAACATAGGGATCTTCGTGGGTTATGCATAAGACCTATTTAGTTTTAGAATTTTGGATCTAATTGAAAAGAAGATAATCTAGAGTAGAGATATAGTCTCCAATAGAAAGGTATTTCAAAATTTTAATATAGAAGAAAAACCATTATGTGAATATGGTCCTTTCTTTATTTTTGATAATAATGTTAGAAATAATAGTCCACCAAGATAACTGGGGGGGGGGGGGGGGGGGGGGCGAGGTCAATCAGTTATCCAACTAAAACATTTATCAACCTTAATTAATCTTAACCATATAAAAAAAGTAAACAACAAACATAACAAGATGCACATACACAATTACACCAGATTTGTTAACTAGGGAAATCCCCGATCAAAGGGAAAACCCCAGTGGGAATGATGACCACAAAGATATACTAATATATATTCCTTGTTAGAGGATGAACTCTATTAGGAGCCTATAAACACATTCAATACATAATATTCCCTATTAGGACACTTTGAATCCTTGTTAGAAGATTCCAACCTTGTTAGGAGTTGTGTCAACCCCGTTAGGAGTTGTAGAAAGTAGAAGGACCCACTGCCCAAATAGTTTGTGGAGCAAGACCATTGAACATCACTGTTCAACTGATCTCTCAATTATTCCTTGTATAATAATTGTTTATACTATGATTTATCCTCTTTCCTTGGTCCTGTCAATTGAACCAATCACTATCAAACCTTGTAGACTAGGTCACAAACCTCAGATCTCAAAATAAGACTTTGGCAATGAAGTTTTCTCCAATTTATCTTTGCTCTACTTACCTTCACATGTCAACTTGATTACTCAACATTCATATCTTTTCTCCTATTTTCACTCTTCTTACTTACTTCTACATCAAGGGAAAATTTCCTTCCTTTATAGTAAGTCCATAAAACAATTTCCTTGAGTCGGCTATTACACCTTCTCAATTAGTTATTATAGGACCCCATTAAGAACACATTTTACTTAGCAATAACATTAATTTTCCTCCTTATAACTTGAATAAATTTCCACATGTGTAATATTATAATGAGAGAGCTTAGCCATGTCATCTCAAGAATTTCTTCTACATGCCTTTAATCTCACTTCTCAAAATAACAACTTTGCTAAGAGATATAACAAGTTTACTAGAAGATGCTTTTGTAAACTCTATCTTTGAATGGTCTTCACCAAAACTTGCATAACTTCTTCCAGACTTAATATTTTTAATGCCTAAGGTTAGCTGCATATACTAGATAGTTAGTAGTATCCCCCATTAACCTCGCTAGTGAAAATACTCAACAATCTGTTTGTACCAACTTAATCTTTACTGGTGTTCTTCTCTAAGATACCACATAAAATTGCTATGTTGACATCAATGAAAAACATAGTCATGAATGTAACATATAATCATGATAATAATATTATTGTATTTCTACAATACTCCCACATAGGAATATCATAAGCACTCATGCTTCTAACAATCTCCTCCTTTAGCATTGGAGGCAACATAGATGAAAAACATCTAGTTCCAAGAATACCAGTTGTTGAAGACTATTATCATTTCTTTTCAAATCCTCTTCATCAATCATATTGGCTTCTATGTTTCCTTAACCTTATTATAGACATCATTTGTTTACACAATTCTTCCCTATTGATATACCTTAATGTGCTCTATAACTTCTCCCATGTATAGAAATGTTTTTCATGCTGTAATCTCTACCCCATTGATATTAATGATAAAGGTTTCAAAAACCATCTATCATTGTATCCTATCAATCTCTACAAAAAATGTCTCTGACCTTCTCAAGTGTCCAAAGACATAGTTCAAAAAAATATCTATCAAGAGTCCTAGATGACTCTGTCCATCATAGATAAGGTAAAAGCACAGATCTGTGTCACCGTTGGTGATACAAAAACCTGTTTTGGTCAAATCTCATTTCTATATCAAAACATAATTTTTTTCAAAAACTAAAAATACCCTTTTATAGATCTCAGATTCAATATCATCATTATATAAATTTTTGAGTGTTTTGATTAGTTATAATATGTTATAATCTCAAAATATTATAAGTCGATATTTCAACATTCCAAAAGATGCTCCCTCAAAAAAGGAAAAAAAATAGTAAATCATATCAAAAAAATATAAAAATTATATTTATTACTAGAGGAGAGAATTCTCTTCACGAATATGTAATTTTTTTTCAAGAAGGTATAGATTTGATAGGGAAGTTTTGACGGGAGGAAAAAACTGTTGGATTCTGACAAGGTCAAACTTGAGTACTTATAACAAAGAAAATATACATCAAAAATAATTATTTCTTTTTTTGTTCACTAGCTATACATGTCATCTATAAAATATTTTCAAATCAAAACAAAAAAAGATGATTTGCACATACTTGTTTGACGGGAACTACATCCTATATTTTTTACATTTAAAAAAGGGACTTCAAAATAAAATAAAATGAATAAATTCTCAGTCAAAAAAATTATAAAAATTATAGGCATAAAATTCATACAATTCTACACATTTCATCAATTTACATCATCTTCATATTTTAAACACAAATACCATTTTTTTTGTCATTAATGTTGAACTATCACATTCTGATATCACATTTCTTTATAAAAGGTGACACAGGTTTGTGCTTTTACCCGATACTCACCCATATAGGAAGCATCGACACTTAGTCTAGACAAACAATAGTGCTCTATACTATAAGACTGATGCACTCTTGCATCATCTACTCCAATGTAGGTAGGAGCATAACCCCTAGCATACTTGTCAAATACTCAAAAGTTTGTTTGGGAAGAGGCTTAGTGAAAATATCTGAAATCTTCTCATTGGTGCTTACATACTCTAATCTGATTTCTTTTTCTGCAACTTTCTCTCTCAACATGTGATATTTGATATAAATGTGCTTAGCCTTAGAATTTAACACTAGATTCTTGGACATAGTCACTTTGCTTGTGTTATCACAATGTATGACAATAGGTTCACTAAATTCTATCCTTCTATCCTTCAACATCTACTTCAACCAAACAACTTAATTATAATTGTTTGCTACTGCAACATATTCTGCCTCTGCTATACTCTATGAGATACAATCCTGGTTCTTGCTTAACCAAGAAACCAATCTTCCTTCAAGAGAGAATGGTCCTCCACTGCTGCTCTTTCTATCATCCATACTGCCTACCCAATCAACATCAATATAAGAATATAAAGTCATAATCTGAACTCTGATGTTCACTTCAAATATGTAAATATCCTCTTAACTACTACAAAATGTGCTTCTCTAGGGTCAACTTGAAATCTTGTAGCAATTCCAACTACTTTTGCTATATTTGGACTTGTGTGAGTCAGATGTTGCAATCCTCCAATAATAGATCTATAATTCTTCTGCTCAATAGTAGGTGTCTCATCCTTTGTAGATAACTTGTGTCCAATTACCATAGGTGCTCCAACTTGTTTACATGTTTCTAAACCAAACCTTTTCAATATATCTTTCAAATACTTACTCTGAGAAATAAAGATTCCTTCTTTATCCTACACAATTTGCAATCCTAGGAAGTATTTTATTTCCCCTATCATGGTCATTTCAAATTCCTTCTTCATTTCTTTTGCAAACTTGTCACTTTAATTATCATTTCCTCAAAATATGATATCATCAAAAAATATTACCAAAACCAATAGCCCATCACCTATTTCTTTCAAGTATAGATTATTGTTTGCCATACCTTTTCTAAATCCAAGTTTGGTCAAATGCTTTTCTAACCTTGCATACCAAGTTTTAGGTGCTTGTTTTAAGCCATACAATGCTTTCTTCAATCTTCATACCATGTCCTTTTCATTTGTTAAAGAAAAACCTTCAAGTTGTTCTATGTATACTTATTCTTCAAGTTCTCCATTCAGAAATGCTGGCTTGACATCCATCTGATACACTTTGAATTTCTTATGTGCTACATAGGCTAAGAATGACCTTACTACATCAATTCTTGCCACATGAGAATAGGTTTCTTCATAGTATAATCCAAACTATGAGTAACCCTTGCATACCAATCTTTCTTTGTTGTTGAATACCCATTTTGTTCCTATCACATTCTTGTCTACTAGTCTAGGGACCAATTCCCATGTCTCATTCTTTACTATCTGATCCAATTCTTCTTTCATAGCTTGCTTCCAATAGTCATCTCTGCATGCATCATCTGCATTCTTTGGTTCTACTTGAGATATCAAATATATTTCATTGATTATACTTCTTTTCATCACATCTTTATCTTTTTTGCCAATGATATGCTCTAGTGGATGATTCTTTGTCATATTCTTACCAGAAGTAGGAGTTGTTATCTCGACTCTTAGCTCTGTTCTAGGTTTGGAACTTTGTTCCTACCTTAGCTCACCTTCATTCTGCAAATCATTGCTAGTCTTAAAAAATACTTCATCATTCTTTGGCTTTGTAAGAACAACATTCTAATCGTCAGAATTGTAGTCAACTATTCTTTCTTATATCCTAAATTTCTCATCAACTCTTATACTTGCACTTTCAACAACAGTCTTAGTTCTCAGATTATAACATCTATAAGATCTTCTTTTCAATGAATAACCAAGAAACATACCTTCATCACTTCTAGCATCAAAACTATCAACATTGTCATCTCTTTTGATATAACATTTATTGCCAAAAATTTTGAAATACTTAACTGTAGATGAGTGACCAAACCATAGTTCATAAGGGGTCTTGTTCATACCTTTTCTAATTTGTACTTTGTTCAAAGTATATGCTACAATGTTAACTACATCTCTCCAAAATGTCTTTGAGACATCATTCTCAAAAAAAATTGTTCTTGTTGCTTCAAGTACACACGTGTTCCTTATTTCAACAATCCCATTTTGTTCAAGAGGCTTCAACTCAACTCTTTCTTCTGCTCTAGGATTGTATCTTTTCTCTTCAATCTGATTCCCATTCTACAAATCATTGCTAATGATAACTTCTAAATTTTCATGTTTAGCCTTTGGAGAAAAAATAGTTACCAAAGCTATGTCTTCTAATACTTCCTCTTTCTTGACTGATTTGGGTTCATTATATTGATCATCACAATCATTCAAGAATCTTCCGATACTTGCTTTAAATTCTTCATCTTCATCAGAAAGTGAACTCTTTCTAGTTTTCCTTACTCTCTTAGGGCATATAGATGAAAAATGACCAAACTCATTACATGTCCAACAAGAAAATATTTCCATACCTTCTAGCTCTCTAAGTAGATCAATACCTTCTTTGATCTCCATGTCTTCTTCGGATCTGGATCTATCTTTTCTTGTGCCTTTATGTAGAAACTCAATGCTCAATTTTGATCTCTCACCAAGAAGTTACATCTTCTAGGTGTCAAAATTTCCTTCATCAAACTTAGGACTATTCTTTTTTAAATAACTTGTCACTAATCTCCCAAAGCTGTTAAGCCTTATCTTCAAGGACTTGTCACTCTGATACCAATTGTTAGAAATAGTAGTCCACCAAGATAACTAAGATGGGCGGGGGGTTGGGGGGGTGAATTAGTTATCCAACTAAAACATTTATCAACCTTAATTAAGCTTAACCATGTAACCAAAGTAAAAAACAACCATAACAAGATGCACATACACAGTTACACCAGATTTGTGAACTACGGAAACCCTTGATCAGAGGGAAAAGGCTAGTGGGAATGATGCCCACAAAGATATATATATATACATAGTCCTTGTTAGAAGATGGATCTTGTTAGGAGTCTATAAACACATTTTGTACATAGAGTTCCTATCAGGAGACTATGAATCCTTGTTAGAAGATTCCAACCATGTTTGAAGTTGTGCCAATGCTTTTAGGAGCTATAGAAGGTAGAAGGACCCACTGTCGAAAAAGCTTTCGGAGCAAGACCACTGAACTTCACTATCCAATTGATCTCTCAACTATTCCTTGTAGAATAATTTTTTGTACTATGCTTTATCCTCTTTCCTTTTTCTTGTCAACTAGACCAATCACTGTTAGACCTTTTAGACTAGGTTACAAACCTCATATCCAAATATCAAACCTCAATTCTCAAAATGAGACTTTGGCAATAAAGTTTTCTCCAATTTCTCTCTACCCTACTTATCTTTACATGTCAACCTAATTACTCAATGTTTATATCTTTTCTCCTCTTTTTTCTCTTCTTACTTACTTATATATCAAAGAAAATGCCCTTCCTTTATACTAAGCCCATAAAACAATTCCCTTGAGTCAGCTATTACACCTTCTCAATTAGTTATTATAGGACCTCATTAAGTACTCATGTTACTTAGGGATAACATCAATCTATCACCTTGTAACTTGAAAAAATTTCCACATGTGTAATATTATGATGACTAATATTAGCCACATCATCTCCAAAATGTCTTCTACACATCTTCAATCTCGCTTCTCAAAATAACAACTCTGCTAAGAGTTATAACAAGTTTACTAGAACATGCTTTTGTAAACTCTATCCCTAAACAATCTTCACCAAAACTTGCATAACTTCTTCTAGACTTAATATTTTTTGCACCCGAGGTTAGCTACATATACTAGACACTTAGTAGTATTTCCCATTAACCTTATTAGTGAAAATACTCAGCGATCTGTCTATACCAACTTAATTTTTACCATTGTTCTTCTATTAGGCACCACATGAAAGTGCTATGTTGACATCAATGATAAACATAGTCATGAATGTAACATATCATTGTGATAATGATCTAGTCATTTTTCTACAATACTCTCCTATAAGAATATCATAAAAATTCATGCTTCCAACAAATAAGTAGAAGTCAAAAGACTATTTTTCCAAATATTTTTTCTCCTATTTCTGTCTTAGCTCCTACCCCTCCATCCTCTTCTTCTACAAGTATGTGGAACCATAGTGATGAGTTTGGAAATCAACATAATGCTTTTGGTAATAATAGTGATGGTGGTAATTCTTCATAATCAAATCCAAAGCAGAACATAGATAATAGTTCTCCATTTGAGCATGGAAGCACAAAAACATTTGAAATAGAGCATGATAATATAGAGTTTAACAATCCAAATTTTTCTCATATTCAATTCAAAACTCTCAACACAAATAATAGTGGTGAAGCTCATAGACAATACTTTAAGGACACACCGCATTATTCCATTGTCTAAAAAATTAAAGAACATGGTATTTTGTTGGCTTACAACAATTAACAAAATATCTATAGAGGCAATGTTGGCACATCTGGTCAATGCACTGCAAGACATGTTCAATGGAATGACAAACATGACACTTGGCATTAGGCGGCCATAGTCAACCATGGGCATGGTCCGATCTCTTATGCTAGACCAAGTCCACCCATGAGTTAGAGTAATTATATGAGGAAATCCCACCATTGTAGCACACCCTCCTCTACCATCACATCACATTTGATGAGAATAAGAGCCACATCCTTCCATTCACTTGGAACATATCCTTGTAGATGAGGAAGTGTTTTACCAAGGTTGAGGAATTTCTTGAGATGCTATTTGTTACAAGCTTTGAATTTTCTTGGAAGTGTCATCCCTTCAGCCAATGGATTAGTCACAATGATAATATATTTGATGGAGACCATAGAAGAATACCTTTAACGGTCATCTTGCCTTTACCCCATTATTTAATTGATTTCTCAGATAAGTCTGAGTCAAAGCCCTCAACCCATTATACATAGTTATCCCTAGGACTTGATTGAAGAATAGGCCGTAGAATAACACTATTTTTGAATTATTCACATGCATTAGGCTTAGTTTGGATGACATCCATTCCTGTGGCTGTGTGGAAAGAAAATAATTCCAAAGAAACATAGCAGACAAAACCATCATTCTCTCATTAAGCAAGGAGTCCTTTTTATGTCATCTAAGGGTGGGGTCTTATGGAGGGGGGCTTCCTAAAAAAATTGAGTGGGTGCTACAGAGATTTTTTATGGATATTTTAACCATGGCGGCCCCATGAATTTCTGGTGCAACCCAACTTAAAAATTTAAACTCCAAAATTGAAGTTGGGAGTTATGAATTTTAATATTTTTAAATAAAAAAATTTATATTCAAAATATTATTTTTCATTGAGAAGAAATAGGTGAAGTTGATTTTCTAATAATTGGAGGAATGTAGATTTTAGAAATATTTTCTTAAACTAGTGGAGCTAATTTGCCACCATTATTTTTGTGCTTAAATAAGTAACCCTATATTGTAGGGACTCCTATTTTTCTGGTAGAAGATTCCAGATAACCGTGAAAGAATTTGTTTCTTCTTCATGAAACCCCTTCTTGCTTCAAAATAGACGTAACCTAAATATTGTATAATACAATTGACAATCATAATGTGAAATTTAAAAACATTACATTTTAGTAGTAAAAATTACTCTTTGAGAAGTACATTCCTCGTGAACAACAATTATCAGGGTTCCAAATAATAATTTCTCTCGCCTAAGATATCATACGTAAAGCAGGCAAATATGTATTTTATTCAAAATGTTTGAAGACTTGAGAACCATTTTTTTTATTGTTGCCTCCTAAATAATGAGATTATCTACAGGTATTCTATGATGAAAAAGATTCGCTACTGATGAACATTAGCAATAACTGAATTACACGTTGAATTGCATTGCATGAGTTAAGTGGACAAAGATGGGATTTATCAAAAGAATTGAGAACTTTCAAAACCACTCCATTTATTGCCACCGCAAAAATAATGAGATTATCTGCAGGAAGTACACAAGCTAAATATTTTTAGAAAAGCATTATTATTCCAGCTTATTGAGCTAGAAAAATACATTGAAACTCTGTAATTATGGCAGAGTTTCTTTCAAGAAAATCTGCTGCGTGTATAATGAATTGCTGGATAAAGAAAGGCCAGTGATGTTTTTTCCAATTTTCTCCTCTTTTATCAAGTGTTTAAAAAAACATGATTAAATCTATTTTTCTGTCATTCATTTATTTTTGAATTGTGCGTTCTGCCTCTACAAATCCTATCTAATCTTTCAAATCTGTATATTATATCATATATAATTAGAGTGTAGTCCATCTTGATAATAATTGTTGGATTTGATTGCATTCCTGATCACCAATAATAATTAACGTAGATCCATTAAGTTTTGTTGTACTTGTATTATTCAATGGCCTAACATTTTGTGACGTAAGTTGAAGAATCCCAAGCTCAGGCCACTTAAAAAATTCAAGTACCTCGACAAAGTAAACAAGCTAAAAGTTATTTGCCTGAAATATTCTCATTCAAATTATTGCAAACTTATCGTGACTTTAGTGAGACAGTCCATTCAAATGATTATATATATATATATATAATGGTTTTTTATAAATAATAATTAAAAAATTGGTATAGTTTAATATGTTTTGAGTGATTATTTTTGTGTTTATAGTATTGTGAAGGTGGATTTGGAAGATTCAATTTGTCAAAATTGTATAAAATTCTATTATAATAGGTAAAATTGTTTTTTTATGAATCTATACAATGATATTGTTACGTGAAAAATATTGACATCCTACTCAATTGATTTACATGTCTTTTGTGCCTTCCAATTTTCTAAACATTGAACTTGTACATAAAATTGTGAGCTCACATGGTATGTTTTCCAAGTGAAAAATGTTAGATCCCAATGAAGAAGTTTTTTGATGTAATAAAAAAAGAGAACTAAAAATTTGAAAGATTTGAAATTTGTTCTTGAAATGCAGAGTACAAAGAAAAATAAATTATGAATTGTGTGATCAATGAAGAGTATATACAAAAGTACGTTGTACATTGAGAGATGTTCTATTACTTACTTTTTCTTAATGAGATAAACTTGAGAATTAAGTGATTCAACTTTGTGTTAGGATAGATTATCTAATAGAGTCTTAAGCCTAGTAAGAAGAAAGATAAGAATATTTAGCTAACCCCAATATCATTTTTTAGATAATTGTTCATATTTTTTAATATTGGCATAAAACTATAACATTTTTTGTGTTTGAAATATTTGGATAAAATTTTAAGTAAGTGTTCTTAATAAATAAATAAAATTGGCATGTTTTAGTCTCACTTTTAAAAAAATGGATTTCACATTTTTAGGTTCAATCTCACGTGTTGTAAATTTGATTTTGAGATAAAATATAATTTTTCATGTATACATGTTTTAATTAATAAAACAAACGTTTTGAATAATTTCTACCTTGATCTTGATTTAGAAGTACAATTTCAACATATGAAAGTTGGGATATGAATATTGGATTGACAATTTGTTGATAAACAATTTTTACATGAAAGAGTCTGAGTAAGAGGAATTAAGGATGGTTAAGAGTTGAGATGTGAGATTTGAACCTAAAGTGGCATAATGATTATGTATGTATGTTTGTGTAAAAGTACAAACTTATGTCACACATTTATAGGATAATAAGCCAACACAAACAATGTTATTAAATATAACAACATAAAAGTGGACTTTAATTATTGAAATTGAATATGATGTAAACTAATAAAATGCTTACAACCCTTCATCTACTCTATGCTTGTAGATTTTTTTAAATTTTTTAAAAAAGATTTGTTTTGTAAATTAGAAAGTACATTTTAATCTGTTGAAAAATATAGAAACTATTGAAGTTGAATTAACCTAGGAAAAATAGAAAAACTTTAACTTTTTCATTTTTTTCTCATTGCGTAGATAACTTGAATATTGTGTGTGCAAAAATTTTTTGAAGTCAAAGTTGTAACTAGAATCTGATAGTTTTCAAACAATATCAACTTTTCTCTATATATTTTATCACTTTAACAAAAAAAAGAAGTACCCTTCTAGAGAGGATGTTGTCCTTTAATATACCGAGATAAATACATACACACACAGACATATATGTGTGTGTGTGTGTGTGCATGGATGCATGCATGCATGTATGTATGTAGACATACACATATACACATACAGATACACATATTCATATATACATACACATTTGTAAATATAAATACATTCACATACACATACATATAAGTATATACATACATACATGTATGGCTGCATATATACATACATTATCAATTTCATGATCCACAAAAAAATCACTTATTTCTTTAGAAATTTTTTGTTTGATAGTATAACTAAAAAATATTTAATTTATAAACACCATAAATTCAACTTTATGACTATTATTTCCGAGCCCAAAAAAAAATTGTTTACCTCAAATCTTGTTATGTTTTGACATCTCAGTTTAAGCTTTGTAGAATCTTGACCATGACTGCCGAGAATGAAAAAAAGAGAGTTTAACATACCTAAATTGTAATGAAGGAATGCTCACATAAGGTCAACAATGCATGGAGCCACACTCTATGATTCTAGTAAAATCACACTCAATGTGAGGAATAATGTGATGAAATATCCCCTGTTATAGTTTTAACTGGTGAAATATTGCATGTTTTTGAAAGACAAGCTTTCATTGACATGATGAAAACATTCGCTGCGATGTGATGAACGTTAGCAATGAATGATGTCCGCAAGCGAAATATTTTCATGAAAGTATAATTTTCAAATTTATAGTGCTGCAAAAAAAACGTTCCAACCCTGTAATTATTGTTAGCCACTTTCAACAAAATACGCTGCATGTATGATGATAATAGAAGTAAATTAATGATTTTCTTTCGTTCTCCTCGTTTATCAAGTGCTTTAAAAAGTGATCATGATATATTATATTCTTCTGTGGTTCACTTATATTTTGATTGTGCTCTGTTCAGCAAATCGTATCTTATATTCTCAACAGCTAATTATATTTTTATTAGAATCTAGTTCCTCTTAAATATAATTGTTTGATTTGATTATATGGGGTGGAATTTTCGTTTCTTTTCTTTGTGTAATTTTTTTTGCTTTTAAATTGACTTGGCGCACAATAATTGTGTCACTTGTATATTAATTAGCCTCACGTTTTATGATTTTCGTAGACGCAAGCGACTTAAATAATTAAATTACTTTGGTGGAAGTCGACAAGCTAAAAGTTATTCCTCAAAATATTCTCTTTCAAATAATTACAATCTTAACTCAACTGTGTGGCACTAAAAGCTGTTTTGTAGATATTACGATTTTCAACAACGACAATAACACTACATTTTGAAAGAAAATTTGGTGGTCGGACTTTTCATGTTACTAAATTTGACTTACTAAATGTTACTAAATGTGCTAAGATTCCATAAGCTACTTAGCTTGCTAGTTGGCACTGGCAGTGCCACATTTTGTAGTAAAAAGTCTTAGAGCCTAACTTGAACTCTGTTTAAAATTCTCAACTTTAGAAAACACACAATTTTTTTTTTCGAAGTTTCTTTGAAACTGCAATGCATGAAGACAATAGTCATTCATTAGAAAACACCTAGTATATTAGTCAACTTTAAATAATATTCCTTTAATATTTTAAAAATATATAAACAAGAGTTGTGTTATAGTTGAAGTTTCTTTAATGAAAAAAAAAAAGAGATAGAGGATGATTGACACGGAATTAGCTTTGAAGACTTTGAAATAATGTTTGGTCAAAAATCGTGCTTCATTTAATCTCCATCTCATCATTGAACATAATTAGATATCAAATTGTGTACAATTATGATAAACAAAAAATGCAACCTTAATATATTATTTAAATGGAAAAGATATATATATATAAGATAATTGTTTTAGAAAGCTCAATTATTAATTTGATTTGTTCTGTTGTAAATGTGCACATCTCTCCCAATCAAACAAAAATACAAAATAATGAAATTAGGGTTGCATTTATCCTATTTTTTCTCCAAACTTTATTAAATCCAAATAATATTGTCTTAGTTTATATTTACATTCTAATGCTAATCAATCAATCTAATAATATCTATGTTATTTAAATATTGTTAATTCTAATAATATCTATAAATGTAAAATATAAACGGTAGTATTATTTTAATTTACTAAAACTATTTATTTATTAATCATGTGCTAATCATTTATTATAATTTAAAAAATAGTATGTCTCTTAAAAAATCATTATTACTATTGGTGTGAATACGTATTTTACTATTTACACTTACTTAAGTTTACTTAGGTTAATGCATTATTTTTATTTGTGAGACACTTAAGAGTTTGTGCACCTTTTTGAGTTGTCATGTAGACAATATAGGAGTACGCCACTCTATTTAAGCACATGGTGTCTACAACACTATTTTGCATGTCACACCCTTGTAGGCTTATCCTCACATCACCGCACTTACTTCCGTTCTTAATGGAGGATAATCCATATATGGTGGACATGTGCTTGGTTGTATGACACATCATGGTGCTAATTACGAGACATTCTAGATGTATCTTAGAGGCCTTTATATTCAGGCACTCCTAGTGTACTCTTATGAACCAGTTATTGAATACATTGTTATTCTGATCATACTCTATCTACTTTGGTCTACTGTGTGCTTGTGTTTGAGTTCTTAGTTCCTGTGTGAATTTTGCCCTTAGTTAAATTCTTACAATTACAATAAATAAATAACATATAATTAATAAATAAATAACATTAATACATTTTTTTTTCTAAAATTTTACTTACTAAAGACTACTAAAAATATTAAATTTAATCATTATGAACATAAAATTAGGAGATGAGTTTGATTTTATTTTGAGATTTTTGCTAGAAAGTAAAGTCCACCAATATAAATGACAAAAGGAGGTGGTGAATTTGTTATATAACTATTATAATAATTATCAACTTAATTAATCCTTATGCATGTGAATAATATAACCAACAACCATAACAAGATACTCATACACAATAACACCAGATATGTTAACTAGGGAGACCCTTGATCTACTAATATAAATGTTGCTTGGTGGGGATGGTACTCACAAAATGATGTACTAATATAAATGTTGCTTGGTAGAGGATGTACCATTTTAAGAGTCAATAAATACATTCAGTACATATCAGTCCCTGTTAGGAGATTTTGAATCTTTGTTAGGAGATTTCAACTGTGTTAGGAGTTGTACCAACCCTAATTAGGAGTTGTAGAACGTAGATGGACCCATTGTCCAAACAACTTTAGCAATAAGATCACTGAAATTACTATCCAACTGATCCCCATAGTATTCCTCATAGAATAATAGAAATAAATTGTACTTGTACTTGTACTTCCTCTATCCTATCAACCAAACTTCTCTTCTTCTTCTTCTAATTTCAATACCAGGTCATCAATTTCACATCCAATAATCCCTTGGATCACTTGCTCGCATTTTTCCAAATACTTTGCATATTACACTTAAATTTCATGCATCACCAAAAGGAAAACAACCTTCCTTTATACCGTGTCCTTAAAATAATTCCTTGAGTTGACCTTGAGGCTTCCTAAATTAATTATAATAGAACCACATTAAGATAATTAATTATTTCATAATTACACAACACCATCGGCTCAATCTTTACAATTTCTCACATATACAACCTCAAACCTTGCACACTCATTAACATCATCATCAAACTGTCTACTATCACTATTTAATGTCGCATGTCACGATTCTATCTATATTAGGAGATACAATGCAAACATTAGAAACTACTTCTAAGGTACTTTGTCTGCTTATTGTTCTCTGTAAATAAACCATATCTTTTGCATATGTTTGACTTTCCTTTTGCACACTTAACCACATCATCAAGACATAGTGTAGAATACGTCCTTAACCATGCATCACCTAATCTTCAATACTTCATTTGTATGACCTCATTCTCTATTTGCTAGTCTACCAATCTTCATAGGAACGCTACTATGTTGACATCAATAAAAAATGCAACATGTCAATCATGCTAACAATTCCACACATGCTCTAGCAATGCTTAGAATACTCCCCCAAAGGAATACCATCAATATTCATACTAACAATCTCCCTCTTTGATATTATGGCAACATAGATGAAAACATCTAAGTTCCAAGAATACCAAACAAAAATCTGTTGTTGTTCTCTTCTTTTGAAATCCTCTTCATTAGTCAAATCTAAAACTCACAAGAACATTTTTTTTTCTGCATCTCTTTTTTAGGATCAACATCAATTGTTCACACTTTTATTTTGAGAAACAAAACTTAGTCTTATATTGCAATGTCTCCCTCATAATATAACATAGGAGATGCCTTTCATGAACATACTTACTCCCCCATTCATGTTAATTATCTCTCCCCATTCATAGAAGATGTTTTTCATGCATACTCTCCCCCATTAACATGAATGAAAAAGTCTTCATTATGTTAATTAGCTACTTCAAATCTTCAATTAGCTCAAGTGTCTAAAGACACTATTCTCAATTAGGTACCAAGACTCCTTGATGACTCTGCTTATCTTAGATACTCCTCCATACAAGAAGCATCAACATTCAATATAGTCAAACAATAGTGCTCTGTACCACTAGACTGATGCAATTCCTACATCATTTACTCAAAAGTAGGTAGGGGCATAACCCCAAGCATACCTTGCAAGTACTCAAATGTATCTTCAGGAAAGGGCTTCATAAAGATATCTACAATTTGATCTTTTGTACCTACATACTCTAATTTGATTTTTTTTCTATAAATTTCTCTCTCAAAACATAATACTTAATAGATATATGCTTAGTCTTAGAATACAATACATGATTCTTAGACATACTCACTATACTTGTGTATCACAATGTATTTTAACAAGCTTTGAAAATTCTATCCCAATATCCTTCAAAATCTTCTTAATCCACATGATCTTATTACAATTATTTGTTGCTGCTACATACTCTACTTCACCTATTCTCTATGATAAGAAATCATATTTCTTTCTTAGCCAAGATTCCTTTAAGGAAAAATGCTCCAACACTAGTGCTCTTTCTGACATCCATATTTCCTACCCATTTTGCATCAGTATAAGAATACTAAGTGAAATCATTTGATCTATCATATACCATAATCCATAATTAGGTGTACCCTTTAGATATTTGAATATCCTCTCTGTTGCTTCATTATGAGATTCTTTAGGATCAACTTGAAATATTTCTACTATTCCAACTCCATTTTCTATATCTGTTCTAGTGTGAGATAGATATAGTAAACCTCCAATCATATATTTATACAACTTTTACTCAGTTGTAGGTGTCTCATCTTTGCTAGATAGCTTGTGACTAGTTACCATTGGTGTACCAACATGCTTAAAACTTTCCAAGCTAAATCTTTTCAAAAAATCTTTTAAATACTTAGCTTGTGATATGAAAATGTCATTTCTATTTGGCACAATCTGTAAACCAAAGAAAAACTTCATCTCACCAATCATACTCATCTCAAACTCATTCTTCACGTTTTTAGAAAATGATCACTTGCTTCATCATTACCTCCAAAGATTATGTCATTAAAAAATATCACAATGATCAACAAACCATTCTTAATTTCTTTCAAATACAAATTACTAATTGTCTTACATTTTGAAAATCCAAGTTTTTCCAATGAATACTTATCCAATATTTCATACCAAGTTATAGGTGCTCTCTTTAGACCATACAATGCTTTTTTTCAATCTCTATACCGTGTCTTTTTCTTCTATGAAAGGAAATCCTTCATGATGTTCAATGTAAACCTCCTCTTCAAGTTCTCCATTCAGAAATGTTGACTTTACATCCATCTTATACACTTTAAACTACTCACTTTCTACATAAGACAAGAATATTCTTACTACTTCTTAGTCAGTTTGTTACATTGCTATCAAGCTCTACAATTTTTACTGAGCTTATCACTCATCTAGCAGTGTTAACCAATTGTTTTAGTTGTTAACGAGCTAAACAGTCAAATTACAGTTAATGTCAAGATACATAGAGTTTACTGAGTAGTTGAGATAGTTCAGAGTATAGCCCGAGTATAGTAGTGTCTACTGATCTATCCAGTAGAAGTGATGGAGATCTTAGTGTTAACTGAGCTCTAAAGTTTTAACCAAGTTCTACAATGTCTATTGAGCTTGTAGTGTTAACAAAGTGAATGCAGTGTTGATTGAGTCATGCAGTGTCAACTGAGTGATTCTGTATCTACCAAGTTTCTCAATATTCACTAAGTCACACAATGCAAAATGAGTTCAAGCTACTCAAAGTCATCAATATGGACCAAGATTCAACTTTAATTGAGTCCTAGAGTTTGCGAAGCATTAGCAGTGTTTTTTGAGTGTCAAAACATCACCGATTTTGTCTTTAGAAACCAAGTTACAATAATGGGCCGACTTTGTCAATAATGGTGAATTTAGTATTGTAGCTGACTCCAGTAAGTAATTATTTGGATTGATATATGTGTAGCTCATTGTATCATATCCAAGTGTGTTAATGAGAAGTAATATGAAGTCCAAATGTCCAAATAAAACTTTTTACAATTCAATGAACCCATTTAACATTCTTAACCATGCATGTAGTCATTTTGAGTTAACCAAAACTAATATGTTGCTGTTAAGCTATCATGCAAAAATGCAAAGCATAAAACAAAACGCATTCATCAATACACATGACACAATGATTTAATGTGGGAAAAACCACCAATAGCATGCTAATCCTTTCTAACTCTTCTGAAGTGATGCCCTATTAAAGGCTAACCCTGTTAAAGGTTATAACACACACTGTTAAATGTGACCCGATTAAGGGTTTTGAATCACCTTGTTAAAAGTAAGCCTTGTTAAAGGACTTTAGGTCATTCATTTGGAATGCCACTCTATTAAAGGATTTTCCAATGACTGTTAAGTCAACATTTCTCCAAAGGATTTATCCTAATCTAAGATACTCCTTGATGACTCTTCTTATCTCAGATACTCCTCCATACAAGAAGCATCAACATTCAATATAGTCAAACAATAGTGCTCTGTACCACTAGACTGATGCAATTTCTACATCATCTACTCAAAAGCAGGTAGGGGCATAACCCCAAGCATACCTTGCAAGTACTCAAATGTATCTTCAGGAAAGGGCTTCATAAAGATATCTACAATTTGATCTTTTGTACCTACATACTCTAATTTGATTTTTTTTTCTATAAATTTCTCTCTCAAAACATAATACTTAATAGATATATGCTTAGTCTTAGAATACAATACATGATTCTTAGACATACTCACTATACTTGTGTATCACAATGTATTTTAACAAGCTTTGAAAATTCTATCCCAATATCCTTCAAAATCTTCTTAATCCACATGATCTTATTACAATTATTTGCTGCTGCTACATACTCTGCTTCACCTATTCTCTATGATAAGAAATCATATTTATTTCTTAGCCAAGATTCCTTTAAGGAAAAATGCTCCAACACTAGTGCTCTTTCCGACATCCATATTTCCTACCCATTTTGCATTAGTATAAGAATACAAAGTGAAATCATTTGATCTATCATATACCATAATCCATAATTAGGTGTACCCTTTAGATATTTGAATATCCTCTCTGTTGCTTCATTATGAGATTCTTTAGGATCAACTTGAAATATTTCTACTATTCCAACTCCATTTTCTATATCTGTTCTAGTGTGAGATAGATATAGTAAACCTCCAATCATATATTTATACAACTTTTACTCAGTTGTAGGTGTCTCATCTTTGCTAGATAGCTTGTGACTAGTTACCATTGGTGTACCAACATGCTTACAACTTTCCAAGCTAAATATTTTCAAAAAATCTTTTAAATACTTAGCTTGTGATATGAAAATGTCATTTCTATTTGGCACAATCTGTAAACCAAAGAAAAACTTCATCTCACCAATCATACTCATCTCAAACTCATTCTTCCGTTTTTAGAAAATGATCACTTGCTTCATCATTACCTCCAAAGATTATGTCATCAAAAAATATCACAATGATCAACAAACCATTCTTAATTTCTTTCAAATACAAATTACTAATTGTCTTACATTTCGAAAATCCAAGTTTTTCCAATGAATACTTATCCAATATTTCATACCAAGTTATAGGTGCTCTCTTTATACCATACAATGCTTTTTTTCAATCTCTATACCGTGTCTTTTTCTTCTATGAAAGGAAATCCTTCATGATTTTCAATGTAAACCTCCTCTTCAAGTTCTCCATTCAGAAATGTTGACTTTACATCCATCTTATACACTTTAAACTACTCACTTTCTACATAAGACAAGAATATTCTTACTACTTTTTAGTCATTTTGTTACATTGCTATCAAGCTCTACAATTTTTACTGAGCTTATCACTCATCTAGCAGTGTTAACCAATTGTTTTAGTTGTTAATGAGCTAAACAGTCAAATTACAGTTAATGTCAAGATACATAGAGTTTACTGAGTAGTTGAGATAGTTCAGAGTATAGCCCGAGTATAGTAGTGTCTACTGATCTATCCAGTAGAAGTGATGGAGATCTTAGTGTTAACTGAGCTCTAAAGTTTTAACCAAGTTCTACAGTGTCTATTGAGCTTGTAGTGTTAACAAAGTGAATGCAGTATTGATTGAGTCATGCAGTGTCAACTGAGTGATTCTGTATCTACCAAGTTTCTCAATATTCACTAAGTCACACAATGCAAAATGAGTTCAAGCTACTCAAAGTCATCAATATGGACCAAGATTCAACTTTAATTGAGTCCTAGAGTTTGCGAAGCATTGGCAGTGTTTTTTGAGTGTCAGAACATCATCGATTTTGTCTTTAGAAACCAAGTTACAATAATGGGCTGACTTTGTCAATAATGGTGAATTTCGTATTGTAGCTGACTCCAGTAAGTAATTATTTGGATTGATATATGTGTAGCTCATTGTATCATATCCAAGTGTGTTAATGAGAAGTAATATGAAGTCCAAATGTCCAAATAAAACTTTTTACAATTCAATGAACCCATTTAACATTCTTAACCATGCATGTAGTCATTGCGAGTTAACCAAAACTAATATGTTGCTGTTAAGCTATCATGCAAAAATGCAAAGTATAAAACACAACACATTCATCAATACACATGACACAATGATTTAATTTGAGAAAAACCACCAATAGCATGCTAATCCTTTCTAACTCTTCTGAAGTGATGCCCTATTAAAGGCTAACCCTGTTAAAGGTTATAACACACACTGTTAAATGTGACCCGGTTAAGGGTTTTGAATCACCCTGTTAAAAGTAAGCCTTGTTAAAGGACTTTAGGTCATTCATTTGGAATGCCACTCTATTAAAGGATTTTCCAATGACTATTAAGTCAACATTTCTCCAAAGGATTTATCCTAATCTAATACAATTGTTAGAGAGTAATAGTAGAGTTTGATCTAATGCAACTTATAATTTACTTGTAGATTATAGATCACTATTCAATCCTCAACTCTGCTTGGCTTTCAGGGTATGTGCAAGATCATGGTGTTCCAAAAAGTGGCAATCTAAAAAATATGTAGTTTTGAAATGCCTTAAACCATTTCAAAATATATTCCAACTTTTTTCCCACCCACCCTGATACTAAATGAAAACAAATAATATCTTTATAAGGTCTACTATATCTTTTGATACCAACCCAAAATGGTCAACTTTAAAAACATCCTAAAAATGTGTTTTTTGCTTGTTTTTATGTGAATTTTACTTCAAACATGTAGCTGATGACTTTCTTTTCACCAAAATTTGATGAAATGAAAATTTTTTCTTAAGAATGTTCTTATCTTTCTATAAATGTAAAGTTTGTCAAATTATGAGTTTAGTAAGTAATTATTACTTATTTTATAATGGAGTTACATATAAAGTGATGACTAACACACTACTTGAAAAACAACTATAACATTCAAATGGTAAAACATTTTTTAAATCCAAAAGATTCATCACATTCTATGTTTCTTCTACTATAAGGAAAAATAATTAAAAAATAAAATTTTGTAAAGTTTTGAATTAGTTTAGGTGGTTAGACATGAGAGATTTTTTTATCCCAAAAATACTAAAGTCAAAAATTAATTATTAATTATTTATTTAGAATAAAATACCCAAAAATGTGTGTCACATCTAGGCATGAGTCTACTACTTATATCTAGAACATTATTAAAAAATATTATCATTTGATTTTGATTAAGGTGGTCAGACATATGTCTACTTATTTTTGGTCTAAAAATTTTGTAATATTGCATTAAAATTCAAATTTTTGATTAATCAATTTTTAATTTTTTAAGACAAGTCCTAGTAGTTTAGAAACTAGATTCAATTTCATAGAGATACTTTTTCTCTCAGCCTTTTGATATAAAGCTAATAACAAGTAGGAAATTGCACGTCAAGTTGACATAACCCTATTTTTTTGATTTTTTATTGCCACGTAAGAGCATAGTTTGGTTGGCCATGATCCTACACATACCCTTCAATCTTTGCAGTTATGATTACTTGTTCACCCTTCAAGCATTCATCTTCATTAAGCTTCATTGAGCCTTCTTGCTTAGTTTTCCATTGTAGACTTCTTCACTTAGGTCACTTGATGAAGCAAACCCTTCTTCCTTCTACCTTGTCAATTTTTCGCATCCAAAAAGCTTTCTGACCTCTCTCTCTCTAACTTTGCTTCATGACCAAGCATCCCTTGATATAGGGAATTAGAACTCTTTTTTTTGCTCAATATCCATCTTAAAAATTAGGGTTTTTGATGAATTAGGTAGGATACAATGTATCTACCCCATATCTTGTCTTTTCTAGAAACTTCTCCCAGAATCCATTTGAATATACCTCCAAAATGGTTTACATAAGATTATGTACCTCCATCTCATCAATCTTATCTTCCTAATGTTTCACAAGTTCCAAGAAAACAAACTTGTCAACTTTTATTTGGTGAATCTTCGATCTTTTTCATAATGCAATAGTTCAGCATTGTCAATTTACTAATGCTCAGCATATACTATGTTACTCAACATCTACTGTAGAATAACCTAGCATCAATTAGATTTTATTGGTGCTCAGCACATACTAAAAGTCACTCGACATCTATTAATTTGCTCAACTCCTGTTAGTTTGCTCAACATTCACTAGAAAATGCTTTCACTTGGCTTTGACTGACTTTTTGCTTGGTTCGCACTAACTTTACTCAGCACCTTCTTATCATTTTAGTCAAGCTTAGCAAATAAACTTTGTTCAACCTTTTTCATTTGAATTTTCTAAGTGTAGCCAAACATTTTGTAAACCCAAGTAGATCATGAAGACATTATGTTATCACTGTCTTTATCATTTCTTGCACTTCAATACATAATCATAACTCAACCTTTCCTCTAGGTACTTTTGTTACATCTTGTTGATCAAATCCTCTTCATCAATCAACTAAGGGATAGTTCTTGAAAGATATAAGAAATTGTCTTACCAACATATAGCAGTTTTGACATCATTTACAAAAAAATGATTGAAAACACTTCTTACAACAATGTTCTAACTCAAATGATCTTTTCAATCATATATCAACAATCTCCCTCTTTGGCATTGATGGCGAACCAAACTAATCAACCAGTCAAACATCAAACTAACTAAGTTAAATAGTAAGGCAACACCAAAACTTCTCCCTCTATCAACCACTCCTTAGGTTACCAAATTTCTCCCTTTTTTCTTTTCAGTCTTCTAATTTTCTATTAATGTACCTTTGCTTCATTGTTGTTCTTTTGCTCTCACTCTGATTTTATTTTATGCTTTGATCATCTTCCTCTTGATCAATATTCACTTGATCAATTTCTTGAACATTCTCCCTCTTTGACAACAATGCCAAAGACATGTATACACTTGGCATCTTAATATATGCAAACATAGACTTTTGTAGGCTCTTCAATTTTCTCCCTCTATCACCTTCCATGTGACTAATTTGAATTTCCAACTCTATGATTACTTTAGGCAACTTGCTAAAGTAAGATCCACTACATCAATTTGTATGGAATGCATGTTTGCTTGTTTGATGTAGGGTACTCCCTCTGTCTTTTACATAGTCTTTGATAGGAGTATCACCCCTAATTTACCTCTTAGATATTCATAAGAATCCTTAGGTAATGATTTGGTGAAGATATCAGCAATTTTCTCTTTTGTATTGATATATTCCATCTTCACCTCTTTGTCTTGAACCAAATCCCTTACATAATGATACTTTCTCGCAATAGTCTTTGTCTTTGTATGCATAATAGGATTCTTTGATATATTTGGAGCACTTTTATTATCACAATAAAGTGTTAGTGATTTCTTCCTTCATTCCTATTAATAGCTTTTTGATCCATACAATGTTTGTGCAATTGATAGCAGTAGCAACATACTCTATTTCAATAGTAGATTGTGGAGTACAACTTTGCTTCTTGCTTGTCCATATAACAAGTGTTCTTCCTAGGAAAAATACTCCACTAGTGCTCTTCCTGTCATCAATATTTCCAACCCAATCAGCATCAGTGTAGGCTTTTAGTTCAAACTTTTCATTCTTCTTATCGTATAAGCCATACACTTCTATTCCCTTCAGGTATCTCATTATCCTTTTCACTGCCATCAGGTGATTTTCTCTTGGGTTAACAAAGAATCTAGAAACTACTCCCATAGCTAATGCAATATCAGGTTTGTTGTGTACTACATATTGGAATTTTTCGATCATGGATCTGTACAATGTTTGATTGACCTCAACTCATTCATCATTCTTTGATAGCTTGAGTGTTATTACCATAGGTGTACTTACTGGTTTTGAGTCCTCAAGTCCAAATATCTTCAAAATTTCCTTGACATATTTTGACTGAGTAATGTATACACCATACTTCATTTGATATAATTGTAGTCCCACAAAGAATTTGATCTCACCAAGCATTGACATCTTAAACTCTTGCTTCATTTGATTTGCAAAATCTTTACACAAAGCATCTTGTCCTCCAAATTTAATGTCATCAACAAAAAATTTAGATAACAGTATACCTTTTTCTTCATCTTTCTTCATGTACAAATTGCTATTATAATCTATTCTTTCAAATCCAATGTAATGACCCTTTTTTAAGTCATTCATTTTTTGCCATCTTTTCTCTGATTCTTTCTTTCGCTGCCTATCAGGGATCCCTTTGAATTCAACTCTGCCATGTAGGTGCTATGGTGTTTATTGCTATTTGAATATAGTCCTACTACTGAACCATTATCTAATGCATGTAACTTCTAATTGACCTCACTGCTGATTAGACCATAACCTTTTATGCCCAGATGTCGAATCTAAGGATTATCTTGTGTCGTCACCGGCTAAATTGTTGTGCATATGGTCATTAACTTAATCATTGTAACTGTATATCTTTATCAAGTCATTCTATTATATCAATATAAATATGCTTCAAGAATTTTGTCAGCTCTGACTACTTTTATGGCACTTGTACCAATGATTGTCGAAGGAAATAAAGCTCCAAAACAAAGTGTTCCACAAGGACATGATATGTTTTATATTTTTCAATTCACCACTTTTCCAAATGATACTATCTCCAATAAATATATGCATGATGAAAGGAAGAGGCGTGTATGGAAGAGTCACCTCGTAATTACCATAACTAACATAATGATTATTATGGTAATTATATATTATTGATTACCTTATAAATCATGTTTTTTCCAATGATGAAAATATGTATGGTGCTATCTATGTGGATTGGGTGATGGATGAAGTACATGTCCTCCCATGTTGTTGCCTTAGTCACAAACCAATTCATGTAACTGGTTTATCTTCATTGATGGTGTTTTCAAATAGCCTTCAGAAATGAAGATTGGAGAGGGATTTAATATTTGACCAATGGTATAATTATGTGAGCATTCCTGGAGTCCATACCCTCATAATGGTGAATTCTAATCTTAATGTTTGGTACCATGGCTTTAGCCAATTCTCCATTCATTATACTTATAATTGTTTTATTGATGATTAACATATGAGCATCTGGATTACATTACTTATTTTTAAAATTTAATACTTTGTTTATAATATAATAATAATTTGAGTAATACAATTACAATGTATATTATTATTATGTTTTATTGAGTTAAATACAATATAATTATATTATATATATTCTTATAATTTAATTATTGTATTATATTATTATAATAATATAATATATTATATTAATAATATATTCATTATTTATATTATTATATAATTTACATTTTGCTACTATATTAATTGATATAATATAATATTATATCAATTTGATATCTTGTTGATAATATAAATATATATAATATTTATTTATTTATTATTATTATTATTGTTATTTATTTATTAATTAAATTATATACTAATATGGGGACATCACAGTCCTCCCCTCTCAAATTTTCTTGTCCTCAAGCAAAGACAACTTATAAGACTATCTTCATATAATTATAATATCCTTATCATATAAGAAATATAAGCATATATAAATATTGATGCATAATTACACAAAGCAAGCATGAATTAGACATATGAATGATGAAAACACAAAGCATACACGATGAAGAAAGATGATGCATGAAGACACAAAGCATACACGATGAAGACACATCATACATAACCTTGATTAGATCCTAGAATTAACAATGTACAATTACTTTACTTCTTCATTAGGCTTTTGATTATGAACCCTGCAAACACAAATAATTATTAGCATATAATAGCTTTAAAGAAAGATGAGTCTTGTGATGATTCCTTTCCTCATTTATATAATTATTTGGAAGGAATATTTCTCTCTCCTCATTATGATCATCATAAGATGGTAGATTTACGGTGCAAAGGGCATGTGAAATAGGCTACAATCGATTCCTTGGAGGATATCTATCATGTGCCCAAATTTACTCTGCCTCTCCCTCCACCAACCCCCTACCGTAGGATATCATAATGTGGATGAGAAGATGAGTGTTAAATTTAATTTACTTAGTTCATTTGAAAGATTTCTTCTTATAGTATCAGACAACCTTCTCTCTCCTGGTTATGATCATCTCAAGATGGTAGATTGATGGTGCAGAGGGCACGTGAAACAAGCTACAAGTGGTTCCCTAGAGGATATCCATCAAGTGCTTGAATTTACTCTGCCTCTCCCTCCACCAACTCCCTATCTTAAGAGATCTTAATGTGGATGAGATGATTAATCAAATTAACATAATTATTTGACATAGGAATCTTTCTCTCTCCTTATTACAATCATCTCGAGATGGTAGATTGATGGTGCAGAGGGCACTTGAAACAAGATACCAGCAGTTCCCTGGAGGATATCCAGTAGGTGCTTGAATTTACTTGGCCTCTCCCTCCACCAATTCCCTATCTTAAGAGATCTTAATGTGGATGATAAAATAGACCCCTATGTAATATAAATCATAATTGGTTAAATTCTTTCTATTTTCGAATATACACTGCTCTATGGACATGTATTTACTCCTTTGTAATGTCAGGTGTAAAACCAATAGTCACTAAACTATGATTGGTCACTGTACCTCATTTCATATATTTCCATGGTGTTTAATACTTCACTTGAGTGGTTGGACAACATGTTTCATGGCTCGTGTCACACCTTTTTTTTGTTTCTCAACCCTATTTGCTTTCCCCTAGTCTAACAGTCTATTGATATTATTCACTTTTTCCATTGTCTATTGTTATTAGAATACTAGAATGGTTTTGTTTATGAAAAATCCACTGCACACTCTATCTAAGTACCCTTTTAAAACTTTATAGTATGATCTACAAAATTTTCATGGTGGTGGTACTACCATCATCTTTCTACATCTAATTTCTATGTATTTTATTCCATTTTTTTTTTGCATTCATGGTTTCTTAAAGTGTTGGATGACATGTTTGAGTGTTTTCTGATATATGTGGATTTCCCATGAATTCTTCCTTCCCTCATGGCATTACCTCTTAGTTTTATGTGTCTCACATATGTACAAAGAATGGTGCCAATGTAATATATTAGATACCTTCAAATCCTTATGTACTATATATAGAGTTCCATATCTATTTCATTATTATACAAATGTTGTAAATCCTTCTTGGCCACTACAAGTCTATACCAATGTATGAAGTATATTACTCATTTTATATTGTAGATTTCCAAAATTCTTTGCACTAGTGTTTTTCCCTTGTGTTATATAAACTTCATTGCAACATTTCATATTAATAACCTTTTTGAAAATAGCAGTATAAAGAAAATATATAACTTACCTCACACCTCATGTGATAGGGCGATGATGTGGAATTTTGTAATAATTTGCCTCTCATATAGTCTTGCTTATATCATTTGATATATAATATCAAGTTATTAAATAGCATTCTTTGAAAAATATCCTTCTCATAAACTACCATATATATATTTGTACATGTGGATCATATATTTTATAATAAACTTAAATAGTCTATCATAAAAATATATTTCATCATAATGTAAAAGAAAACTTTAAACAATACAAAATATATAGTTACCAGGAATCAGTACCCTAATTCTCACCATTCCTCCTGATATGTGAGTTAATAATATTTGTGGTTTTCTTGGTGGCAGTTTTGTAGTTGATGGATCATTACATCCATGCATTCCTTTATAGGGTTCATGTGTTTATCGATTGTTGGCTTACATATCCATGTGATTGTATCTTTTCTGAACTATGTAAATATAAGCCAAAGATAAATCTAAGTGCCCCTCTCTTCTTTACCTACCATCAATTGAGATTACAATATTCTCTGAGTATTCATTAAGTAAACATGAATATGCCCATTGGTCCCATATTACACCACCTATAGTTGTTGAACACTGTATAAATGAGTGCATGAATTGAGGTTGCTATCTGGAATGGATTTCAAAAAGAAGGCAAAGATTGTTGCTGCATCATATAACCACTTAGGTTTTTATATATGGAAACCTTTTAATCACTTTCATCTTTGTTTTTTTGTAAATTACTGAATAATCAAATTTGGAAATGATTGTGTATAAAGATTGAAAAGCATCCAAATAGATGAGACTAATGTGCATTCTAGCCCATTGAGTCATCAGTGAAATAAAAAATTGGCAATGCTTTTTTCAGATCGCAAGAACTCTTTTAACATTTTCTAGTTATTGGTATTTTATTATTTTTCATTAAGATGTAGAAATCATCACACTGTATGTATTGTAGTTATTTAGAAACATCAGGATAATGATATGAATGTGATCCAAAACCATATTTTTGTATAAGACATTTATGATTTTTCTCTAATATTAAGAGCCTTGCTTATATTGGTTCCTTTCATTCAGTTTGTCCATCTGTAAGTGTCTTCCTGCTATCCTTTGACAGCAATGGCAGAGTTACAGTACGTGAGTGTATATGAGCAATGTTAGTATGCTAATAAAAACCAAATTTAAATAAAGCTTCTACAAACTAAAAAAAATTCATAAACTTCAAGATAGACTAAGATGAACTCTCAATTGAGAATATGAGCCATTAATGGACTCTCTCAATGAGAAGCTCTCTTGTTGAGTGGCTTTGTCTAAATAGATAGGATGTATGCTCAAGCTTTATGCTTCAAAAAGGGCTTCAAATGAAGTTGGAATTTGGGTGTGAGTGTATGGTTTTGATGTAAAATGGCTTCTTAAAATGGCATTATGACTTTACTTCATGGATTGTGTTAAAATGACTTGGGAGAGGATTCCTTAAATAGGCAAAGGCCTTGAGGGATTGAGGGCTAAGATGCAAGGATGGAAAAAAGCTCATGGAGGGCTCAGATTGCATGAGAAGAGATCACATGGATTGTGCTTCCTTATAGCCAATCAAGGAGTGACACATGTCACATGGTGAGAGGATGGAGGAAAGGGGAAGGATGAGTCAACAAAGGAGGCTCAAGAGATAAAATCTTCATAAAGACCCTCATAATGACTTGTAAGAGCAATAAAAGGGCTTGGAAGAGTCATTTATGGCCTAGTGGGCTTCATAAAGTTTTATGGTTGAGATATTTTGAGGGTGATGAGAGCAATTTCGACTTGGACTTGATTAGGAGGGTTTTAAGCTTACTTAGGCTTGTGCAAATGATTAGAGGATGGATTAGTATGGTTTAGGATTAGCTTAGGGATAGGCAAGTGGATGGCATTTAATGAGGGTGGGTGAAGGAGGAGATATTTGTTAACTTTGGCTTGGGTTAGTAATTCTTAACCCATGTTTAGGGAATGTGAAAAGGTTAGGAGGGGATTAGGATTAGGTTTAAAGACATCTTCTAGAAGAATCTAGACTTTGGATGAGGATAAAGACTTTCTAGAATAGTCTAGAATTTCTTAGGATGAGGATGAAGACTTTCTAGAAGAGTCTAGAACTTCTTAGGATGAGGATAAATTAGATTTTTAAGAAATAAATAAAGTTTTATTTATTTCAAGGGTTTGGGTTGAGGAGATATTTATTAAAACTTTTTTAATAAACATGAGGATTAATATTAAATCTTAATTAAATATTTTGAGTTGGGATTAGGGGTAGGAAATGATGAGATTAGCCTTTAATTAAAATTAAAGAAGGATTAGAAGATTTTGGAAGAGATTAGTGGTCTTAAGAAAATTGGCCAAGTTTTGGGCAAAAAATAAATTTTTTATTTATTTTGGATTTTTTGGTCAATTTATTAATCAAATAATTAATAAATAAGGAAATAAAGTTTAAATAAGATTTAAACATTTTTGGGAGGGATTCCTTAATTAAATATTTTTAATTAAGATAAAGGGATTTAATGGCATAAAAATAAAAAATTAATTAAATAATTAATTAATTAATAAATGATGATGTCATCAGGACTTTTTCAGTAAATAAAAATATTTTATTTTCTAAAGGTTTTTAGGTGTCTACAGTGAGTAGTGGGAGGCACTATTGGCTCATACTTATTCTTCTTATTTACGATTTTTTGTTTTTATTTGCATATTCTTTCTTATTTACACTTCTTCTAAAGTTATTCTATGTCGATTTTAATATAATCACCAATTTGTATCAAGCCCCAGATTATCAACATGTTCCTTTACAGGTTGTCAGTGAGTTTGGCGTTGATCTTTGATCGTGACTATATTTTCTTTTCTTGTTTGCCATACCACTTTGTTAATGCTTTAGTAGCTTCAGGATCTATTATTTGTATCTGACTTGAGAACTATTTTGTTTAACTATTCTTCAATCCTATGTTATCTGAGAAGGTTATGCCGAACCATGTTCTCATGTTCTGTGACTTGCAAGGTTGTATTGTGTAGGTCTCTTATTCTTTGTGACTTTGATTTATTCGTTCACTTACAACTTCCTATCATTTATTGTTGAGCATTGGAACATAAATAATTCCTTCATGACAATTACTATCATTTTTTATGTGTCATCGGGTTATAACATTATGGAATCAATCATGTTCACTAGCTTCAGGTGTATTGTGTTTGTTTTCTATTATTTTCATTGCATATTAAAGGTCTAATTGAAAGGAAGTAGTCCACACAATTGATGAAATAGAGTGGCTTACTTGTAACTGCCATTAGGTGTTTTGATGTGCCTCATGTTGTTATTCTTGGCTCTTGGTGGTACTAGGCTTTTGGTGTAATACCAAGCATGACAAATATATTCTAGTGGTCATCAAAGAGAGAAATATCTGATGATATGCCATAATTTTGTCAAAAAAATGGCACAGGATGGAAAGATCTAAGCTCTGATACCAATTGTAATGACCCTTTTTTAAGTCATTCATTTTTTGCCATCTTTTCTCTAATTCTTTCTTTCACTGCCTGTTAGGGATCCCTTTGACTTCAACTCTACCATGTAGGTGATGTGGTGTTTGTTGCTATTTGAATATAGTCCTACTACTGAACCATTATCGGATGCATGTAACTTGTAATTGACTTCACTGGTGAACCTTCCTCTATTATCGGTGATCAGATGTTGACCATAACCTTTCATTCCTAGATGTTGAATCTAGGGATTATCTTGTGTTGTCATCAACTAAATTTTTGTGCATATGATCATTAACTTAATCATTCTGACTGTATATCTTTATCAAGTCATTCTATTATATCAATATAAATATGCTTCAAGAATGTTGTCATCTCTGACTATGTTTATGGCACTTGTACCAATGATTATCGAAGGAAATAAAGCTCCAAAACAAAGTGTTCTACAAGGACATGATATATTTTATATTCCTCAATTCACCTCTTTTCCAAATGATACTATCTCCAATAAATATATGCATGATGAAAGGAAGAGGCGCGCATGGAAGAGTCACCTCATAATTACCATAACTAACATAATGATTATTATGGTAATTATATATTATTTATTACCTTATAAATCATGTTTTTTCCAATGATGAAAATATGTATGGTGCTATCTATGTGGATTGGGTGATGGATGAAGTACATGTCCTCCCAAGCTGTTGCCTTAGTCACAAACCAATTCATGTAACCGGTTTATCTTCATTGATGGTGTTTTCAAATAGCGTTCAGAAATGAAGATTGGAGAGGGATTTAATATTTGACCAATGGTATAATTATGTGAGCATTCCTTGAGTCCATACCCTCATAATGGTGAATTCTAATCTCAATGTTTGGTATCGTGGCTTTAGCCAATTCTCCATTCATTATACTTATAATTGTTTTATTGATGAGTAACAAATGAGCATTTGGATTATATTACTTATTTTTAAAATTTAATAATTTGTTTATAATATAATAATAATTTGAGTAATACACTTACAATGTATATTATTATTCTGTTTTATTGAGTTAAATACAATATAATTATATTATATATATTCTTATAATTTAATTATTGTATTATATTATTATAATAATATAATATATTATATTAATAATATATTCATTATTTATATAATTATATAATTTACATTTTGCTACTATATTAATTGATATAATATAATATTATATCAATTTGATATCTTGTTGATAGTATAAATATATATAATATTTATTTAGTATTTAATATTACTTGTTAATATTTATTTATTATTATTATTATTAATTTATTAATTAAATTATATACTAATATGGGGACATCACATCCAATCTTAACAAGATTAGTATGAAGTCTTTCATACCATGCTCTTGGTGCTTGTTTCAATCCATACAAGGCTTTATGTAGTTTACATACCATGTTCTTATTATTCTTATCCGCAAATCCTTTTGGTTGTTCTATGTAGACTTCTTCTTCTAATATTCAATTCAAAACTATAGACTTGACATGCATCTAGTAAACTCTGAAATCTTTGTAAGCAACATAAGAAAGAAAAATTCTTACTCCTTCCATTCTTGCAACAAGGGAAAAATTTTCACCATAATCAATTCCTTCTTCTTGTGCATACCCTTTGCAAACTAGTCTTTCTTTATTTCTTGTTACTTCACCATTTTTGTCTAGTTTGTTCTTGAATACCCATTTTGTGCCAATCACATTCTTGTCCTCTAGTCTAGGAACTAGGCTCCAAGTCTTTTTCTTTTCTATCTGCTAAATTTCTTCTTCCATAGCCTTGTACCAATCATCATCTTCCAATGCATCTTTACTATCTTAGGTTCCTTCATGCTCAGCAAACATGATTCACCTCTCAATTTATTTCTTGTCATTGTCCTTGTATATTTGTCTCTAATGATTTGATCTACAGGATGGTGTCTTTTGACATATTTGGATAGTCTAGGCCTAGTTCTTGTGACTGCATTTTGTCTCTTAGCTTCAATATCACCATGTGCATCTCTTTCAGGTATTTTAGCATCTCTTTCATGTGTTCTAATCTTAGTGTCACATTGTGCATTCTCCTCATTCTAAAACTCAGCATCTAAATGCAACTTCGCATTCACAAGGTGTGACTCTGTAGTTGTTCAAACTTTTTGTTGATTTGCTGCATGATTTGTGACATCTTTTTTGGTTGGCATTCCTTCATAGTAGTATGCAAATGTCTTGTAATTTTCTAGTTCTTTTGTAGATTTAGCTTCATATGCTTCTTTAAACTCATCAACATTTACATTTTCACTTTCCACAATTTTGTTAGTGTTGGTAATTAAACACTTGTAAGCTTTACTTCTTGTGGAGTAACCAAGGAATATACCTTCTTCACTCTTTGCATCAAACTTTCCACTTCTAAAATCTTTGAGAATATAGCATTTGCTTCTAAATACCTTAAAATATTTCACATTAGGTGGATGACCATACCATAGTTCAAAAGTTGTTGAGTGAGTACCTTTCTTTACTTGCACTCAGTTTAGAGTGTATACTATAGTACTTACTGCTTCTCTCCAATATTTCAAGGAAAAATTTGTCTCCATCATTAGTGTTCTAGCACAGTCCATTATAGATCTATTTCTTCTTTTAGCAATTCCATTTTGTGGGGGAGTCCTTGGTGTTGATGTATGTCTTTTAATTCCTCTATCATTATAGAACACTTCAAATTCATGTGAAGTAAATTCACCTCCTATGTCTGATCTCAAGCATTTCAAGCTCTTACCTATCTCTTTCTCAACTCTTACCAAGTACCATTTAAACATTTGAAAAGCATCTGATTTCTATTTTAAAAACATGACAGTCATCATTCTAGAGTAATCATCAACAAGCAACATTATATACCTATCTCCTTTGTAGCTTTACACTTCAATAGGTCCACACAAGTCAGTATGAACAATTTCAAGTATTTCCTTAGAGGTATAAGCTTTACTTTTAAAGCTTGACTTTGTCATCTTGCCTAGCTAACATTGTTTGTACATTATGCTTTCTGGTTTCTTCAACTTAGGAAAACCTCTAAGTCTTTTCATGTTACTTATACTAATCAGATTATCAAAGTTGCCATGACATAACCTTTTATGCCAAAACCATACATCATCAAATTTTGCAATAAGAGAAGTAGCATCTTCTATATCCAAATAGAATAGATTACTCCCAGATTGATCACCTTTTCCAATCAAATTTATATTTTTATCATATATCTTAGCTGATTTGTTTTCAAACTCAACTTCAATTTGTGACACACTTAACAAATTATAATTCAATCCTTCAATGTAATTAGCATTGTCACATGATATCTTGTCTGTAAGTTTAATAGACCATTTTCCTTTTATTGAACATGGTACATCATTACCAAATCTTACAGTATTTCCATCATAACAAGTTAAGGTAGTGAACTTACTTTTTTCTCCAGTCATGTGATGTGAGCATCCACTATCAATCATCCATTTTTCATTCTTGTTCACACAAGTCATAAGTGTAATAGCCTCATCCTCATTTGATTCATCCTTCATTGCAAGATATCACACTTCATCATCATTTTCATCAGAGTTGTTTTCATCAAAAATGTAGCATGACTTCTTGCCTTGATCTCTGTAGTCTCTTCCATCATCTTCTCTTCTATTTTTGTACTTGTTCCATTTCCTAGAGTTCTTCTTTTGTGTACATCTTAGTGCAATATGACCAACTTATTGCAATTAAAACAAATGATAGGTAGCTTACCTTTGAATTTACCTTTTCATTTATGGAATCTTCTTGCCAGCAATGCTTCCAATTGTTCAATGTCTTCCTCATATGTACTATTGTTACTAGATGCATACTTTATCTTTCTTTTCTTCTTCTTGGGCTTTACTTCCTCAGAGTCCTTCAGTAAAAATTTGGCTTTGAAAGCTGATTCAATACTCTCTGGATTGTATTTGTCAAAATTAGATAACTTAAATATAGTGAGTCTACCTACTATACCTTCAAGGGTTAGATCATATCCTAGCATACATCTTAACTCTTGAATTGTAGACACTCTAATGGCATATATAGGTAACAATGTTCTTAAGACTTTACTCATCACAGTTTCATCATCTATTTTACCAGTTGCACCTTTTATAACACTAACAACTTTGTTTATTGTAGCAACATATTGAGCAATATTTTTACCTTCTTCCATTTTCGTGTCATCAAACTTACTTTTGAGACTCTCTAACTTGGCTCTTTGAACATTTTTGTCTCCTCCATAGATGGTTTTTAGGGAATCCTACATTTTCTTTGTACTTTTAAGGTCTTTGATATCGTCAATATCAGCATAGCTTAGGGCAGAAGCAATCTCCAACATCACCAGATTGTGCTCTTTCTTTTTCTTCAAATCTTTAGTAGTTAGGGCTCCTACTGGATCAACATGTTCTGCTATAATGCAAGTTTGTGCATAGTCTCCAAGTCCTCCAAGGTGAAGCTTCATCAAAATTTTCCATGCTAGAAAGTTATCTCTATTTAGCTTGGGTACCTCTCTCTATGACATCTTGATCTTTATGCTTTTAGTACCTTGAAACTAATCCTCTTAAGCAACTACACTCTAATGCCAATTGTTGAAATTCTTTTAGAATTATTAGGCCGTGGGGGCGGGGGGGTGGGGTGGGGGGTGAATAAGTTATTCAAGGTCCAAATGTCCAAATAAAACTTTTTACTATTTAGTAAACCGATTTAACATTCTTAACCATGCATGCAATCATTGTGAGTCAACCAAAACTGATATGTTGCTGTTAAACTATCATGAAAAAATGAAAAGCATAAAACACAACACATTCATTAGTACACATAACACAATGATTTAACATGGAAAACCAATTTGAGAAAAACCACCAGTAACATGCTACTACTTTCTCACTCTTCTAAAGTGATGTCCTATTAAAGGCCAACCTTGTTAAAGGTTACAACACACACTATTAAATGTGACCCGGTTAAGGGATTTCAATCACCCTGTTAAAAGTGAGCCTTGTTAGAGGACTTTAGGTCATTCACTTAGAATGCCACCTTGTTAAAGGATTTTCCAATGACTATTAAATCAACCTTTCTCCAAAGGATTTACCCTAATTTGATACAATTGTTAGAGAGTAACAATAGAGTTTGATCTAATACAACTTACTACCTTACTTGTAGATTATAAATCACTATTTAGTCCTCAACTCTACTTGGTTTTCAATCTTTGTAGTTCTAATAGCTTGTTCACCCTTTAAGCATTCATCTTCATTAAGCTTCTTTAAGACTTCTTTCTTAGTTTTCCATTGCAGACTTCTTCACTTAGGTCACTTGATGAAGCAAACCCTTCTTCCTTCTACCTTGTCAATTTTTTGCATCCGAAAATCTTTTTGACCTCTCTCTCTCTCTAACTTTGCTTCATGACCATGCATCCCTAGATATAGGGAATTAAAACTCTTTTTCTACTGAATATCCATCGTAAAAATTAGGGTTTTTGATGGATTAGGTAGGATACAATGTATCTACCCCATGTCTTGTCTTTTCTAGAGACTTCTCCTAGAATCCTTTGAATCCACCTCCAAAATGGTTTACATAAGATTTTTTGCATTGAGCTCATCAATATTATCTTCCTTTTGATTCACAAGTTCCAAGAAAATAAACTTGTTGGCTTTTTTTTGGCAAATCTTTGATCTTTTTCATAATGCAGTAGCTCAACATTGTCAATTTACTAATGCTCGATACATACTATGTTACTCAACATCTATTTTAAAATAACTTGACATCAACTAGATTTTATTGGTTCTCGGCACATACTGAAAGTCACTCAACATCTACTAACTTGCTCAACTCCTATTAGTTTTCTTGGCATCCACTAGAAAATTCTTTCACTCGGCTTTGATTGACTTTTTTCTTGACTTGAACTAACTTTACTCAATACCTTCTTATCAATTTGGTCAAGCTTAGAAAATGAACTTTGTTCAACCTTTTTCATCTAAATTTTCTAGGTGTAGCCAAACATTTTGTAACCCCACATAGGTCATCAAGACATTATGTTATCACTATCTTAACTAATTCTTGCACTTCAATACATAATCATAACTCAACCTTTCCTCTAGGTACTTTTGTTACATCTGGTTGATCAAATCCTCTTCATCAATCAACTAAGTGATAGTGCTTCAAACATATAAGTCATTATCTTACCAATATATAGTATTTTTTGACATCATTGACAAAAAATGATTGAAAACACTTCTTACAACAATGTTCTAACTCAAATGATCTTTTCAATCATATATCAACAAAATATATACCCTCTTTTTGTGAATATCTTTTGCATACAAATCTAGCTTTATTTCTCACAACTTCACCTTGTTCATTCTTATTTTTCCTAAAAACCCATTTAGTTCTTATAACATTCTTTTCTTTAGGTCAAATTAATTCCCATGTCTCATTATTCACAATCTAATCTAGTTCTTCCTTCATTTCTTGAATCTAATGATCATCCTTGCATGCCTCATCTGTGCTCTCAGGTTCACTTTGAGAAATCATGCATAATTCCTCATGTACTCTATTTTTTGTCATTACTCCCTTGTCTTTGTCTCCAATAATCTATTTTGTAGGGTGATTCTTTGCCAAATTCCTATTTGGTGTAGGAGCTTCTATCTCAACTCTTATCTCTTCTCTTGGTTTAGATCTTCATTCTCCTCTTTTCTCAAAAATTTGTACATCATTCTACAAATCATTGTTAGTCTCAAAGGAAACTTCAATATTTTCTTTTACAGGCATATGATTATCTTCCTCATCATCAGAAGTATAATCCAACATTTTCTCTTTAACTCCAAATTTTTCATCTATCTTTACATTTTCACTTTCAATAATTGTCTTAGTTCTATGATCAAAATATTTGTATGATTTTCTTTTTAATGAATAACTAAGGAATATACCTTCATCGCTTCTTGGATCAAACTCACCAATATCATCATCTCTCTTTATGTAACACTTACTTCCAAATATTCTAAAATAATTTACTGATGGTGCATGTCCAAACCATAGTTCACAAGGAATTTTGTGTGTACCTTTTTTTATCTGCACTCTATTCATAGTATATACTTTTATATTGATTACTTCTCTCCAAAATGTCTTGGATACATCATTCTCCAACATCATTTCTCTTGTTGCCTTTGATACAGATCTATTTCTTCTTTCTTCAATCCCATTTTTCTCAAAAGTTTTGGGTGTTGACAATTGTCACTTAATTCCATTTTTGTCAAAAAATATGTTAAACTCTCTGCAAGTAAACTCTCTACCTTTTATCTGATCTCAAATATTTAATCTTTACACATGATTCATTATCAATTCTATTCTTAAATATCTGAAACTTTTCAAATTCCTCAAAATTTTGTTTAAGAAACTCTACCCACATCATTCTGGTGAACTCATCAATAAGAATCATAAAATACCTTTCACCATAGAATCCTCTTGTTCTGGTAGGACCACTCAAGTCCATATCAACAATCTCCAACTTGTCTATAGTAGTGAACTTCTTGCTAGTAAATGAAAATTTCTTCTTCTTAGCCATGATACATTCTTGGTAAATAAAATTAGTAGCAATGATAAATTTAGTGACTAATATTCACCAATTGGCTAGTCTCACTCATTGGGGACCTCAAATATGGCTAATTTTCTTACACTTTTGGGGTGGCCATGTAGCCTACACTTTACAAAAAATGGGTCCCACGCTTAGGTCAATTGCCAATAATAATACATAAGTATTTATATTTTAGTGATGACTTTGCCAATGGAATCTAACTTTTCCATTTGGTAAATTATACATTTTTTCCTACAATTTTCAAGACTTTTTTTAATTGATGTCCATATTTGCCAATATTTCGTAAAAAATTAAGTTAGATTATAGGTTAAGTACATAAATTTGACGTGTTTCTCTTTTTCAAAGTCTTTCAATGAAACTTTTTATCTTTTCACACTTTGGCTCAAAATAGATTTGATTAGGTGACACATGTCTTTATTTCAAGGAATTTCTTTAAAACTTAGTATCCTTTTAAAATTTTGGCCTAAAATAGGATTTAGGCCATTGGTTTAGGATCATCCAACAATTATAAATAATAGGGGTGTTTCCCAAAATCACCATTGAATAATTTGGAGTGAGTTATAATGATAATAGTGGGCTAAATTTAGCCCTCAAGTTTCATAATTAATTGGGCTCCATAATATAATAATAATAGTAATAAATTATTGTTTCTAGGTATGTGCACTTCTATCCGAAAGTTTCTTCAATAATGAAATATTTGCTAGAATATTATAGAATTTTCAAATAGTTGTAAAAGATTGATAGTAAAATTAAATTTTTTCCTACTAAAAAACTTAATTTGCCAATAGAAATTAATTTTTCTCCCTTGAACTAATGTTTGATTCATCAAAATTTTATACATTTTTCCAAAGCTCAAGAGTTCCTTGAAGTTATGCCTAATTAGTAGACTTCATGATCTTAGGTAAATCTTTGACTCTAAATGTACTACTAGCCTTCACAATATTATCAAAGTTTATATGACAAAACCTTCTATACCTCAACCAACTATTATCCACTTTCACAACCAAATAAGTTAGCTAAGTAGGATTCAATTGAAACACATTAGCTATGGATCTTGTCCCTGTTCCAATCAACTTACCATCCCTATCCTTGATAATGTAAGTATTTTCTATAAACAGGGTATGTGCATGATAATGGTGTGCCAAAAAGTGGTGATGTGAAAAAAGTGGAGTTTGAAAATGTTTAAAAGCATTTTAAAATCCACTTTGACTTTTTTCCACCCATCCTAATACCAAGGCTAAAAAGTTTGGACCAAGCCTTTCTGGGCATCCAATTGGTAATTAGGTATCCAATTTCATATCGGGTACCCAATATCATATTAGGTATCTGATATGAAATCGAATAATTAAAACCTATGACATAGATTTAAAAAAAGCCTGAGAGCTATTTTGCATTGCATTTTTTTGTTTTATTATTGAGCTCCATTCAGGTATTGGATTTTTGAACATGTATCATATAAAGGTAAGTTTTTTCTAAATGTTTTGAATGAATATTATTATAAATTAGTTATTTTGTTAAAAATTAGGTTTTTTTAATAGAAATTATTAAAATTTAGGTTGTTTTTAATAGAAATTATGTTTTGCAAATTAATAGGTATGGCTGACCCAAATGATGATATTGAGGCAAGAAATAATGTTCATTGTAACCCTCCACCAAATGATCCAATAACCCCTCAGAACTGTCCACTAAATGATCCAATACCTCCTTAAAAATGTCCACCTAACAATCCCTTGGCCCCTCAAAACTCTCCTTGAATTGAAGATTTGATATTTGAAAATCTTGTCAAACTAAGGGTTTTGTGAACCATATAATAATATACTTTCATTGTCTCCCATGTTATCCATGTTAAACATGATAGTGGATAATATTGAAACACTCGCCAATGAACAAAATGTTACTCTTTATTGGTGTGACAAAATTCATGCCATGTTTGATGATGGGTTGGACTATGATGAGGTTGCGACCCTCAACATAACTAAATATGATATAGTTAGCCTTTTTGTGGACCCCAAAAATAGTAAACAAGTAGAACACACAAAGCCTAAATTATCAATTAAATGGTGCACAAATGAGGCTATGCATGCAAACTTTTGGGATCGTTGGTGGATGGTTTTTGACATCCCTTTACATAGCAATTTAGAGGTGCCATTGTATTTCATTAAAAAATTATATGCCAAATTTTTGTTTCACCTCAAGGTGAACTATTGGAGAATGAGACCCAACATGGATGTAGGAGGAGGAGCTCCTCAAAATAAACCCTTTGGCCAAAGGAAGAAAGTTGACACTTTTGTCCCCCCACTGATCTCTCCCTACCTCCTCCAGTGCAACATCCTGATATCATTGCAAAGGCTAGCTCTCAGACTATTAGAGTCATCCATAGATTGAGTAGCCTATTGATATCCTAGTCTAGGTCAGTGTTTCCTCTCTATGTTGATGATGCTGGCACAAGTTCATCATTGGTGAGCTCATCACATGTTTGTGTGCAACATACTTACATAACATGTAAGAATATTTGTCTAGGTCCCATAGGCGATCATTTTGAGTATCAATTTTCATTTGAGGAGGATACACCAAATGCACATACAAAGGCTACACACCCTGATGTAAGAGAGGAGGGGCATGCAGAGACATGCAATCCTTCTATGTCAGTACATGTATACATTTTTTTGTTATGACATATGTGATTTAAAGTTAATCTTTATAATAGAGTAATTTAAACCCATAATGACTTATGCATATATGTGATCTTCATTCATGTTTAGTTGATGACTGAGGAGGAGCTCAGACAAGTTGATAATATCACACTCTTGGCTATTTCATTTGGCCTTGAGACATTTATGATACATTATGTTGTGTTCTCATTGTTTTTTCTATTTGATATTGGAGCATACATGGTTTCTAATCTTTCTTTTCTCTTCTAGGTATCACCTGTTAGTGAGGGGCAGAGTGCAGGGGGTGAGGCACAACCCATTGACAAGGAAAATGTATTTAGGTGATTTTAAAGTGATTAAATATCGATGCATTCTTGTAAAATGTTTGTGGTAATGAAATTTAATTACATTCTTTATTGTACAGGGTGTGACTAATGGTGATGAGTCTAGGAAGATTCCATGTCGTAGACCCTTTTGTATTTCCATGCACAATGAGAGCCCCATTGTATGTACAAGTATCATTTTTTCCCCCTTGTTTTCATAAATAAATTCAAAACTGATTTCTGTGATATTAACAACTAGTATTTTATATCTCATAGGAAACTCCTAGCACACAAGAGGCTAGATGCCAGAGTTTTGTATCTTTGCTGACACAACCATTATATCCAAAGGAGGACTCAACATAGGTAACTTGTAGTTTGAATTCTTAATTATATGTTATAAATTTAGCATGTTATGAATTATAATGTTATATTTTAAGATTTAGATTAATCTGACAAACATACTTGAACATACATAGGCCACAATCAACGAGGTTCAAGCATTGCTGAGGACATATGAGAGGACTCCTGACTAGTGTAGGAGGTCAACAAAAGAGGTATTTATGATGAAAGTTTAATACTATAAATCTTCATTAAAAAAGGGATCATTATTCATTTGATTAATTCAATGTTAGATACATAGAATCATATAAATTTAGTAAAATAACTTTGGGTTTTCCTTTTTCATTTATGTAGGAGGCATCTGATCCACCTAGTGTAGTGAAGATGCTACATTTTGATTATCCACTAGTAGCATAGGATAGTATAGTTGTCATAGGATGCATAATGAGACATTTTGAGATAGTCTATTCCACATTGTATATAGAAACATTGATATTATACACATTTTGATGGCATGATCAGCCACATTTTGTATACCCATCTATGCATTTTGATATATATTTTCCTAATTTGTCTAAGGATACATGAACTTTGATATATATTTGTGTAATTTGTCTATGGATACATCTATTTTGATATATATTTTTGTCATTTATGTGCATAGTGATATACATATTAATTTAGTATAGTATTGTTCAATTTATCATGGATAATGTGTATTATTCATGTTTATGGAATATCATTCATTTTGATCATGTTTATTTTATTTTATTCAAATGAAATAATTTGTGAATAACATTTTAACAACTTTTATTATCAAATTTTGATGCAATGTTTAATTTGAAGTGATCTCTACAATCCCTTAAGATGTCGCTATGATTCACATGTCCAGACACACTTAGAGAACCTTGGAAATGAGATAGGGTATTGTTACCATTTTTTTTCTCCCTCCAAAAATTTGAATTCAAATGCTTAACCCCACCCAATGGTTACTTCCCATCTTTTATATTATTTAAATGGTCTAGAAATATTGAAAAAATAAAATGATAAAACCTTATGGTGTTTTCTTATTTCCTAAATATGTTTCCACTAGCGTACACTTTCTGCACCATCATATCTTGCACAGATCCATGGTGGGTTCTTTCCCACATTTTGAAAATGCACTACTTTTACATAATGCAGAGAAGCCCCTTTGTGATATGTGGATTGGAGGGTCCTTTCATTTTGTGTGAGCCATAGAAGGGAAGAGGGTTAGTCCAGTTGGTGATTCTATTGGCACTCACTTTTCCACATTTTGAGCTTTGTCAAACTTTATGACTATGCGGGCAAGCACCTTGGTGATGCATGTCTGGATGACATCAAGGTAGATATTCACATAGGTTTAGAAGGCACAAGTTATATATCACCATTAGATCCCTCGAGATCAATGGCTAGTGCATTCTCACAATATGGAGATGTGAGGATTTTAAGCAATGCAAGTATGCACCCTTGCAACATGTGGCTGATGCAATGTCCTAGGCTCGCCTTTTTTAGAGGGTGATAATAGCTTGTCCTCCACGGTAGCTGTCAAGTGAGTTAGAGTAAAATGAAGGAATCTCATTGGTCCATCCAACTAACTAGGTACACCGTTAAGTAAGATTCTGATCATCACAGATTCAAATCAATTCAAGGGCTAGCACTTCCCTGCAAGATGAAGATGCAAGGACTTTAAGGAATGCGAGCATGTGCCTAACTACCACGTGTCCTTATGGGGTCAATTTTGTTCTATATGCCATAGGGTGAGACCAAGGTGGCACCAAGTTGCTGAGTTGGGACACTAAGGTGTATGCTGAGTGTCTCATGGGCTCAAAAATTTTGAGGGGGCAAACACAATCTTATAAGGATCTTTTGTGATTGTCAATCTTGTAGAGATTGATGATCAGTGCTTCCCTGCAATATAAAGATGTGAGGTGATTAATTAATGTAGGAAAGCACCCAAAGGACATGTGTCCCAGCAAGCCTGACCAAGGTATTAACAGTTAGCATTGACAGTTGGGGCTGGCAGTTACATCGCGGTCAGGGTTTGAGGAGGTGGCGTAGCTAGTTAAAAGATATGATCAACCACATGGAGACTCTACGGAGTGGCTAAATAAAGGAAAATCATTGGCCCATGTGGCTCATCCTAGTGATAGAGTTAGGTTGACCTGCTGACTTTGCTGATTCACTAGCTAGAAATAGGGGAAATCAAGTTTTGTTGCACGATCTGATCCTTGTGATCAATGCCAACCACTCTTGGATGAATGTTGAACTCAATGAATGTGGAAAAACACCCCATTTCCCTAGTTGATCCATCTACCTAGCCAAGACAATTTAATGGCATCGTTTCTATCTTCTCAAGGCCCTATTTCAATAGAATATTAGATTTTATTGTACTTAGGTCTGCACCAAGGTTGGATTTTCCCTAGATTTTCATGATTGTTCTTTGTAGGGCTTAATGGTAGTGGTTGTAAAGTAATTTTAGTTGGAAAATATCTCAGTCATGCCTGAACTATAAAGGAAAATTTTGTAGACTTTGAAAAGGTCGACTCTTCTCTAACTTCTCTGATATTGCTCTACAATTTTATGTGTAAATTCCCTTTGCCTCTAAATTGTATGACATTCCGCCTTATCTCCTCCAGGCATTGATGTAAAGTGAAAGAACTATTTGCCTCTCATTGGTGTATTGTAGAGATCTACAATCTTGCATGACTCTATCTCTTTTGGCTTATGAATGGTATATAAGTGAATCCTCCCTTTCCTTGTGTCATTCATTTGGGTTTTTTGATCTGTATGTGATTGTTAGATTAAAGCAAGTCTGGATGTGAATATCTTTTGGTGTCATGATGGTTCAATAGTGCATGTATGGGAATATATTGATTTGAACACTCTATTTTGGTGCATCACCTCCTTAGGTTAGAGTAGGTAGATTTTCTTTCATGCATTCCTTCTCCTCTTTCCTCTCCAAGAGTAGTTAGGTGCACCTTGATAGTAAATGAAGACAACCTTCTCCAGAGACTCAACCTCATAGTTCAAGTCCCACAGCTTGGAGGTTGTTTTCCATGTTTCACAAGGTTGTCCTTAGCTAAAAACTTTGGACGTGGGTGCAAACCTTTGTGACAAGAATTTTTGGCATGCCTGGTGGGACTCTATTTAGAAAATTTCAAGTCTAATGGTGTCAAAAGGAAGATTTCAAGATTAATACTGAAGAGATAGTACTGACTTTGGTGTTCAAGCCTTCAAGAGGCTCTTTTTTCAAGTACTTGGTGACTTTGAGCTTCAAATACATCTGGTTCTAGACCAAAGTTGCAGTAATTCATGCCCAAAGCTGAAACAAGGCCTTCTTCTAGAGGTAAATTTTGGTACCAAGAGCTTTCATTTTCAAATCCTAGAAGAAGGAAGACTAGAGTATCTTTATCAATAGTTAGGAGTGCAATAGTAACAAATACACTTATCAATAGTTAGGAGTGCAATAGTAACAAATACACCTGCAAGATCTATCTCTACTCCTCCTATTATTAGATCTTAGCCTAGATTACCATCAGCACATATCAATAGATCACTTGTCTATATGGCATAGCCTAGAGCCCATACTTTTGCCACCTTTAATGGTGGAAGTCCTCTTTTATTGGCTCAAAGACATGACATACCAATAGCTACACTCAAAAGTATACTAGAGTTTACTAGTGAAACTTCTATCTGACCCTCAAAACACATTCAAGAAGTTGCAAATGTCTGCAATATTCATGGTATTACAGAGGATGATGTTGCAGTTAGGTTTCTAGCCTCATCCTTGAAAGGAAAAGCACTACAATGGTATAGAGGTTTGGCTCATGGTTCTATAATAGATTGGGATGGATTAGGAGTAGGACTGTGCAAACACTTTGAGGACAAAAAGTGACCATTTCTCACTTTTAGAATAGTTGACTACTATAAAAAGAGCCCCCCATGAATGTATGACTAATTTCAACTATAGATTTCAAAAGACATGGGATAGAATACTTGCTTCAGTAAAACCTACCACTGGTAATGCCTTCTTGCATTACCTCAAAGCCTTTAACAGTGATATTGCCACTACAATCCAAACTATGGGAGGAGATACCTTGCCTAATGCTTATGACATAGCAATAAAGTTAGAAAGCATCCTAATACAAGGAGGTAAGCTAGCTCCAAGGCCTCTTATGCCTTTCTTTCCTAATGTTCCAAATCACCAACCAAAAATGGCTCCTCTTGTCATAGCTTCCACATCAAATCCCTTGCCCTAGTCCCTCAAGCTTCCACATCTTCAAATCGAATAGATGAGATCAAGGAGATGATGCAATCTATGATGTTGAACATAGATAAAAGATTGCAAGGCCAAAAGAAGAAGCTGGAGGATAACTTCTCTATGATACAGAAAGTGAGCAACAAGGTGGTGACTTTAGAGAGACAATAAGCTCAAGGTAGTAAGGTTCATCAATTGCAACATCAAACTCTAAATAGTGGTAGGCCTCCAAATTATAATTATGGGAACAATTCTTTTGATCAGAATAGGCAGAATAGCCATGCTTCAACCTCAAATGTAAACCAAAGTAGGGCCATAGTTCTTCAAAACAACATGGCCCAAGATTAGGATTTTTGTCCCACTTGTAACTACTCCTATGCTTGTTGCATGTGTCAAAAGGATGAATCTTATTTGGCTTTGATCATCCAAGAGCCTGCAGTAGGAAAATCATACAAGGAGGACCAATTTAAAGAGGCCTCATATATGCAAGGATAGGGTGATTTCTCCTTTAAGAATCATCAAATGGAGGAACATTGTAATGTAAACTAGGATTCCATTGCTCACAACACTAGGAGTAAGAGAAGAGCTATTGAAGATGCTACCCCTCCTCTTCCCAATTAGGCCTCAACTTCAAATGCAATACCTCATGATCAATCAAAAAAAGATCAATAAAATACCTTTTAGTAGTAGAGGTGAAATAATGTTAGAAAAGATGTAAGTGATCCTCAATTTGTTCCATCTCAACCTCCTACAAATGCAGCCCCTAAGGTTTCTACCAAAGTACCTACTATGCCATTTAGTGAGGTAGAAAAAATGAAGAAGAAAAATGTGAATATTTCCATGTGGGATGCCGTTGCTACTATACCTATGCAAAAGAGGTTGTTGCAGCAAGATTTGGAAAGTATTGAACCAAAGGATCAGCCACCCAGCATGGAAAGTGCTACAAGCCTAGTACAACCATCAAGGGAGGATGAAAAAAGTAAAAAGTTAGACCCCCTCCATTTTATGTTTCTTTAATCATAGGGGATAAGCTAGTCCACAATTGCATGATCGATTCAGGGGCTAGTAGTTCAATGATGCCTAGGTGTGTTGTTGATGTTTTGGAAATGAAATATGGGCCCATTTTAAGGATGTATTATAGTTGGATGGTAGTATTGTCAAGACTGTAGGGATCCTTAGGAATGTGGAGATGGCCCTACATGCATGCCTTGGTTGTATTGTAACTCAAGGTATATCTGTTGCCAAAGTCAAACCATATTTTTCCATCTATTTTTCAAGAGACTTCACTACCCAAATAGGTGGTTAGATATCTTTTGATTGGTCATATATGTCTTTTAGGATGAGGTATGGGACACAAGCTTCAATCAGAGTAGAGCCTCTAGCCCTCCATCATACTGAACCCTACACCTGTAATCTCATCAACCTGAATTGCACTATTCTAGAAATGGATGAGAATGACATAGCAAATGAGCCTACTACTTCCCTAGTAGAGATGCCTGCTTTTCTCTTAGATGAATGGGCTAATGCACATCAATTTGATCCTATATCAAAAATCCTTGAGATAGGCCTGAGTACATATTGTATATATTAGAGAAAGATGCTCTAGTTCCCAATCTTGTGGAGATGAAAGAAGATATGAGTGGGGTATGGAGTATGTACTTTGATGGCTCAAAGAATAAAAATGGGTCTGGGGTTGGTGTGATTTTGATTTCTGCTAGACAAGTAAGGTACTACTTCTCCTTTAGACTCCAGTTCAGTTGCACTAATAATGTGGCCAAGTATGAATCCTTGATTTAGGGTCTCCTACTTGTTCAAAAAAGATGAATTCAAGCCTTAAGTGTATATGGAGATAGTGAGTTTCTGGTTAATCAAGTGAGAAATCAGAATATCACCAAGAATGGTTTGCTCAAGTCTTATAAAAATAGGGTATGGGATCTGCTTGAGGGTTTCAATGCATTTAATATTCAAAGCATCTTTAGAAAAGGAAACAGAAATTTTGATAGGCTTATAGAAATAGGTGCATCTCATGATGTGCTAGGGAATATTGAGGAGAAGAAGAAACAATGAATTAGGATGGTAGTAAGGCCTGCCATCCCTGACAACAACATCTATTGGCAAGTGTTTGAATCTGATGAACAAATTGTGAACTTCTTGCAAAATGAAGTAGAATTTTTAGATAGAAACTAGTCCAGACTACAAGATCAATATGGTGATCAAATCATTAACCTCAATTCCAACAAGTTGCATAGGGGTCTCATCACTTTAGAAAGTCTTTTCAATCTTGATGACCAAGCAAGAGGCAGAATCATGAACTTAGCTACCGACAAGGATGATCACACCCCAGTCATGATTGCTGATGGAAAATCCTTAAACATGGGGAAGGTATGTTTTGGGATTGAGAAATAAAGTTTTATTCATCTATGCCAAGAATTTAATGATATATTTTCTTGGACGTATGATGATTTAAAGGGTTTTGACCCAAGGTTGTTTCAGCATACCATAGATTTGATTGATAGTGTTAAACCAGTAAGACAAAAATAGAGGCCAGTGAATCCCAAAATTAAACCCTTAATGAGAGAGGAACTATCCAAATTGATTGAGGTCAATATAATTTTCCCCATCAAGCACTCATCATGGGTAGCAAACCTTGTCCCTGTTAGGAAAAAGAATGGAGAAATTAGATTGTGTGTGGATTTTAGGGACATTAACCAAGCTTCCCTGAAAGATCACCATCCTCTCCCTTCCATGAAGCAGATTTTGTCCAAGGTCAGTGGTTCAAAGAGGTTTTCATTTCTTGATGGATTTTTTGGCTACAATCAAGTGCTGGTCAAAGAGTTTGATAGGTATAAGACTACATTCACTACCAAATGGGGTACCTATTCTTATTGTAAGATGCCATTTGGGCTAACCAATGCCGGTGCTACATTTTAGAAGGCAATGGACATGGTCTTCAAAAATGTGATCGGAAAGTTTGTATTAGTTTACCTTGATGATATTACAGTGTATTCAAACAATGTAGAAGATCATTTTGATCATTTAAAGTAGGTGTCCTCAAGGTGTAGAGAGTTTGGGGTATCCCTTAACTTGAGCAAGTGTGTCTTTGCTACCAATCAAGGAAAATTATTAGGACACATTGTATTTGAGGATGGTTTAACCATTAATCTAGAAAGAAAAAAAGCAATACTTGCTCTCCCTCTTCCTAAACATAAGAAAGGGTTGCAAAGTTTCCTTGGTAGGAAAAATTTTGTAAGAAGATTTATCCCTAATCTTGTTACCATGATAAAAAGCCTTACAGTTATGCTCAAGAAAATTATGGTATTTGCATGGACCAAGGAAGGGAAGGAAAGTTTTGAAGAGATCAAGGTAGCCATAGCCTCAGCCCCTACTCTCATTAATCCAATTTTTGAAAAGGATTTTATCCTTTATACCCTTGGTGGTGAGTCAAGCATTTTCACTGTCTTGACTCATACAAATGATAAAGATGAAGAGCAGCCCATAGCCTTCTTTAGTGAAGGGCTTAAAGAGTATGAAGACAAATACAACTATGTAGAGAAGCAAGCCCTTGCAGTCATCAGAGCTTTAAAGAAATTTAGACACCTCCTATCTCATAATAAAATTCATCTGTTCATACCCCATGCTACTGTGAAGGATTTCCTTTTGAGCAAAGATATTAGTGAGAAGAGAGCTAGTTGGATTACTAAAGTAATGGAATATGATGTTGACATCCATATCACCAAGTTGGTAAGAGGAAAGGGTTTGTGTAAATAGATGCTATCATCTTAGGAATCAGAATTGGAAGTTGCTATGATACTAACAGAGCAACAAGAGACAAGAAATGATGACCCAAGGAATTGGATGGATATCCTCAAGCGTTAGCTAGAACTAAAAGGAGATAGTATAGATTACAGTCAATCCCTTATGTCATAGTTGATTGTATCATTTTCAAGAGTGATTTTAATGGAGCCCTATTAAGATGCATTGACATGGACCAAGCTAAAAGAATTATCAAAGAGCTTCATGATGGTCCTGATGGTGGTCACTTCTCAGCAAGGACAACTGCAATGAAGGTCATGAGGGCTGGTTACTACTAGCCATCCCTATTCCATGATTGTCATAGGTATGTGAGGAAATGTGAAAAATGTACTTTATTTTCTGGTAAGAAGAAGCTTTCATCTCTTCCTCTTCATCCCATTCAGGTGGACCAGCCTTTTGCTCAATGGGGATTATTTTTCATAGGCCCTATCAATCCTCCTAGTTCTAGTCACAAATGGATTTTAGCCACTACAGATTACATTACTAGATGGAAAGAGGCAATTGCATTGAAGGATGCCATAGAATCTTTAGTTATTTTAGATAATGCAAAATCTTTTGTGGTGCTCAGATTTGTGCATGGGTAGTTGACCATAATATCTACTTGAGCACATCCTCAAACTACTATCCTTAGGGAAATGGTTTGGCTAAGTCCTCCAACAAAAACCTAATCAAGATTATGAAAAGAACTATAGAGGATAACCATAGGTGTTGGAATCAAAAGTTGAGGACTGTACTGTGGGCTAACAGAATAATACCTAAGAGGTCAATAGGGAATTCACCATTTATGTTGGTATATGAAAAAGAGGCAAGGATTCCAATTTCTTTAGAATTCCCATCCCTAGAACTAGCTCATTAGTTGGAGCTAATTGAAGATGATGCCATGACAATAAGAATGGCAGAGCTAATGGAGCTGGAAGAAAAAAGAGGTCAGGCCTTGCAAACCTTAGAAACACATCAACAATAGGTGAAAAGGAGCTTTGACAAGAAGGCTAGGGTCAAAACCTTTAGGGAGGGTGATTTAGATTTGAAATGGGATGTAGACAGGGCATAACCAGGGAGGCACTCAAAGTTTGATGCACTATGGAGTGGTCCTTATCTAGTTGTCAGTTGCAAGCAAGCCAATGCTTTTCAATTAAGTAGGCTTGGTGGTGAAATTTTTCCCATCCCAGTCAATGGGATCTATCTCAAACCATGTTTCTAATAGGGCTTGAAGTTTCCTATACATATTAGAGTAGTTTTCCTTCCTATTGTTTTCCAACTTTCCAAGAAGTGCACGAGAATGCATGTTTTGCTGAGGTTACAGAGTTGCAGAGATATAGTTTTGGTATTTTGCTACTATAGAGGTAGGGTTAGGATTTCACAATACACTAATCTACATTATTTTGACTCTATAGCCCAATGGATGCATAGGGTCACTGGTCATATGCATAGCTGGCTTGTGTCCCCTCTGAGTCACCAGAAATATCACCATTTTTTGCCTCCTGCCAAAAATTTGAATTCTAATGCTTAACCCCACCCAAAGGCTACTTCCCATATTTTATATTATTTAAATGGCCTAGAAATATCAAAAAAATAAAATGATAAAACCTTATGGTGTTTTCTTATTTCCTAAATATCTTTCTGCCGGACTACACTTTTTGTATTGTCAAATCTCGCACAGATCTACGGTGGGCACTTTCCTACATTTTGAAAATCCACTACTTTTACATAATGTGGGGAAGCCCCTTTGTGACATGTGGATCACTGGGTCCTTTTGTTTTGTGTTAGCCATAGAAGGGAAGAGGGTTAGTCCCACTAGCAATTCTATTGGCACCTACTTTCCCGCATTCTAAACCTTGTTAGACTTTTTGACTATGTGGGCAAGCACCCTAGTGATGCGTGTCTGGATGACATCAAGGTAGATATTCATAGAGGTTCACAAGGCATAGGTTATATATGACCATCAGATCCCTTGAGATCAATGGCTAGTGCATTCTCGTAATATGGAGATGCAAGGACTTTAAGCAATGCGGGTATGTGCTCTTGCGACATGTGGCTGATGTGACATTCTAGGCCCACCTTTTTTAGAGGGTGATAATAGCTCATCCTACATAGTAGTTATTAGGTGAGTTAGAGTACAATGAAGGAATCTCATTGGTCCATCCAACTAACTAGGTATACTGTCACATAAGATTCTGATCACCATAGATTCAAATCAGATCAAGGGCTGGCGCTTCCCTGCAAGATGAAAATGTGAGGACTTTAAGGAATGCGAGCATACACCTCATTGCTACATGTCCTTGTGGGGTTGGGTTTGTTCTATATGCCACAAGGTGAGACCAAGGTGGTACTAGGTTGCTAATTTGGGTCACTGAGGTGTATGCTGAGTGTCTCGTGGGATCAAAAATTTTGAGGGGTCAAACACAGTCTTATAAGGATCTTTCATGATCATCGATCTTGTAGAGATCGATGATCAGTGCTTCCCCACAATATAAAGATGTGAGGTGATTAAGTAATGTAGGAAAGTGCTCAGTGGACACTTGTCCCAGTGGGCTCGGCCAAGGTATTAATAGTTAGCATTGATAATTAGGGCTGGCAATTACATTGCAATTAGGTTTGAGGAGGAGGTGCAGTTAGTTAAAAGATATGGTCAACCGCGTGGAGACTCTATGGAGTGGCAAAACAAAGGAAAATCATTGGCCACATGGCTCATCCTAGTGATAGAGTTAGGTTGACCCTTTGACTTCGCTGATTCACTAGCTAGAAATAAGGGAAATCGAGTTTTGTTGCACGATCTAATCCTTGTGATCAATGCTAACCACTCTTGGATGAATGTTGAACTCAGTGAATGTGAGAAAACACCCCATTTTCCTAGTTGATCCATCTACCTAGCCAGGACAATTTAATGGTGTTGTTTCTATTTTCTCAGGGCCCTATTTCAAAAAAATATTAGATTTTATTGTACTAAGGTCTACGTCAAGGTTGGATTTTCCCCAGATCTGAATGATTGTTCTCTGTAGGGCTTAATGGCAGTGGTTGTAAAGTAATTTCAGTTGAAAAATATCTTAGTTATGCCTAAGCTATAAAGGAAAATTTTGTAGATTTTGAAAAGGTTGACTCTTCTTTGACTTCTCTGATATTGCTCTACAATTTCATGTGTAAATTCTCTTTGCCTCTACATTGTATTACATTTTTCCTTATCTCCTCCAGCCATTGATGTAAACGGCAAGAACTATTTGCCTCTCATTGGTGTATTGTAGAGATCTGAAATCTCGCATGACTATATATCTTTTGGCTTATGAATGGTATATAAGTGAATCCTCTCTTTCCTTGTGTCATTCATTTGGCTTTTCTAATCTGTATGTGATTGTTAGATTAAAGCAAGTCTAGATGTGTATATCTTTTGGTGTCATGATGGTTCAATAGTGCATGTATGAGCAAAGATAGGTTTGAACACTATATTTTGGTGCATCACCTCCTTAGGTTAGAGTAGGCAGATTTTCTTTCATGCATTCCTTCTCCCTTTTCCTCTCCAAGATTAGTTAGGTGCACCTTGATAGTAAAGGAAGCCAGCCTTCTCCAGAGACTCAACCTCACAGTTCAAGTCTCATAGCTTGGAGGTTGTTTCCATGTTTCACAAGGTTGTCCTTAGGTAAAAACTTTGGACATAGGTGCAAACCTTTGTGACAATAGTTATTATAGGCCTTGGCATGACCATCTTGTAGTATTCAACATTTCATTCATAGCCCCCACGAGATTTGAGTTACAACCCTCGAAAGATTGACCTTGAAATGCACTTAGAGCACCTTGGAGAATCTTTAGTACATGGTGGCCATGAATGATGAATGTTCTTTATAGCTAGGAAATGAGTGTTACTAGGGTTCACATGCCCATTTGAATATAATGGCACTGATGATTCGATGCCAAGATCAAAGATTTGAAAGTTATGCAGTGATGCACCTATGAACTGAGGCATATTGCAAGTTTTGGCATCATGCAAGATCGTTGTGCCAAATCCAAATACAATGTAATATCTTGGAAATGAGATAGATTATTGTATTCCTTGGTATAATCATCCTATAGCATTCAAAATTTCATGGATAGCCCCTACAAGCTCTGAGTTACGACCCTCAAAAGATTGATGTTGAAATGCACTTAGAGCACCTTTGAGACTCTTTGATATGGGGTGGCCGCGAATGATGGAGGCTATTTGTGGTTGGAACAAGGGTGTCACTAGGGTTCACCCACCCATCTAGAGCTAATGGCATTGACTATTTAATGCCTAGATTAGTAGTTTCAAAGTTACGTAGTGATGCACCTATGAACTAAGACACATTGTGAGTTTTGGCATCGAGTGAGATCATTGTGTCAAATCCAAACAAACTGTCATCTCTTAGAAATGAGATAACTTATTATAGACATTGGCATGACCGTCCTATAGAATTTGAAATTTCATTGATATCCCCCATGAGCTTAGAGTTATGATCATTAGAAGATTGACCTCAAAATGCACTTAGAGCACTGTAGAGACTCTTTTGTACAAGGTGGTTGCGAATGATGGAGGCTCTCTATGGGAATAAAAGGGTGTCAATATGGTTCACCCACCAATCTAAAGCTAATGGTGATAATTATTTGATGCCAAGATCAATAGCTTTAAAGTTATGCAGCGATGCACCTATGAACTGAGGCACATTGTGAGTTTTGGCATCGAGTGAGATCACTATGCCAAATCCAAAAAAAATGTGATCTCCCAAAAATGAGATAGGTTATTGTAGGCCTTGACATGACCATCCTATAGCATTTAATGTTTCATCAATAGCCCCCATGAGCTTTGAGTTATGACCCTTAGAAGATCAACCTTAAAACGTACTCAGAGCACCTTGGGGACTCTTCGGTATGGGGTGGCCATGAATGATGGAGGCTCTACTAGAATAACCATGTCACTAGGTTTCACCTACCCATGTAGAGCTAATGGTTTTGATGATTCAATGCCAAGATCAATAGTTTCAAAGTTACGTAGTGATGCACTTATGAACTGAGGCACACTATGAGTTTTGGCTTCAAGTAAGATCATTGTGCCAAATCTAAATAGAATGTGATCTCACAAAATTGAGATAGGTTATTGTATGCCTCAACATGATTGTCTTGTCACATTTGAAATTTCATTGATAGTCCCCACAAGCTTCAATTTATGACCCTCGAAAGATCAACCTCAAAATGCACTTAAAGCACCTTGGAGACTCTTTAATACGGGGTGACTAGAATGATGGAGGCTCTTTGTGGCCAGAGAAAGGGTGTCACTAGGGTTCACCCACCCATTCAAAGCTAATACATTGATGATTTTATGAGAAGATTACTAGTTTCAAAGTTACGCTGTGATGCACCTATGAACTGAGGCACACTACAAGTTTTGGCATCAAGCGAGATCATTGTGCCAAGTCCAAATGGAATATGATCTCTCAAAAATAAGATAGGTTATTATAGGTCTTGACATGACTATCCTATAACATTCAACATTTCATCGATATCCCCCATGAGCTTTGAGTTAGGACCCTCGAAAGATTAACCTCGAAACATAATTAGAGAACCTTGGAGACTTTTTGGTATAGGGTGGCTGCAAATGATGGAGGCTCTTTGCATCTAGAAAAAGGGTTTCACTAGGGTTCATTACCCATCGAGAGCTAATGGTGCTGATGATATGATGCCAAGGTTAGTAGTTTCGAAGTTATGTAGTGATGCACCTATAAACTAAGGCACATTGCAAGTTTTGGCATTAAGCAAGATCATTGTGCTGAATCCAAATAGAATGTGATCTCTTAGAAATGAGATAGGTTATTATAGGCCTTGGCATGAACATCCTATAGCATTTGATTTTTCATCAATATCCCCCATGAGCTTCAAGTTATGACCCTCTAAATATTGACCTCAAAACACACTTAGAGCACCTTGGAGACTCTTCAATATAGGGTGGTTGCAAATAATGGATGCTCTCTATAGTTGGAACAAGGGTGTCACTTGGGTTAGTATTAAGTAAAAACATTATTTTTTACCTCTCTCAAGATTTTGGCATTGGGCATAGTGCAAGTTTGGTGTTAGTATGTATTAAAATCATCCTTTTTTAGGTTCCTCCACATAAATTTCATTAAGTAATATCTTCTTTGTTTCTTACATTAAATCAATAAGTTTACATTTATAATATCTCAAGTGTTTCATCATTATTACATCAATGGACAACTATCAAAAATTGTAGTGTCCAAAATCATAGTGCCAAAAATAGAATAGATTTTTCTTTATTCTGCTCCTTATTTAGTTTTTAATCTTCATGCATGGTTTCTCTTCATGATGTATCTACATTCCAATATCATAAAAAATATTAGTAACTTATTTTACTAAACAAGATAATCATTAGTTCATCAAATAATTATCAACAAAAGAACATAAGAAGTAAATATACATTGTCAAGTGTTCATATAGGGTCCTCTCTCTATTTTAGGGTCTCCAATAGGGCTTCATGGTCAGCATTAGTAATAGTAAAAATGTCTTTTACTTTTTCTCTTCCTTGATGCTTCAAAAACTTCACATTTTTTGCTATAATAAGATGTGAATATATGAGAATTTTTTTGTGCTTCTGATAGTCTTTGAATGTAGGAATTCCATTTCTTCTAATAATTTATGTTTGTAGCCATGTTCCAGAAACAACAAATGAACTAGTAGGATATGTGAATCCATCATCATCTATGATTAGTTATGACAGCTTTTGTTACCTCTTACACAATGTACTAACCAATAATCTAATTTCTCATCATTCCCCTCTAGTGCAACAAATGCAAAGACATATCCTAGCTAAAGAAGATCCAATAGATGATGGTTATGCTCAAGTGAACTTTCCATATCATCATTTCTAATAGAGGGTATTATAGACAATAAAGTAAGATAATGTGGAGCCCATGTTTACTCCACCCACTCACTCAACTCACAGTGATCCCAATAACACTAACAACAACTAGGACAAAAACAAGCTATCTATCATTTCCAAATGGTCCATGTACTAGAATCAGAGCTCTAGAATGAATGCATTTTTGATGAGTCTCTAAGTATAGCACAATCTGATCTATCACCTATGGACCCTTCCTCAACCAACCAAAACAACTTGAGTACTACTAAAATCTTCAATTTCTCCTTGACTAGAGCTCTCTTCACACATGCCCCTACTCGATCATGTTCCTCTTTCCCATGACAAAAATCAAAAGAACTCCAAATATGAGGCACCCCACTCTCTATGTGCCTCCTACACAACCAATAAAAAATACGAGCATTCTTGAATTGACCTATGCAATTATACAACCAAATGATATGTCTATTCATAGCAATGTCATGCTTCTGTAAGAAATCAAAATAATTTTTGAAACAATGTTGCACAAACTCATGAGAATGGGATCTATCATCACTCATATAAAAATGTTACTCTCTAATAATATTTCTATTATCTTCCACACTATCAAGGGCATTTCTATATGTTATATAGACAAAAATAACAATCTAAATGGAGTTGTAATACTAAGATTGTGTCTCATTTTGAGGCTACAATGTGTAGTTCTCAATAAAGTCAATAACTAATATAATAGTGCCAACAGGAAAAGTCTCCTTACACATTCTAAATTTTTGATCCAACCACTAAGACCTGTGACTATGCCTTGCATACTTGTAGAAAAGATTTGTCTTGAAATATGAAATAAAACTACCCACACTTATTTCTTTTGCAACCAATTTATATCTAGAGCCCTCAACCCCACTCTTCAATGTGTATTTCACCATTTCATATACCATTTTTTTTACTATTGTCTTCCCAAGATCTTGTTCACATCCCTCATGGAAACATGTGTCAAACTTAGATAAGCCACCACATTTTGAATTTTTCTCATTTAAGAAATCATTTCTCTAAAAGAAACAACCATCAACTCTATGACATAAAAGATTGATCTATCAAGTTTCTTGATGATTTTGGAAGCCCACTAGCACCATAATTCTCCAAAAAAAAATTACTATGTAAAGTAGAACAAGTGGAGTGTAATAGTTCATGGTGCATAGAAAAATCGACATGATATTTGCAATAGCATGTATTTCAAATTTTAAGTGGCACACAATAAAATGGATTCAAAGATTCAAAAGCCCTTTGTGATATATAAAATTTTGGATGACTCTCTCTAAATTCTTTGGATAACATAGTTTGACTTACCTCCAAATAATGTTTAGGATGTGGCATGTAGTCTCTAATGCCAATTCTCAACTTTAATATGTCTTTAGCATTGGGTTATACTCTTGAGCTAGACTACCAAAATTTTGTAATTTCTTCCTTCACATCATTGGATAGCTTCTTATGAAAACATGGAAGTCTCCCACCAAAAGCCCATGTTTTATTTTGAAGATGATCATCAATTCTCTCTCATCTACCAAGTGATCATCTCAAAGTAGTATGATTTATGTTCAAGTCAATACAAGTTTGTCTCATATATCTAACTTTTCTCATAAGATGACTTACAAAAGATGTTGTAATAACCCTTTGAGCACCTCCCTTATCCTTCTCCCTACTATTTTCCCAATGCTATTGAGAGCATTGAAAAGATTCTTTACAATCATGACATTCCTTTCCAATTTTTTATTGACATGAATCTTCAATTTGGAAAGCATAGTGCTCATATTTTGCATCTTTAATATGTGAATAAAAAGTTCACATTGCTCCACCACTATCTTCTTGTCAAAAAACATCTTATATAGTCTTGAAGCCCATAACTGAATGGTTCTTTGTAATTTTTTCCCTTTCAAATTGGCAATAATCGTTTAATCGATTTCAATTATCCATGTTGGTGTTCTAGGACCTTCATGTTGATTATGATTAGGAGATATGTAATGTTCCTTTGCATTTTCATTTTCAACATGGTCAATCATGCAATTTACATTATGAATTGGTAAATTTTCATTCTCTAGATTTTCAATCTCGTCATTATCATTATCAATTGGTACACTTTCATTTCCCAACTGTACATATTCATGATCTGACTCTATGATTTCATCTTCGATCAATACATTGTCAACTTGAATCACATTTAACATACCTTGTCTATTCCTTCAGTGATTTACCTTATCCCTTTCCTTATACACTATAATTTCTTCATTCCATACCTTCCTTTTGTGTTTAGCCTTTCGATGACTACTGCTCCCCATTCACAAAACAATATCAAACACCTAATCATATATAACAACTTTTCTGATCTTATGGGTCCCAAGAAATTATTTTTCATCAAAGCCATAAAAATGACCCCCCAAAAAGTGATTGTCAAGTCTGTGTTGATAGAGAATATTTTGGAAAAGTATACCAATATTTTGGGTACCCGATCCCATACCGGGTACCTGAAAGGGATGCCCAAATTTTGGAGGGAAATCAAAATTTGGCAAGTTTGGGCAATGTAAACAAATTTGTATATTATTATATACTAGTATTTTATTAAATATAATATAGTAATATAATTATTATTATATTTAGTAGGATATTATATATGATTATATGATTATTATTATATTTAATAAGATATTATAAATGATTCTTATATTATATATGATAACCTATGACCTATTTGGTTCAATCGAATGTGTTGAAAGGGGCCATAGGATGACAAATGACCCCTTCAATGTATTTCATGACAACATATGTCCCTAGGGGTCCTAGGAGCCCTAGGGACCTATTTGACTTGATCAAATGTGTCGAAAGGGGTCACAGGATAACTTATGACCCCTTTTGATGCATTTCATGACAACATATGTTTGGTTCATTCGAATGTGTCAAAAGAGGTCATAGGATAACCTATGACCCCTTTCGATGCATTTCATGACAATGTATGTCCCTAGGGGTCCTAGGACCTTTTTAGTTCAATCGAATGTGCCAAAAAGGCTCATAGGATAACCTATAACCCCTTTCAACACCCTATTTAGTTCATTCAAAATGCATCAAAAGGGGTCATAGGATAACCTATGATCCCTTTCAATGTATTTCATGACACCAATTTTGTTCATTCAAATATGTTGAAAGGGGACATAGGATAACCTATGACCTCTTTCGATATATTTCATGACAACATATGCCCTTAGAGGTCCTACGAACCCTAGGCACCTATTTGGTTCAACCAAATGTGTTGAAAGGGGTCATAGGATAACCTATGACCTGTTTCAACATATTTAATAACTTATTTCATAGGATAATCTATTTGGTTCATAGGATAATCTATTTGACACATTTCGTGACTTCACACATGTTTGTTGGTGTCCTAGGACCCCTCAGGACCTATTTGGTTCTATTGAATGGGTTGAAAGGGGTCATAGGATATCCTATGACCCCTTTTGATCCATTTAATGACAACATATGTCCCTAGGGGTCCTAGGACCCGTAGGGATCTATTTGGTTCATTTGAATGCATCAAACGGGGTCATAGGATTTTGATGCATTTTATGGCAACATATGTCCCTAGGGGCCATAGGACCTTTAGGGACCTATTTGGTTATTTTGAATGCATCAAAATAGGTCATAGGATAACCTATGAACACTTTTGAAGCATTTCATGACAACATATGTCACTAGGGGTCCTTGTTGAGAATAGATTGAAAAAGAGTACTAAAGAGGGAGATTGATAAGAACATAAAAGTATGATCAATATGCTTCAATCAGTGTTTTGTTAGTAAAGTCAAACCTACTATTTTTTGGTAAGACAACTGCTTATATGATTTAAGCAGTATTACTTATTTGATTGATGAAGAGGATTTGATCAAAAGATATAACAATAGCACCTAGGGGAAAGAGTGAGTTATGATTATGTAAAGGAGTACAAGAATTAGTTAAGATGATGATAACATGATGTATTGATAATCTACTTAAGGTTACAAAGGCCAATTACATTAAAAAAGTTTAGAAGAACAAGCTACATAAAGTTTGTCTGCAAAGCTTGATTAAGTGGATAGTAGGTGCCAAGAAAAGTTAGTGCAAGCCAAGAAAAAAATTAGTTGAAGCCAAGTAAACATCTATTCTAGTGTATGCCAAGCAAAATAGTGGATGACAAGTAAAGTTTAGTTGATTTCAAGCACCACTAAACTTTCATTCGTGCCGAGTAATTTTACAAAGGATGTTGAGCAATGTAGTTTGTGATGAACATCAGAAGCATGATAATGTCGAGTGGCTACATTATTTGAAAGATCATAAATTCAATGGATCTAAGCTAACAAGTTTATTTTCTTAGATTGTGTGAACCAGGTGGAAGATTCAAGATAAACTATTTTTAGTTGAAGTCAGAGAGAATTCAAGGAGAAGTTCATAGAAGAGATATGGAAGAAGGGGTAGATTCATTGTATCCTACCTAATCTATCCTAACCCTAACTTGGATGATGGAGAATGAGCAGCAAAAGATCTTAATTTCCTATTTATAGAAATGGGTAGTCAGAAGTAAAGGTTGTCATGTGCGAGAACCTAAGAAAGACAAGGAGTCAAGGGTTTTGCTTCATTAAGTGACCTAAGAGAAGAGCTTTTAATGGCATGTTAAGCAAGAAGGCTTAAGGGTATGAATTCTTGAAGGGTGAACAAGCTATTAGAGCTAAAATGTGTGAAGGCCAAGTAGAATGGAGGAATGGAACAAAGATCTATAATCTACAAATGGAGTTGTAAGTTGTTATCAAATCAAGCCTTATTTTTACTCTCTAATAATTGTATCAGTCTAGGGTAAATCTTTTATATTAAGGTTGACGTAAGAGTCACTTGTAAATCCTTTAACTAGGTGACATTCCAAGTGAATGGTCTAAAGTCCTCTAACAAGGCTCACTCCTATTAGGGTGATTGAAATTCTTTAACAGGGTCAAATTTAATAGTGTGTGTTGTAACCTTTAACAATGTTGGCCTTTCCCAAGGCATCACTTCAAAAGAGTGAAAAAGAGTAGCATGTTACTGGTGATTTTTCCCAAATTGGGTTTCCACATAAATCATTGTGTCAAGTGTGTTGATGAATCTATTAGATTTCATGTTTACATTTCTACATGTTGATATAATAGTAACCTACAAGATTTAAGTGATTGCATGATCTTAAAAATGCATGCATGAAGATAAATGTTTTATGGGTTCACTAACCTATGGAAAGTTTTATTTACACATTTGGACCTTGGATAACTAATTCACCCCCCCCCCCCCCCTCTCAGTTATTCTAAAGTATTCCAATAGTCCTAAAACCCTTAGGAAGCTATCTAGTTTGATCAAATGGGTTGAAAGGGGTCATAGGATAATCTATGACCCCTTTTGATGCATTCCATGACAAACTATGTCCTTGGGGGTCCTAATACCTATTTGGGTCATTCAAATGCATTGAAAGGGGTAATAGGATAACCTATGTCCCATTTTGACATATTTCATGACACCATATGTCCCTAGGATTCCTAAGACCCCTAGAGACCTATTTGGTTCATTTGAGTGCATCAAAAGGGGTCATAGGATAACCTATGACCCCTTTCAATGCATTTCATAACAACATATGTCCTTAGGGGTCCTAGGACCCCTAGGGACATATTTGGCTTGTTCAAATGTGTCAAAAGTGGTCATAGGTTATCTTATGACCCCTTATGATATTATCATGACAACATATATCCCTAGGGGTCCTATGACCCATAGGGACTTATTTGGTTCATTTGAATGTGTCGAGAGGGGTCATATGTGATGAGACAAATTAATGTCTAAAATTTGATATAGCTTTTATATAGTCTAAACTTACTCTTTGAGCCATGAAAAATGTTTCCAAATAATTTTTTAGAATGTTTTATGCTGAATGCAGCTATAACCTATTAAACCTATGGGTAGTGGATATGACATACTTTGCCTAATATTATATATAAAGTGTAGTGTTTCATATAAATGTTTTAAGGTATGTTTTAATATTTGAATGAGAGTAGAAATGTCATTGTATATGTTTGAATGTTTCTAACTTGAAGGAAATAAGGAAGTGGTGTGAAGAGTGGCAAACACTACATTAAAGGAGTAATGAAGATCGATCATGGCATAAGAAGCACAGATCAGTTCTAGTTGATAAGACACATTTGCGAAAGAAGTTATTTTGGAGTGCTGAGTTGATTACATTATTTTTGGGCCATTATTATATTACTCAATAATGTTTAAAGTCATTGTTGACATCTTGCCCTTTTTCTATTGATGATGCTTGCTTATGAGTTTTATGTTATGTTTTTCTGTAATAAGTTCCAATCCTCTATATATATGGAAAGTTAGAGTTAGTGAGGGGATTCAAAGATTTTGAAGTTGTTTTCTCCATTCCTTACAAATTGTTTAGTTATGTAACAAAATTAGAATTCTAATGAGAAATTGATTTTGGATTACCTATTGTGTTCTTAGTTAGTTGAAGCCAACCAAGGAGGCCCACTTGGGAGGTGTAATAGATTTAGGTAGAGTCGATTTGTTTCTTGTAGTTTCTTGTTTAAGATAGATTTATTGTATTAGTCCTACAACATAGTTACTATGAAAGTTCTTGTAGAACTTGTGGAAAACTATCATAGTGAACATTTGAATTGTTAACTAGTTTAAAATTTCTTTTTATGTAGTTTCTATAGTTCTCTGTTGATAATCCAAGTATGCTTGTTGTTCTACATTAGTAGTATGGGTTCCTTTCATTCATTTTACTTTCCTACAACATAGGTGTTAAGACTCTTTAAGGAACTTGGTGCACATACCGTGCTAATACATTTTAGGTCCTACATCCCTAGGTTGACAATTCAAATGTATTTTCATAGTAGAATAGATAGTTCTCAAGATGGATAGAGTACCCCTTGTTAAAGGAATAGTAGTGTGATTGTCTTGATCTACTATGAAAACCTACATTTTTGGCACCATTGCTAGGGATGACATCAAACTAGGAACCTTCATGAGTTCTCTATTTCTAGATTAGTATGTTATTTAGAAACCATAAGATTGAGGACTTGATCCACAAGTAACTATTTCAATTAATTGCATCAAAGAGGAAGACCATGAGAGCCTATTTATTTGAACAAAGACATTGAAGAAGAATCTAAATTTCCTTTTTCAGATGCAATCCCTATTTTTACTATAGAATCATCCTCAAGGGTAGAACCTTTGGATATAAGTGGCCTTCAATCTTTTGCTGAAATTTTGGCTACTTTTCTTGATAGTATTGCTCCAAATCCACCAATTGTTAATAGTCTAGTGCTCAATATCCCTTTTCAACAACAAACTCATAATCAAATACCTCTAGTAATGGAACAAACTTCTTTTCCATTTCCTCTCCCAAGCTTTGTAGCCAATGCTAATCTCAAAAATATACCTCCAAATGCTCTTCCAAAGTTTTATGGCCTCGCAAATGAAGATATTGATACTTTCTTATTTGAGTTTGACATACTCTGCCATAGCTTTGACTACAACACTAATGCCCATAGGCTCAAATTATTTATAGAAACACTAAAAGAGTCAAATTTACCATGGTTCATGGGTTTAGGAGCTAATGTAGTAGGTACTTGGGATGAAATGAAAACTCTATTTTTTGACAAGTACAAAGAATATTGCAAAGAAAATGATTCAAGACGAGATGATATTTTTAGAATATTATAAAAGAAGGAAGAAACATTGGAAGACTATGTTTCATGTTTCTTATATACACTACAGAAGAACCCTCGGCATGTGTTGTCTAAGGATTCACAAAAGCTAATCTTTTTGAGAGGTGTGAATGATAGTTGTCTAGAAGCATTAGACTTGATGGTTGGAGGAGATGTGTATCAATCTTCTTGGGATGACCTCAAGAAAATTTGTCATAATTACTTAGGATCAACCATGAAGAAAGGAAAAGGACACTGGACTACACCTATTAAAGGAATTATTCAAGGTATTTCAAATCTCAAGATATCTATTCTGGTCTCAAATTTCAAGTAGAACATTATAAATGATGTCCTCACACATCTTGACACAATGACTACAAAGAAGAAACATGCAAAAGCTAAAGTGCAATTGGCTGAGTACTGCCCCCATTGTCAAAAGTAGAAGAAAGATTGCCAATATAAACTAGTCACTGGCATTGAAAACCAACATCTCCCAACTAAGTATATCAAAATAGATGGAGATGATGAGCAAGTATTCTTTGTTTCTCAATGCTGGCCATGGGCCCAACATCAAGGTATGCCTTAGGACCCTTTGAAAAATTCAAATCTATATGGTAATCAATGGAAAAACCATAATACCCAAGGTCCTCCACAATATAGTCAACCTAATTGGAATAATGTTTAGAAAAATAATCGACAACAACCCCAATGGCCTCAGAATTCCCAACCTTATTAGCCAAACCAATAGAATAATCAATGGTAGAACTAGTAGAACTAATGACAACCACCCCAGGGGAATCAACAGTCTACAAATCAATAGAGAGGACATCAATAGTGGCCTAACCAAAATACTGGTACTCCACAATTACTACCCCCAGTCCAAAAAGCTACACTAATGCCACCACTTGTGAGTCTTGGACCTCAAAAGTAGACCCAATTACTTGCACAACCTCAGCCAAATCTGAGTAACCAGTAGCCACAACAACCCATGTACTTTGTTGATGCTCAGAAATATCCTACTTATGCTCTGAATGTTGAAAACATACATTTGAAACCTGGTACAACCATACCAGTGCCTAAATTGCCTCTTATAACAAAAATACTAGATACTCCTATAGCATCAGAACCACCAATTTCTAAAGAGGTTGACCCAACTAATGTTACTATTTTAGCTCAAGCCCAGCCAGTGGTTGAACCTCCTTTCTAGAGAAACTTGTACAAAGTAAATTTTTCCAAATAGAAGAATAGTCTTTTAATATTTTTGACCAATTAAAGAACATGCATGCCCAAACACCCCTATTCCAAGCTATTAAAGATGTTCCCATCTATGGCAAAGCACATTAGAGAAGCCTTCTTGAAGAAGCCTAGGAGGAAGAAAATGGATCCAACTAATGTCCATGTTGTAGGAAAATTGGCTAACATTATGTTAGGAAAATTTATCACTCCTAAATATTTTGATCCAGGTAGTCCAGTTGAAAATGTGATTATAAATGGTTAGTTTGCTAAAATTTATTTAATTGATCTTGGTGCCACTATAAATGTCATGACCAAGGATACTATGAAGAAGTTGAAAATAGAAGGATTAAGGGTTACTCCAACAATTTTGCAACTTGTAGATAGTTCTACTATCACTCTTAATGAGATGATAGAAAACATAGTTGTAACCCTAGACTCTCTAAAGTACCCTACAGATTTCATGATTTTGTCTCCTAAAGTCAATTTATCTGGTTAACCTATCATTCTAGGATGACCATGGTTAGCTACAACTGATGCAAATATAAGATGTAGGTCAAGGAATATGACCATATGTAATGGTCAAGCAATAAAGAAATTTGATTTATATCCTCCAACCCAACCACAACCAATTTTAAGCACTTCTGTATGGTAAGATTTAGGGGATGAAGAAGAAGAGTTAAACTCTACAACACAACTTATGATGTTACATACATAATCTTTCCTAAAGCTACAAGAAGAGGATTTAGTAATTTAGAGTATCGTTACTAACACTTGTGTGCTAGAAAAAGATGTATCTAACAATTTTGTGTTAGAGTTAACCACATATGAGGAATGTAATGAGAATTGTATTCTACTCAAAGAACCAAACATTATTCATCAAGTCTTACCTTGGGATTTAAATACATGTCCAATATCTAAAGCTTATATAATTTAGTCTACCACTAATGTTGAGCTATCAAAAGGTCCTAATCTTCATGTCAATCCTAAATTATCTTCCACATAGATGAACTAGTTAATAGAGCTACCTCAAAAACATGAAAAGGCTTGTGCATGGGACTATGGGGATATGAAAGGATTGATTCCTAGAGTATGTAACCATTGAATATACATCAATGAAGGTTGTCTTCCACTCTGTCAACCACAGAGGAGGATTAATCCAGTCCTTAGAGAAATAGTTAAAACTAAATTGCAAAAATTGCTTGATGTTGGTTTTATTTATCCTATATTTGATAGTGGATGGGTGTCACCCCTATTCATAGTGCCTAAAAAGGGAGGAAAATGGAAAATTTGTGTACATTATAGAGAATTGAGAAAAGAAACCAAAAAGTATCATTTTTCTTTACTATTCATAGATCAAGTTCTAGACACTCTGGCTGGAAAGAAGTATTTCTCTTTTCTAGATGGGTACAATGTTTATAATCAAACAAGTATTGCTCCTAAATACCAAGGGAAAACCACATTTACATGCCCATGGGGTACTTTCTCATATTTTGTTTTGCCATTTGGATTGTGTAGTGCTCCTGCAAAATTCCAGTGAGCTGTCATCAACATTTTTGCTGATATATCACATGATTGTATGTAAATATATATGGATTATTTCACAACATTTGGAGTCACCTTTGAAGAAGCCATGATAAATCTTGAAAAGGTTCTTATCTGATGTAAAGAGAATAATTTGGCACTTAATAGTGAAAAATGTTACATGCTCATGTAGGAAGGAGTGGTACTTGGTCATTTCATATCAGCTACAGGAATACAAGTGAACCCAACTAAGATAGAGGTAATTCTAACACTACCCATACCTACAAAACCAAAAGATGTAAGATATTTTTAGGGTCATGTTGGATGTTATAGACATTTCATAAAAAAATTCAGCAAAATAGCTAGCCCATTGTACACATTATTGACTAAGGAAGTTGAATTTATTTGGACCCCCAAATGTAATGAAGCCTTCTTGCAGCTTAAGGATCTTCTCACCATGACACTAGTTTTACAAGGACTAGATTGGTCAATTCCATTTCATATTCATACTGATGCATCACACTATGCCATAGGAGTTGTATTAGGACAAAAACTTGCTAATCTTGAGAATGCCATCTACTATATTAGTAAAAGCCTTCATGGACCCAAGATGAATTACACAATAATAGAAAAAGAACTTTTAGTTGTAGTTTATTCATTGAATAAATTAAGACACTATGTGACTGGATATCCTATTTTTGTTCATACTAATCACTCAGCTATAAGGTATTTAATGAACATACCTTCTATCACTGGTAGATTAGCAAGATGGCTCTTTTTGTTGTAAGAATTTGATATTATCATTATTGATAAGCTAGAAAATCCTAAAATAGTTGTAGATTATTTGTCTAGATTGACCATTGCTAATGAAGATCCAACTATAATTGAAGACACTTTTCCAAATGATCACTTGTTCCATATAGCAACTCATACGCAATGGTATCCAAACATTGCAAATTATCTTGCTACAAATAGACTAGCCCCACACTTCTCTTATAAAGATAAGAGAAAGTTACTAGAGAAAATTTTTCAATACTCTTGGATAGATAGCAATCTCTTCTATGTAGGGCTAGATTAAGTCATGAGGAGGTGTATCAAGGAAGATGAGACATATGATATACTGCATGCTTGTCATGATGAACCATGTGAAGGCCATTTTACAAGAAAAATAACAACATTGAAGATACTTACAAAAGGGTACTATTGGCCAACCCTATATAAGGATGCAATGACATATACAACTAATTATGACAAATGCCAAAGGATGGGCAGACCAACCAAAACTGATGAGATATCACTCAATCCACAAGTTGTCATCACCCCTTTTGACAAATGGGGAATGGACTTCATAGGTCCAATTGACCCACCATCAAATGGAAAGTCCTACATCTTAGTATGTATGGATTACGTAACTAAATGAGTGGAAGCTAGAGCAATGAAAAATGCCAAAGATGAGAAAGTAGCTAAGTTTCTGTATGAAGAAATATTTACCCATTATGGAGTGCCAAGAGAAATTGTCACAGATCAAGGACCTTAGTTTACATCAAAATTGATCACTAAAGTTATGAAGGAGTACAACATAAGGCACTACAAATCTAGTCCTTATCACCCTCAAGTAAATGGGCAAGTAGAGGTTACCAATAGAGAACTTAGAGCCATTTTGACCAAAACTATACACATACATAAGAAGGATTGGACAAGTAGATTAACTAAAGCTGTATGGGCATATTGGGCAACATGGAAGACAACCATTGTATTTACTCCATTTGAACTTGGCTATGGTAAAGCAACAATGTTACCCATTGAATTTGAGTACAAGACACTATGCACTACTTTAGAATTGAACATCAATCTTCTTGTAGCACAACAAGAGGGACTCCTCCATTTAAATTTACTAGATGAAATACGAAAGAGAGCTCTAGAAAGAGAAAATATTATTCAACAAGAGTGTAAGCAATGACATGATGCACATATCAAGAATAAAATATTTCAAGCATGAGATTGGGCCCTCCTTTATGATTCTTATTTCAAAGAGAATCTGAGGAAATTGCAGACTCAATGGTTAGGGCCTTATGAAATTCAACATCTATTTGATAATGGCATAGTACAACTCAAAACAATTGATCCTATTCAATTTGAATTACTTGTGAATGGCCATAGGTTGTGTCTCTATCATAAACCATAGACTAAAGCACAGTTCCTCCAACAATTTCAACCAATCAATGCACCACCTCTTCTAAACACAGTTCTTGTAGCAGAAGATGAAAATCTTCTTCTTGTAGCCATGCAATGATAGAATTCCAAGAACCTTCATAATAAAACCTCATTTCAATATGAGACCCCATTCTTCCATTCACTTTTCTCTTTCATCATAATCAACTCATCTCATTTCTTTATCTATCATCCACCCACATTTTGCCTTCCACTTCACCCACACTCTATTTCTTTTGCTTTCAATAAACAAGACAGTTAAGACTTTCTACAATCATCAACCTTTGCCACCTCATCAACTTGCATGTGGATGTACAATAAAAAATTTGTAGGTACAACAATTTATTTTCCTCTTTATTCATTTTTAAAATGTAGGTTTTGATATTTATATCTAACATTGCATTATATATATCTTATAAGACTTAAGCTAGTTTCTCCTTCCTATACCAAAATTTTCAAAGTGAGGACACTTGTCAAATTTTCATGGGGGGCCGAGAAAGTGTAATATTTTCTAAATGTCAATTCCATGGTTATCCTAGTCATGTCTACATCAAAGAATGTACTTTATTGATAGTGCGATAGTTTTCATTTCATTAATTTTAAAAAATCTTTCTATATCTATCATACCCTTTATTGCAATTTTTGGGAAGAGATCTCTTGTACTTGGCATGAATGAAAGGACTAAGAGCTATTATGGGAAAATTTGTAGCTAAAGCCTCAATGTAATACATCATTAATGCATCATTATCCTACATGTTAGAAACAAAGGGGTCTTGATTATGAGAAATGGTAACAACATACAACATTTTTAAAAATGAGTTTGTAAGTTCAGAGCAAAAGAAATTTATTTTGTAGTAGCAAGAGTGGAAGTTAGAAATTTTGAAGATGGCAGGATAGTTAAAGAGGTATGAACCAGTCACACATAATATTTTACTCACAGATATTGAAGTAGTTTGACAATTTCATGCTTGTGGATGGCTCAGTTATTTCTTAATTTTAATAATATTTAGTGAGGAAGTGGTAATGGAGTTCATGAGAATATTTGATGAAGGAGAAGCTTCAGTTTTGGAATTAAGAGTGGTTTCTACTAAGGAAAGAATAGCAGACGTCGCCAAGTTACCAGCAATTGGGGATTATTATCTAAATGAGCATGATGCTAGATCTGCAAGGGTGTAATTTACTTAGCAAGGTGACCCTCAACTGGACATCAAATAACAAGGATTTAAGAAACTTTCTCTTCCACCTCCATATCCAAAGCTAGCAACCCACATTATTAGATATTGAACCTATGAAGGTAGGTTCTTGAACTTACATGCTTATCATTTGAAATTGCTTAGTTGCATAAGGCATAACATGCAAGTTAATCTTCCCAATTTTAATTACAATATGTTATGTATCAGTGCTAAGGAAACCCAAAAAGCAAAGCCAAATTATGTTTTCCATCATGCCCTCATTAAGCTTCTAGTCAAATTATCTCTTAGGGATTCTTCCCCTATTTCATGTGCAGAATTCGTTCAAACCAAAACCTTACACCCACAAGTTAATCCTATTCCTCCAAACTTAGAGAATGAGGAAGAAGCCACAGAGCCAATTCAAAATCTAGTGGAGAAGGAAAAATAACCCTCTCCTAATAATTTTTCTAAGCCTAATTTAGAGGAAGATATCTTGAGCTCTTCTAGTGGTAAATTTCTATTACAGTAACAAAAATAAAGAGGTCTATTCTTGCAGTAACTAATCTTGTAGCATCTACTCCAGTCATGCCTAAACCTAAATAGACCTGTAAAGTGATCGAAGCTGAAGAAGGTCCTATATGTAGAAGCCCTTGCATGGGACGTTGAGTATCTCTAGCTTCTATTGAAAAACCAAATGTCCTAGTTTCAAAATCTCAAATAGAGTTAGTGTAAGGAAACTCAGGTGCAAAAACAACTTCCTACATTCTTCCACAACTCAAAATTAGTGCCATTAAATTTCTCCACCTCCATTCTCCCATATGATGAACTCACCATCTCAATCTAAAAATAAGATTCAGGATGCTCTGCACAAGACTCCCACTCAACTTGAGATTAGCTCAAAAAACCCTACCCAACAACTAGGATCAAAAGTTGATCAGGCTCTAATACCACTTGTAAGGAAAATCATGTGCGAAAATAGCTTCCTACACTAATCTCTTAAGGAAAGTATGGTGTAAATCCTATTAAAATCTTCTACACTTATAGATTCAATATCATGTAAACAACAATATTGCAGCCAACCATGCATACAAAAAATAGACAAAGAAAGAAACACATAACACAAAGATTTTTCGGTGGGGAAAAACCTTTCGGTAAAACAACCCAACCCCTCCAAAACTTGCACAATGTATTATCTTCAACACAAGGTTACAACACACTTGTAATGAAGGTTTAACAACAACAATAGAAGACTCCAACAACACCTCAGTACCTGCACACTCTCTTCTTCCTCTCTCTTGCATTTACAACATGCAATACTTCTTTTATGAACATCTTAAGACCCAAAAAAATGCCCACAAAGGAGTTGGGCATTTTTCATGGCTCAACCACAAAGAACCATGCACAAAGCCACATGTACATGCAATACCAAGAAAATGGCATCCATCCCTTGAATAGGCAATGACAACTTGTCATAGAATCTGCCAAAAATAGTGGTCACAAGAGAAGTGTAAGGGAATCTATCATACCAACCTATTTTTGGCATATTCTCTTACACACACCAACCACTCATTTTTGGCCACCCAAATAGGCCCCATGTCATAAGATGCTCTTACACCTATCATAGTTCATTCCTTAAATAGGTCTTATGCATCATAGGAATCCATCATAACCATTTCAGCCATGATCTCCTTCACACACTTCAAGATGCCGACACATGTAAGTGATCAACATGCTAACTAGACATGTACACTCACATTTACATATTATTTGCAAAAATACATTTTACAAAAAAAAAAAAGAATAGGTATTATCCAAGGTTGAGACACCTTATTCCTAACATTCTCCCACTTGTCGAACACCTTGTAAGAGCAATAGGAACATAATAGGAATTAACTGCTATAGGCCAAAAGGCCCATAGACTCCAGACACCATCTGAACTTCTTAGTGCCCACTGGTTTCGTTAATGCATCTGCAACATTCTTCATAGTATCTACCTACTCCAAATTTACCTTTCCATCTTCCACCATATCTCTCATAAAGTGAAACTACACATCAATGTGCTTCGTTCTAGTATAGAAAGGTGGATTCTTTGCAAGGCAAATAGCACTCTGACTGTCACACCAAATAGTAATCTATTCTGCATCAACACCAACATCAAAACACAATCTCTTAAGCCAAATGGCTTCCTTACAAGCATGAGTAGCAGCCATGTACTTAGCTTCTGTAGTGGACAAAGAACTTGTAGGCTGTCTCTTGCTCATCCAACTGATGGCACCACCAAACATAGTGAACACATAAGCACTAGTGGATCTCTTGCAGTCAATATCACCTGCCCAATCTGAATCCACAAACCCATGAATACAAATTGAATGTGGAGATCCAAAAGAGTTACCATGATAACATATGGAGTAATCTGATGTACCCCTCAAATATCTGAATACTTTCTTAACTACATCCCAATGTACCCATCTAGGATTAGCCATAAACCAACTCCGAACTGACACTGCTTGGGTAATGTCTAGTCTAGTACAAACCATAGCATACATAAGACTACCAACTGCACTAGCATAAGGTACTCTACTCATGTCCTCCATCTCACTAGGAGATTTTGGACAATTATCTATAGATAACTTTGTTCCCACAAAAATAGGAACACATAGTGGTCTACAATCTGCCATGTTGAACCTGTCCAACACACACTTCACATACTTACTCTAACTCAACCAAAGTTTTTAGTTAGACCTGTCTCTACTGATTTCCATACCCAAGATGTACCTCTCTGCCCCAAGATCTTTCATCTCAAATTGTTCTAACAACTAAGATTTAAAATTAGAAATCATACCCTTACCCTTCCCAAATAGGAACATATCATCAACATATAATGCAACAATAAGAAGGTAGTCATTTTCAACTCTAAAATAAATACAATGATCTAATTTTGATCTTACAAATGCAATTGACAACACAAAGGCATCAAATTTAAGGTACCACATCCCAAGAGATTGCTTCAAACCATATAGAGATTTCTTTAATCTACAAACTAAGGATTCTTCACCTTTAACAATGTAGTGCTTAGGCTATGACATATAAATCTCTTCCTCCAAATCACCATGAAGGAAAGTTGTCTTCACATCCATCTATTCTATCTCTAAATCATATGATGCAGCAAGAGATAACAAAAATCTAAAGGATGTCAACTTTGCAATAGGAGAGAATATTTCACCATAATCTATTCCCTCTACCTATGAATACCCCTTTGCAACCAATCTAGCTTTATACCTTTCAACACTACCATCTGCACATAATTTCTTCTTGAACACCCATTTACAACCAACAGATTTTCTCCCTTTAGGCAAAGGTACAAGGTCCCAAGTTTTTTTTTTCTCTAATGAATCCATCTCATCATCCATAGCCTCAATCCAAGAACATACATCTTCCATGCCCAAAGCCTCTTTCACAGATCTAGGCTCATCAGTGTTAGTAATCAAAGAAAAATCACAACTAGAATCTAACATAGAATAACCAAACCTTTCTGGTTGCTTTCTTTCTCTCATGGATCTGCTCAAGGGCTAAGGTTGAGGTTGTTCTTCTTCTTCTTCTAAACTATCAAAGCTGCTAGAGCTCTCCTCATCATTAGACCCAACATAATCTCTCTATTCAGTCTTCTTAGGGGTAGGAGGTAACTGAACAACATCTTTTTCCTTTTCTTTTTCATCAAGTTGTAGCACAACAGGAGAAGATGTTAGCTCTCTAAAAATAACATTTCTACTATACAACACCTTACTAGTCACAGGATCCCAAAGCTTGTATCCTTTCACACCAACACTGTACTCGATGAAAATACATTTAACAACTTTATTTTCCAACTTAGATCTTTTCTCCTTTGGAACATGTCCATAAGCTTCACAACCAAAAACACGAAGATGTCTAATTGAAGGCTTCTTACTAGACCACACGTCCATGGGTGTCTTACCAACAAGGGCTGATGTAGGAGGTCTGTTAACTAGATAGCAAGGAGTGGACATAGCTTCGGCCCAAAACCTTTGTTCTAAACTAGCTCCACTAAGCATACTCCTAGCCTTCTCCATCAATGTCCTGTTCATTCTCTCTACAACTCTATTTTTCTATGGGGTATAAGGAGTTGTCTTATGCCTCTTAAAACTTTGTTCTTTATAGAAATATTCAAACTCTGCTGAGCAAAACTCACCACCATTGTCAGTTCTCACACACTTAATCTTCTTACTAGTCTGATTCTCTAAAAGGGCTTTAAATTCCTTAAATCGACTAAAGACTTGTGTCATACTTTTAAGGAAATAAATCCATGTCCTTCTACTATAATCATCTATGAAAGATAAAAAAAATAAAGACTTGGAGATTGAAGGAACTTTTACAGGACCAAATACATTAGAATGAATAAGATCCAAAACATCAGAAGATTTTTGAGAACTAGAGTAAAACTGAACATGATTTTGTTTACCATAGACATAGTGTTCACAGAAGTCAAACTTGAGATTGCAATCATTTAACCCCTCAATGATATTTTTATTTTTTAGAGTTCTGAGACCCTTTTCACCAATGTGACCAAATCTCAAATGCCACAACATTGTCTTTTATGCAGGAAGCTTTCCTTCCAAAGTGTTTGCATTGCCATTGAAACCAATATCCATAGAATTCTTCACTGCTCATTCAGATGGTGAGGATGAAGAACTATTACATAGAGGAATACATGCATCTAGCTGAAATAAGGTACCTCTCCTAGTACCCCTAGCAAGCACTAACGATCCTCTCATCATCTTGCATCCTTCTTTCTAAAAAAAAACTTGCACACCTACATTGTTTAACATACTTACAGATAATAGGTTTCGTGCCAAACCTAGAATGTGCATAACTCCATTGATTCCCTTTACTCGTCCATCAGGAAATTTGATAGTGACCCTTTCATGTCCAACTATCTTTAGGTGAGAATCATCACCCAAGTACACCTTTCCACCATCGAGCTTTTCATATTTTGAGAACCAGTTTTGATGAGAGGTCATGTGAAAAGATGCACCCAAGTCAACCAACCACACATCATTGGATGCATGGGCTGCCAAAGCTACGATAAATGCATCACCATCTTCTTGAGATCTTTCTGAAGCTGAATCTTAACCTTTCTTCTTCTTCTTCGACACTTTGCAATCTTTACGAAAGTGCCTAAGTTTATCACAGTTCCAGCATTTTTCCTTGGACTTATTGGAAGTCTTTGACTTCCCATAGGATTTCGATCTACCCTTATTTTTAGACTTATTGTCATTTTTCTTCCCTCTTTCTGTGGATCTCCCACAAATAGCAAGGGCTTCTTTTTCTGAAACAGAAGCCTTTCTCTACATCTCCTCTGATAGCAGTGAAGACACCACATCATCCATTTTGAAAATGACTAATGTGCTTTCGAGAGCCATCACAAGATGGTCCCATGAATCTGGTAAAGAACACAAAAGTGTGTAGCAACGATCCTCCTCCTCTAACTTGACACTAGGTGATGTCAACTATGCAGCCAATAGATTAAATGCATTTAAATGATCTATTAAGGATCCACCTTCCTCCATTCACAAAGAATGCAACTTCTTCCTCAAGAACAACTTGTTAACCAAAGATTTGGCCTGATAAACGGCCCCAAGTCTTTCCCACAAACAATATGAGGTTCTCTCATCTAGAACATTCAGAAGGACTATATTGGTTAAACAGAGTCTTATGAGACCCTTAGCTTTATGGTCTTTGATATCCCAATCTACTTGAGTTATAGTTGTTGGTCTTGTAGCATTTGAAGTCAGTTCCCATAGGTCATGATCTTCCAACATGTCTTCCATCTTGAGTTTCCACAACTCAAAATTAGTGCCATTAAATTTCTCCACCTCCATTCTTCCATATGATGAACTCGCCATCTCAATCTACAAATAAGATTTAGGATACTCTGCACAAGACTCCCACTCAACATGAGATTAGCTCAAAAAACCCTACCCAACAACTAGGATCAAAAGTTGATCAGGCTCTGATACCACTTGTAAGGAGACTCAGGTACGAAAACAACTTCCTACACTAATCTCTTAAGGAAAGTATGGTGCAAATCATATTAAAATCTTCTACATTTATAGATTCAATATCATGTAAACAACAATATTGCAACCAACCATGCATACAAAAAATAGATAGAGAAAGAAACACATGACACAAAGATTTTCCGGTGGGGGAAAACCTTTTGGTAAAACAACCCCACCCCTCCAAAACTTGCACAATGTATTATCTTCAACACAAGGTTACAATACACTTGCAATGCAAGTTTAATAGAAACAATAGAAGACTCTAGCAGCACCTTAGTACCTGCACACTCTCCTCTTCCTCTCTCTTACATTTACAACATGCAATACTACTTTTATGAACATCTTAGGACCCAACAAAATGCCCACAAAGCAGTTGGGCATTTTTCATGGCTCAACCACAAAGAACCATGTACCATGCCACATGTACATGAAATACCAAGAAAAGAGCGTCCATCCCTTGAATAGGAAATGCTAGCTTGTCATAGAATCTGCCAAAACTAGCAGTCACAAGAGAAGTGTAAAGGAATCCATCATACCAACTTATTTTTGGCATATTCTCTTACACACACCAACCACTCATTATTGGGCACCCAAATAGGCCCCATTTCATAATATTCTCTTACACCTCTCATAGCTCATTCCTTAAATAGCTCTTAGGCATCATAGGAATCTGTCATAACCATTTCAGCCATGATCTCCTTCACACACTTCAAGATATCGACACATGTAAGTGATCAACATGCCAACTAGACATGTACACTCACATTTACATATTATTTGCAAACATACATTTTACAAAACAAATAATAAGAATAGGAATTATCCAAGGTTGAGACACCTTATTCCTAACAATTAGTAGTTTAAAATGTTTTGGATGATTCTCCTATTCAAATAGAGCCCCAAAACATAGAAACACATAAAGTTGAGTTTGTCAAAGAGACATTGCAAGAGAATCTAGAAATGGGTAATCCAATTCCTACTACTATTCCAAAAGAAGCACCCAACAATGAGCAACCTACCATGCCATCAGTTTCTGAATATTCCAATTTCTCCCTTATAACTTATAAATCTTCTTGGTATAGCCAATATTTTGAACAAGTTTCCAGAAAATAAAAGATGAAATCTAAAACTTGATAATGCTCATCATCAACAATTCAGTCAATATTGTTTGGTCTATATAATCATTTTATTTTTTAGAAATTCTTGTAGAAACAAGAGATAGACTAGATGCAAAAGGCAATATTTGACAAAGCTAAAGAAATTAAATAATTAAAAGAGCAACTAGAAAAGCAGAAGCAACAAATGAATAAGGCTTTGAAGCTAGTTGATTAGGCTATAGCCTGTAGACCACCCCCAAGAGTGTATGCTATATGTTTAAAAGAACAATTTATGTTGTTCCAATTGATGATGACAATAAGAAACATTTATTGTGATTTTAGGAATGCTCAAGAATTTTATAATTTTTATCAAACTTTTCCTTCATGGAAAAAGAACTTGTTGTGTGAGCTCTATTTACATAATTTCATAATTCCACAAGAAACAGAGTGGAATCCCTTGCTCTACATAGGGGATGTTCATTTAAGAGCTCTAATATCATGGATACATAATGAAACCAATTATGATAGACAATTGGATGCTTATAGAGAACTCAAAAAATCTAAGCCACTGCCACTTTAGGCTAAATCCCATAAGCCTTATGACCTCTTGAGGTATTGGTTCAAATTAACTTGTGGAAGGCCAAAATGGGAAATCAGAGAGAAAGTGTTTGAAGAAAGGGAAAAATTTTATAGAGAGTATCAGATGCTTCCTAATTTGACACAATAGAGAGCAATTGCAGGGATTAGAAATAGGTGGAGTCAATTTCCAGAATCTTTCAGGAAGTCTAAACCACACAACCCTATTAATTTTGAGGAAGCTATGAATAGAATGCCTAAATACATGTAATTGGGAAGGAAAATAAGGAAAGAGTTATGGACGCCACTAACCTTCCAACCTCATACCCTTCTCTAGCCCATGAATGAAATTAGTTCTACCAAGTTAGATCCATTAATTGAAGAACACTTGGGTGAGCATTGGAGATGATCAAGAGGATACTTCTACACCTTCATAAGTGGGAAACAAGGAAAGACAATAGTGGGAGATTGTAGAACAATGGAAAAGAAGTACAATGCTTGAGGACAAGCATTAACATAGTGGGGGGTAGATGCTGAGACAAATTAATGTCTCAAATTTGATATAGTTTTTATATAGTCTGAACTTACTCTTTGAGCCACGAAAAACATTTCCAAATACTTGTTTTAAATGTTTTATGTTCAATGCAGCCACAACCTATTAAACCTATGGATAATGGATATGTCATACTTTGCCTAATATTATATATAAAGTGCAATATTTCATATAAATGTTTTAAGCTATGTTTTAATATTTCAATGAGAGTAGAAATGTTGTTGTATATATTCCAATGTTTCTAAGTTTCAAGAAAAGAGAAAGTGTTGCAAAGAGTGGCAAACACTGCATTACAAAAGGAGTAATGAAGACTGGTCATGGCATAAGAAGTGCAGATCAATTTTGGTTGATAAGATGCATCTATGAAAGGAGTTATTCTAGAGAGCTTACTTGATTACATTATCTTTGGGCCATTATTTTGTTACTCAATCAAAGTTCTAAAGTCATGGTTGACATCCTTCCCTTTTTCTACTGACGATGTTTTCTTACGAGTTTTATGTTATGTTTTTTTGTAATAATTTCCAATCCTCTATATATATAGAAATTTAGAGTTAATGAGGTTGATTCAAAGATTTTGAAGTTGTTTCCTCTCATCCTTACAAATTGTTCAGTCATGTAACAAAAGTAGAATTATAATGAGAAAGTGATTTTGGATTATCTATTGTGTTCTTAGTTAGTTGAAGCCAACCAAGGGGGCACACTTGGGAGGTGGAATAGATTTAGGTAGAGTAGATTTGTTTCTTTTAATATCCTATTTAAGATAGATTCATTGTATTAATCCTGCAGCATAGTTACTATGAAATTTCCTCCAACACTTGTGGAAAATTGAACCATAGTGAACATTTGAATTGTTAACTAGTTTAGAATTTACTTTTCTATAATTTCTATAGTTATCTATTGATAATCCAAGTATGCTTATTATTCTACATCAGTCATATAAGTTCCTTTCATGTATTTTACTTTCTTGTAGGATAGGTGTTAGGACTCTTTAAGGAACTTGGTGCATATACCATGCTGACTCATTTCAAGTCCTACATCCCTGGGTTGACTATTCAAATGTATATTCATAGTAGAATGGATAGTTCTCAAGATGGATACAGTACCCCTTATTAGAGGAATAGTAGTGTGATTATATTGATCTATTATGGAAACCTGCAATAGGGTAACCTATGAACGCTTTCGATGTATTTCATGACTACATATGTCCCTAGGGGTCCTAGGTGTTGGTAGTAGGCCAACATCCCTCACAGGATTCGTAACATGGCTTAACTATCTCTTGTGGTTCTATAAGACTATTGGTTGTAGGTCAATATTTTGGTGTAATGACAACCTTGTCCTTTCTAACAATTGGTATCAGAGCTTGGTCATAGGTTTGAATCCTACTCGCCACAATGAGTAATGCTAGGAGGGGGATTGTTGGTAGTGGGTTAATTTCCCTTGTAGGATTCATGACATGGCTTAATTACCTATATTGGTTCTATAAGACTATTAGTTGTATTGGGCATTAACAGGTCGATCTTTTGGTATAATGACAACCCTATCCTTTCTAACACCAGGAGTCATAGGGACCTATTTCATTTGATGGAATGGGTTGAAAGGGGTCATTGGTTATCCTATGACCCCTTTCAACACATTTCATGACAACATATGTCCTGAGGGGTCCCAGGACCCCTAGGGAACAATTTGGTTTGTTCAAATGCATCAAAAGGGGTCATAGGATAACTTGATATTTTATTTTATGACAAAATATGTGTCTAGGGGTCCTAGGACCCCTAGGGACCTCTTTGGTTTGAATGAATGCAATGAAAGGGGTTAGAAGATAACCTATTTAAACCCTTTCAACATATTTCATGACAACATATGTCCCTAGGGACCTATTTGGTTTGATCGAATGGTTTGAAAGGGTTGATAGGATAATCTGTGACCCCTTTCAACACATTTCATGACATCATATGTCACTAGGGTTCCTAGGACCCATAGCAAGCTATTTGGTTCATTGGAATGCATCAAAAGGGGTCATAGGATAACCTATGACCCCTTTTAATGAATTTCATGACAAGATATGTCCCTAGTGGTCCTAGGATCCCTAACGACCTATTTGGTTCAATTGAATGGGTTGAGAGAGGCCCTTTTGATATATTTCATGACAATATTATATTTAATAATAATACAATACTATATATTTTAATATAATAATAATATATTACTAGATTATATAACAATATTAATCTCATAGATAACTATATTATATATTTAATAATAATAATCATAATCATATATATTAACAATAGTTAATAATAGTAATGCCCACACTTTCCAAATTTTTCTTTCCCTCCAATATTTGGGCTATGAATGTTTGAAACAATTTTGGCCACCACTTTTTAGGTTCCCAATCTAGTATCAAGTACCCTATTAGGCTAGGTATTTGCCAAACCTATTTGGTCAACTCGAAAAACATGTTTGAGACAGGTTTCATTGACATTTAGACTTTGAGTAGCCATCTAGCAATATTATTTTCATCAAAATTCAATGAAACAAAAAGGATTTTTTATAACACTCTCAAGATTCCATCGATATAATTGCTGTCAAATTCTGAGTTTGATAAGTATTTATTAGTTAATTTTTAATTAAGATGTCTATAAAGCGCTAATTGACATACTAATTGAAAAATAGCAATAACTTTCAAATGATATAACATTTTTGAAATCCAAAAGTTGTGTCACATTTTATACTTCACCTAGTATAAGAAAAAAAAAAAATTTAATTTGGTAAAGTTTTTAATTAGTTACTGTGGTTAGACATAGGATTTTTTTATTCTAGAAAAGTTATTTTAGAAAATTCATATTTAGTTATTTATTTAGAATAAAAATACTCAAAAATATGTGTCACATCTAGCCATGAGTCTACTTTTTAAATCTATAATTATACTAAAAAATATTATCATTTGATTTCGATTAAGGTGGTCAGACATACGCCTACTTTTTATTTTTGCCTTGAAATTTTTTAGTACTACATTCAAATCCAAAATTTTGACAGATCAAATTATTTTTTCTCCAAATAAGGCCTAGTAGTTTAGAAATTCCATTCAATTTCCTACAAATTATTTTCTTACAACTTGTTGATATAAATCTCATAACTACTTTAAAATTACATGTTAAGTTAACATAACCCTAATTTGTTGGGTTTTCACTCCTAGTTAAGGCCATAGTTTGGTTGACCATGGTCCTGCACATAGCCAACTACAAATGATAACCTTTATTAACCAACTATCTAACACTCAACAAATTATACTTTAATCCATCAACAAAATAAACATAATCAGTGTTAGTCTTTCCATCAAGAGCAATAGATCATATCCCTATGATGTGATAGGCTACATTGTTACCAACTCTAACAATTCCTCCATCATGATTTATGAACTTAACAAACATGTTCATGTCACTAGTCATGTGATGTGAACATCCACTATCTATAATCCAATCAAATTACTTTTCAACTTTTGAAACTATGGCCTTCCCTTCTCTAATTTGTTTTTCAATATTTTCTTCTTTTATAGCCACAAATCCTAATGCATAATCACTTTCAATATAAACTCTTTCCTTAGATTCATCATCTTCATTTAAATACAAACAATCTCTAGGTCTTCAAGGTTTAAAATTTCTCTTATACATTTTCTCTCTTTTAGGACACTTAGAAGGAAAATGACCAAATTCATTACAAGTCTAACATTTAAATTTTTTCTTATCATTTGGTTCTCTTCTCATAGGGTTATTCCTTCTTCAATATTCCTATCTTCTTTAGATTTGGATCTATTGTTGCTAGCATATTATCCATTTGTGCTTGTACTTCTCATAAAATAGGGGTGAACACTCAATGCACTCAAAGTCGTCTTTGCTCTAGTCAATTCTCTAGATTGCACAAACTTGATTCTACTACTTCTAGTCTTCCAAGAAAAGTTTCCTTGGTGAACTTCTCAATGCAGGGTATTAGAAGTTCAATCATCTATGCTACTTGCTTGAATGGTAGAGTTCAGATTCTTAAAATTTTCCATACAATCTCATCTTCCTCTTTAGATCCTTCACAAGACTTTATTCCTACAACAATCTTAGATATTCTACTGGAATATAGCTTCTAAGTGATTCATCTTCCATTATTTTAGCATCTTGAAAAAAACATATCTAAGTCTATAGTCATACTCTCTTAGCATCCTTATCTCCTTCAAAAGTAGATTCTGAAGCTTTCCAAGTCTTATGAGATGTCTCTAGAGATTTTACCTAGCTATATTCATTTTTGGGAAGAGATGACAATAATTCTTCTTTGACTCTCATGTTGCACATAAAAAAATCTCTTTTAGCTTCACTATATTCCTCAAACTTTCTTTCCTCCATAATAGCATCATTAGTCTTTGTAAAAATCCAATATCTATGACCCATACATAGCAAATGAATCTTCATCTTTTTCTTCTAGTTGTCATAGTTAGCTCCATCAATTTAGGATTGTCTTTTTTGAGGTGACTTGTCATTGATCTCCCAAAGTTGTTAAGATTTATCTTCAAGGACCTAATACTCTAATATAAATTGTTAACAAGTAAAGTCCACCAATATAACTAAGAGGGGGCAAGGGTGTGAATCAATTATATAACTATTATAATATTTATCAACCTTATTAATCCTTATGCATGTGACCAATATAGTCAACAACCATAATAAGATACTCATACACAATAATACCATATATGTTAACTATGGAAACCATTGATTAGAGGGAAAACACTAGTGGGGATGGTACCCACAAAATGATGTACTAATTTATATGTTTCTTGTTAGAGGATGGACCCTAGACATAGGATTAAATAAATACATTCAGTACATATCAATCCTTGTTAGGAGATTCCAACACTATTAGGAGTTGTGTCAACCCTAGTTACAAGTTGTAGAAGGAAGATGGACTCACTCTCCAAACATCTTTAGGGGTAAGATCACTAAACTCACTATCCAACTGATCTCCATATTATTCCTTGTAGAATAATAGAAATGAATTATACTTTTACTTCCTCTTCCTCTATCCTATCAACTAGACTACTCTTCTTCTACTGATCTTAATATTAGATCACCAATTTGGCATCCAATAATCCCTTGGATTACTTACTCACATTTTACATATTACACTTAAATTCTATACACCACAAAAAGGAAAACAACCTTCCTTTATACAATATCCTTAAAATAATTCCTTAAGTCAGCCTTGAGGCTTTCCCAATTAACTATAAGAGGATCACATTAAGATAATTAATTATTTTACAACAACACAAAATGGTCAACTCATAGTCTTTATAATTTCTCACATGTGCAACCTCAAGCCTTACGCAATCACTAACACCATCACTAGATTATCTAGTATCACTATCTAAATTCACATGTCACTATTCTATCTCTATTAGGAGATACAACCCAAACATAAAAAAAAATGCTTCTAAGTAAGGTACATTGTCTCCTTACAGTTCTCTATGAATAAACCATATCTTTTGCATATATTTGACTTTCCTAATGCGTAGTTAACCATGTCATCAAGACATAGTGTATAATATGTCCTTAACCACTCTTCACCTAATCTTCAATACTTTGGTTATATGACCTCATTATTTGTCTTCTACTCTTCCAGTCTTCATAGAAACACTGCTATGTTGACATCAATCAAAAATGCAGTCATGAATGCAACATGTTAATCATACTAAAAATCCCCCACATGCTCTAGCAATGATTAAGATACTCCTCCAAAGGTATACCATCAGCATTCATGCTAACAATTCTAACCTAAGATTTTAGAATATCCAAAAATATTTTGTTGAACTTATATTTCATTGGTCAAGAAATAGCTTTTTTAAATATAGAAATTGAAAAAATATCAAAAAAAATAAAAATCCTGTTACAAAAAAAAAAGTTCTTTAGAAATTCAAAATAAAAATAAAATGACTACTTAACATTAGAAATATTGTTTAATATCCCTAAATGCACCATTCTCAAGAGAAAAAAGATGATTTAAAATGCAATGAAAACATAAGTCTCCACTTACAAAGGCTAGACTAATTAATGTTAGTAGCTTTGCACAATTTATATAATGATTTCTTTTATTATTAGTTTTGAACTTGTTTATGCATAAATTTTTGAGACAAATTTTTGGATCACACTCTATTAACTATCCTCAAGACATAAGAGAGTTCAAGGATGAAAAATATCCTTGAGCTCTTTTACATCTTGTTGATGGTTCATAGAGTATGACTTGAAATGTTGATTCTAAAATTTGTACACAATGAATATTCAAAAAATAAGAAATAGATAGATAGATGTTTATGTTAACATTATATTAAGTATTTAGAAATTGTTTGAGCTCAAATTTAGGTCTGACAACATGGTTCACTAGTATAATAAACTTTTGAAATGGATTTTGAATTGGTTTGTTGAAAATATTTGTGTGTGTTTTTATATATGAATGTAACTATATTTTTATGTGTGGAGAGAGAAGGGAAATTCATTGACATTGAGATGTAATAAAATATTGAGGGTGGAATTAACTCTTTCTCTATCTCACTTCTACTAGCACTTTGATGAGTTAGGATGATTAGGACATATTAATGAAAAAGAATAATTTGGAAGTTTTAAGTGAAATGATATGTAAGATAAAATAATTCATATAAATAAAGCATAATATTAGAGAAAAATATTTTAATGTATTAGTAACATAAGAGATATAAATGTGGATCAACCACTATGCTCTACAATGTCACTACCACAAACACACACACGAGTTGAGAACAAAAGGTACATGTAAGAAACTCATGTGGTGCACTTTTATCCTATATGGATAAAATATGAAAGAAAAGGCACTGAATCAAGACATTAAAAAACATAAGATAACTAAAATCATATCTATAGTAGTGAGTAGAACATGTGTTTATAGTAAAGAAATGTCTAAAAATAAAGGATGGTTGGAAACAATGTCATCACACTAGAAAAGGTTAATAAAGATGGTTAGTTTCTCCAATTTCACTTCATTTTTGTATGAAACTTGCATGGATCAAAAAATTTAAAAAAATTGAGTAGCTTGTTTTGAGACTTAACCAATTGAAGTCCATATTTTGGTGTTTCCCCATCCATAGAAGATAGATCAATGAGATAAATGGTGATAGATAACTCCAAGATAATAAACAATGATAATAAAAATAAAATTATTACATGACTAAAACAAATAAAATATTATATAATGAGAAAAAAAACAAGAATTGAACTAGAAACTCCTCTTCAAAGCTATAAAGCTAGAGCTTGATGGATTCAATGCAATGTAACATTCGTGATGAAATAAATATTTTGTAACAAACAAGAAGTCTATATGATATATTTCATAAGATAATAATGATTTCAAGGGTGTTTTAAAGAAAAAATGACGGTGTCCAAGAAATGAAGTGAGACAAAATGAGTTTCAAACTAATATTTTAAGTTTTCTAGATAATTTTGTGATGTAATCTAGTATCAAGGAGTTCCAAGAAATTTTGCATCACCCAAAAATATTTACTTCCATGTTCGTGTATATTAAGTTCCATTTGAGAAGATTTTTTTAGAAAATAGTCCAGTGGGTCATAATCTCAAGGGATCCTTATGGTATGATTTAGATGTGATAGAGATCCTATGTCTACCTTCATAGCTCAATCTAATATTTCTAGGATAGAAAGTTATCATATGATTGGTCTAGTACAATATTCAGTTTGCTCTTCTAGTAGCCAAGATGGTAATATTCATCTTGTGGTGGAGATTTACATTATACATTTCCTAATAGTGCATTATTCTATGTTGTTATAGATGTAGAATACCTTTTTGTATTCTCACACATCTTTATATATCAAATTGGGGTTTGTCCTTATGGATTCTATTCTTGACCTATATGTTTGCAAAATATTTCATTATCTTAGGGATTATTGATCATACAAGTTAATTTTTTGTTAGCAATCTTGTATATAAACTTAGGGTACTAGTTCTTATTGAGGGGTCCACTTTGTAAGTACCTAGCAGGAATATTATCCTAGAGATCTATTACTAGAGATTAGAAATAAGGACTTTTAATGAGGCATGTCTATTGAATATCACTAATCAATACTTGTAGCCAACATAATGATAATGGAAGATCATCTTTTCTTGTTTGTTGGTGTCTTCCACTACTTTTTTAAATTTCATTTCAACCTACTATAGTGGGATTCCTATTGCAAGAAAAGACTCATCTATTAGTTCCCAATACAACCACTCAAACTTTAGTACATAGGAGATAGTTAATCCCTTGTCATTAATATAAAGAGGAGTGCTAAACATATTTCCAATGATTTCCCCCTTAGCATTACCTAAGGGTATAGGGATTCAAACTTGTGACCAAGCTCTGATGTGACTTGTTAGAGTGGGTTTTTTGTTGTACAAGACGATTGATATATTAGTGCCTAATATAAGCACTAAAATTCTAATACACAAGAGGTGGTAAAACCATTATCACAAAACTTGAGGGGAGTGCTAAATATTTTTCCAACATCACTATAGTCTTTCTAGCTACAAAGTTGAAGATCTCCTTTTTGTATATCTCTATTCTTGATTATGTCAAATGGTATTAGTTTATAGTTATGATTCCTATGATTGAAGATCTAAGTTCCTAAGCTTGTAAAGTTATAGATTTTTTATTTGTGGAGTGGTAAAACCAATGATCCCACCTACATCAATAAAGACCTTGCACAATGTAGTTTGAGATACGATTTCTTGTTAATATTGCATGATGATGAAATGTTAGTAATATGATTGATTGGATAAATATCTCAAGCTTGTGAATCTTACAAATACTTTTTGTGGGGTTGTATAAGGTAGATCAAATGGAAAGTTGAAAATGAATACAAAAAAGGTGTTGGAATATTTGGGAAAGGTAGGATGTTGAGATGCGGGGTGAATCTATATCCTTTGAATCTTTTTTATTTCAAATAATGTATTTCCTTTCTTATAACTTGTCAACATTTTCATCCATGAACATAATTTCATAAACTAAAATGTATATAAAATCATCTAATCCAATCCATGATAAGCACATAAACATAAACCATTAACACATGCAACACATTGGCACATTGATTTGGTCCCATAGAAGCCCTTGGGTAGAGGGAAAATTGTGGTGGATATGATAGCTACAAATCCATCACCACTACAACAAGAGGTTTCCTTTTATGGCTTATAATGGTGTCACTTTTGGTCACTTACTTTGTTACGAGTAATACAATAGGATCTATTAGAATCTACCTTTCTCAAGGAAATGCAATATTTAAAAAATGTCACTCAATTAAGAGATTTACAATAAAGACTATTAGGTATACCTTGTAAAAGGATTTAACTGCTACAATGGTGAGAAAGTAATAGTGGCTTGATCTAAATGATATACAACTTATCTTACTAAATAAAACCTCTATTCTTCTCATTAACCTTATATCACCTCCAATGATAGATATGTCTAATCATTCATTCTCTTTGCTACTTATTGGTAGTTCTTTTATATAGTAGTGCTTCCACTCATTCATTCCATCAACATAACCCTTCTCTTCATATTTCAAGAAATTTGTCATAGAAAAAACAACATTAAACTCTTATACATAGGTTCTATTATCTCTAAAAGTTGCACCTAGATTGAAAACTACAATTCTAGGATTTAGTTACTTTGAGTACATAGAAACACTCCTAGGTAGTGGGAAGTACCAAGGTTAGGAGTGAATCTCTAGGTTATGGGCTGAATCCTTACAATATTTCACCTATTTACTTCTTAATATAGGAAAAATTAAGCTTGACAGGGAAAGGGATAGAAAGATTGCTTGAAAGTAAATGCTAAAAGGTAAACTAAGGTGATACACTAAGATTTAGGATGAAAGTATTGCTGGCCTAACACAATGAAACACTTCTAAATAGTTAAGATAAGCACAATATTGACCTTAAACCTTTCATACATAAATGTTTCACAAGAAGGATATTTTCAAAGAAGATTCTAAAGGGAATGATGACATTCACAATTCCACAAAACTTGAAATAAAGAAGAACATCATGACTTAAAACCTGTATGAATACTCCAAATTTCTCTTACAAATAAAGACTAAGAAATAGAACTCAAGGATTACTAGTGAATCACAAAAGTTATATTAGATTGGTGCTTTAAATGGAAAAATGAGACACAAGAAGAGCTCTTGAACTGTTCCTTTATTTATATTTCAAAGGTAGTTTTATAGAATTCATCAAGACTGATTGCAAAGTAAAGTAATCTACAAAGATAGCATGAAGGATTCTTATGAAATCTCAACAGAACTATTTGTCATAAAACTTAAAAATATCCAACCCCTTTTTCACATCTTGGAAATCCCTATATAGAGAAAGATTGCAACAAGCCTTAGATGTGTGAGCACATGTCAAAAATTATTGGAAGAATGAAAGATATTTTAGAAAGTTACATTCTACATTTGCACTCTACCCCCTCTGCACTTGAGTAAAACTAGGGAGATGATCATGAAGTTTTCCAAGTGGTACCTATTGCAAGAAGACCCTTACCTCATTTTTCCTTTTGTTGCCTTTAATTATATCTTTCACATTGGTTATTCCACCAAACTGATTTTGTCTAATTTCTGCCATATCCTTACTTCAACTAAATATCCAATCTCCATGAAAACTCTACTACTCAAGCCACCAAAAATTCCTCCATTTGGTGCCAACTTGTGTCTCACTCCACTTTTTTTCTTTATATCAATATTTTTGCCACCCTAGGGTCAAAACTTAGCTAACTACCAAATGGGATGATATGTCATTATTTAATAGTTTGGACTCACCACCTCTTTGCATCCTCACAACTATATTTCCATTATGACTAAGTTGACTCACCAAGACCTCAAATTTTCTTGAAAGTGGGCCATCTACACCACATGTCTCCCTCTTGTTATGTCACTATGGCTAACCTTCATGCTTCTTTGGTTGGTGACATAATGATAGCCCTCAATCAACTGAGATCTAACAATAGAAACTAACAACTACATCATAACTATGCTAAGCCTAGTAGGACACATGTAATATTTATGTTATGTCACTTTAGGTACTCGTCATGCATCTTTTGTTAGTGATAAAGTGATAACCATAGATCCCCTTTTAATCTAACAGTCCTAATGTAACACCTTGTTTTCCCTATGCTTATACTCATGGAAAACAAAAAACTTGATAGAGGGAACTTTGTATTGATAGTGACCTATGTCAACTCCCTATGAAGGTTAGTGTAAATCTATCCATGTGTTGCATTGTCATTACATAACTATGGATAAAACCTTGCAACTTTGCAAAGTGACATAACAACATCCATTGATCTTGGGGTGATCGAATGATTGAACAAAACAACTTTTCTTTCCTTGTGCTCATGTTTGTAGTGAATAAGCAACTAATAGTTGTAACACTATTTATGAAAGAAGAATTTTGGCAACTCCTTGCATGGGATGGTCCTACCACCTACTACATGTAAAGCTATTATTATGTGACTATTGATAGCATCCTTGCTTCTCCACAAAGTGACATAAAGATGACCCTTGATCTTCTGAAAGATCAAGGGCCTTTGTGATCTCTCACTTCGTGACATAAAATATAACCTATGGAAGGTTAAAAGGTTCAATCAGGCTAGGTCATTAATATAAGACATAAGGATTCAAAGGTTAGAAAACCTAGGGATATATAAGATAAGACAAGGTCAACATTTTACATATCCCCTCGATGCATGCATGGTATTTAATAAACCAATAGAAGAATGTGAAAGATGGCCACCACCCTAAAGAAAAGACTAGTCAACATTTCTATCCATTTTGCATAGTGGTAAAAAATAGTAATACTTTTGGCAACTTCTACAATATGTCTTCCTACTACACATCAAACCAGTAGCCTTAGAAAATCTATTGGGTACATAGTCAAACTAGATATAAAAATGGATTTCAAAATCAATCACCCATGCTCAATTATATGCATCAAGGTCATGTACGATCATAAAAATGGCAATGAAAGAGCACACTTACACTAGATTGTATGCAAAAACTTTTCTCGCTAGTCTATGAACATAGGAACTTTATTGAAAGAAAAAAAAAAAATAGAAACCAAACAAACATGTGCTAGAAAAACACTTAGGGAAAATGAAAGTAAGAAAGATATATACAAGAAAGAACCATACCAATCATACCTTGAAGAAAAGCTTGAGGTGTATCCTATTCATAGGGATTGACAAAACTTCCCCCTCTACATTTGATAGATGGTAGGCATTATGTTCTTTGCATTCTGAAATCATGAATGTCCTAGTCCACATGTGATCAAACTTGTTATCATGGCCCAGTCTACTTTTTAAAACATCCCAGTGTAGAACCATATCTCCTTTAAAAACTCTAAGCTTGGATTTCTTGTGAAAGACCCTTTTTTTTTGGATTTTTTTGTATTCCATTGTTCACAATTATTTATTCCTCTCTTCTTTCAGCTCTAGTAACTTAGCATACCCTAGTTTCAATGGATAATCTTCTTCAAAAAGTATTAGATTATCAACTAGCTCTAATGAAGGGAACTCTATTGAAATAGGCATCCTAGCTTGTTTTCCATATACTAGAACATAAGGTGAATTGCAAAGAATCCATTTGGGAGTGATTCTATCAAGCCATAAGGATGACCTCAACTTGGAATGCCAATTACATTTGTTGTCTGCTAAAGTCCTTTTCAAAATCCTCAACAAGTTCTTATTTGTACTCTCAGCTAGACTATTGCCTTGAGGGTAATAGTTTTATGAAGTATTGAGATATAATCTATTTTTTAAGGCCCATTCAATTATTTTTGTTCCTACAAATGCCAAGGCATTATTAGATATAATGGATTTAGGAACTCTAGATCTACAAATCAAATCATCATACAAACTCAAAACAAAAGTTTCATTGGCCTCCTTTAGAGCTATTGCCTTTGTCTAGTGCATAAAATAGTTTTTAGTAGTTAGAATAAATTTGTGGCTAGCACTAGAATTTGGATTTATAGGACCCACAAAATCAATAGCCCACTTTATGAATGGTTGGTCAAATAGAATAGGATGTAGAGGTAAGGCAGCCAACCTTTCTTTTCTAGAAAATAATGTACATTGGTAGCATTTTCTTGCATAGGCATGAGCATCCTTAAATAGGTTGGTCCAATAATATCCATCCCTCATGATATTATAGGCTATTGATTTTGGAGAAGAGTGACCTCCTTCATCATGGAATTGCTTCAAGAACTCACTAGTATGGTTATTGTCAATGCAACTAAGGAGGATTCCATTCATATCTTTCCTAAACAAAAGACCATCCACTAATATGTAAGGTACAAATTACAATATGAAATACCTTCACTTGGTTGTATCAAGTAATGGAGGATATTCTCTAGTTTTTTAAAAATGAACCATATCTCGTAGCCAACTTTTTGATTGATCTTGTTGGGGAATATCTTGATTAGCTAGGATAGTTTCTACTATATCATTTGTAGTCTAAGTCTTCTCATTATCTAATTGATCACATAAGCTCTTCCCACTAACAAGCTTTCTTACTTGAAAATCTACATCATACTCCATAACACTAGTTATCCAACCAACCCTTTTCTTGTTAAGGTCTTTTCTTAAAAAGAATTCCTTCACACTAGGATGAGCTACCATAAGATGGATCTTGCTTCTAGACACCAAGTTTCTAAATTTTTTTAGGCTTTTTACCACAATAAGCACATGTTTTTCAATGAAACTAAGTCTTTGCTCATTTCCTTCTAAACCCTTACTGAAGAAAGCAATGGGTCATTCTAAACACTAATCATTGTGTTGAACTAGTACTACAGAAATTATATCCATACTACCATATGCATATGGTGTGAAGTCTTTTGAAAAGTTAGGATTCACCAAAGTAGGAGAAATTTACAATGCTTCTTTTATTTCTTCAAAACTATGTTTGGCCTCTCTTGACCAACTGTAAACAATTTTTTTCTTAAGAATTGAGGTCAATGGCTTAAATAAGTTAGCAATATTTGGGATGAAACATCTAGAAAAGTTGACTCTACCAATGAAACTCTACAATCTCTTTTTATGATGTGGCAAAGGAAACTCCATAATACCTACAACTCTTTTAGGATCAATGGTGATGCCTTTATTAGATACAACATATCCCAATAAATTTCCTTCATGGACAACAAACACATAATTATTTGGATTGAGAGATATGCCAAACTCTCTGCATCTCTCTAAGATTTACCTCAGATGTTCAATGTGATCTACAACATGTTTAGAGAAAAAGTGTGATATCATCTAGATAGATCTGTACAAATTTGTATCTCAAATTATTGAAATTCATTTCTATGGCTTTTTGAAAGGTTACTCATGCATTACACAAGCCAAAAGGCATCCTTTTATATGCCATAGTACCAAAATTTGTGGTGAATATAGTTTTGAATTGGTCTTCCTCCTTAACTAAAACTTGATTATAGCCAAATACCCATCAAGAAGTGAAAACCTCATAGAACCTAAAATATATTGGAGCATCTATTCCATAGATGGCAAGGGATGACAGTCTCTAAAGTAAACACATAATCTCAATTCCTCATTTTTTTTCCTAAAAGGAACCAAATTTGACAACCATTTGGTGTGTTTGATAGGAAATATTATCACACTATCAATGAGCTTAAAAACCTCGTTTTGCATTAAGTGTTCTAGCTTTGGATTTACTGGCCTTTGCTTCTATCTTATAGGTTTAGAATTAGGTTCTAACTCAATAGTATGTTGGGCAAGGCATGGATCAAAACCTTTAAGGTATGCATATCCCCAAGAAAAAACATCATTTAACTCTTGGAAAAGTTGGATGTAAGATTTCCTTTCTTCAATAGGAATTACTTTCTAAAACTTAAATTCTTTCCCTCTGCAATCTCAAGATCTTCATAATGGTGTTGTTGAACCACAAGCTGGTTTTATTCTTCTTGACTTGGTCATTAGGGTTAAAGATAGACTCTAGAGTAACTGACCCCTTGGGTAGTTTGTTGAAACTTAGTTGTAAAATATGATCACCATATTGTTCCTTCACTTCATGTTGATTGAAAGCTGAATACATCTCTTCTTCAAGCAAAAAATTCAAAATTTGTTCATCATTTTCAAAAACTTACCAATTAACATTATTGTTAGGTATAGAGGATTTGACCACAACTTTTATATTCTTTTTTACATCTTCTTTTCTAATATATTCAATCTATGTCAAATAGTGCTCCTACAATAGCTAATTTATTAGCATGTTGATTTAATCTTCTAGGGATAACAACTATGTTAAAAACATCAAAGTCTTCAATTAGATCCCAAATTCTTTGCTTGTAGCTCTTTAATTTGTCATTTTTAGTCATGTGCAACCCTCTCACTTGGTTGGTCGCCAACTCACTATCTCCAAATACTCTTATGCATTTTACACCTCTCACTCTGGCCCAATCCAATCCTTTGACTAGTTGTTCATATTCATCTGTATTTCTTGTGCATACAAAACTAAAATGAAAATTTGCATAATATTTCCCCTTATGAGCTGAGATCAACATTTCTCCCCCACCTAAACCATTCTTTCTCCTAGAGACATCAAAGTATAACTCCCAGACTTCATTTTACTGCTCAACAAGATCAACTATATCTTTGGCTAGGTTTGGCATAACTAGTCCAATCTCTTAGAAGACATAATTTCCTAGACTAGCCTCTTTGATATCTTCAATGGTAACATCATTGGTCTCCTTTTTTGAGATATTTTCTATTTCCCACTCATCTAGAAAAAAATTAGAGATATTATCAACTTGGTTATTTGTCTCTTGGGCAACAAGGTCTTCCTCTTGATCAAGTGCAATACAATTGGCATTGATCACACTGGGTGAAGAAGGTTCAATGTGGTCTTTTGCAATGTGGTCTTTCACATGTAACTTAGACCTAATTTTTACTTTGGTTCTATATCTAGTCCTAAATAACATGTGTGACCAATCTATAGATAAATAGCCTCCTAGCTTGGCCATTAATTCTCTTGACAAACACAGGGCAAAATATAGAGGCAGATCTATCACAAAGATATCTTGGGGAATAGAGAAAGTGGGACATGCATGGAGTGTTGAAATTGCATTCTATATGAGATCCAATGTATTAAAACATGAACCATCTAATTGGACCACACTTTTCTCTAAGGGCTCATACTTTAAACCTAGCTAGTTTGCTAACTTTTTTGGGCATAACAGAGCTTGTGGCCCCATTATCAACCATGCAATTATGAAAAAAATTGTTTTCAATAATAAATGAAATATAAAATGTTGGAGGCTTTATCCTTACCTTGTATTTTATTTCCTTTCTTGTTTCTATGTTGAGTACTAGCTCCTTGATTTGTGAATACAACCCTGCTAGGCTCATTGGGAACTTGATTTGGAATATCTGCTACCAAGGCCTCCTTCAAAAAGTTGGCTTGTCCTAGAAAAGCTAGATAATCCCACATAGACATAGTGATGCTCATTTTTTTCATTTATTCCACAATATTAAATGGCATAGTAGCACACACCTTTTCTTGGACTCTAGGGACAATAGGATGTACTTGTTGTTTTCACTTCTCTTGAGTGCCAACACAAGGATTTCTTTGTTTCTCTTTCTATACCTAAAGTGAGGATGAATCCTTAGTTGACACATCCTTACTTGTACCTATATCACTATCTAGGGTTCTTTTCTTTGATCTAGTGCAGACACCACTTGTGGTATTATCTCTATTCACACCACAATTTCCTTTTCTTGCTAGTTCATGAATGTAGCATCTATAGGAGGAACCTCTAGTTATCTCTCAACATCGACATCAGATGTAAGTTGTGATATAGAATCAACTTGTGTTGGAAATATAAGAGGAGTTACTAAGAAGGGAGGGTTGAATTAGTTACTACTAAAATAAATTCTAGATCCCTTGGATGTTAGAACAAAAATGCAAATTGAAAACTAAATATTGCTGAAGCTCGGTAAACACATACAAAATGTTTTAATTCTATAAGTACTCGATAAATGATTAACATTTAAACTTTAAATGTCATCTACGACTACAATTACTTTAACTTAGTTGCAAACACATAAAAGAAAATATCATGAACACATTTAACAGTACGATTTAACGTGGAAATCCAATTTGGAAAAACCCACCAATTGCAACTAGTTACTGTTTTCACTCTTTTGAAGTGAGCCCTATTCGTAGTCAACCTTGTTAAAGGTTAAAAAATACACTATTAGGTGTGACTCTGTTAGAGGATTTAATCACTCTATTAGGAGTGGCCATGTTAGAGGTCTTTAGACAATTCAATATAACTGCCACCTTGTTAGAGGATTTGTAAATAGGTTTTAAGCTAACTCTGTTAGGAGATTTAGATCACTGCTATAATGGTTAGAGAGTAACAATGAGATGACTTAATTTGAATGCAACTAAATTTTTGATCACAGATCTTTGTTCTAGCTTGTACTTGATCCTTCCTAATTGAATATAGCTTTTTTGCTCCACAAGGATGTTTTTCTTATCCTTCAAATTTTCTTCCTCTTCTCATTATTAAATCTTCAATAACATCTTCATACTTACACATCCACACTTTGAAATCACAACTTGACCTTATACTCATATCTTCCACTTTGTCAAGTCGACTCAAATACAACTTAGAATAATTAATATTCATCACCTCAGTCAACTAGAATCAATAGATAAATCAAATTAAGCTTAATATGCCAAAATAAGAAAATCCTTCATTAGAAAACTCAACTCAGCATAAACTAACACAAAAATGATTTCCTTTGTTAACCAACAAAACCTTGGTTAACACTACAAAATCACAAAAATCCTTTGTAACCCAAGTGAGCTCGATTAGCACTGGTTCCATCCAACTTTCCTTCATTAACTGAGTGAGCTCAGCCAACACTCATCTTTTGCATACTTTCCTTCGACATCTGAGTGAACTTGATAGATACTACCTTCTAAACTAGGCAATCATAAGAACACTCAGTAGACACAGAAAACTATCTTTACTGCCTGAGTGAACTCAGCACATACTAATTGATAATGATATGACATTTGTGTAACATCAAAGATAATACACAATTAATCAATTGTATCCAACAATCTCCCTCTTTGGCATTGATGGCAACACAACATGTTGTAGCACAATGAAATTTTGGATTTGTTCATTGAGAACTCCCTCTGTCAGTATGAGCTCTTCTTTTCACTAAATTCTTTCTCTATCTACAACAACTTATGCCAAGTTCATTCAAAACATTTTTTTAGAACAAATTTCTCTTTCTTTGAAAAACTTCTCCCTCTTTAGTTTCCTACTTTATTTTGGTTCCAAAAACTTCTTAGAGATATGAAACTTCTCCCTCTTTGACAACACATGCCAAAGAAAAAAATTCTATTAATACTAATGTACCTTACATAATAATTCATTTTCAATATGCCCTTGGCAATTCTACACCAACTGATTAATCTTCAATAGGTTTTGGTTAATGCATCACTCAACTTCATTTAGTGAGCTTTAGATAGGGGAATGACCCCTAGCTTACCTCTTAGATACATAAATTCATCCTTAGGTAATGGCTTGGTAAGTATGTCTATGGTTTGTTCCTTTATATTAACATATTCCAATTTGACTTCTTTCTCTTGTACTAGCTCTCTTAAGAAGTGATATTTATAGCAATGTGCTTTGTTTTGGTATGCATAACTAGATTCTTTGATATTTTGATTGTACTAGTGTTATCATAGTATATGACTATTGGATCATTGATCTATATCTTCATTCCTTCCAACAATTGTTTGAACTAAACAATGTTAGAATAATTAACTACTACTATCACATATTCTGCCTCTACTATGAATTGAGATGTATGATTTTGCTTCTTGCTTGTCCAAGACACTAGTCTTTTACCAAGAAAGAATGCACCACCACTAGTATTTTTTTGTCATCAATACTTCCTACCCAATTAGCATCAATAAATACTTTCAAGTCCAAATTGACTCCAAGTTTATACCATAAGCCATAGTCTTTAGTATATTTTAGATATCTCATGATTCTCTTGATTGCCATCATGTGGTTTTCCTTAGGATTTTCTAAGAATCTTGCCACTATTCTAATTTCTAGAGCAATATCAGGCCTTGTGTGTACTACATACTACAATTTTCCAATCATTGATGTGTATGTGGTCTGATCTACTACTTTGGAATCATCATTTTTTGAAAGCTTATGCCTAGTAGATATAGGGGATCCAACTGGTCTTGAATCTTCCATTCCAAACTTATTTAGTATTTCCTTGATATACTTAGATTGAGTGATGTAGATACCATTTTTGTTCTACTTTATTTGCAATCAAACAAAGAATTTTATCTCACCAAACATGGATCTCTCAAATTCTTTACTCATTTGTTCTAAAAAATTTTTACACAAGTCATCATTTCCTATAAATAGAGTATCATCAACAAATATTTCTTCCAAGACAATCTTCTTGTCTTATCCTTCCTTGATATATAGACTACTATTATCATTTGTCTTTTGAAAGCCAATATGTACCAAGTAATTATGAAGACTTTCATACCAAGCTTTGGGAGCTTGTTTGAGACCATATAATTCTTTTTGTAACTTGCAAACCATATAATTTTTTTCTTTTGAAACTAGTCTTTCCCATCTTACCAATTTGGAAATTCTTGTAAAGACCCATATCATGCTTCTTCAAACTAGGAATACCTCTTACTCTTCTATGTTTTCTTATTTTAACTAGATTATCAATGTTTACATGACATAGCCTTTTGTGCCATAACTAGCTTTCTTCTACTTGAGCACTAAAACATGAACAATCACTAAGATCAAGATAAAATATATTACCTTTTGTTTTCTTGCCATATCCAACCAAATTTCCCTTTCCATCCAGTAGTTTTGCCTATCCATTCATGGATTCTACCTTGAATCCAATGTTATTCAATAGTGCCACACTTAGTAGATTATGCTTTAGTCCTTCAACCTAATAAGCATTGTCACATACAAGTTCTTTAGTCAATGAAATACATCCTTTTCCTTTTATGTTACAAAGTTCATTGTTTCCAAATCTCACACTACCTCCATCATAATATTCCATGTGCTCAAATTTTTTTTTGTCTCCGATCATACGATGTGAATAACCACTACCAATAATCCATATATCATTTTTGCTAACATGAGAGATAGGTGCTATCTTATCTCCTTCATCATCAGATTCATCTTTCACAACATATATACCATTTCATCTTCGCTGTTGTCAGAATCTTTAGCTATAAAACAAAATTTCTTACCTTTTTCCTTGTAGTTCTTGTAGTTCTTGGAATACTTATTTCCTTTATGCTTATTTCTTTTCTTTTCATCTTTGATTTCCTTATTTGGACACCTAGCAACAATGTGACCAACTTCTTCATAGGAAAAGTAGATCAACAAAACTTTATCTTTGTACTTTTCTCTACCTTTGGAATACTTCCTTGCAAGTAGGGCTTCAACAACTTCAAGATCACTAGCTAAAATTTCTTTTGATGTTCCCTCTTCTTCACTTCTTGGTTGACTAGATTTTGATTTCTTACCCTTTTCTTTGAGTGAGAGTTTTGCTCTAAAGGCATATTAACTAACCTTTAAACTAGGAATATAGTTATCAAAGTTATCTAATACAAAAGCTATCAATCTTCGAACTAGAGCATCCAAAGATATTTTATTATTTGGATCACATCTCATCTCTTGAATAGCTGACACTCTAATTACATAAATAGGAAGAAGAGTTCTAAGTATCTTGCTTGCACCTATTTTCTCTTTAACGTCTCCTCTAGATGCTTTGATCCTTTCCACATATTTTGCAATGTTCTAATCTTCTCTCATTTTTATCTAATCAAAATGACATCTAAGACTTTTATCTTAAGCCCTTATTACATTGTCATCTCCTCCATATATGTCTTTTAGCTTGATCCACATTTCATGAGTTGTCTTTTACTCTTTGACTTCATCAAATTCAACATAACTAAGATCAAATGCAATATCAATCATCATGATGTTATGATTCTTTTTTTCAATAATATGTTCAATTGATAATGTTGCAGTAGGAGTCTTGTATTTAGTATCAAGATACTTTCATCTTGAGTCTCTAATGGTAGCCAAGTGTAACCTCATAAGTCCTTGCCATGTTGCAAAATTGTCTTTGTTAAGCTTGGGGATCTCTCTTCTATAAGACATCCTGATCTTTAGCTTAGGTCCTTCAAACATTCTTTGCAAGCACCAAAAGCTCTAATACTAATTGTTGGAAATATAAGAGGAGTAACTAAGAGAGGAGGGGTGAATCAGTTACTACTAAAATAAATCCTAGATCCCTTAGATGTCAGAACAAAAATGCAAATTGAAAACTAAATACTATTGAAGCTCGGTAAACACATACAAAATATTGTAATTTGGTAAGTACTCGGTAAATGCCTAACATATAAAATTTAGATGTTTTTCTTTAATTACCATTACTTTAACTTAGTTTCAAACATATAAAAGAAAATAACATGAACACATTTAACAGTAGGATTTAATGTGGAAACCCAATTTTTGAAAAGCCACCAATTGCAACTAGTTACTATTTTCACTCTTTTAAAGTGAGCCCTGTTAGGAGCCAACACTGTTAAAGGTTACAAAACACACTCATAGGTGTTACCCTATTAGAGGATTTAATCAAATTGTTAGGAGTGGCCTTGTTAAAGGTCTTTAGACAATTCAATAGAACTATCATCTTGTTAGAGGATTTACAAATAGTTGTTAAGCCAACTCTGTTAGGATATTTATATCACTACTATAATGGTCAGAGAGAAACAATGAGATGAACTGATTTGAACGCAACTAAATTGCTGATTATAGATCTCTGTTCTGGCTAGTACTTGATCCTTCCTAATCAAATATAACTTTTCTTCTCTACAAGGATATTTTTCTTATCCTTCTCATTTGCTTCCTCTTCTCATTATTAAATCTTCAATAACATCTTCATACTTACATATCCACACTTTGAAATCACAACTTCACCTTATACTTATATCTTCCACTTTGTCAAGTTGGAAACAATACAAAATAGAATAACTAATATTCATCACCATAGTTGACTAGAATCAATAGATAAATCAATTAAGCTCAATATACCAAAATAAGAAAATCCTTCACTAGCCAACCTAGCTCGGTAGAAACTAACTTAGAAACAATTTCCTTTGTTAACCAAGAGAAGTTTGGTTAACATTGCAAACTCAAAAAAATCCTTTGGCAACTAAGTGAGCTCGGTTAGCATTGGTTCCATCCAACTTTCCTTTATTGACTGAGTGAGCTCGATTAACACTCATCTTCTACATGCTTTCATTTGATGCTCGAGTGAACTTGGTAGACACTACCTTCTGAACTAGGGAATCATAGGAACACTCAGTAGACACAAAAAAATGTCTTCAATACCTAAGTGAGCTCAACATATATTAATTGATAATGATATGACATTTGTGTAACATCAAAGACAATACACAATTAATCAACTATATCCAACACCTTGAAACATTAAGGCTTGATTCATCACTCCATTAGAGAATGTAGCTTGATTATGTTGCTGAATACAAGGGTAAAACCATCCATATTCTATTGTTAGGTTATTTTGAGCAGGGACCATATCTCTAGAATTATTTGGAGGAGAATTATTCAAAGGAGTAGGGTTATAAGACCTAAAAGTTATGTTGGTCTGATGTTTTGCATGATAAATTTTCCCAATCTAGGTGTAAAACATCATATTTGACTCCATTGTTAGAGGCTAGGGTTTTCTAGTTTTTGGTCTTGCAATTTTTCTACCCTTTGAAAATATTTTTCAAACCCTAGGTCTTGTTACTTTTGAATTTATCCTAGTGCAAAATCTTTTAAAAGGTGTGAATAGCCCTTTCCTACTTAAAATTTTGTCATGCTAAATACCCTTTTCAAACTATTTCCCACCATCTGATCCTGGTTAGATCCATGGCTATCACATTGTCATTATAACAAAATCTAAGGTTTTTACCATAATGACATAGCTATTGCCAAGAAATGGAGTTGCGGTATTGGAAAGTGAAAATTGGCACCAAAAATGTGCATGATTTGGACAAGTTTTAGCCATGTGCTCCATCCCAAAGTTGTCAGTGTCAGAAAGGATGTACATGGAGCAAGTTGCAACTGGCATCACCAGAATTTAGATTTCCTGGGGAGTTGCTATGTCATGACTAGAGAATCTATGCACCTTGTCGATAGTGATGTAGTGACTAACCAAAAAATGAAGAAAGCATCAACCTTTAAAATTGATGGAGACCACAAATTTCCCATGTAATATCATAAAAATGCCTATTCACTATTTTGATAGTGGTACTAAATGGTATGATTATGATTGACATGTCATTTTTCTCCTTCATCACAATATAGTTTTCACCAGAGGTCACTATGTCATGACTAGAAAGTCATTGTGCATCACTGGTAGTGACATAGTGATTGGCCGGATAATACAAAGGATGGTGCTCTTTTGAAATGGTTGAGATTATGAAGATCCCAAGAAAGATATTCTAGAAAGTCTGCTTTTATTTCTGTGTCAATCATGTTGATTATTGTTACCATGTTTGAGATTTTCCTTAGCACTAGATTTTAATGAATCACTGGAGGTCGCTATATCGTGATTGGAAAGTGAATGGCTTTCTCTAGTAATGACATAGCGACTTGTCAGAATATCATAATGTAACAAAAATTCCAAAAGGTGGGCCCCAATGAATGCTATGTCAGAAGTGATTCATCTTCCTTGACATGACGGCATCCTACTAAGAATATATGTGTAGAAACTCTGAATCCACCAGAGGTTTCTATGTTGTGACCAAAAACACTTCATGCTTCATCAGTAGTGATGTAGCGACTCATCTAAAAATAAGAAATACAACGAGGCTCAAAAGACATGATGTCACAATGCAGATTAAAAATTTATATATATGCCAACACATCAGGATAGTTCAACATCATCAAGAATGCAAACCCACTTCCAAGTTAGATAGCAGATGAGCAATGAGGATCATTGGATCAAAGGTAGATCAACGATTGTTGCCAAGTCATTATAATGAATTATGCTCTATTTACTCAACATGACTTGGTGACTGAGGGGCCTACCATATTTTATATGGTTGAAGTGCAAGTTCCTCGCCATTAGATCAAATAAGATCTATGGCTATTGCATAGTCGCTATGGAAGAGTGCTCAAAGTTTAAAGGTAGTGACATAGCGAGAAAAGCCAATGGATAGTGGACCCACCATTTTATATTAAAAATTAAATTGATTTTCCTCCACTTGATCAAAGCAAGATCAATGGTTTTCACTATCTTGCATAGGCAATGTGCTCACTCTTTATGGAAAGTGAGATAGCAACATGGTGACATATGTCCTCGAAGACTAGTGGGTCCAGTTTGAAGTGCCAAATGTGAAAGAAAAGAACACATGGAGAAATTTCATTAGTTTGAATACTAGCATGTCAAGGAGAAGATGAGTCATCCCTATTTTCACTCTTGGATCATAGGATTTTCTGAAGATCAATGGCACAAATTTTAAAAAGCAAGGTGATGCCACTCTATTTTTCCCATACAGTTCATTTACGAGGTATGAAGGCTTCATGTGCAAGAAAAAATAGAGTATATTGCAAAAGTTTGCATCATTTTCATCTTACACGAACAAAATTTTAAGCTTTTTGATTAGGCAAAGATTATTGAGAACATTGTGTCAAGCTTGAGTAAAAAGTGAAATAGTTTCCCCAGTGTTCGCAAGACAATTGTAGAATTACAGAGCAAATGAGAAAAGAACAAGTAAGTTCCTATATGCAATAATCTCTATAGGTTTTTAATTTCTATGAATTATAGTCAAAATGCCTCCAAAGAAGGTTTTCTCAGGGAAAAAGTACTGTTTAGCTAGAAACATTCATGATGGTTTGCTAGAATTACTCCTAGAATCCACCACTGAGACTGTGCAAGTTAAGAAATTAACTTCCTTAAACCCTAGGCTAAAAATTGCAAATGGCCTATATGATAAGGGGAACAAGGTTAGCGATGCAAAAACTTCTTAGACTAGTCTTTCTTTGTTAAAGAAATAGTTTTCAGAGATGAATCTATTTTCCCCACATGCCAACATTTGGAATTTTGATTTGGGAAAGTTAGTGGTTCCCAGTGTTTTTATGGACTATGAAATTCTTGAAGCTATTGCCAAAAATCATGACCAGGCAATTAGAGTAGTCAGAAGAACTGATGGTGTGCCTCTAGTTATAATTAGTTTTGAGGAAATTAGAGAAGTATTTCACCTTGAGCCATTGACAGATTATCATGTGCCAATTAATTTGCAAGAATTAGAAAATGAATACATGGAAAAGAAGGATGTGATTAGGGGAGGTGCACTAAGGGCACATATTGGCACAATTGGAACTTTCCTAGTAATCATAGCTACCTCTAGGGAATCTTTCAAAAAATAGTTTTTCACTTCTTGGGTTGTAGAGGAATACATGACCTTATGCCAAGTTTTTAGTGAAGATGATCAAAATGGCATGCCTATAAGTCTCATGTATATGATGGTCTAGATTTATTCCTTTGGTGTAGATGTTATTTTTGATTTTGCCTCTTATTTGACTGAAGAAATTCATATTGGCTTGGTTGGAATTGCAAAAGGAAAAGTAGACAAAACTTTTGGCCATTACTCTTTGTTGATGCACATGATTTTGTTTAAGGAAATAACATATTTTGGTAAAGAAATGGAGATGAATAGAGAGAAATATGGAGAAGCACTGCCAGTGCAGATATGACCTGGGATGCATATAATGCCAGTTTTGTTAGGTTTGATAGGTATTTTGCTTCCAAGTTGAGATGCCTCATATTAAGTGACAATCCCAAAATTCCTAAGCCACTAATGAGTCTCATTATTCCTATGGATAATCCCAATGATTTGAAAGTTTCACACAATTGGGGAGATATCATGGATGAAAACACAAACCCGTGTCACCTTTTATAAAGGAAAAAGTGATATCAAAACATAAAGTCTTCAACTTTAATGACATAAAAGTGGCATTTATGCTTACAATTTGAAGATGATGTAAACTAATGAAATGTGTAAAATTAGATGAATTTTATGTGTGTAATTTTTTTTTTAAAATTGAGTGAAAACTTTATTTATTTTTGAATTTTTAAAGTCTATTTTTTAATTTTTTTTAAATGCTGAAAATATAGAGTTTTTTTCTTGTCAAATAAATATATGTAAATGTTCATATTTTGGTTAGGCTTTGGAATATGTTAGAGTAGACATGTATACCTAGTGCACCAAAAAAGAAAAATTGAAATTCAGCTAATATTTTTCAATTTATAACTGTCAAAGTCAAAGTTATCAAAAATTGACAGTATTTTTCTACCGTCAAACTTTTTTCTATCAAATCTGCATATTTTTGAAAACAAATTACATATTCTTGAAGAAGACTCTCTCCTCTAGTGCAGCATTAAAAAAAAAAAAATTTTGAACATGATTTACTATTTTTTTCCTATTTTTGAATAGACATCTTCTTGAATCTTAAAATACCTACTTGTAATATTTTCAAATTATAACATATTATCCATAATCAAAATAATAATAAAATTATATCATTATAACCTTGACTTTGAGACCTACACAAGTATATTTTTAGTTCAAAAAAAAAATTAATTTAGTAGGTCAAACTAGCCTTCAAAGTGAGACATTTGTAGAAGTTCTTATTTTTGCTTGTGTGGCTGCCATCTAGGATGCCACATAGGTAGTTATAGCTGAAACTGTTTTGGCTGTAACCATTCCAGCCGAAAGCATTTTGTCCTGAACCCCTATCGGCCTAACAAACTGCAAACGATTAGTTTGGCAATTTCATGTATAAAATAAGTTAGTTTCCAAGCTATTTAATGTAACAAATAAGATATGTGTTTTCTTTATTTTAATAAATATAGAAAATAATGGAAAGTAGAAGAGTATTTTTAGAAGCCAATGATTTTTGAAGCCATTTTTAGCAAATATTTCACAAAAATCCTCAAAATCACAAACGATCAAATATTTGTAAGCTGTTTTTTCTCGTCTACCTATTTTTATTTTTATGTATTCTAAATTGAAGCATTAGCTAGTATTTAGTGTTAAAAATCTAAATTTATTTTTTTGTTTCTATAGATTAAAGTATTCAATGGGTAATAAAAGGAAAAGATCAAAGAAATGTGATAGGAAAAGAGATGACAAAATGAAAGGTCATACAAAACGTAACCAAAACCAACCTATTGAAATTTTTGAACAAGATGAGATTCATGAAGAGAATGAAAGTAATGAAGAGGAAGAAATTGATAGTCCTACTGATAGAGACAAATTAGATGGCATAACAAATTTGATGGATTTGGATGAGGATCTAATTTTTAACCAAATTCCATCTAAACATATGATAAATGATAACACTATTAGAAAGCATTGTCAAAACATGTGGGATGAATATTTCAAAGATAAAAGTATATTTGGATAGGCACAATTATTTTTCAAGTTATTTAGGAGAAAATATATGAGACCTATTTTAGAGTTTTTGGGTGTTGATAACAAGAAAAACCATGTGCATAATATTAATAAAATAATAGTTGAAAACTTGCAAAATGCTTATAACAAAATTGACAAAACAACTCAAAGAGGTGATTTGAGTAATGCACATAGAGCATTGATGACTACTATATCTAGTAGAAAATTGACACAAAAGAAAATAGGTACATGCAATTTTTGACATATTACATATATCTAGAAGAACTGTTCAGAGATAAATCAAGAGGAGAAATATGCTAGATGATAACATTGAGAATAACTGGTTGAATATTTGTAGAGTTCTTCAAAAAGACAGAATTTTTAAAGATGTGAAAAGACAAGTTATTGAATTTTGGACCACACATTCTCATGTTTCTTCCGACAGACATCATATTATACAAATTAAAGATCAAGAGACAGGGGCCAAAATTGAACGTCCAAAAAATTTCATAGATATAACTTAAAGTAAATTAACTCAAACATTCAAGAAAGAATTTTCAAATGTCAAAATATGTTAGAGAATATTTGAGAGTTTGTGTCCTTCTTTTGTATGCATAAATAAGATGCACGAAACTTGTTGTTGTCGAAATCGTGTTGAATTTGGTCTACACTTGCAATCATATAAAAAAGTTATGGTAGTACTTGATCCTAATTTGGTCATCCCTGGTAGTACAACAAAATTTGTGAAGTCCATATTATGTGATAAATTAGAAGATTTAGATGAGTTCAAAGTTCAATGCATCAAAAATCAATGTGAATATTGTGGAGATTTACACAAATTTTCTAAAATGCAAATTGAGAATATTATTGAATCCACACCAGTTTCATGGATGTGATATGAATATGAGACATACCAAAATAAGATAGGAGATGAATCTAGAAAAATTCTATTGTAGGAGAGTGAATTGCATTATGATGAGTTTATGACCAAGTTTTGTCCATTGATATATCCACAGATCCAACATTGTCATAGTGCACGATGGCAAGCTAAATAGTTTTGTAATTCCAAAAATTGTTTTCCACCCAATTGTATACTTTCAGTTGTAGATTTTTCTAAGAATTATACATTTTCACCTCAAACAAAGCTTCAAGGGAAATATTATCATTCTGAACAAGTTGCAATATTTGTGCAAGTGACCTATAGACATGCACAATTTGAGGTGGATCAAATAGAAAGGTTGGAAGAAAATGAACACATCATTATCAAAGAGGTTCATTTCTATATTAGTGATGATAGATTTCATGATAGGAGTTATGTGGCTCATTGTTTTGCAATGTTCTCTAAAGATCTCAAAAAACATGGAATAAATGTTTCAGAGCACTACATTTGGTCTAATGAATGTCTAGGTTAGTATACATGAACTTACACATTTATTTAACTTTATTTTAACTTATATTTATTTGTACATGCCTATTTCAATTTGATACATGTACATAGATAATTGTAGATACTTATCATGTTTCATGTTCACAAAACAATTCAAATATACAAAAGCATTTAATTGGTTAGTAATGCAACATGCTAGAACCAATGTTAGTTTTTTATGGAATTTCTTTGAAAGTGGACATAGAAAAGGGGAGCATGATGGAGTAGGAGCATGCATAAAGTGTGTGCTTCAACAACATGAACTTGCAGATAAATATATGCATTTAATGTGCATGTTTAATACTAGTAGCATATATACTTTTAAATATATATATTGATATTGTATGTACATACATGGAATAGGATAGAGAGTGCAAATCAAATTGTTGAATGGTGCAAAGTTCATTTTGCTACTCGAGAGACTGAATAAATAAGCGTTACTTTTGGGAAGTGAAAGGTGAACTAAGTTATATTTATTTTTAATGTATTTTTCAAATTGTTGAGTTTTCTATTAAATATAAATATTTTGAAATATGAAAATTCTTTTTTGTATTTGTAACAGATATAGATCGATCTAAACCTTACAATTGTCAAACAATCCCTAGTATTAGAAGTTTACATCAAGTATGACTACATTAAACCATAAACCTCCAGTAATTAAAGTAAGAGAGAAAACATGTTTTTGTGATGCTTGCATTAAGGACAATCCACAAAGTGCGTGTGAAAATATTGTGAATGGATATGTTTCACATTGGGATTTGAAGGAGATAGTTAGAAAGCTTCCTTTTGAAGATGCTAACATTGACATTGACATTGACATTCATGATCCTATATATTTAGCTAATTATGAGTGCATTTTTGATTTAGGGGTGACCGCAAGAAGTTGGGTCGTAATTCTGCGAAAGTCAGATCCGCGAAATTCTACTTCTCAGAAATGGGTTCCCAATTTTTTTAAAATTGGGTACTCGTTTCTAAAATTAAGCTTCGAGCACCTGACCCAAATTTCAAAAATTGGGTACCCAATATTTAAAAGCTGGTTGGGTGCTCGAGGCACTCAAATATCGAGCACCCGACTTTTTAAAAATTAGGTACCCGATTTGTAAAACTTTATTTAACCTATTTTTTGGCATTTTTGAGGTAATTTTCATGACCTCAAAAATGGGAGTCCGGTTAGAGATGCATACAGAAGCCTGATTTTCAGCCCTACCGACTACCCCCTTACTGCTAGTTTTCAATACACCAGGTATTTTAATATATTTTATACTATTTTACTTTATTTTTTTAAATTTTCAATTTAATATGTATGTTAATTTATTTTTTTTTCATTTTTAATATAAGTAAAATCGTAAATTTACATTGTTAATGAGTAGATGTTTAAATTTTTGTATTTGTTAATTAAAATATAGTTTCGTAAATGTTTATTTAAAAAATTATTATTTTAGATGTTTTGAAATGTATTTAATTTATGTATTTATTACAATGTTGAATGATTAGATTAGATGTAAATTCATTGTTTAAACATGTAATTTTACAAATAAATATAGCCTCGACCTTGTTTTAACTATAACCTCGACCTAAATTCATTGTTTAAACTATAATCTCAACCTAACCATATAAATAAAACCCTAAACAGATATAACTAAGTACTTAATCACATAACAGCCCACCAAGGGATCTAAACAAAAAACTTCTAGTATTTAATATGATTTTACTTAAATTGTATTGTACTTTGTTTCATGGATCGAAAATAGATGATGTAAACTATTTTATAAATGTATATTCTTTCAGCCTTTCATACACTATGACATGTACAGTGGATGATTGTGCATCTAAATTAATTTGCCAAGTGGCATTCAAAATAAATGTATATAAATTATTTAAATGGATTGAACTGAAGTAGTTAATATTCTTTCATGTGGATGTGTTATTTATTTTAATTTTAGTACTTATAATTATTTAAAAATGAAATGTAAATGTGCTCATTAAGGAATGCAATCTCTTATGTTTTTTATAAATGTAAATTATTGTATGTATGTTATTGCTTGCTTAGTAAAACTTTTGATTAGTTCTTTGGATCCCTTGGCTGGGCATCATTTAGGATTAACTATAATGTCAATTTGTATTGAATTCAACTCTAATGATAACCCTTACTATCATCTTAACCTTAATCTTAATTTGCTAAAACCTACACCAGGTAATATATAAATAATTAAATAACTTTCCTATCTTACCTTGAGTACTAATTTTATAAATGTCAAACCCTAAAATTGTAACCTTATTTATGATTTAAACTAAATTATCCTAGAGGAGCATCATATCTACATCTATATGTCATGTACATTTGAATCTAAAAACATTTGTACACATATCTAATTACATCATTTATTGCATAGGAAGGATTTAAAATTTTCATTATATATATTATACATGCATATCATATCAAAAGAATCATATAGAGATATGTCATTTATGACATGTCCATCATAGATAATCAAGAAGGGTACTTAGGTAAAAATACATATATTTAACACTATATATTATAAAAAAAGAAAAACACCATATATAGGAGCATGTCATGTACATAAACTAAAAAAAATTACCATGACACATGTAATGAGATCAAATAATATAAATGTAAGATTCATCACATATAAGTTATCAACATGTATAGGGGTGATATAATCAAAATATCAAAAAATGAGTGATATCAAAGCATTATATCTTAATATTTAATGCTAAAATAAACTAACCCCTGGGTTAACTCTAAACCAAATTGAATATATCAAACTAGATTTAAAGGTAACCCTGGCCCTTAACTAATTAATATTATACTTATAAACCAAATTGAATTAAAACATGATCATAAACCTAATTATATATCCCAACTTAACAGTAGAAACCTTGAATTCAACCTTGAATCCTTTCCCCAACCATTAATCAAATTGAAATGCTACCCTAAGATTGAACCAAGTTAAACGTTGACCTTAAGACTAAACCAAATCACCCTAAACTAGAACTCAATAATATATTGAACACTTTAAAACAAAATTCAAACCTAACTTTTCTGAATTAATGTTGGTTTTTAATCTAAAAGCTCTAACTATAATTCTATCTCTACAACAAAATTTAGCACTTTAAAACTTAATTCAATTTATTAACTCTTGTCCTAATTGAAACCTAAGAATGTAAACCTAATCAAATAGTACAAACCAAATTGAACCCTAATCCTAAAACTAATTAAACATTGATATCAAGGTCTCAAAATGATACATCATAAAAAAAATTAGAAGAGACTTGAACGAATCAGGCATCTAATTAAGTAACCCTCCCTCACCATCAAGAGGTGGAGGTGTCCACATCAGTGTGAGCAGGAGCTTGAACTACACCCTTGGATGCCTAAGAATATATCTAAAGAAGTGGATAACTTGTCTTTCCACTAGATGCCTAAACCTTTATATCCTAAGTGAGTAGTCATCATGTAATATCTAATTAGGAGGGTATTGAAGCACTCTAACACCCCAATCCCTAACTAGATAATTATGTTAGGGTGGACTAATTTCTATTTATCTTGGGTTGGAAGTGCCTAAATTTTTTTTTTGGAGACTGGAGATTCCCCTATTTGTTTCCTATTTTCCTACATGGGTAGCCTAAATTTTTATTGCCTTTGCAAAATGGAAGGCCACATAAAAAAAAATTGCCTTATTCTATAAAAAGAAATACCCACCCCCTAGTGATATATATAGTAAGATCTTTTTCCTAATTTTACTATCAATTTTTTTGGTTAGAAGACGATGATAGTTCAAAATGATTTAGAAGATAGGGATAAAATCAAAACCATCATTCCTAGAATGAAGATGCATTATTCCAAGTGATAAACCCATTTCTATCATAAATCAACTCCTCCATCCAAAAAATTAGTAATGAGAAATCCCTACATCAAGTAATCAATGGAGGGCTCATAAAATTGATCAAGTGATCAACGGAGGGCTCATAAAATTCCTAGGTCAAGTAATCAATTGATCCCCAAGGGGAGATAAGAATCTAATTAAAAATTAGAGACAGGACACTCCTAAATACATATCATACAAAATTATTGTCAAGGTCTTAGCCTCTAGACTAGAAGATATCCTACCCAAGATCATTAACCCCACATAAAAGTGTTTTGTTAAGGATATTTATGCATATTGGAGAACTTGATAACCTATTGGAAGACTTTGGATTGAGAAACATTTCTAGGATAGAGTGTATGCATGCTCATGTAATTGATTATGAAAATGTCTACAAAAGGGTGGAATGGAGTTTCACTATGATGATGTTGCAAGCCCTCCATCCAATATTATCTCAAATGGTGTCCACTCTTATGATTGGTGTCAGGGTTTTAATAAAGAAATTAATGGGGTTAGATCATAATTTTTAGGACTCTCTCTAAGATCAATTATGAAAGGGTGTCCTCTTGCATCCTCTTTATTTTTTATTTTTGAACATTGACTCATTACATTATCTCCTTAGAGATAACTAGTTGTCTCTAAAAGTTTGATGGGGACACAACAAGAAAGGGAAAATTTTATTAACTATGAAAATATGCTAGTACACCTGGTGCAGAGAAACAAGCTCCAAAACATGCCCTATGGGCTTGCAATAGCATAAATTTGGAGATAATTTCTTCTCCTAGTACCTTCTCTCAAACTCCACTCCGAATTGCCTTTTACAATGCTAGAAATGTCCTTAAATAGACCCCAAAGGGTTAAAGATTAGGAATACATTCTAGAAAGTGCTAGTTGGCATCCACCAACCAAATAGAAGGCTCCAAAAGTCGTGTTTGAAGACAGTACAAAACTAGAAGAATCCAAAAATGGTAACCAAACTTTTGAGAGGCATAACTTTTGAACTGTAGCTCCGATTGACGAACCATTTACATTTTTGGAAAGCTCTTGAAGTGCTCTATAGCCCTATGGACAAGCTTTTCTTGTCCCCCATTTTTTGGTCTTTTATGAGGTCATTTAATGCCCTAAACCTTACTTTGAAGCATTCTTAGGAGGTCTCCAAAAACAAAAAAATTGTGATAACTTTCAAACTGTGCAGCCTTTTGACCTGATTCTTTTTCTGGAATATTCTAAATTACAATTTTAATCCTCCCTATAATTTACACCTTCTAATCCACCATAATTATTTCCTAATTACATATTCCTATTTTTCTAGCATTTACACATATCCCAAGGTGCTCAAATACTCTAACCTAGAACACTGATTGTGGAACTATGAGAGTTGGAACCTTTATTTGACCCAAATGGGTATCCAAAAATGAAAACACATGAAATAGAAACTAAGTCTAAGTACATTTTTTTGAGTGACACAGGATTGCCCTTATACCTCTGGATGCGCCTGCATCAAAGTTAGAGGATCTACTCTCCAAATAATTAATAAGTATCTAATGTACATAGTTTGTTGATAATATTTGTATTCTTTTTAAGCCAGAAGAGTGCAACATGATTCATTTAATGATCAAATTGGACCTCTTTTCTTTGTATCGGGTAGTAAAATTTATGTCTCTACATCTATTAAGATTGGGGCTAAATATTGAGTCCCTTACCTTGTGTAGTAAATATGGTATTGGATGGAGATTTCATAATTAAGTGGTTAGGTACCTAGGGATTCCATTTGTAGTAAATCCTAACATATAAATGAAATGTGTCTTTATATCAACAAGAAAATCTTTAGAAAACCCAACAACTAGAAATCTAATTATCTCACTTTGGTTGGTAGAATTCAAGTATGTTAAAATATTCTCTCCTCATATTTGGTGTAAGTTTCTCTTCGTCTTGCTCATTTTATTTAAATCAGTTTGGTCTTCTATATAAATCTATTAGGAACATTTTGTGGATAGCCAAGGGATTACTCTAGCAATAAAATGGATAGCCAAAGTTTCATAAGGTAATGAGTTATGGATTATGATTAGAATTAGGATTATTATATGGTTAGGGATAGAGTTCACATGTATTAGTTCATTACCTGACATGATCTACACTTATAGTTTGCATTAAAAAGCAGATAATAGTTAGAATTCAAACTACAATCATAAATATTTTTTAATCAAATCATAATTCTATCTCTAAGCTTTCATTAGATAATTGTAACCTAACTCTCATCCTAACACCATCTATTATATATCCTATAGACAATAGGACCATAATAAATATCTGAAACCTAAATATAATTCTAACTAAAACCATAATCCTAGGTATTTCCCTAACATTAAAGGACCCTAATCATTATAATAATCTTAAGCTTAGCCATCATGAAAACCGTTAACATAACAAAATTGTAAACCATAACCTTGTCATAATCTTAACTTTGTTTCATCCTGAGATGAACATGTATAATCCATAATGAGTTCATACAATCCCCCAGTGTCATAAAATAACTGTACATGAAAGAAAAATTAGCTTGGTGGCTCCCATTTAAAAAAAAAGAAACCTTGAACTAACCTAGATATATTTTTTTGGACTATTATTTTATGATTAAAATTAAAAATTTGGTATTTAATGTTTAATTTCACTTAAGTGTTTAACTTTATTTATTTAATTGATATGATTTTAATAAAGATATGTGCATTTATATAGATCTAGTTGATAAATTTTAGATTTAAATTTTATTAAATAGTAATTTTGTCATGTTTTATGTTGTGGTGTATTTTTTTCATGTTTTATGTTTTATGTTGTTCAAACATATATGCAGATTATATTTGATGGACCCACCGCCACCCCCTCCCCCTCCCATACCCCTACCTCCACCCCCTCCATCTCCATCTCCACCTCCACCTCCACCTCCACCCACACTTCCACCACCCATTGCAGATGAGCTCTGCGAGACCATGAGGCATAACCTCAACGACCTCATCGGTGATATAGAGGCTATCCAACATGAGAGACACCCCCCCCCCTCCTTCACCTACTACGTCTTGTAGATAGCATGCAAGGTGTGGTTGAATCCATCCATCATTTTGATTTAGACATTGATTCATTTAGATCATCGAGGGAAAGTATGTGTGCCTTCTACTCTGATGGCTTATCATATAGAGAGGTTTATAACCTGCATATAGGTAAAGGGAATCTTCAACATTATTTTGTAAACCCTAAGATGGGTGAATCAATTAGTGATAAGAAGCCTCACATTTCCATTAGGTGGTGTGCACATCCATGTATAGCAACACTTTTTTGGGAGTGGTGGTGGATGGTATTTGACCATCCACCACACGCTAACCATGAGGTGCCCATGTACTTCCTTAGGAATTTATGGGCTGAGTTTGAGTTGGATTTGAAACCCAACTATTTTGATATGAAAGCATTTTAGGGGGTTGGTAGAGGGATGACTCAGGATAGGCTTGGGGCAAAGCTGAGTGATAGAATGAGAAACTACAAGCAAGCTGAGCCCCTTGTACCTCTTCCTCTACCTATTGTGCCTGCTCCTCACCATCATCAAGTAGTTTCATCTACTTTTACCCATTTGAGTGCCCTTTCAAGCAATTTAGTACAGTAGTGGATGTAGGCGATACATGCTCCTCCACTTGGACATGTTTGTATTAGCTATGAAGGCATATGCATAGGCCCCCAGAGCGATCCTGGTGTAACACACAATGGCCATTATGCTGAGGATGCAAATTTTGATGATGATGTACACACTTCCCGTGGTGATGGTAGTGATGAGATAGACGTGTCATCATGTGTTGACCTCATGTAGTAGGGAGAGCTTGGAGAGAGTCAAGAGCAGTAGGTAAAATTTTAATTTCAATATAAACATAAATTACACATAATTATTTACTTTATACATACATGGGTAATTGTATTAACTATATTAATTTGTACTTTTCAAATAACAGAGGATGGATGATACTGTTCCTCCTAGGAGGCAATATAGTCTTTTTCCAAGACCTACAGATGTTGGCATCCCTTATACAGTATGCACTTTGAATTACACTATAAAAATGTACATTCAAATTCAAATTTAATAACATGTTCTCATATGTTCTTTTTATTTAATTTTGTAGGGATTGTTTGCATCTACAAAGATTGATGTTAGTACAAGTCCTACTCCAGTTACCACTGAGGCACAACCTCAAATACATGTGGTATGAACTTTTGACTAAAGACAAATAATTTGTATTTATTTTTATTTATGTACATTATTATTAACTTATAATCTAAACAATTTTGACTCACATGTATATATATTTTATGTGTTTTGATTTTACAAATAGGAGCCATATCATACTCATCCATACAGGCCTTGGTATAGTCTATTTTTGACTCCATCTTATGATTATCGTGCTAGCATACCTATAGATGCATCTATGACATTGGCTACCACTCAAGTATGATATATATATTATATATACATGTTAAATTTATAGTGTATAAAAAATGTAGTGTACAAATTATGTACTTTGTAATTATTCATGTATATTTAATTTTGACGAAACATTTATGTATCCATAATTTTAGGACTATATCACCATGAGTGTTGCTGAGAGCATAGGACTTAGCCAGATGGAGGTACCTACATCATCATTTGAGGTTATTTTTCTGATTTATGTATATAATGTATAGTTCATTATGCTCTAAAATAAGATTTAAAAAATGTATGTATTGTAAATTATAGGACCTCACCACTACTGCATTTGGTAGTTTTGACAGTGTGCCTCCTCCTGTTACTGAGGGACACCCATCTCATGTGGTATAATTTATTTTATTATGTAGTGAATATTTAATTTATTTGCAAGCTATATTTTGAGACCCATTTCAATTAAGCATGTACGTGATGAGACATGCCTCATGTTACACAAGGTGATACATCTACCTCACAGGGTGTCCGACATGATGAGACGACTCATATTACACATGATGATCCATTTGAGTCCTCTTCACATGGAGTAAAGAGGACATTCGATCAGATAGATTAGGTCTTGTTGGAACCTATAGATTGTGTTTTTATGATGTATACACTTTGTGTTAGGATAGTTAAAACTGTATGTTAGAACATGTATTTTTTCACTTCATAGATCATGTTATGATGTATGTTAGACCATGTACTATTTTTTGATGACTTCTTATCATGCTTGTGTATGCAGTATATATTACTATGTTTCAGCATGTTTTAAGTATATTCAAACCATTTTCTTTATTCTGACATATTTTATTCATGAACATATGACACATTTTGTAAGTATATATGCAAGATGAACAATAATTTTAACTATCTATAGAGCATTCTTGGATAAATATCACATCAAATTTATGCATTGAGATTCATACAAATAAAATTGACCTACTAGATTAAAAAATGTATTGATAACGTACCTAACAATGTATCATAAGTGATCTTAATGTGTTTTTTGGTAGTGTAAGACTCATTATCACCTAATAAGACCTATTATGCGGTAGTAAACATATGAATACCTATCATAACCTATAATAGACATAATTACCTATTAGGATTCCCATGTCCCCTTAAGACACACATGTATGGATAACATACCTAACAATGTATCATAAGTGATCTCAATGTATTGTTTGGTAATGTAAGATAGAATCAATACAATGAGTAATGATCTTTAAATTATTATCATGTGCAAGTGACTTTTTTTTAATATTACAATCAATAGTAATTTGAAACTTCAAACAAACAGTAATTTAAACATGCTTGAATGTAAAAGTAATGGAACAAAATAGGAGGTCATTACTTAAATTGAAAATTAATTTATAATTTATCAAGTGCATACCTTTAACTTTCAAATAGAAGTAAACTCTCATTTTTGAATTAGTTTGTACAACATATTTCACAATATATGTAAGACAATATCAATGATATATTTATAGTTCAGCAAACTCATTTGAAACATAAAATTGGTTTAACACATCTCTTCAAATGAGGTCCTATAAAATAAAAATCTAAAACAAAAATACACATGTTAATAAACACATAAATTAATATTCAAGGTATTTGAACTATGTAAATATATGTGTAATTTGTATGTACTTACTATATGAAATTGCACAAGATGTTGATGTTCGATCCATTTTAACATTTAAATTTGCATAAATTGTAATTGAGACTTGAATAAGAGGTATATAAGTTCTATAAATTGGTATTGACAACACAAACATACATGTAATTAAATTATATAATATATGAAAACAATGCAATAATGAAAAAACTTACATGTGTTTGATTTAAATGTAGTCATCCCATTGTACCATCTGCATCTTCTCTCTTTTGCAATGCATCTATGATTGTCTTGTGCTTGTCCATAGAAATTGTCCATAATACCTTATTGGCGGGTCTCCCTTTGTATCTTTCTAATATGATATTTGTTGCCACAACCAAATGAGAATAGTGTAAAATATTCATTTCGATTTGGTAGTCTTCAAATGTTGGAAAAAATTTCTTCTTGTTAGCTATCTACGTAGCCAGGTGCTAGCTACAACGACAGACCCGATTGGATACTCAAAACCATCATCATCTACTTGATGACATGTCAATTTTTTCTTAGGTTCCACACATCTAGCTAGCCAATACTCAGTCTGTTCATCATTATCACTAGGTGCAATAATAGCATAAACATGTCCTTCAAGATAAGATAAATTATAGAAACACTTTAATCACATGAGTGTACATATGCAAATTATATAAATTGAAGCATGAGATCACAAAAAAATCTAACTAAATTGTGCATACCAAGTTCTATGAGGTCTGAAATATGATCATAGTCTTCTAATGCAAAAGTAACATTCTAACCTTCATTTACTATATCATCTTCAAAATGCATGTCAGTATGTGCTAATGATCTTTGTTGCCAATCTTTAACCCATTTTGTATTCTCACATTCTTCCCATTCACTTGCAAGAAAAAATTGACAAAAACAAGAAAGCTCCCTAGTCCATATAGTCCAAGTGTTAGAATCTGAACTCCTAAATGAATACCATTTAGCTGACCCACTAATTGTATCACAATCATATCTTGAAGGGATATTATTTTCTTCAACTAGGTAGAAGAAACATTTGATTGTGGAGTTCTGACTTGATCCTGTGTATAAATATTTTTTACACCATTCAACAATCTCATGTGCATTTTTGAATTTAGCGTTTTCCTTAAATTTTAATTGATCTCTACTAAGGGCTCTCTTCACACATGCATCGACACCATCATGTTCTCCTTTACCATGTCCAGCCTCAAAAAAACTCCACACATGTTGGATGTTAGTTTTCTTATGTGTCCTACTTGTTAGGATAAATAAACCATGGATAGAAATAAAAACTACATGCAAATATAACCAATAACAGAAAGTAATAGATCACATAGAAATGAACACAAGGCACCAAGATTTAATGTGGTTCACCCAATCCCTGGGCTACGTCCACCAAACTACAAGTCCAATATTATTACAATCCAGTGATTACAACCTGATTAAAATCTGTAATCCCTTATAGCTCAATACCACCACAAGAAGCAATTTCACATCACAAAATAATGAAAATACCTAACCCTAAACCCTTTTATACAAGTATTTTATGCCATTTTAGGGTTACAACATGTCAGCCATATGTCGGCCATATGTCATCTACAATGTCGACCATGACCCAAATTTTTTTTTCTATGAAGTATGTACAGTACTTTCTTGATTAGTCAACATAATCTAACAATCTCCCACTTGGAGACTGATCCTATAGAAATACCACTACCACATGGGGCTCCCATTGGATCAAACCACCCTAGACTCTACTGTTCTTTGATTCATGTTCAGTCTAAAAGACCAACCGAAGCTAAAGAGGAGTTCAGCTTCTCCCTTGTTACAACCTTTGTCAACATATCTGCTAGATTATCATTTGTATGGATCTTTTCTAGCTTTATCTATCCATCCTCCAAAACTAACCAATTAAATGGTACTGCATCTGTATGTGTTTGGTCTTAGAATGTAGAGCTAAATTCCTAGCAAGATGAATGGCACTCTAACTATCTATGAATAAATAATTATCCTTTAGAGGATTTCCCAATTCTTCTAAGAATAATTGAAGCCATATCATCTCCTTGGCTACCTTTGTAGTAGCAACATACTCTACCTCTGTAGTAGATAGAGCATTAATCTTATGTAACCTAGAAACCTAGCTCACAGTTGCCCCACCAACAGTAAAGACATAACCTGTAGTAATCTGCCTGGTATCAATATCCCCTACCAAATCTGAGACAATGTAGCCCTGTAAATTAGTGGTAGAGCCCCCAAAGTGTAAACACTTATTGGATGTTCCTCTCAAATATCTAAGAATCCACTTGACAACATTCCAATGCTCAAATCCTAGATGACTCATATACCTACTAATGACTCCCACTGGATGTGTAGTATTTAGCCTAGTACATACCTTAGCATACATCAAGCTTCCTATAGCTGAAGCATAAGGTAACTTAGACATCTTATCCTCCTCTTCTTGTGTCTTAGGCCACATCTCCTTAGTCAATTTCAAATGACCATGTAAAGGTGTGCTGACAGCTTTAAAATTCTCCATAGAAAATTGTTGCAACACCTTGTCAACATAATTACCCTAAGATAGTGTTAATGTTCTATTCTTCCTATCTCTGCAAATCTTCAAAAAAAATTTGCTGCCCCCAAATCCTTCATAGCAAATGGATGTGCTAACTAGTATTTTAGCCCCTTAATATGATCCATGTTAGACCCAGCTACAAGCATATCATCAATATATAAACATAAAATAATGTAGCTATCATCATCCAACATCTTAAAATAAACACAGTAATCTGAATGATGCCCATTATATCCATGCTCATGCATAAAACTGTCAAATTTCAGATACCATTGCTAAGGTGCTTGCTTCAAGCCATATAAACTTTTCTTCAATTTTCACACTAAGTTCTCCTTACCTTTGACCTCAAAACCCTGTGGTTGAGCCATATATATTTCTTCATCAAAATCACCATGAAGAAAGGCTATTTTAACATCCAACTACTCTAAATGCAAATCTTCAATAACCACAAGACTTAAAATAGTACAAATAGAAGTCATTTTAACAATAGGAGAAAATATCTCATCAAAATCAAATCCCTTTTTCTATGCAAATATTTTTACAACTAAGGTGGCCTTAAATCTTTTCTAACCTCCTTCCTCTTCTTTCAACCTGTAAACCCACTTATTCTATAAAGCCTTTTTACCTCCAGGCAACTTCCATAGATCCCATGTCTTATTCTTCAGCAAAGAGTCCATTTCATCTTTCATTGCAAACTCCCATTGAATCTTAGTATTCACCTGTACAGCTTCATCATAACTTTCAGGTTCACCAGCATCACTAAGTAAAATAGAATACAAAGAGGGAGAAAATATTTGTGGAGGTCTAATTTGCCTCATTTACTGTCTAACATTCACCAGTGTGTGTGTTATTTGTTGTTGTAGTTTTTGCACATCATGAGAAATGGATAGAGCATCAGCTTTTGGAGTATCATCTAGCACTACAGAATCATCTTCTATCTTCTCATATTGCTGCAACAGATCTTTGTACAACACTTTCTCATTGAATATGACATCCCAACTTTTAAAAATTTTAAGATTTTCAAAATCCCAAAGCCTATAACCAAATTCATTAATGCCATATCCAAGAAAGACACATTTCTTTGATTTAGCTTCTAGCTTAGTTCTATATTCAGAGTCTATATGAGCAAAAGCTTCACAATCGAAGGTCTTGAGAAAAGAATAACTCACCTTCTTACCAGTCCATGCCTCCTCTAGAATACCACAACCCAAAGGAGTGGAGGGACCTCTATTAATCAAATATACTGTAGTATTGATAGCCTCCACCCAAATGTGTAAGGGCAACCCAACATGCAACCCTATGCTCCTTGCACTCTCCATTATAGTCTTGTTCATGCATTCAGCCACTCCATTTTCCTGTAGAGTTCTTGGAGCAGTTTTCTATCTACGAATACCATTAGTGGAGTAATAATCTTCAAATTCATGATTGCAATACTCACCACCATTATCAGAACTGAGACATTTTAATTTCTTACTAGTCTCATTTTCAACCAAGCATTTCCATTTCTTAAAAGTTTCAAATACATCAGATTTTTGTGTAAGAAAATAAACCCATACTTTTCTAGTTGCATCATCAATAAATGTAACATAATAATGAGAGCCACCAAGGGAAGATACTTGAGCTGGTCCCCATACATCTGTATGCACAAGCTCTAATTTCTTCTTTTTATTTTCCTTCCCAGTCTTTACAAAACTCACTCTCTTTTATTTTCCATACACACAACTTTCATAGAAATCCATATTAACACATTTTATACCTGGTAAAACTTTCTTTGAGTGAAGTACTTTCATATCTTTCTCACTCATGTGCACAAGTCTGTTGTGCCACAGTGCTGTATCAGAATTTATAGTAGTTATTTGTTCTCCCTGCTCAACTGCAACAAATTGTTCCTAAACATTCATTTTTTTCTAAAACAATCAAAGTAGAAGGAACAATATGACTTGTACAAAGATATAAGGTGCCTACTTTCACACCTTTTTCTACTACAAGGGAACCTTTTGAAACCTTCTAATTTTTATCATTAAAAGTAACTATGCAACCCTCATCACCGAGTTGTCCCGCTGAAATTAAATTCCTACTTAGCCTTGGAACATGTCTTACCTCATGTAGTAGCCAATGATTCCCATTCTGCAACTTAATCTTAATTTTTCCCTTTCCAATAATTTAACAGGGTTTATTATCCCCCAAATAAACAAGCCCAAAATCCCCTTGGATATACTCAATGAAATAACCTCTATGAGGTGTAGCATGAAATGAAGTACCAAAATCTAAAACCCATGAATCATCAACACTTTCTAAAGATAGAAGCAAAGCATCCTCTTTGGATTTGTTACTTACCACATTTGTCTCCTTGTCTCCATCTAATTTATCTCCTTCATTTTTCTTTCTATTCCAAAAATCTTTCTTTTTGTGCCCTGGTTTCCCATAGTACCAGCAATTGTTTGGTCCTCTCGATTGAGACCTCTTCCCCTTTGACTTTCCTCTTGATTTCCTATGATTTCCACAGTTACTTCCTCTCTCAATCCTTCTGCCCCTGCTTTGTGCAGTCAAAGCACTTCCTGATGTAGATCCACCTGAGGATTTCCTACAAGTTTCCTCACTCAAAACAACACCGATCACATCATCATATTTTAGGGTACTAGATCCAGGAATAGAATTACTCACCACCATTACCAAGCCATTCTAGCTTTTAGGCAAAGAACACAAAATCAAGAGAGCCCTAATTTTTTTATCAAAATTTATACTCACAGAAGATAACTGACTAATAATAGTATTAAACTCATTTAAATGATCTGCAATAGATCCACCTTCTTCCATTTTCATATTAAATAAATGCTTCATGAGAAATACCTTTTTTGAAGAAGAGGGCTTTTCATATAGTGTTGCTAGGGTTTTCATCAACTCTTTTGTCATCTTTACTTTTGTAATATTAAATGCTAGCAATGGTGCCAAGCATAACTAAATTCTTCTGAGTGCCTTTCTATCCAAAAGATCCCATTTAGCATTTGACATAGATCCCTGATTCTTGGCTTTTCCTTCCAATGGTTTCCATAAATCTTTCTTATACATATAGTCTTCCATTTGCATCTTCCATAACTAGAAGTTCTACCCATTAAACGTATCAACCCTTAGTTTACCCTCATCTACCATTTCTCCCACTCAACTGTGAGACTCCCACTCAATTGTGAAGCTTTCCTACAGAGGATAACTAAAAAAAACAACTATGCTTTGATACCACTTGTTAGGATAAACCATAGACAGAAATAAAAACTACATGCAAATATAACCAATAAAAAAATAATAATAGATCACATAGAAATGAACACAAGGCACCAAGATTTAACGTGGTTCACCCAATCCCTAGGCTATGTCCACCAAACTACAAGTCCAATATTATAACAATCTAGTGATTACAACCTGATTACAATCCATAATCCCTTATAGCTCAATACTGCTGCAAGAAGCAATTTCACATCACAACATAATGAAAATATCTAACCCTAAACCCTTTTATACAAGTATTTTATGTCATTTTAGGGTTATAATTATCTAACCATATCTAATGTTGTGTCATTTGAATTTGTCTCTCTTTTAAATTATCATAAAAGACCTTGAAACAATATTGGACAAACTCAGATGAATGGAGTTTATTATCACTTAAATAAAAATGGTACTCTCTCAATATTTTTTGATCCTCCTCTATACTATCAGGTGCATGCCTATAAACTATATGAACATAAATTGTTACTTGCATTGAATTTTAATATTGTGGATGTACCTCTTCTTGCGGTGCAAGCATGTAGTTCTCTGCAAAGTCAACAACTGAAAGTATAGTACCAATTGGAAATGTATTCGTACATATGCAAAATTCTCCATCAAGCCATCTAGAATATTGAGAGTGTTTGACATATTTTGGTATGATCATACTCTTAAACTCATCCATAAATCCATGACAACTAACTTTATCTGTAACTAGATTACACCTTCTTCCAATCTTCCCATCCTTCAATAGATATTCAATAGTTTTGAATCTTTTTACCTCAACTAATTGTTGTCCAAAAGTAGTCAAAGAATTTTCATGCAAACATTCATCTAACAAAGAAAGATTGCCACACATATCACATGTACTACAAAGACATGCATTGAAAATAAAGTATTGATCATTAGGTGGCTTACAAAACAAATCTGATATGAAATCTTTTATAGTTTGAGGTGGTATTTTTATACCCCATTCTTGCAACATCTCTTTACTATGCATGGTACCACATATAGATCAAAATACATCATAATGGTAACAAAATTGAATATGATTTTTACAACAACATGTGATTCTTTCCTTGTTAATCCTTACATACCATGGTTTACACTTTTCAAAAGATCTTTGACTAATGGTAATATTTAATACCTTACCATCTACAAATATTTTAAACAATTCAGTTTGAGTCATGTCCAAAAGATGTTTAAGATGTGGATCATGTATTTTTGACCCAATTCTCAATTTAAGAACATGTCTTGAATTAGGTGGTACTCTTGTATTATCATGCCAAAAATTTTCAATCAAACTTTTGATTTCACTAGTAAGTTTCATATCACATCTCGGGAGTCTACCACTAGAAGTCCATAAAATATTTGTTGGATCACATTCAAAGTTAACCCTTCTCTTTATAGCTCTTTCTAAAGTCTTATGATTCACATTAAGATATCCACTTATGTTGCTAATCAATCTTTTTTCAGATGTTGATTTTTTAACTAAAGTTGTTATTGCTCATCGTGCTACATTCTTATCTTGACTGACTTCTCTTTCCGTTAACATCAAAGGCACTAGCAACAGTGGATAGAGCTTTTTTTAAAGACTCATTTTTATTCTTGGGTTTTTCATACATTCCCAATCTTCTCATTACTTTTCACATTTTAGATATTTTAATTAGGTGCAACATTAGCTGACATTGAAACCCAAATTTCTTATTATAAAAAAAATTCCTATACAATCTATTAGCATATGTCCTAATTTGTCTTCATGAAACCAATCCCTCAAGATTATCTAACACATCATTAGGAATATGAAAATTATGTTCAGACACTTTACTATCATCTTGACATGTTTGTTCAGTAGTTGTTGTTTTTATGTCTACATTCATGCAATTTTTATTTTCAGACACTTTACTATTTTCACTATTATTTGGGATTTGAATATCATTTTCAAATTTTCTTGATATTTCTTTCAGGGTAGACATTTCAATTGGAGAGTTTTGTGCATGATTGTTTGACAATTTCTTCTCATGAAGAAAATCTAAATCATTTAAATCATAACCTGCTTCTAAAAAATCACAAATTTCATCATGAGAGAAAATTTGAGGGTTTGGAGACACACTTATATTGAATGCATGATTAGAATGTGCACCTGAATTGTCTTGTATTGGGTTCTCTTCTTTGACCTCTTCATCCATTGTGGTATCCTCAATGTCTTTCTCCTTTGAAACATTGTTCAAGTCTCTAATTCTCCATCTTCTCTCTCGTTGATGTTGTGCTTCATTCTCTTTATTTGCTACAATCTCCTCATCTGTCAAAACTTTTGCTTTCTTCTTTCTTCATTGTTTTGATCCCATGTTTGCACCAATTTTGAATTTGAATCAGTAGCTTGCAAATTGTATAAGAGGACAAAAAAATAGAATAAGCATGATGGAATTCGGTTTTGCAGATCAAAATTGTTATTAAATCATTTCAATCATTGAAATTGGGTCGGTAGGGCAGCTTTTGGGGCCCGATGGGTACATTAGAAATAGGTACTCAATTGTTTGAAAATGAGGCACCCGATTCTTTAGAAATTGGGTACCCATTTGTAAATCGAGTACCCAATTTTAAAAAGAATTGGGTACCTAATTTTCAAACAATTGGGTACAACAATTTAAAGCAATCGAGCACCCAATATTTGAATTACAAAGCGGGTGCTCGATTCTTGAGACATGAGCAGGAATTTGGTATGGCTCTTGACTTTTGCATGGGGTTTTTCCTTGGGGAAAGGCATGGCATAGGCTTGGTCCCGCCAAGCCATGCCTTTATGATCCTTTTTTTTTTTAAGCCATTTAATTCACAATTTTTGGTATTGTCGTAATTTTTTTATAGTCATTTCCATTGAACTTTTTGATGAGACAAGAACCCATTATAGGTCTTACTGTTCTAATTTCAAAAATGTAAATTTTATGGTGTTATTAGTTTATTTTCTATTTTTTGATTATTTATTAATCAAAACTATCTCCTAAATGTTTAGAAGTGACATTCACTAAAACTTTAATAACTTTTTTATATTATAGTTTTTCTTAAATTAATTTATATGTCATCAATCTACATATAATAAATTTGATGTTAAAAAAGAAAAATATTGAAAAAAGTGAGATTTTGATCAAATTATGTGGTCCGTACACGAGAGGTTTTAAAATTTACCTTTATAGCCAATTAATAATTAATAATAATAAAATTATTCAATAAAAAATTTTAAAAAAATATTGTCATCAATCTTACGTGTATTAGGTAACTCCCTTTAAAAATATTTGAAAAAAATTATTTATTTGTGTCAAATTATGGTGTCCATACACGAGCGTGGTATGGTCCTGAAATAGGCATTTTGAAAAAGTAGTTTTTAAAGATTCATACAAAAAAAAAAATCTGTCATATGGGTACACAAATAAATTACATATTCAAAAACTAGATTTAGAACACTAAAATTTTTATTTCTAGAGTTTTTTAATATTCAATCTCTAAATATCTCAAATTTTGACATCAATTGACAAAAAATTTTAAAAACAGGAAAAAAACTTCCACTTTTTGGCCAAAAGTAAGACCCAACTTCTTGCACTGACCCTTAGTTATGGTAGGTTTTTGTTCATATATATATATATATATATATATATATATATATATATATATATATATATATATATATATATATATATATATATATATATATATATGTATATTCATTTTAAAATTAATTTATATTTATCTATATTTTTATATACATACAAGAGATATTTTTGTAGTTCAAGCGTTACAAGATAATGCAGAAAATGTGGACTATTATCTTTTAAGATGCACAAAAGAAAAACACAAGTTGCTAGAAGGAACTATAGATGTCGATCAACAGTCATATCCAATTGGATCAATTGTTATTGAAGGAACATATTATCAACAAACAAGGGTAATTGATAGTGGTATTGAATTTATTGAATACAAGCCTGGAGGAAAGGTTTTACATTACAATAACCATGTTATAGCAACCAAATTACAATTTGAAGCAATACAAAGAAGAGGACATTGTGGAAATCAAAAGTGGAAATTGTCTATTGAAGAACCTGAAAAACTTCTAGAGATAATAAAAACTAGAGAGGATCCTAACAATACATTGTTTGTGAAGCTCTAGTTTACCTATGTACTTATTGTGGAGCTCTAGTTCAGCTATGTCTATATAGCTCTTATACTTTCACATTTAATATTGACAGGATATTTGTTTTATAAATTTGTATAGATTGGATCATTTGTCTTTGATATGCAAAATTAGACATGTTAAATTGTTATTTTTATTTAAATTAGACATGGATATCTCATTTAAGACAACCTCTTAGGACCTCCCCTTAAGACAACCTCTTAGGACCTCCCCTTAAGACCACTTTTTAGGACCTCTCCTTAAGACAACCCCTTTAGTATTTATATATACATGTTTATATACATTATTTATGTTTGCTTACATATGATTGTTAATGATGTTATGTATTTATGTACACATAATCTTTATGTTCTTATATGTATTTGTTCGAAATATTCAATATATGATAGGTTACTGAGAGGGGAGGGGTGAATCAGTAACCTTAAATTCTTCTTTTGAGTTAGTCACAAAAAAATCTATGCTATTGTATGCATTAATACTGAAAGTTAAAACATTCATCACAGAAAAGAACACAATATTTTGGTGACCCAAAAACCTTCCAAATAGAAAGTAAAACTGGGGTGGGGATGATACCCACAAAAATTCAATACTGTAGCATAAAGTTTGCTTGTTAAGGCTTACATTGACCAATTCTGGTGATCTGCCGTATTAGGAGCACAAAGGACTACTAGGTCCACCTTGTTAGAGGATTTTCAAACATACAATCAAGTATGCACTTAGTTAAGAGATTTGTACAAAGACTATTAAGTCTATCTCATTAGAGGATTTAGAAAATTGGTTCACCTATTAAGATGAAGCAGTGGATCTGTTTACAACTGATTGTTGATAAGATCCTTTTTGCACTAATCACCTCATGTGATAGATATAACTTTTTTGCCTCTGTATTGACCTTTTTGTGTTCCTTGAACTGTTGCGAATAATCTTTTGCATATACTTCTCATTACTTCACTATCTCTTGATACATATGATATCTTACAATATACCTTCCATATATACCTTTCAAATTTACAAATCTGCAAGGTCAGCCAAAACATAAGTGAACAAATACATTACAAAGTCAGCCCAATAGTAGATAACTCGGGTTCACTGACCTGACTCGATGACCTTTTGATACATGGTGTTCACTGCATTACTTGACATCATCATGCACTTGGTAGAAGTGAAGGCTCGGTCTATACTAATCACTCGATGTAGTTCTGAACTCGGTGACCACTGGTGACTTGGTAGATATAGTGTCACTCAGTAGATACTAAGTTTACCTTGCTTCACTTGGTAAACACTAATTCTCCCAATGCTCGGTTTACAAAGAATCTGCATGACACAAGATTACTACTTGGTAGACATTTTGAAGCTTAGTAGACATTGTTGATCTTCATATTGCCTATATTCTCTTAGTAGCCACTTTCTACTTAGTGTAAACTGTTGAAGTCTTCAAAGCTTGGTTAATAATGGAATGCTCAGTAAGAGTAAAGAGTTAAGTGCTGAGCTCGGTAGCTATACTAATATAGATAAGTGTTGTCACTAATGGAAATACTAACTTAATTCCAACAATCTCCCCCTTTGGCATTAGTGATAAAACACTTATAAGCCAAAACATATGTACATAAACTGACTCACTAAGTTTTGGTTTTTCAAAATTGATCTTCGTAAAGTTGTTGTATATACATTTCTACCTATATCTCCTTGGTGACATATAATGTATATACAAAGATACTTATGTACATAGCTATACACATATACATGTTGACTCTATTGAGTGTTATCCCCCCCTTTCACTTATACTATTATCTCTCCTTATATACATAATTTCTTTTTTTGCTAAAGCTAATAATCTCTCCCACTTTTTGACAGTAATGCCAAAGGGCTACATGTACTATCTATATAGTTACACCAAAATGAGAGAGAGATTCTTGATGTACCTTAAGAATGAGGGCGAATAAAGTATCCCAATTTGTTTGCAAAATTTTGCAGGTAGAGAGAGCAATCTGCACTTTTGCTAATAATTTGATCATGTGATCAACCACTGAGAAGTTATGATCCTAAACCAATGTCTTGCAATGAGAAATATGTTTCTACATTGTATCCATTATTGGCAAGATCATGTTCTGAATATCAATCAAGGTTGCTCTTATTCTTGCTTCTTGTCTTAGAACTTCTGCCTACACTTCTGCCAGATATTTCACCTTAGTGTGATGAGAGGATCTGGAAGAGGGGTTAGCCTTCAACTTTGATGCACTAGATTTCATGTCAGCATCAATCTTATTTAGCTTCTCCTTTCTTTCATTGGTAAAATTGGACATATCACACAGTTTTTCCAAAAGTGATGCTACATTATTAAAGGAATTTTCAAAATTGCCCAAAAATGTGGACAACTCCACTTGTTTGTTTGCAATCTACTAAGCAATATGCTCTAGCACTTTGGTATCAAACTTCCTTTCAGCCTTTTCAAATAGCTTCTCTTGGCTAGAGAAGTCCTCATTATATTTTTGTACAACCTCTTCTAACTGAATCAAAATATGTTGAGTGGAATCCACTTCAATACCTATAGCATCTGTAATTATATTCTTGGCATTTTCAATTATTCTGTACTCCTTATCCCTTTTAGACCTTAGCTGCTTCTACGTAGCTTTCTTCTCTATGTGTTGACTTGCTAATCTTATTTCTTCAATAGTAGTAGTCTCATAGTCAATCTTACGTATTATTATCTCTATGTCTAAGTCAATGTCTTCTTCAATTTCCTTTCTAGTGATTATAAGTTTCAATGGTTGCCTTTGTTTTACTTCAGTAATGACTAGTTTGACCTTTGGAATAGACACATTAGTAGAGATAGAAGGGCTAGCAGTGAAAAATGGAATAGGGCTTAAGGATTGAATGCCAATAGAAGTACTAACTGGACCAAAAATTGAAACACTTCCCAAAAATGGTGCCACACTTAGTAGAATACTCATAGAAGTGTTTGAACTGACTGGAATCAAAGTAGATGTAGACAATGCAAATGACAAAAAAACTACAGAGATTACTGGAATTGATGAAGAAAAAATTGTAGAACTTATTGATGCACAAACTAAAGATGTAGATACAGAGGGAGCTAACTTGGTAGTTGAAGAAGTAACAGTCAACTCTATAGATGAAGTGCTTGATACTTCTATTGCAAACACTTGGAGCTAGGAGGTGACTGGTGAAGATTGAGCAATTGATGTTGCTATTGTGCTCACAATTTCACTAGTAGAAGCTATCTCCATAGATGTGATAGTGTGTGGTGGAGTGTGAGGAAGAGACACAATAGCTTCTACTACAATTCTAATTGGATCATCTTCATCATCCTCTTCCTCCTTGTCTTCATCCATTTCTTCTATTTCCTCCTCCTATTCTTCCTTCTCTTTTTCTTCCTTTTCCTCCATTAGAGCATGCAATTCACCTTCAGTAACTATGATGGAAGGATTGTTGACATCATCATCTTTAATTATAATAGTTTCTTCTAATGTCTTGTTGGGATGATATACATTTCTCCAAATGTTTGAGGCATGCTTAACTACTAATTCTATGTTATTCATCAATATACAACACGAGTTAAGCTTTAGAATCATTCTATCTTCATGTTGTTTCATTGACTTCTTTACTTCAGCATTAGTTATATTAGGTACTAATTATTTTAGCTATTGTTCAAAGATGTATTTAACAATTTGTACCATGTTCTCCCATCTGACTTGAATTTTGGCAAAAAGATCTGCATGGATTTGAGGTTGCATCTGAGCAGGGGAGTATTTCCAAATACCCATCTTCTCCATGACTAAGTCCTCAATCTCTTTATGCTTAGCTAGAGACTGAGTCTCATACTTGAGAACTTTGAAGTTACATATTCTTGCTCCAACTCTTAGCTATTTCATCATTTCCTCAAATATAGGTTGAGAGTGAATGAATAATGGTTCACTTTTACCTTTCCTACCTCTCCTGGAAAATACTACAGTAGGTTTCTTCTAAGGTTTAGTGATAATCACTCTACCTTTCTTCCTTGTTGGTTCCTCTTTCTCTAATTCTTCTTCTTCACCTTCATCATATTTCTCTTCTTCATCCTCACCCTTGCCCTCGGTAAGCATTAGAGGACCTTCAACTTTCTTCAATTTTGTAATCCTCTTCTTGCCTCTATTGATAGCTTGAGGAATCTTGATACTAAGTTCTATCCTCTTTTTAGGTTCCTCATAAGTGCCAAATGTTGGAAGATTTGGATTGGCTGGCTCATTTATTAAAGCCTCAATGATGTCTCTAGCTTCATCAATGTTAATTTCATAAGGCAATGGTTTTACCCATGCCACTCTTGGTATGATTGCTTGAATGTACACATTGTCACAGTCCACCATGAAGCATATGTCATCCTTATAGTCTTCCACAAGCTTGGGTGGGATTCAAAATCTGTTATTCATTTTCTCTTTGAATGCCTCAAAGTATTTACCCAACACCCTTTCAATGTTTTTACCCATTTCATTAATAAATTCATTTATCTGATAAAGAATAGTGGTGTCTTTTCTCCATACAACTATGCCCTTAGATGGAAATAATTTTTGAACATAAAAGAATAAATAGGCAAGTGATGAATCAAACTTGAAGTAATTGTTCTTGGAAGTCTTCACACTTTCAATGTTTTTGTTCAATTGCTTTAGAAGTACATCTGACAAATTAAATTCAAGGTTCTTCTTTATAACCTTGTATGCTAGGTCAACTACCTCACAAGGAACATTGTTTGATTGACTTGAGCTGTAGATTTTATGTGCAATGATATGGATGCCAAACCTAAGCTCTATGTCAGTGAAATTGTTTAGTTTCCAACCTCTACTATCCCATTTGGCTAGGGTTTTGGTTGATTTGGCCTTGCTTAGTATTGGCAAACCCATAACCTTGTGTATCATCTTCTTTGTAATCAGAATGAGTTGTTCCAACCATAATTGACCATTGTGAAACTGACTCAATATGTATCTTATCCACTTCACTTGGAAATTTTGAGGCATGTGAGGGATATGAATTAATCCTTTGACTTTCAAATGTTTATGCTCAGGTTTCAAAACTTTGTCAACACACATTTCAGCCAAGGCAGTATCCATTTCTAGTATCCCTAATTCTTGAACAAAAGATTTAAAGTGAGTTCGTATGTCATTAATTAGGAGTACCTTGGGAGGGACTTGTGACTGAGCTCCATATGGATCAATGGCTAGAATGATTTTGAAGTTTTCTACTTTCCATTCAACACCTTTAACCAGCATTTTAGAACCTTCTTTGGTTTAGTGCTACTTCCACTAGTAGATGCCATCACTGCCTAGTAGATGATGAAATTTGTGAAGATCTTGTTGTTGAATTTCTTGAAAACACTATAATGCTCTTTCAAATTTCTATACTCTTTGAATGTTGTGGATGCAATGAAAAATGAAGTCAAAATTACCCCTTTTGTTGAGAAATTTTCATAAATGCTCAGCACCATTATGACATAGTGCATGACAGACTGTCATCCACTGACCTAACTCAGCAAGAGTATCAATTCGAAAAATAAACCACATTTCCTTTATTCCTAACCCTGCTTAGTAAGGTCTACAACCAACTTACCTTAGTGGAGTCTAATGTAGCTCGGTGAAGGATAACCTTTCTATGATTCCTAGTGTGTCTAGAATACTGATTGGATCATTTGTATTCCTCATATTTCTTGGAACTACTTATGATTTTCTTACTGAGTACAACTCCAACTCATTCTTAGGAATTTAGTTTGAGGAGATGGGGTCACCCACTTCTTGAGTGACTTCACTACCATGATTTGAGCTTGTATCCTCAGTAGATTTAGGAATCCATTGTTGCCTCATTTGTTTCCTTATATTGTCAACCCTTGCTTTCTTTTCATCTTCAACTTTACCTATATTCATGAAATTTTTAGCTATATGACTGAGTTCAATGCATGTGTAACACCTTATAGTAGTATCTTTCTTTCTTAGGTGGTGCCTTGCACAATTAATGCCAGTGTGTCCATATTCTCCACAATAATGACATCTGCACCAAGTATTAAGTCTCATCCAAATATCGCCTTTACTAATTGTTTAGCTGGATTGAATGATTTGAATCTGCATTGAGATGCCATGTGACCATGCTTTTTGCATTTGTGATATTTACCTTCAAATTTTGGTTTCTCCTTGCATTCATTGGCTTTGTGACCATGCCAATTGTAGTTACAACACTTTCCATTGAATTTTCCTTTTCCATTACTCCAGCATTTGTTTGATGTATGACCAATTTTCCCACAATGATTTCATGAGGTTTTTAGATTCCCTTTTGCACCTCGCTTGGAAGATTCACCTTTTTCTTCATTGTATCCTAGTCCTACTTTACCCTTTTGCCTATGAAGATTCTACTCATTTTGTTGATTCAATTGATTCATGTCTTCTTGTGATTTCAATATTCTCTCATTGATTTTTTTTTAGCATTTAGGTCATTCTTCAATTTTTCAACGATTTTCTTTTCACATCTCAATTCTCTCATTATTCTTTCATTAATTTCCCTTTCATAATTTAAGTCATTTCTTATTCTTTCTTTCTATGTTTTGAGAATCCTGATTTCTTCATTTGCTCTAGTGATTTGATCAATGAGGTCTTCATGCTAATTGGATTGATTATGTTCTTCATTGTTTCTTGCCTCCAAGTCTTCATTTTCCTTATTTCTTTGTTCCAAAATTTAACATAGCCTAATTGATTGGATTTCTTGTTCTCTTTTAAGTTTTCTTACTTCCTCTTGCAGAAAGCCATTCTTTGCTAGGAGTTCTTTGATTACCTCATTAGCTTCATTCGAGCTTCTTGATGGGAAAAAGTCCCCAATATTCTCTTCAACATACTGATGGTCATCCATTTGTCTTGCAAGTTCCTTCCTTCTTTCTAGGGATTTGGAAAGGTGCTCCTTTGCTTCTTTAAGTTGAGCTATGGCCATCTCCAGATCTAGCTTTTCATTTTCAATTGCCTTATCAAGTCTAAATATCTCCATTTGTCCTTAGATCTTTGCTCAAGTTGTCAAGCTTTTATCCTGAGAATCACAAATATCTGATACCAATTGTTGGAAATATTCAATATATGATAGGTTATTGAGAGGGGAGGGGTGAATCAGTAACCTAAAATCATTCTTTTGATTTATTCACAAACCAATCTATGCTAATGTGTGCATTAATACTAAAAGTTAAAACATTCATCACAAAAAAGAACACAATATTTTGGTGACCCAAAAACCTTCCAAATAGAAAGTAAAACTGGGGTGGGGATGATACCCACAAAACTTCAATATTGAAGCATAAAGTTGGCCTGTTAAGGCTTACATTGACCACTTCTAGTGATCTGCCCTATTAGGAGTACAAAGGACTACTAGGTCCACCTTGTTAGAGGATTTACAAACATACAATGAAGTCTGCATTCAGTTAAGAGATTTGTACAAAGACTGTTAAGTCTACCTCGTTAGAGGATTTAGAAAACTGATTCACCTATTAAGATGAAGTAGTGGATCTACTTACAATTGATTGCTGATAAGATCATTTTTGCATTGATCACCTCATGTGATAGATATAAATTTTTTGCCTCTATATTGACCTTCTTGTGTTCCTTGAACTATTGTTAATAATCTTTCAGATATATTTCTCATTACTTCGCTATCTCTTCATACATATGATATCTTACAATACACCTTACATATATACCTTCCAAATTTACAAATCTGCAAGGTTGGCCAAAACACAAGTGAATAAATACATTACAAAGTCAGCCCAATAATAAATAACTTGGGTTCACTGAACTGATTTGGTGACCTTGTGATACACGTTGTTCACTGCATTACTTGGCATCATCATGCACTCTGTAGAAGTGAAGGCTCAATCCATATTAATCACTTGATGTAGTTCTAAACTTTGTGACCACTAGTGACTTGGTAGATGTAGCATCACTCGGTAGATACTAAGTTTACTTTGCTTCACTCAGTAAACACTAATTCTCCCAATGCTCAGTTTACACAAAATCTGCATGACACAAGCTTACTACTCGGTAGACATTGTGAAGCTTGGTAGACACTGTTGATCTTCATATTGCATGTATTTTCTTGATAGACATTATTTGCTCAATGTAAACTACTGAACTCTTCAAAGCTTGGTTAATACTGGAATGGTCAATGAGAGTAGAGAATTAAGTGTTGAGCTTGGTAGCTATATTGATATGGATAAGTGTTGTCACTAATGGCTATACTAACTTAATGCCAACAGTATTAACTTTTATTAATTAAATGTTGTAACATGCATTCTTTCTAGGTCATACTCTTTATATGTTACATGTACATGTATATGTTACCCTTAAGACATGTCATCAAATATAGTAATTATATTTAGATTAAGGCATTAAAAAAAATAACATATACATATTTACATAAATATTGAAAACATACATGTCTACATTTAACACATGAACATAGTTACATGTACATCTATGAAATAAAATATACATGAATATATTGAATTTATGTATTAAATTTATTGAATTTTTGCATTAAATTTATTGAATTTATTTATGAATATTGAATTATGTACTCAAGTTATGTTCTTAAATATGTATTAAATTTATTGATTAAATATTGAAAACATGAATAAGGTATAAAGATGAATAACATATATAGAAACATGAATAACACATGCATTTCAAACATAAAAGATTAAGACATTAAAAGATCAATTTAACATGTGTGTACATAAGACATTAAGTTCTAGTACTCAAGTTATGTTCTTACATATGTATTAAATTTATTGATTAAATATTGAAAACATACATACATTCAACATAAATATACTATGTACATCTATGTAAAAAACACACATCTATGAAATAATGTATACATACCCATGTAAAATGTATCCAAAATAGCCTATAAAATGTCTCCAAAATATCACATCAAATATCTCTAAAATACCACATACATCAAATGTATCTGAAATAAGACATGTATCTGAAATAACATACATATCCAAATAAAAGTATCTGTAAAATAACACATGTATTTGAGATAACATACATCTCTAGATATATAAAAGTATCTGAAATGACATGTGTGTGTGTGTGTGTTTCTATATATATATATATATATATATATATATATATATATCCAGGCAACATCAATGAAATAGACACATGTGTAAACTAACATCAATCACATCCCCCTCCTGATCCTTGACCCCAAAAGGCTCTATGATCTGGATCTGTGCCCTATGTCAAATGAAAGAAAATTGTAATATTATAAAATTATACATATTCATGTGTATACATGCATGTATTAAATATCATATGTGTACAATATATGTATCCATCAAATGTATAATAAAAAATACATAACATACCTATGACTCATGTTGTGGAGGATCTGTTAGGGTCCAAAGGTCTCCAAAATGTAATAGACTATCACTAACACCCTAGATAGAACACACATGTACATGTACACAAGTTAAATTGAATCACTCAAGAATATGTACATGTGTAAATTATATTAACAAATAAATATAAAAATATATAAATTTATAATTTATTTACCATAGAATCATGTAATGCTCTACCAGTTTGACTAATATCTAAGTCATGTAGTGATAGAGTGATCTTCAAAACATAGAATGTAGGTTCTCTAATGCCAAGCTATGTAGGAGTAGGAGCAAGAGTAAGTGCTACAGGATCCCAGGTAAGTGTGGGGATAGGTTCTATAGGGACAAGAGTTTTATGACCCTCTATAGGAGCAAGTGTTGTAGAATGTGTAGGGATATCCTACTATCTCTATGAGGGATATGGTCCTACTATGCATGACAAAATATGGCTGATGTGTCCACCAATGTCATGAAGAGGAATCCCCATGACCGTCGATGATGGATGATATGATCCAAGAAGATTAAATGCTAAATAAGATGCCATACAATGCAATGCATCCACATCTAATATGGTTGAAACCTTTAGTGGTGATGGTATATCTACGATCTCATACAGATTATCAACTCCTATACTAGAGGATAAACTTGTCAAAACGGGACCATGAGATCGTAAGATGTATCTACCACATCTATATGAAGATATCTCCTATAATTGTGTGACAACTATGGCAATGCTAGAATATATCTAAGTCCTGATTGTATCATTAGGAACACTCAAACCTATATCAGTCATCTGTGGACCTCTTGGCATGATGAAAAGGTTTGGACCCACCATTGCCTATTTATTAATGGGTGCAAGGGTGTCCGTAGGTCTAAATCTCTCTGACTATCAACCTCAACCCTATCCAACATGACCTAGAAAATCTGTATAGTTGACATCCTTATGTAAATGAAATTTTGCAAATAATTTTTTGTAGAAATAAGGGGGAAACTCATTCTTCTGTGACCACCTCTAATGCATGGCTAACCACCAAGGATATATAAATGGAGCGACAAGCTGATCTGTACACTTCATCACTAAATAACCTCTAACCCTAGCCCTATCTATATAAAAGGGAAACATGGTCTTCACCATAGTGGTGTAGACTTGACCATCAATCTGTGAATACTTCATAGTGCTAGTGATAGTATGAGAAAGGGAAGACTAAAATGTCTCAATACTAATATCATCAAATGGGTTATACCCAAAGATTGTCTCAATCATCTAGCACAACTCATCTCTAATAGAAACAATCTTCTCCCTATTAGGGAGAGTGGTAGAAGCTAACGATGTAGAATCAAGATACTCGAGAGCATGAGATAATCTAGCAATAGTATCTATAAATAAACACTATCTCTCCTCAGTAGATGATGTCAGTCTACACATTGTACCTGACTCGGCACTAGGACCCCCTCCATGAACACTAGCCTCGCTTGAGGACATAGGTGCTCCACTAGTATTGAATGCCATAATGATATATGCAAAGATCTAGATATCTATAAATGTAGAGTTAAGATATACATACATAAGTACATACAAAATTGAAAGTTAAATTTAATTTTAAACATGTATGTATATAAATATGTACAAAGTTGAATGTAACTAAAAATATGCACATATTATTTGGTACATCTAGCTCATGTATGTGAACATCTTGCTCAAATATGCATATCTAGCCCATGTATGTGAATAAAAAATATGCATGTATGTTATTTAGTACATCTAGGTTTACTATGTTAATGTTTTCTAAAATGTAACTAATAGGTTTGTAAAATGTAATGTTATTTAGGACATATAGGTTTACTATGTTAATGTTTTGTAAAATGTAACTAATAGGTTTGTTGAACATTAATGTTTACTATGTTAATGTTTTGTAAAATGTAACTATTGTTTTATTATCAACTACTAAAAAAATACTTAAAATATAATTAATTTAATTAATAAAATACTTTAAAAAAATTCATTTAATTAATATTATCATGTAATAACTAAAAAACATTTTTAAAAATTTAAAAATAAAAAATTCACCTACCTATTACAGCTGAAACACTTTAAACTACCTGCTAGCCACTACAGTAACATGACTAGTGAAAATGACTACTGAGAGAAATTTTTGGTTATTTATAAAACCACAATGGTTACAGTTGAAACCCTTTTAACCGAAAGGGTTTTGGCTAGAAACTTGACTGCCACGTTGATGTCGGTAAGCATCGTGTCAGTACAACCAAAAATGTTTTGAATGAAACTATTTTGGCTAGAACGCCTATGAATATCACCAAAGGTGACACAGGTTTGTGCTTCCACCCTCATCCCATACTCTATTTCTACTATTATTAGAATTTATGGTTTTAAAGGAAGCCCTCATGTGTTGCCCTACCAAGTACCTTTAAAGGTAGGAATGGCTAAAGTTTTGTGGCAATTAGGAGGATTGGAAAAAATGTATCTATTGAAAAGGCAGTTGGGGCCAAATTTCCCTACTTGTACTATGGCCCATCAATTTGTAATTACTAAAGGGGGTTGGCTCTTTTTACATAAAATTTTGGATCAGTACAAAATGGCTATTTGCCATCCTCATTTTTGTGATACTGAGGGATTTTATAATTTGACCTTAAGGCTTAGAATTAAATTGGGAAAGGTAAAACATGATTTGTATTATCCATAAGACATCATAAGAAATGAGTTCTCATTATAGGAATAGGAAACCAAAAAGGAAAAATGGAGAGTTTACTCCAAGGTTTCAGAATTCATTCATTGTTTTGATAAGGATTACAGTCCTCTAGATAATGCTACTACAAAGGTAGATAAAATAAATAAGCTCATGCATACTTTCCTTGAGATAATGGAAGCCATGAATGAGAAGAAACAATTTTTTATTGATTCATACCTAGATAAAGCCAAAGAGGTCATGAGGAGGTTGGCTTTCACTCCTAATGTAGGAGTTAGTCATCTAATTGTTCAAAAGAGACCAGGCTATACCATAATTCAAAATAAAAAAGCCACTATGGATAAGGGCAAACAAATAATGGGATTCACCAATGCTGTCTTAGAAGAGCGACCTAATGAGCCTTTTCCAAAGAGGTAGAAGATAATAAAAGAATAGGGTCCTGATGGGGATACAACCCAAGTTTAGAATGGACACAATAGGAAAAGGGAAATTGTATTAACTGTGAAAATAAGCTAGTACATTTAGTATAAATAAAATAGACTTCAAAACATGCCCTAAGGGCTTACAATAGCACAAAACTAGAGATAATTTCTCCTTTTGGTACCTCCTCTCAAATTTCACTCTGAACTACCTTTTACAATGCCAAAAATGTCCTTAAATAGACCCTCGAGGGTTAAGGACTAGGAGTACATTCTAGAAAGTTCTAGTAGGCATCCATTGACCAAGTAGAAGGCTCTAGAAGCCACGTTAGAAGTTGGTACAAATCTAGAAGAATCCAAAAATGGTAACTAAACTTCCGAGAGGCATAACTTTTGAACCGTAGCTCCGATTGATGAACCATTTACATTTTCAAAAAGCTCTCAAAGTGCTCTATAGCCCTATGGACCAGCTTTACTTGTCTGCCATTTTTTAGCCCTTTTTGAGGTCATTTAATGCCCCTAACCTGACTTTGAAGCATTCTTAGGAGGTCTCCAAAAATTAAAAAAATTGCGATAACTTTCAAACCATGGGGCTTTTTGACCTGATTCTTTTTCTGGAATGCTCTAAATTGCAATTACATTCATCTGGCCAATTTACACCTCCTAGTTCACCAAAATGATGGCTCAATTACCTAATCCTATTTTTTCAACATTTACACGTATCCCAAGGTGTTCAAATACTCTATCCTAGAACACTGATAGTGGAACTGTGAAAGTTGGAACCTTTGTTTGACCCAAATAGGTATCCAGAATTGAGAACACATAAAATAGAAACTAAGTCTAAGTACATTTTTTTGGGTGACATACGATTGCCCTTATACCTCTAGATGCTCCTGCATTAGGTCCTCATGTTGAGGAGCATTCACCTATTCAATCCCCTTTGCAGATTGGAGAGGAGCAACTCACTGGAGAGAAGATCGAACAAATAGGGTCACAAGGAGGTGTGTTTATTACTTAGGTAGAATTGGATGAGGGAAACCCTCAAGAGCCTCCTATGCCAAGCCTTGAATTACCAGTGGCAGACTAAAAAGGCAGGGAATTGGACCCTGTAATAGAGCAGGCTAGTCATTAGTTTTTATCAGATGATAGCCTTTTTTAAATATAGAGCATTTCACCAATTTCCATGGTGGGTCAATATGGGAAAATTTGAAGAGAAATATAATAAGTTGAGAATAGAGCATCTAGGAAAGGATGAGACTACATTGTAAAATTAGGTGAAGGAATAAATGATGCAGAAATTTCAAAATATAAGCCCTAAAGAAGGAAGGCAAATGGCGAAAGCATCAAACATTTTGTTGCTACCCAATTGGGACATATCTGATGCTTTGGTTTTTAATTATGTTTCTAATAAATTGGATTTTCAAGATCAGAATAAAAAGGAATTCTAGGGTACTGCATCCAATGAAGACTAAGCTACTTTAATCATTCAATCATTGAGGAAGGGGTCACTAGCTACCTCATCATAGAGAGATGAATCTGGATTGATGGGAAATATTATTGTAAGTCGAGTAGCTGACACTTCCCATGTACAGGAAGCCCATATGGGTGTAGGAACATCTCAATTTGTTTTGGCCACTACTGAAAAGGAAGAGAAGGCCATGTTTGAATTTCAAAGTAAATATGAAACAACTCTGGAAGCATACAATAAAGATGTAAAAAAGGGGATTGACTTAGAAAATAAGGTAATGGGAAGGTCTGCCAGGCCAAGAATCACATATCCTTGCCCTCCAATAGAACCTTTTAAATTTAGTCCTCTTATGGAAATACCAGATACACCACAAAGGCCACAATACTACACTGATGAATATTTTGAAGAGGAAAAGAGAAAGTTGTGGGCACTACATTTAGAGCTACATATACAATATGAAGATAAACTAAGAAAGGCTCTAATGTATCTAGTAGATAAAATTGAATGGCCACTATTTTATGATTAGTTGGGAAAGGTAATAAGTATATAGGAAGAATTGAAAGCCCATGATGAGGCCCTGAAGCCTATTGTCAATAAGTGGGGAAAGAGAAGGAAAGAAATTACCTTTTTATGTTACTTTGTTATAAGATTTTCCCATGACCATATTGAAGAAACATATGATATTGCTAATGATTTTTCAGATTTTGATAATAGAAGGGTTGCATTGCAACTAAAAATTGTTTCTTATCTAAGAAAATACAAGAATGAGAAATTTGATTTTATCCCTTGTGCTTTAGATAGAAAGAATAAATTAAAGAATAAGGATGAGTGGACCAAGGAATTGAATGGCCTATTCTATTTGAGAATGAATAAGGTTATCAATGAAAAAGGGCATGCTTGGTGGGCCACCATGACAGAAGAGTTGGGGAAAGTCTATTTATTCTTAGATTCTTTGAAACAAGAATTTGTTAGTATCGATAAGGAGTTTGAGTATGTACTTAGAAAGAAAAATGATATTTTGCAATTCAATTGGCCAAATGATGCACTGTTCGACACATGGATGGCAGATATTGCTTTTGGTGAGTAGTTTGAAGAGATTGAAATAGATGATGATGAGATGTAGGAGAATGAGGTGCTGATTATTGGCACAACACTAGATTAGGAAAACGAGGAAGATAAAGGTCACTAATTAGTTCTAGCTACAGGTTTAGAGGCCCATGATGTGGACATGACAGAAGAACAATTAAGGGTAAAAGTAGTTCTATCAGTTCAAGGTGAAGATAGTGAAAACCCATGGGTAAAAATTGGTTTGCAAGTATTACAACAAGACTCATCATTGGCTAGTATAATAGCTACATATGTTGAGGAATTAGAATAAATAAAGGAAAATCATGGGATTTGTAACATTTGATGATATATTAGAAGAGGGGCCTACTAAGAGAATATCATGATGTATTACCTTTCTATTACATAGTTTTTTGTCTTTTCTTGTTAAGTATAGTGTAAATATCTTTTGTGAAAGGATACCTGTCAATTTCTCTATGCCTAAAGCATGTTGCATCTCACACTATATAAGTGAGATTCCAAGGCTAGAGAAGGGTTTGAAAGTTGTGTTATTTTGTTTTTGTTCAAAAAAGGTATAGTCAGTCTAGTTGTATGTGGATGGGTTGAGTTTTTTGTCAAACTTGTACTCTGATAACATATAGAAATGATAAAATTAGCAAGATATTTTGGGTTTTTCATTGAATTTCTATTGGTCATTTTATTAGTCATCTAAAAGGATAATACAAAGGGGTATTTGCACAAGATTTGTGTCACCAACTTCTATCTCCATTTTATGAGTTTTTTTAATTTGAGGTCATTTGAACAAAGTTTTAATTTATTGAATGAAATCTAGATGGGTTCTATACTAATTTTGTTATTGCTTTTAATTCAAAGGATTAAGTAAATGCTTTAGTAGATCAATAAATTTTGTGAGTTTATGAAATGGATAATTCATAAGAATGGGAATGGGTGATTACAATTGATAGATTCTTTTACAAGCTACTTGAATTAGATCTCTTGCCAATAGTTAATCTATTGCCCAATGGATAAGGCACTAGTCATATAAGTCATAAGTGAGTAAGGGTAAATTTTGTTACTACATATCAAATCAATAATAAAATCAAATTCATTTTTATCCTACTTTGTTCAAAATTACAAATGTTGGTCACCACTCGTTTACATCTAGTTTTTGAGCCTTAGGTAGCTGCTATTTCCAAAAAATATTTGTGAACCATAGGAGATTTATGACCAGATCTGCTTGTAAGGGATGTATATAAGTTTGAAAATATTTAGGAATTGGATGAGCTATGTATGTGTTTGATGATAGAAGATGAGAATCAGAATGAAATTAATATAATTGTCATACAACAAGTTTCTTTGAATCATCCCTAGGTACAACCACCTTGGTTTTGTAGAGCTTAAAGAGTAGAAAACCATACTTGGTTTTTTTGATGTTGGGTCCAAGTGGATTTCACATGTAATTGTTGATAGGAATTGGCTAATCCTTAGGTTATGTGAGTATTATCACTTTGGTATTGGGCATTTTGTTGTTCAGTTGTTTCAAACACCAAAAAATTCTTTGGTTATAATTTTGCCTATTAAGTAGATATTGACTTTGAAACTATTGATAGGTAGGTTGATTTTGGAATTGATTCTAAGATTGGGATGGTTGCCTAGCTTGAAAACCTCCTTTCTTAATATTTACTAACTCATTGGTAAGGTTTTGCACAAGGCTTTCCATCCTTTTTTGGCCATCTCTTAGCTCTTGCAATTTTGATGAAGGGCCTACAACTGCTACTTCTAGGCTTGGAATAGCTAGTAATAGATTAAAAGGTGGTGTAGCTAGGGGTCCATTGGGCTAAATATCTAAATGTATGGGCATTAGAGGCCTAGGTGCAATCTTACCTTCTTGGATTAGATTATTCTCATCTCTTATAGCAATTCCATAACCTTGTGGTAATGAGTCACCCCCCATGGATTGTATCATGATAGAGGTATCACTATTTAAACTTCTCAAATAATATAGAAAGCATGTTCTTTTCAAGGCATTACTTGAATTGGTATCTTGCTCTAGGTTCTTTAGAATCTATACTTGAAGTCCATCATCGGCTCATGAGGAGAAACACTTGATGTTTGTGAGTTGTTCAACAAGAGACAAAAAAATATGTCTTGTCTTCAAAATGCCTTGTCAAGACATCTCCAAATGCATCCCAAGAATTGATAGAATACACAAAAAGGCTTCAAAACCATTGTATATTCCCTCCTTTGAATGAGGCTACAAGAAGCTTCACATCAACATCCTCCTCAATGACATGATGTACATTACATAATGTTGTAACATCCTTGATATGCTCAAATGCCATTGTCTAGCCTTCTCTTGTGAAGTCTTGTAAGCTCTTCAAAGTAGCTAGAGGAATATCATGATGTTGAGCAAAAAGTAGTGGACTCCCTTGATTGAAAGGGATGAAAGAAAATTTTCTTGTCATTGGTGCTTGAAAAATTCTTCTCCTTGGAACAATGACTTGCTTTGCAATAATCACAAAAATTGTTGGTGGATGAGTAGATCTAGAACTTCCCATATGAATGAGGATGTCCAAGATTCTCAACTATTCTAACTCTCCTTCTAGGTGGGGAAAATTCTTTATATTTAAAACTTGTAGAATTATCTCTTTCTTGCACTTTTCTCATTTATCATATGCACTAATATCTCTTTCCATAGTTAGAGTCACTAGATGTGTATATTCTTTACCTCTAAATAGGTTGATTTATTGTTGTACACACTATTGGCTCCTAATTTAACTGTTTTGAAAATAACCAAGAAACCAAACCAATGCATCTAAGGCTAGAAAATTCCTATGATGGATACACTCAACTACAATCTTGGGCCAACTATAAGGCATATGTAACTCCTTCTTCACTTTAGCCTCTACAAAACTTAGGCAGGTTAACCTTGAGGTTCTAATATATGGTACTAGTGCAATTAAACATATAATCTAAACCTAATAACAATAGATCAAACCCTTTTTTATTATGATACGTATGCAATAACATAGGAACAAAATAGTTAAAAATCGTAACCTATGAACTCATAACCTAAGTGAGGGTTAATTCATTTCAGCCCACTACAAAACATGAAATACTGAATTTATTTGATTAAAATGATTTGTGCAAATACCCTTCATCTCAACTTGCATCTAATTTAGTGATCAATGCCTTATCCATTGAAAAATAGAGTCATTACCAGTGGGATGACCTATCTTGATTTTCTTACAATTAAGTTTATCAACTGAAATCCCCAAATTTCATTTTTATGAAATAACCCCTCCATACACTTAGAAACCCTATCAGAACATTGAAGCATTTACTTAACTCCTTGAATCAAAAGCAATAATAGATCTGACATACAACTCATTTGAGCTACCTTAAATCAAATGAACCTTATTCACTCAATCTCAAAGCTAATAACATATGAAGAATTAGGAGATAGAATAAGAAAACCTAGATAATTAATTATAAATACCCTTTTATATTCATCCTTGGAAATATTGAAGACATAAACTAGTAACACTAAAAGAAACTCCAGATATGTCACATGATCTATCATCAATTTCCAATATCTTAGAGAAACAATACATGAGATGAAATGAAAATTTGCATAGGAGTGGATGTGTAACCTTCACTGCTAGAGCTCATCTCAATAGACTAGAAGAAAAACCAACAACAACCTTGGTTTCATAGTGAAAACTGGAACCCTACTAGTATCACAGAGATAACTACCAACAACAACAAATAATGAGAAAAAAAAAGATATAGAGGAGGGTGAATTCCTGGATCTATTATGCATCTAACATTTGTCCACTTGGAAAACATCTCCTAGAAATTAAAAGCATCTCTCTAATCTCTCTCTGTAAATGTATATCAAATCTTCATCATTTTGGCTCATAAAAGCACAAAATATCTCATATATTTAATTGAAAAAACATAACTAATTTTGATGCCAAATCTAGAAACAAGGTAAAGGAAAAAATTCAATTGAAATGACCTCCAAAGGCAAGAAAAACATTTCAAAATTCATTTAGGCTTCAACAAAGTTCACTAATTTTGGCGCTCCATGATTAAAACTGCCCATTCTATTGAGAATGCCCTGAAAAATACAAATATTCTTGTAGAGCAAACCAATGAAGACCTACTCAAAAACTGACCCCATATCTAGAAAATTTATCTCCTCCCAGTTCCATGCTATGCTACACTACATATTTTGGATAAAATTTGTGCCCCTACAATCGATTTGAAAAACTAGCTCCCAAACCATGCACAGAGCTTAAAATTCAAAAATTTAAAAGTTTACATAGTATAAACTATATAAAACATTTAAATTTATTCAAATCTTTCATACATTTGAGCTTATGCATTGATATCTCTTTGATAGTTTCATTTTTACTTTATATTTACTTCTACCCAGTCACTGATGCCAATTATGGATGAGCTTATGCATTGATATCTCTTTGATAGTTTCATTTTTAATTTATATTTACTTCTACCCAATCACTGATGCCATTTGTCAAACCTCCATTGGCCATATTACCAGGTGGGCCCCACATAATTTTTTATTTGAAATATTTTAATTTGGAATTTATACAATGCTTCATTTCTTGTTTCTTTAGTAACATCTTAGCATTCAATTTTTCTTTTTCCTATGATATCGCACATCCTCCATTTTTTGGCCTTTGATCCTATGCGAAGCCCCAAGACCACCATAACATCATAAGAAAAAAAAAAATTCTTTACAACCATATGCTCAACTTCAATTTTTGTAGGGTCATAATGCTATGCAACTCCACCTTCTAACCATATGGCATAGTCGTAATATCATAGAGCTTTGAAACTTGCTTTCCAATCATACGTTTTGGTCTTAATTAGCACTTGGCAAGTCAAAATATTTTGACTTTGGCCCTAGCAGGCCCCTTCATAGGCCGAGCCTTTCACATATTTTGTGTGTCCTTGAAGACACATTGCAATTGACTTATTTGTCTTATAAAAACATACAAACCCTCCTCATCCCCAATGTGAGATATTTAAAACATGAAAATGCCTAGCCTGTCATCCTTGCTATAGCCCTTTCCTTCCATGCAACTTCATATCTAGATGTGGATCCTTATTTGCATACTGTCACCTTGCCACAGTGGGATGCCTTGAAATGTTAATAGAGTGGAACATGAATCCCCAGCATGGACTCCTTTGTTGCTTTGTTCTTTCCATATCATCATTGGGGCCTCCATTTTAAGTGCCTTCTCCATTTCATTCAGTCTACATTAAATGTGTCTTCCTACTACTTTGAGAGCCTCCAGCTTCTTTAAACATCTTCTCCTCTTTCTTGCACACCCTATGGCTCTCCTCAACTTGGACATGAGGCTTTGTCTCTACATGGGCGAGTCTTGCCCCATATTCCTTCTATCATGCCCTGGAGATCCTCTATTCTGTCAATTTGAGGCTCTTCTTACATGCTACCTTGCCTTAACTATGTATCTTGAGCAACCGAAAACTTATCTTTTCATGTAAGTAAAACAAGGTTGATTGCACAGTATTTATTTTAACTTTCTTAAATATACTTTTATCCTATTGACATTATTTTCTAGGTCATATATCATATGATGCAACAATTCCATAGAATCTCCACTATCATCTTCTTACATCATTAAATCAAACATGGAAAAGAGGAGATGTAGCCACATTGCACATAGTAGGCCTCATCATCAATGGTCTTGTACAATCAGCTAAGGTACCTGAGACATTTACACCACTTGGCAAAGAGGATTTCAATTCAGCAACCTTTTCCCTAAGTAACTTCACTTGTGCTTCCAAACTGACACATAATTTGGATTTTGCTTCATACTCCTTGAACAAGTGTTGATTCCTTAATGTCAAGTCATCTTTCTCCTTGGTTTTCTTCTTTGCAACACCTTGAATGAAGTCAAATTCTCAACACTCTAGTTTGTAGCTTCATTTATAGAAGTGTCACCAACTCTTTGTAGGATGCCATTCCCCCTTTGACCACTATCTATATCAGAGCTCGAGTTTCAACATTGGGAGCTCTGGGTATATTGGAAAGCCACTAGTTGTCAACTAGTTGAATAAAACAAAAACTTTGAACTATCATGTGTATTTCTTTCAAACTGAAAACTTGAAACTAGGTGAACTGAAAACAGAACTTAAAATTGTTACTTGCATATTTTTCATGCTTCAACACTTAGCTTTCAAAACTGAAAATTCTACTAAAAACCTAAATGAAGGCAAAATTGAAAATTGAAACTCATTCTAGTTTCAAAACATGCATCTTTTATCTATGTTGTAAGGTAGTAAACCTTTGTTTATCTTTGCAAGCATTAAGTTGCTTAGAATGTATTAAGGGATCTATTTTAGTAGTTGTTAAAAGAACGAATGTTGGATCAATGTGGTTTTTGGTTTACCATTAAACCAAAATCATATTGCTCTAAGTGTATTGTAATATTCCCAGTGGAATCATATCCCCCTATAGGGAGGAAAAGGGATCAATGGGACCCACATAGTGAGTATCTTAGTTTTTTTTTTCATTCTTGTAGGCTTCCAGGAGTAAGCCTAATCCCAGGGGGGGTGGATGTAGTGCCTGCCCCTGGTTCACATTTTTTTATCGTTGCTGAACTCTTTTAGAGCTAGTTTTATGTTGTTGGTTAGTAGCATTCTTTTGAGATTATCAAATATTGTGCTATGGATTCAGTTTATTATGTGATGAGATTACTTAGATTTTTCATTTCATGTATGCATGATGATTATTTTCAGTGTTTGCAGTTATTAATGATGATTAGTAAGATGGTTTATTATTATCATATGTGTTTTCTTATGGATACATACCCCATACTTGCATGTGTATGGTGTGCATGTTTTCTTTTGTATGGCGTGTCTGATGTGGTTAAGGAAGGGAGTCGTAGTCACCTGCTAGTCAGGATCTACACGATGCACCACTTCCTACCATTGCCTGTTTAGTTTAGTATATATTGTGTTTGTACATGCATGGTTTTTATGTAGGTTGCAGGTACCGAGTATCGACTTCCCTGAATTGCCAGGATGAGCGTACCCTATCACATCATCTCAATGATAAGAGAGGGGAGATAAATTCTCAAGTCCAAATCCCAACCCTTTAAGCCATTTGTCCTAATTGGAAAATTAGGACAAGTATCTGAGTTGAGTACCCTTTGAATACGTTGGATAACGTAATTCGTGATTTAAACCCTTGGTTTGATTATGTATGTATTTTGGCTATGATGGGTTTTCATATTTTTACCTTATGAGTCTTTGATGTAATTTAATTAAAAGATTTAATTAATGGTTTAATTAAATGGACAATTAATATGGTATTTTAATATTTATTTTATTTAATTAATTGGAAAATTAATTAAATAAAATAATTAAATTTGAAAATAAAAGTTAGAAGTTTAAATTTGGAATGTGACAATATTTATTTTAATAATAATATATTTGGAGTTCATTTTTAAATAAATGACTAAATAATAATATTATTAAAGCTAATAAATATTTTAGCAATTAAGTTTTGGAAAATAAAATTTAAAAGTGGAAAAATATATTTAAAATTATTAAAAGATTCTAGATTTCATGTGATTAAAATATAAAGATATTAAGATTGAAAAGTGGAATTATTAAAGTTAGTGCATGAGATTTAATAAATAAATAAATTAAAATTGGAAAGAGTAAAGTAAATATTATATTAATTAATGTGCATTATTTTAATATTATATTAATATCTGTGCACATAGGAGTTGGCAAGTTCTCGGGAGTTGTCATGTAGACAACACTGGGGTTTGCACTCTAAGAATGCACAAGTTGTCTACACTTAGAAGTTAGCATTTTATTTGAGCACATGGTGTCTACAACCTTAAGACTTATCTAGAAGGTTGGAGAAGACCCATGCTTGGTTGTCATGCTTATCTTCTAGTTGTTTCTAGAGACACTCTAGATGCATCTTAGAGGCCTTTAAATAGAGGCTCTCCTTGTGTGTTTGGACAAGCTTAATGGAAGCTATAAGCTACAAGCAAAAATGGAAGCTTCAAAGATTACATGCATTTGAGAAGCTCATATGATTCTACATGCTCATATGTTTCTACATGCTCTTATGCTTCTTCTAGCTCTTCTTATCACTTGGAGGATTCGGTTGGCTTGGATCTTGGACGAATTGCGAATGTTGGAGAAGGAAGGGATTTTCTATGGACTTCTGAGGCATGGAAAATTAGCATCAGTGTCCAGGTGCACTCGTGATAATCTCATATTCTATTTGCACTATTTCTCTTCCTATCTTCATCATGTCTGAATACTCCTTGTGATTGAATCTACAATTAGAAATTGGAATCTAGATGTGCTATTTGGTTGAGAAGAAAACATTAGAAAACCTTAGTTCCAAATGAGAAAGAAATTAGTTCTAACCGGGTTTGGGTTCAAATTAGAATCAAATTGAGACAGATGATTTCAAATTTATAGTTAAACTTATTGGATGGAATAATGGATATGTTTAGAAAAAAAAAAATTATTTAAAAGGGAAAATTCTTAGAAAAGCCCTTTTCGTTTTGATCTAAGTATATGTTCTCTTTTGTAAAATCTGCATGTATATATATATATATATATATATATATATATATATATATATATATATATATATATATCTATATATATATATATTTTAAATGCAACAATAATTGATAATAAATTTTGTATATATATATATACATACATATATATATATATACATACATATACGCATATACATATATATATATATATATATATATATACATATATGTATATATTTGGGTAAATTGAAGTAAGAAACTTTACTTATTAAATTTGAATTTGCATATGGTAAAATATTTATTGAAAATGATATTTGAACCGTTTAAATATATATATATATATTATTTGGGAGGGCGGATTACCCCCACGATACCTGATACTTGTTACAGTTATGCCGCAGCTCCGTACCTGCAGTCGCAGGTACTGCGACAGCCGTTGCAGGCAGGCGCACGACCTCCACCATAAAGGCGGCAACCTTTTAAAACAAACACTTTATAATGCATTTTTAATTTTTAATTTTATATCTCATTTTTAAATAAATTTTGTTTAATGATTATTATGAATATTGTTAAGTATTAATTATTATATAATATCAAATGTTATATAATACTAATTAACATATATTCATAAATAAATTTGATTGGTGGAACATTTCTTTAATTAATTAATTATTATTTTAATAATATAAATCACATTTGGTTTTGAAGTTAACGTTAGTAAAGTTTTCTTAGTATGATTAAAGTTTTAATAATAGGTTGTAATTCATTAACATTAATATATGATATCTATATTAATACTATTGTTGTATTATAAATCGATTCTATTTATAAATCGATGTTCATGAATATTGTTACTCAACACTAATAGTATTAAGTATCAATTAATGTAAATTGTCATTGGACTATTAGTATGAGTATTAGTGATATAGTTAGATTGAACTTTAATATTTTAAGTTATTCTTTATGTTGGGGTTCTCAATCGACCTATTGAAAATGAAAAATGAAAAATGAAAAATGATTAATAATAATTTGTCAATTATTATTAATAGAGGAAAGATATTAATATAGTTTATGTAGTAAACTTTTAATATTAATTATTTAAAGTATAGTAAATAGTTAAGAGGTGGAAATTTATAAAGTTGTTTAATGGTAATTTTAAATGAAGAGACTGCAATGATAATGGATTAATTGACATGGAGTCATTGTTGTATTATAACATTACTATAAGTAGAATTGTTATGTTATTACTAATACATTATGTATTATTAGATAACTTGTCGATATACCTTAATGGTGATTAGAGTTAGTCAGTGAAGTTTTATGTTAAGGTTCTCTAGATCGAATAATAACAGTTTTGATGAGTTTATTATTTATTAATATTTGTTGGGTCTAACAAACTATTAATAAATAATGGTTTTCAATAAATTCGGTTAGATTCAATCTAGTGAAGATTATTTATTGATTAAAGTTTTGTAAGGATATTATGAAGTATAATTGGCATGTTGAAATTTTTGGTCTTGATCTTTATAAGCCCAACCATGGTTATGTGATCATGTGCTCTATGAAATATTTGTATTTACTTATTGTTATTGTTCATCAGTCTTCATGTGTGAAGCTGAGATGTATGTGTATGAGACACTTGAGCTAATCATTTTTGAGTCATTGATCAGTTATCGTTGGATTATTTTCTAGTTGCCATGATGGGACTGAAATGTGGATTTATTTCTTGATGATATCATGTTGTGACATGTTGTGACATGTTTGACTCAACCATTTTGGAATCTTCGATCAGTATGATTTTGAGATATTCTTGGTTGCTTGTTGAGAACCAATGGATATTGTGATTTAGTTTGAGATATATTTTGGTTATTGAGAATCAATGGATACTTATGATTATCAGTGATGCCTTCAGTTGCCAATAGAGAACTGTTGTGGTCATGATTTTCTATGGATGCTTTTTCAGATGCTCATGGAGATTTGATGATTCTTATCTTGGATATTTGATGATTCTTTTTATGGATTATCTTTTGGATTTTCTTTCCGGTTGCTTGTATAGGACTGGGGTGATTTTATGATTTCATGAGCTTAGGGTAGGTTATCTACTTGTAGTGTCGGGAAGTGGCTTGCAATGGGGGCCGGGGCCCTAAGTGGCTGCCAGGGTAACTCATTGTAAGTTTGGTTAATAAGTAATAAAATTTACACACTAAATGGGGATTAAATGAACCTAAAAAGATAATTATTTTGATGTTCTCACCCATGCCTTGAGTGCTTGTACAGACTAGGATGGGAGTAGAGAGAATGTAGGGTTGCAACCTTGCATTCTGTAGTATGCCTTGTCAGTATGAGAGGATACTAGTGGCCGCATGAGATCAATATGGACCCGTAGACTTTAGCTAATTGCCAAGGTAACTTGTACGTGATAAATGCGATGACACTTTCTCACTTGCAGAGTAGGTTCCCTACATGTCATTGTTGTGCCTCTAGGAATTAGATGTCGATTTTGTGTGATAGAACCTTTGAGTTAGTATACTCTTAGGATTCTTGGACTTATAGAGATTTGTACTTTGTGAATTGATAGCCTGTTTGGGACTTGAGATTATCTCCTCAGCACGGTGGGAGTGGACCACTTAGGTTCCACGCGGTCGGGTGGTAGTGTTTTTCCACTCCTATCATTTGAGATCTGTTCGAGACACCATGGATGGAGTATTCTTGGTTGGTATTTATCTTCATTATGATCTTGGAGTATTATGATAGATGATATGCCTTATGATGGATGTATTTATTGGTATGTTTCTTATATTGATGATTTTCATATGTTAGATGATGGTATCCTATGCTTTACTTTGCATGTTAGTAGAATGTTTTAGGAGTGACATTCCTACTATGATAATACTGATGATCTCTTTGGTGCTTTGGAATGTTATGCACGGAGGGATGGCTAGGATCCACAATGGTCTAATGATGCTATTTATGGTTGGGAGGAACCGTGCACTTAGTTATTTATGTTTGTGATGTATGGTTATCTTTTATGATGGGTTTTTATATCTTTTGTGATGATGTATCATGTATGATATGTGGTTTCATTTATGTTACTGCATCATGGATTAGAGTTATTATGATGATGTAGCTTATTTACATGGATGTATATTCTTTTAAGCTTTTCATACCTTGTAACATGTACAACGGATGATTAAGCTAAACTAAAATGTAATTACAAAAAAAGGACACTTGTATATGGTTTAAGAATGTTGGATGAATCATGGTTATTTCATAAGGATGGGATGTTAGATGAATAGTTAATTTAGATGTGATACAACATTAAGGGATCTTTAAAGAATGTAACTTGTTATGTATTGTATTGTTATTGCTTCCGTTATCATGTGAATGATGTAGATGGTTTTACTTTCATGTTTAAAAAAAAAAATGTTTGGCAAACTTAGTGAAATTTTAGATTAATTCTTTGGATCCCTTGGCAGGGCATTACAATCTACATTAGTGAAACATCCTACCCATTCATGGACTGTTGCTCTATTTGATTGGTTATCCCTGTTGGTGTCTTTCAGAACCAAGCTTCTACAACTTTGATTCATTGATACACATTTGGTTATATTCTTCTTTTTGTATCCCAATGTGTGTGCAGTCCCTTACTCAGTGGCATCCCAGTTCAATCTAATGAGGAAATTTATATGGAAAAGGCTTTGACAAATTGGCAGGAGAGCCTAATCAAAAAGGCCCACAAAACTCCTTTATTTTAATCATTAGGATATTCACATTCCTTTAACATCTAAAAATTGTTAATTGTTAATGTGTTCAAGGTGCTAGCTTGGAAGAAAAACCATTTAATCCATGTGCAATTTCATCAATCTGATGTAATCAGTCAGGCCCCAAAGTGGGTCCAACTAAAAAAAAAAATTGTATATGAACAACTAATATTTCAAATTGATCTATTAATCATCTCATACTAAATGGAATAAAATTTGATCACAAATTCACCACTGAAAACTTATATTAATCATTTCCTCACCAATGTGAAATCTATGTTAGGAGGCCTATTGCGTAGCTTTAGAAACTAATGAAAACACCTAGCCGAGCTCCTTAGTTCTGGATATCCTATTTCTCTAACACATTCAACAGGCCTACAAAATCTTGTCACATGATCATATCAGGGTCAAAAGATATTGACCTCCAAAGTTGCTTACTCAAAATTACCTACAAATAAACATGTTAGAAAACCAAAAATTGTGTTTGGTTTTAGCTTTGAAAACTGGGCAAACGGGCACTTGGGAAAATGAAAATTGGGGCATTGGTTCAATGTCATGAGGAGAGTGTAATTATATTATTAGGGATCATGATGAATAATGGGGTGCATTTGACAAGCATGTGAAGTTGGCTACTTGGATTTGCAAGACAATGAACATCAACAGAAAAGTGTCTTTCGCAAATGGAATGGCCTTGGGAAAGTGTGCAGATGGATTTGTCAAGACTTGAAAATTGGCATACTTGAAGAATTTAAGGAGTAGAACATAGTGATACAAACCATTTGATCTCACCTACCATAGATTTCAAATTATGACATCATGAATAAGGGTACTGATCAATCTACATTTCATGACACCAGTGAAACTTTATAATTTGCAAATAGAATTATATTTGGAAATTGATCAAATGGATTCATCATAAGCTCAAATTAGGAATGTAGAAATTCTCTAACCCCTAAATTATTATAAAAAAAGAATTTTTTTAGTTTGGTCAACTATTCAAAAGTTATGATAGGTCAAATAGGGTCTCCTAGAATTATGAACAACTGCACAAATGCACGAAACAGTAAATGACCAACTATAAGGGGTTCGAAACCTAAGCAAACAGATTTGGAATTACTTGAAACTTGGAATATAAGTTTTTTGATATGAATATTAAATATTCCCAAAGTGGTGGGTCATAAAACATTTCTGGGTTAAAGATATTCAAAAGAAAACCAGGCTTGTTGTCACTACTTGACACTTAACACAAAAATGCAGATTTGGAAATTGCTCAAAATAGGACTTCACAAAATGGCTCAAAATATCAATTTATCAATATGAAACATATGAATATGTCAAATGAAGGGTTTTAAAAAATTGAAACACCACCTAAGCCTTGAAATGACAACCCATTACATATGCATGAAAAGCATTCATAGGGGACTCAAAGTGATTTGAAATTTGGAATAGACACTCAATATGAGAATGCAATATTGAGTTCCATCAGTGGCTCTGTCTAGGGATGCATGCCCCTTGTGGGCCTGGCAAGGATTCAGATCTCTAGTGGAAGCAGACCACACACCTAGCTTCTCTCGAACAACTTTATTGAAAGTAAGAAACAACTACTCCTACTATGTACAAACAATGGCCTCAGGCCACCAGAAAGTTTTCAAAACTCGTTACCTCTATCATACACCTGATTCTCAATAACATTTTCTTGATTTAAACTAAAAATTTCATTTACATTAGTTTCATCACATACATCAGATCTTCTCCTCAGCAGATTAGGTGACACAAAATCATTCTCATAGTGCATATAAAAACTTGAATTACTTTCTTCATCTTGCTCGCTATGAAAATATGAACCAGTGTGATCATAACAACTAATATCAAACTAAAACTAATCATCACTAACTAAATCATGGACACCTTCAACCAAAAAAATAGAGGTTTGGTACTCTACTCCATTTTACGAGTTACATGAATCAAATTGTAACTCACCTTGTGCATCTAGATATGAAGAAAATGTAAAATCTAATTTCTCCTCATTTGTAATATCAATACTCCACAAATTAGATTGAACATTCACTACAACCTCCACATTCAAACAACTAATTAGATACCAAATCACAAGAATAATCATGAAATTGCATGTTCACAATATGTTGATCTGTATCAATGTTTTCTTCAAATAACTCATTAGAGTAAACCATTTCATTACTATTACTTTTCTCATCATATGAGCAATAAAAATGTATCTTAGCCTCATTAAAACAAGAAGAAAATGAACCAGCAATAGACCTTATCTCTATATTTGTCTTCTCAACATAAAAGTCATCATGTGTATTGATGTACAAACTACCATCACAGACACCTTCAAAACTTGACATAACATATTCTAAAACTATATCTTCTTTAGCATCAAATTTAGGGCAAATGACTTCATCGTATGAAAAGGAAAAACATGGAAAAGAACAAACATCCTTGGATAGATTTGCATACCTTTCAAAATCATAAGCCAACAAATCTGAAATCTCATCCACACTTAACAAGACTTCATTACTAGTTTCTTTTCCTTGGTTATTATTATTAGCTAGATAGCCTGACACATTTATAATAGTAGACTTGTTAGTTATACATTCTAAAAAATCAGAACTTTGATCATTACATATATCTTCTTCTTTGGATAATACCTCAACAACCAGTATCTTGACATATTCACATTTATCATTAGAAGAAAAAGTCTTACTACTATTACACTTTTCCTCTTCTTAACAATCATCATCATAACAAAATGATTCCACATTATGCATGTCATCAAATTGTTGATTACTATCCTCTAATTATTAAAACCAAGACTCTTCATCTTCAATATCATTTTCAATGAATTCATTGCATTCATTATCATTAGATTCATTAGCATTCAAAGAAATTTCAATCTCCATGAAAAAATCTTAGATTTCAATAATCTTTTCTAACCTTGACTTTGTTGACCAATCAATTTTATGTGGCATAAAAACTTCTAAGAGTACCATTAGCCATGAAGACTCCTCAGGTCTGAAAAACTCATCAAGATTCATAACTACTAATTTAAACTTCATGTAAATTTGAAATCCACTAAGACTCGTAATATCACCAATTTTATTTTGTATCCCAATGACGGTCTTATCATGAATCTTTCTTTTCAGCTTAACAATATTTGCACAAACACTTTCAAGAGTTAGCAGATCACTTTCATACCTAGACTCTAAATCTATCTTATAAACTATTAAACTCCTACCTCTATTTTCTTAGTGCCATAAACACTAGATGAAGGCAACCATTTTATTCATTCCAATTTCATGAAGGTCAAATACATGAAAATTAAAAATACCTTTATGTGTTGCTACATGAAAGCTCCAATATGCTGATTGGCACAGGTGCAAACATGAAATCCTTCACACCATAGATAAAATCATTTATAGAGCCACCACCTCATTGAAGAGGAAAATAAAATCATAGTAGTGATTCCCCTTTTAAAATCAATTACTTTAGCAGATACAAACAACCGCATAAACTATCAATCAAGAAATTTATACTTCCTCTTTCCCAACAAACTAGATCTACCCACAAATATTGAAAGCCTCTGATATTAAAATAAACTATGCACTAGCATATAAATTTAGATTAGAGTCGATACTCACACTTAGTGAGAAAAAAATTGAAACAATTTACCACTTGTAAATTCTGAACCAAACTTTCAATATGGAAAAGCTTGTAGATCATTGACACCTAGAAAAGAGAATACACTTCATAAATCAATTCTTGACTCTAAAACTTCCTCAACAACATATGCAAAAAAGAAATTGATTGAAGATAGACCTATAAAATTCATAGAAGATAATTTAGATCAAATTTTCACAACATACTACTGTCCATGAATAAAACTTAACTGGGGTGCATGATATTTTGAATAAGAAGACTGGAAAATACATCAAACAACTTACTACTGCAAATTTTTATGCACTTCTACTATATTGAATCTCTTATTTTAAATTCTCAAGGTTTATCTACAATTCTGATACAATACAATCCCCAGTAGAGTCACCATCTTGTTGGCTCCTGATTTGATAGTTTTGAAAATAACCAAGAAACCAGACCAATGCATCTAAGGCTAGAAAATTCCTATGATGGATATACTTGACTGCAATCTTGGGCCAACTATAAGGCATAACTCCTTCTTTAATTTAGGCTCTACAAAACCTAGGTGGGTTAACCTTGAGGTTCTAATATATGGTACTAGTGCAATTAAACATATAATCTAAACCCAATAACAATAGATGAAACCCTTTTGTCTTTTGATACTTATGCAATAACATAGGAACAAAGTAGCTAGAGATTATAACCTATGAACTCATAATATAAGTGAGGATTAATTCCTTTTAGCCCACTACAAAATATGAAATACTAAATTTATTTGATTAAAATGATTTGTGCAAATGCCCTTCATCTCAACTTGCATCTGATTTAGTGATTAGTGCCTTATCCATTGAAAAATAGAGTCATTACTAGTGGGATGACCTAACTTGATTGCCTTACAATTAATTTTACCAACTGAAATCCCCAAATTCCATTCTTACAATATATCCCCTCCATACATCTAGAAACTCTATCAAAAATTTGAAGCATTTACTTAGCTCCTTGAATCAAAAGCAACAACATATCTAACATACAACTCATCCAAGTTACCTTAAATCAAATGAACCTTATTCACTAAATCTCAAAGCTAATAGCATATGAAGAATTAGGAGATAGAATAACAAAAGCTAAATAATACATTGTAAATCCCCATTTATATTCATCCTTGGAAAGACTGAATACATAAATTGGTAACACTAAATGAAACTCTAGATATGTCACATGATCTATCATCAATTTCCAATATCTCAAAGAAACAATACATGAAATGAAATGAAAATCTACACAAGAGTGGATGTGTTGCCTTCACTGCTAGAGCTTAGCTCAATAGACTAGAAGCAAAACTGACAACAACCTTGGTTTCATAGTGAAAACTGGAACCTTGCTAGTATCACAGAGAAAATTATCAACAACAACAAAGGATGAGAAAAAGAAAGATATAGAGGAGTGTGAATTCCTGGATCTATTATTCATCTAACATGTGTCAACTTGGAAAACATCTCCTAGAAGTTAAAAGCATCTCTTTAATATCGCTATGTAACTATATATCAAATCTTCATCATTTTGGCTCTCAAAAGCACAAAATATCTCAGATATTTAATTGAAAAAACATAATTGATTTTGATGCCAAATTTGTAAACAAGGTAAAGGCAAAAATTCAGTTGAAATGACCTCCAAAGGCAAGAAAATCTTTTTAGAATTCATTTAGGCTTCAAAAAATTTCACTAATTTTGGTGCTCCATGATGAAAATTGCTCATTCTGTTAAGAATGCCCCCAAAAATACAAATCTTCTTGTAGAGCGAACTAGTGAAGACCTGCTCAAAACTTGACCCCATATCTGGAAAATTTATCTCGCCCCAATTCCAATAGTATGCTACACTACATATTTTGGATAAAATTTGTGCCCCTATATAGTCAATTTAAAAAACTAGCTCCCAAACCATGCACTGAGCTTAAAATTCAAAAATTTAAAGTTTTACATAGTATAAACTATATAAAACATTTAAATTTATCCAAATATTTCATCCATTTGAACTTATGCATTGATATCTCTTTGATATTTTTATTTTTACTTTATATTTACTTCTGCCTAGTCACTAATCCCACTTGTCAAAACTCCATTGGCCATATTACCAGGGGAGCCCCATGTTGGTGTTTGAAACTACTGAACAAAAAAATGCTCAATACCAAAATGGTAACACTCACATAATCTAAGGAGTAGCTATTTCCTAGTAACAACTACATAAGTAAACCATTTGGAACCAACTTCAACAAAACTAATCATGGTTTTCTACTCTTTAGGCTTTGCAAAACGAAGGTGGGTATAACTAGGGATGAGTCTAATGCAAACTAATGTATGAAAATTATCTTAGTTTTGCTCTAATTCTCATATTCTATCTTTATGAACATAAAAAATTTACCACTTTCTTTAATGCTTTCAAGCTTTTATGCATCCCTCATAAGCAAATCTGGTCATAATTCTCCTAGGGTTTACAAGAATTTTTGGAAATAGTAGCTACCTAAGACTAGAAACGAAATATAAATGGGTGGTGACCATCATTAGAACCTTAAACAAAATGGAATGAAAAATGATTTTGAAATTATAATTGTTTCAACATGTAGAAATAGAATTTACTCTCAACCATTTCTAATTTATATGACCATTTCCTTATCCATGGGAGCAAAGAGTAAACTAATGGCAAGAGATCTTGTTCAATTAACTTGTAATTGAATTTATCAATTGTAATTACCTATTTCTCTTCTTATGAAATATCCTTTTCATAAAGTCATGAATCCTACTGATTTACTGATGCATTTACATAATCCCTTGAATTAAAAGCAACAATTTAAGCAATATACAACCCATCCAGACTACATTATATCAATTGAACCTTATTCAAATGATCTCAAAATTAACAAATTTATGAAATGGAGACAGAAAATGGTGACACAGATCTAGTGTAAATATCCTTTTGCATTATCCTTTTTGCTAACTAGTACAATAGCCAATAGAAACTCAATGAGAAACCCATAAATTCATACTAATTCTATCATTTCTATCTGTCAAAAAGCACATAATTGGAAGTAAAATTCAAAGATAACTACACATGACTGGACTAACTATACCTTCTTGAAAATTGAAAAATTGGAAAACATAAAAATTTGGACCATCACAATGCCTTGAAAACTCATTTATATAGACATGAGTTGCAACAAGCAAAGGGAAATTGTGATTAACAGGGTCCTTTTACAATGATAAGTACAAAAACCCTTTTCAAATTATCATGGACACCTCAATTCAAAAAGAAACAACAAAAGGAAGTTGCAGATGATAGTTGGAGACTCAAATCTTTAACTTTGTCCTTTTCTCTAACTGCCCCCTATTGGTAAATCCTTTATTTTTGCAATTTCTTCCCATACAATGACTTCTCTTTTGGTGGGCCACTTGCATGTCTTGGTTGTTGCTAATTCATCAACAGATTTCTACCACCTGGCATTAGTGATCACTTTCCCTTCTGTGGTAGACCCATTCATTTCAGTTTCAATCTTGAATAGGGTATCAATAAGTTCTTTAAAAACACATTCATAAATATCACCTTGGAAAATAGATGCAAACTATGGCATGTCTACAATATGGTCAAAAGAATTAGACCATTCATTTAAATCATTTACTTTATTATCAGAATCAAGGATAGAAAGAATTAAAGAATGAAAACCATTTGTCAATATTTTCATTTTATTTTGAATTGTTTCCAGTTTCCCTATGAAGAATTGTAGTAGATATTTCACCTTGTCCATATAAATAAATTTTCCAAGGAGGTCTGGCATTTTGGCTAGCAATGGTATCAACTTGTCAAAGAATTGCATGTATGGTCCCCATTGCTAAAAAATTAGATCAAGCCACCCTATTGATTCTTTGCATATCTGTTCTACAACTCGTAAATTGATGAATGCATAATAGCCATCTTGAGATATTCTCTTCAAGATACTTATTCTATGACTTAGTACATTCATCATGAAATTCTTCTTTATTGCACTGTCACATGGGGAGGCTTCTATTTCCACATTGACCATAGATACTGGCACTGTTACCCCTATAGGTATCTCTTCTATTTGGGTTTCTACTTCTATAGTGTGCCTTTCCTCTTCCACCTATCTAGGTGCATGTTCTACCTCTATTATAGCCTTAAACTGATCTTTTAGGGATGCCACCTTTGCTTCTAGGCTTTGAATTCTCCCCTCCAATTCCTCTATCTTCTATTTTTGCACAAAGCTCATTTTGAGCTCTTCCTCATACAACTTCCTAACATCTAGACATTCATTATATATAGCAGCTAGCTTGTCCTCAATTTGATCTACTTTTGCCTCATTTATGAATGCAAAGTGTTTGATCAGGCTAGAGATCTCTTTCCTAGTAGTATTGTTTAATGTCCAAACAATCATGTTGCCTTGTGTAGTTTCTTGTATGTCTATCATCTTAGGCTTTTTGGTGTCTAGGGCAACACTCCATACTGCTAGGGTCTTTGTGTCTATGTTAAATCTTAACCTTCTTTTCAGTCCCTCACTGCTACTAGCCTCATAGTTGATGGATTTGTCTTGTCTCCTCATTTGATCAAGAACAAGGCCCTCTCAATATCCAAATTTGGTATCAAAATCATACAACTCATGTGTACTAACTCCCTAGCTTCTACAGCGGTCATTTTCTCACTATCCAAGTCATAGGCCAACAATTTTTGAACTAATTCTTTGTTCTTCTTAGGATCCTCTCTTAGCATGAGGCTCAATGTGAGCTCATTCTATTTAATTTTATAAAGAAATTTTTTTAGTTTTGATGATTTAGTGAAATCATCATCTAACATAATTTTTTTAGATTGGATGAGCCTGTCATCCAATCTTGATGCTGCAATTCGAAGATCACTAGAGACTTTTCCTACCTTTGGAGCTCTTTGATGCAAATAATTTTTCCTAATATCATCAAAATATTTATGATTCCCTAGCATCACTTGCAAGGCCCTACTTACCACCCTCTTTCGGATGTGCATTGTTTTCTACCTTTTATTGCCCTTTGGCACCCATGTTGAAGATGATGGTTGCTCCTCCTCTACATCAACCTAGAATTGTACATCTAGCTCAAGGATTCTCTATTTATAGTTGCTTCCTCTCCCTCTAGCTCATGGGGCATCTAAGACATGATGTATTCAAAATTTTCTACCATCTTCCTCAAGTTAATAGGGTATGGAATTTCTATATAGAAACCCTTGAAATCAAGGTTGGTCCTTCTTAAGGCCTCCTCCACCTTCCTTATTTCACCATATTTTTCTAGCAACTCATCAACCTCCCATGTTGCTACTATGTTAGCAATCAAATCTTCTACAAGGATTGGCTTGCTTGGAGGTATGATGTATCCCCTAATCACTTTACCTCATTTTTAATGTAGTTTTTAGGGTCATACACCTTATAAGGCCCAGTAGCAAATTTGTACTGGCCTAGGTAATCACTCAACTCCTCATAGGCATTTTTTAATATTTTAAAATCTCCTACCTTAAAGTTCTACAAACAATTGTGCGTTTGTGTAGAGAAGGAGGGATCATTTCTTCATTCATAAGTAAAAATTGCTTTAAAAAACCAATAATTGCCAATCTAGGGGGTAAATACTTGGGTAGAATGTGAGGAGGCTGTAGGCATGTATATATTCTCATCAATGTGCACTCCTTAAACAAAAATATATCGCCCCAATTATAATCTAATTTTGTTTCATCATCCAAAAATGAAGGTCTAAGAAAAGTTTTCAAAACATTTGGTGCCCTAAAGAAAGTATGGTATAATTGTGTCATAATAACATAACTGAACAAATTAAAGAACACAAGTGCATTTGAATAATCAAAATTCCTATCCCAAATGTGAGTCCATAGTTGCACAGGTAACTCACCAAATTCATTAGAGGTCTAATCAATGAAGTCTTGCCTGATGTAACCAATGTTGCAATATAAGATTAGGTGCATCAGTAGTGAATAATGGTGGAACTTGAAATCCTTCATTTCTCCCTTCTTTACATTGACAATTTGATTGTGCATGTTGTCCATGATGAATTCCACATAGTCATATTCTTTGTGGTGGAAGGGATCGTGTATGTCACATGCCATTAGGAATAAAGAACCATAGACACAATCCTCTATACCATCACTTCCCAGAATTTTGTGTAGCCCATATACTATATTCTTGAAATAATTCTTCAATCTACTCAAGGGAAAATGATCCCCCAATTTCTTTGAAATCACCCTTTCCTTTTTTACATTATAAGGAATGTGGGGTAGCATCACATTGTTCACAAAATGGGTCTTATTGCTCCCAAATTTCCTTTGCAAGTCTTCAATGTCAATAGGCACATCCATTTTCCCTTCTAACCCAAAAGCTTCTATGAAAGAAGTTCTATCTAGTGTGCATAAAAAGCTACTGTTGTCCCTTTGGAATGTCCTAGTGAATAGATTGTAAGAATTTATTAATTCCTTTAATAGGTCCACATCAACAAACACCTTTGGGAATATCAGCTTTACCATGTTCCTATTCCATGGTTTGCAGACTGGTATATTTTCAGTTCTATTTTGGTAAAAGTATAAAAACAAATTAAAACCATCAATCCTAGGGCATTTTTCATCCCTAACTAGGAAGCAATGGTCTTTGAAGATATGATCATTTTCCAAAATGGCATTCGATGACCCTGGAAGAATTTTAAGCTAATCTTTAGCATGCTTTTTTCGTTTCCTAATCCTTGACTTTTTCTTAGTTTTGATAGAACCCTTCTTCCTTTTTCCTTCAGGTGTGACCTCTACAACATCATCACCCTCCTCTTTGACCACTACTTCTTTTGTAGGCACACCTTCAACTTGCTTGTCAGCCATTTTCTCTACAAATTATACTCTGAACTCTTGCAACACTAACACAAAAATCACGAGGCTATGGATACTTGGAGAAATGTTTAGAATAGGAACATAAATTCTTCAAAATGGAAATATTCTGATCATTCAATCAAATATTTATGTTTTAATCATACAATCCACCAACTTTTTAATAAATTCTACATGTGCGAGTTTTTTATTCCCACCTTCCTAGGCTGATAGTAAGGAATATCAATTGTGAAAATTGATCTTGATTTACTTTTTAGTGTTTTATTTTAATTGGCTATGGTAAATTTTTCCTTTTTTCTAATCTGGCATGACACCTTAGCCACTCCCTTTTCAAATTTTGGTCTTCCATTTATATGCTGAGTCAAAATCTTTCAATCTTTGTAACCCTAGAAACACACTTAGTGAGCCTTTATGTCTATTTGGTAATGCTTCAGAATACTCCAAATGTAGAAGTGTTAGGGTTTCTTCAACATTGCATTGAAAATTCTTTTATGCTCTTACACAACCCCTTACACAATAAGATCTCAAGTCTCCTCAATAGGTACCTACGTTCTTATGCTTCAAACCTTTCTTGTATGAATGTAAAGCCTTTGCTACAATCTTCACTTTACCCTTTATGTTGATACACACACGTATCACCAAAACCTTTAAAAAACTTCTTTATGCTACTATTCTTACTTCATTACTCAAGACATCGTAACACTTTCCTTATCCATCTTCTGATCATACACTTAAGGCTTTACTCATAGCACCATAATGCTTTATATTGCTCTTCTATTCCCTTTTACACCTCTCTAGGTTACCTCAACCTCCTAACATTGGAAAACCTTTAAAAATGGCATCCTACTCTTACATTTCTCCTTTCTCGTAATAGTGTAAAGCCTTCTTTTGATTCCTTTATTTATTCTTTTATGCTTATACACTCATAATAAACTTGTAACCATGGAGATAAAGGTAAAACAACTCTTCACTCCTATGCTTACCATGTAATCATAAAGGCATAATGAGGAATTTCTCTTTTCACTTATCAACAACCTAGATTGAATCTCAAAAAATCAAAAAAAGAACGTCGCCATTGATTTTAGGCGCATGCAAAATGAAGAACTTAAGTCATCTTCCACACAAGTTGGGCCCTTCTGACATGCATGACATGTGACCATTTTATTCATTCTCATTAGGGCCCATCTAATAACTCAACATGTCCCACTTAGCATGATCACCACTATAATATAGCTTTATAGTTGTTCACAAGTCCAAGAAATGAAGGCACGTAAAGAAAATTGAACTTCACTTTCATTCTTACAAGTTCCTTTTATATGTAAAATCATAAGGCATTTTATGCCTTCTTATAAACTATCCTTTACACCATCCAATAGAATGTAGGTGCATAGATCAAACCACAATACATTTCCATTGCTTTGCTCAACACTTTACTCATATTCTTGTAAAGCCATCTGGCATAGCTTCTTTTAAACATTTTATGCTCACCCACTCAATAGAATAATGTATGAGCAAAAACACCTTATCAAACCCCTTTTGTTCACCTGCTCAACTTATCATTGCAGAGCCATAAGACCATTTCTATAGTGCCTCTCGTGTTTGTAGTCTGTACCTTGTCTATTTTTGATTTGAGAGATACTTGATACTCTTATTGATATTGTACCTTGAGATGACCTGAGGGTCGAATGTTATACTTTGACTTCCATTCCATAGATACTTTGTTGCTATGCTATTTAGTTTATCATTTTACATGTTGATGCTATTTTGAGATGGATTTTATGATATAGAGATTTAATTCATTCTCGTCTTTTATGATTAATCTGAACATGAGTGGTGTAAATGGATTAATGAGTTATTTAATGCTTTAATTGCTTAAGCTATTATGTTATATGCAATTGCACTTGATCATGTGTTTTAGTGTGCAGGAATTATATCCATGGCAGTGGCCTATGGAGTTAGTGACCCAACTATTCATATTTTGCCAATGTTGCTCTTGTATGGTCGATGTATCCTTATTTAGTTGTTTTAATTAAAGCCTTTTGGTGATTAGTAAATCTGAACTCATCTACATTATGTGACTAGACTCATAAGCGTGTCTATGCTTTTAGAAGTCACTTTTGTCGCCAAAGTATTTAGTGATTTTATGTGATTTTGGGTTTTCGAGTTTTAAATCTTTTTGGATTTAACTTCTGGTAGCTCTACCTTAGGTGAATTTCCATTACAGATAATAACCTATTTTCATTTGGGTTGATTCGAAGTTTAACTACTCTAGCTAGCTATTTTCCATCATCAACTATTCATTCAAAATGAATAAGTATTGGAAAAGTGAATTCATTATTCACTTCTCACAATTTGAAAATAGAATTGGAGAGAAAATTTGGAAATCCTCTTCTGAAGGATTATTGTTTTGTTTATTGTGGGAGCTATGAGTGTGGGATTTTTGCATTGTTGGTCTCATTGGATTCAGCTCAAGAAGTTCTTGCTTTGCCATCAGTTTCAGCAGTTTTGGCAGATTGGTTATTTTACTTTGTGGGTTTCTGTTTTGGCTCCTTTTTTTTATCAGGTAGGGCCTTCCCGTTTTAATGTTTTTTCTCTGTTTCTACTTCTATTTCTTGTAGCAATATGTTAGGAGGCTGAGAACTAGTGTTCCGCTCTATTTCTATTCGCTAGTTCTGCTCGATTGGTCGGGTATGAACGTTTTCCCTATTTTTGGAGTGGGGGTTTGGGTTTTTGGGCTGTTATGCTAGCCATTTTTGCATACGGTGTCCAATTCCTTTTATTTTTGGATTTTTGGGGTTTTTGAACCCAAAGGCCAAATGGGTTTTAATTTTGGATTTTTTTCAAAATTTGGGGTTTTTACCTTGTTTTGCGTATCACCCTATTTTCTTAGGTTTTCTTGGCACATTGTGGTTTGTGGACCTAGATGATCCATTTGGATACCAGTTAGAACACTTGTGCATCTTTTTTTGCATTGGGATGCATGTAGCATCTGTCATCCTGATTATGCTTTCAGTCGATTGACTTCTATTTGCATTCTCATCCTATCCTTGTGTATGATCTTTATGATGGTGGTGCACCACACACATGTACATCTGTAGGGTGACCTATCGGGCTCGATCTTCTGTGGTACTTTCAAAAGTTGTGATCATTTGGGTTGAGTCGAGAGTTTGCATGCCTACAGGCACTCATCATTAGATGAGCAGGGCTAGGGTAGGGTAGCATATGGAGGGGATTCTATCTTGCAACCTGGTGACTATTTCTCAGTTGGCAAAGGAATTTTTATATACATGATAATTAAATTAAAATATTGGGTGGTAATAAATACAAGATAATAAAATGTGTGGGTTGTACGCCTTTCGTCGTGAAGAGTAGCTATCCTAGGTTGTGCACCTTTTGTTAAGAAGAGTAGCTGCCTATACTGGCTTGGGCTTGTTGATGCCAAGCTACTCTCCATGATGTCAATCCCTACATAGTATCTCGTTGAGATGTCTGATTAGGACCTATAGTTTATGCATTGTCTATGTCTTGGATTCAGTCATCATACTGCTTGGTGTGTGTATTAGCCATGGTTGTTGTTTTGTGTGTGTGTGGTTGGATTATTATCTCCATCAGCATGATGGGTGTGGACCTATGGGTGCCACGTGGTTGGGAGGCATAGCTACCTTCACCATTGCTAGGGATCGATGTACAGAGATGGTTTATTGTTCTAGTGTGATCGTTGCTGGATGTGTCACTTGGTACTTTGATTTGAAGAGTATGCTTTCTAGTGATTTATGCTTTCATTGGGATGTTGCTTTCCATGTTTACATGATGTTGGTTTTATGCATTCCTTATTATGATATTTAGCATATAGTAGATGATGTTATCTAATTACAGGGTTATCTTATGCTTTCAACTAGCATGTTAGATTTCATTTACTTATATTGTAGCATGTTTAGTATTGATGTCCCTATCATGACAACACCGATGAACTGCATACTTATTTGGTTATTCTATTCATTGCAATGTTATTTTAGTTGTTGTGATGTTACCTTTCTATACTGTTCCTTTACTGTTTTTTAGATGGTTAGATTCCTATTTTTTGTATTTCAGTTACTCATTTCTGGTTCGAGAGTTCTAGCCTCGAAGTGTGGATCTAATACTCCTTGGTGTGGAGGTTCATTTGTCTATTTTTCCCCTTTCTGAGTTCTTGAAGTGTTTTTACTTTCTATGGGCAACATTTGTTCAGCATTGTGGGACATTTAAAATGCATCGCACGCCCATACAAAATTGTATTGTACGATTCTGCAAAGTATCGCATGCCTTCTTAAGAAATGTTATGCGACACTGGAAGAGTATCGCACGCCTTCTAGAGAAGTGTTGCGTGACACTTTCCAGTATCGCAATCCTCTTAGAGAAACATTGTATGACACTGTTAAAGTGCCACACACCTTAAAGAAAAGTATCGCCCTGTCCTTGAAAGTGTCACACTCCTTCTTAAGTAATGTCATGCGACACTTTTCTATGTTGCATTAAAGTATTGCATAGTTTTTGTAAAATCCTACCCGAGTAGATAGCGGGCACTTTTTATTGTGATCCAAACTTTTTAAGAGTTGATTTGGATACCCTTTTGGGAATTCTTCGACCCTATGTTGTTGCATTTTGATTTTAGATGGTTTCTCTTGAAATCTAGTTTTCAGGTTTCTGTTATAGTCCTTCGGGGTTTAAAATATATCGTATTTAAGTATAAGTTAATGTATATTTAATTTCTTATACTTAAGATATATTTTAATATATGCCACAATTCATTTGAGATGGGTTTTGGACCTCTACTGGCTAAGATAAAGATTATAGGAAATTTCAGGGCTTCAGAATTCAAACTTAGCCAATTTTTAGGAGTCTATTTTGATCTTTTAGCTTGGTCAATCTCTTATGTTTTCTTGTTTTTTTTTTGGTTAGTAGTTACATTTGGAGATCCGTTGGGTATTAGGATGGTCATTAAGTCTTTCATTGTGATCTGTAAGATCTGTGTATGTTGTTGTCATGTGCATTTACACTTGTAAAAAAGAAAAAATATTCTGGCTTGTTCTTCATCCTTGTTTCCAAGAATCTCTAGGTGGAGCATTTCAATTTCCCAAGCATTGAAACCTTTTACACCTCTTCACTCAAGGATCAAGCATATAATCAGGGAACCTCAAGATGAACTATTTTTCTAATATGGAAAGCATAAATGTATCCTTGTTAAACATGAACTCCTTTAAGCCTTTACAGTACTTGGTGAAATGTGACCATAGAAACATGAGTAAGAAGGTACTTCATTCTTATGGGAAACCTTACACCATAAGACCATAAAGGGAAGAGTTTAAGTTCTTTACAAATCCTTTTGAAAATTTGAAAAAGACCTAGAGTTTTTACACACTTAGTATTTCAATGACTTTCTTAGAGACAAACCTTGAGAATTTAAAAGAATTCAAACAACACATGAACTAGGGAACAACTAAGGTAACCTAAAAATTTGAAAAATGTATAAGGAATGAAACCCTAATCTCCATGATACAATGACTTAAATTATTTTCCTCCAAAATTTAAGAAATTCTCTGCACTATGAAAAATTAGACTAGCAGTGGCTCTATCTAGGGATGATAGACTACTTGAGTCTATGCAAGAATTCAAAATCTATGGTAGATCAGACCATATACTTGGTACAAGATTGAAAAGTTCTTTGGAGAGTACAAAAAAAAATGACAGAAACAAGAAACCAGACTATACAAAGATATTTACAAGGATCTACAAAATATACAAAATGTACAAGAAAACAAGGAAATCTGAAAACTACTATTCATGGAAAATAGATACTTTAAGAAAAGTACCTCTTTAAGAATTGTCCATGAACCTAAAATTCAAGAACATCTCTAGTTAATTCCTTCATAAAATATGAATCTTCTCCATTTGTATCACAAATGTTATATGGGCCAAGCTAGATTGAGTCAAATTTACCATGCTTTCCTTTATCTTTCATTCTAGCATTCCATATCAATACCATGTCACTTATTTCAAAATTCCTCTCAATGATCCTTTTTTCATATAAGTGCTTCATTTGTGATTGTAACTTGGCATTCTGAGTATAAGACTCTCTCTTTGCTTCTTCTAATTGCAAAATATCATCCATTCTAAGTTGCATCTCATCAATGGTACCATCTTCATATAGTTGAACAAATTTATACATCTCCTTTAGGTTATTCTATGGGATTCTAACCTGTATACCATAGACCAAATCAAATGGAGCACATCCAATGGCCTTTCTCATAGTAACCCTATCAGCCCATAGAGCTAACACTAATTTTGAATCCTAGGCCTTCTTGTTTTCTCATAAAATTCTCTTGATGATTTTCAATATACTTTTATTTCTTGATTCTGCTTGACCATTTCCTTGGGGATGATAGGGTGATGATGTGTAGTCTATAATGCCATACTTCTTATAAAAGCTTTTATATTCCTCAGATCTGAAACATATAACATTATCAATTATGACCTTCTGTGGGCATTCAAAACTAGTTACAATATTATTTAGCATGAAATTAATCACTACTTTACTTATTGCATTCTTAATAGGAATTTCTTCAACCCACTTAGTGAAGTAATTAGTAGCCACTAGGATCCAAGAATGTCCACCACTTGACTTATTTGAGATCTCACCAATGAAATCAATTCCCCATTGTTGAAATGGTGCCTATACTTCAATAGGTCTTAATTGTAAATTCCCACAAAATTTCAACTTTCCACTAAACCTTTGACAAACATCACATATATTTATAAATTGATGACCATTTCTAAAAAGTGTTGGCCACCAAAAACCAGACCTCTGAATTTTATGACCAGTGGTCTTAGCCATATAATGACCACCACATAAACCTTAATGCATATCTTTCAAAATCCTTTTAGATTCAACTTCATCTACACACTTCAAAATTACCCCTTCCATATTTCCCCACCATAATTGACCTTGCACTATAACATACCTTATGGCATGTAGCTTAAGGGATCTTTTCTGGTTATCTATTAACTCTGATGGAGATTTCATATTTTGCAAATAATAGATCACATCTCTATACCATTCAAAGGTATCCATATCACAAAGATTATCCCTACAACTATCATCAATTTGTTTGATTTGGTTTTCCTCTAGACTGGCTTATATCATCAATTTGGCCAAACCTTGATCCCTAACTAGTTTAATAATCTAAAAATCAATGTTAAACTCTTGTACTATTAATCCATCTACATCTCCTACCAGATACCTCTTGTTGTGAAAAAATATCCTTTACAGTAGTAGTAGGAACCAAAGCAATAATAGTAGCTCCCATTAACTAACATCTAAAAGCTTTTACCCATTTCACCAATGCATATGCCTATTTTTCATTTATATCATACTTAAGTTTTGCTACTTGCAAAGATTTTCTGAAAAATGCAATGGGTTTCTCATAGCCTTCCTCATTTTTTTGTAATAGTACTATAGCAATAGTGTGAAATGAGGAAAAAGAAAATATACGCATTGGTTTGCCATAATTAGATGCTCTAAGAATAGGGGCATCTTTAATAGCTTTCTTGATCTTCTGGAATGAAATGCTAGGTTCACCCTCCCATCTAATCTTAGACCCTTTCTTTAGCATCCTTGATATAGGCCTACTAATCTTTGCAAAATTAGTCACAAATTTTATAAGAAAGTTGATCTATCCAAAGAATAGTTGAATGCCTTTAACACTTTTAGGTTTCTAAATCTTTTCTATTGCTTCTACCCTTCCAGGGTCAATCCCCACTCCATGCTTAGCAACTAGATGTCCTAACAACTTTCCTTCAGTAACACTAAAATTACATTTCATTGGATTTAAAGAGATACCATACTTAAGAGCTCTAATAAATACCTTTTCCAAATGTATGCAATGATCATTCTCATCCTTGAAATAAGCAATGAGGTCATTCTGATACACAACCAAAGATTTATCAATAATATTAGCAAAAGCTACATCCATAGCCCATTAAAAAGTAGCCCTAGCATTACTAAGCCCAAAAGGCATCCTGACATAAACATAAGTACCCCATGGAGTAGTAAAAGTAGTCTTGAACTATTTTGATTCTTTAACAACCACTTGATGATAACCAAAAATCCATCCATCATAGACATAAGTTTAGAACTAGTGACCCTTTGCAACATAGCTTCCATATTTGGCAATCCATAATTATCCTTTAATGAAAATATATTAAGATTTTTGAAGTCAACACATAACCTTATGTCTCTATTTTTCTTCCTAATAGGGACAAAATTGGATACCCAAGAGGAATTTTTAATAGGCTTTATGATTCCTGCATCTCCTAATTTGACTAGTTCCTCTTGCATTTTGGGAGCCAAAGTTGGATTTATTGGCCTTTGTTTCTACCTAAAATGCTTAACATCTGGTTTCAATGGGATCTCATGCTGAAAAATATCTTCCCTATAGGCCTCTAAGTCATCATATGACCATGCAAACACATGTCTATATTTCCTTAGCAAGCCTATCAAATCTTTCCTAATTTTAGGAGGCAACTTCTTACCAATATATACCTTTTTAGGTGTTTCCCCAGTTCCCAAATTTACCTCCTCTAAATTGTTGGCATTATATTCACTAGTATTCATTTGTGACTTGTGTTGGTTGTCAAAAATAGTTTCTAAAACAACTAGACCCTTTGGGATTTTTTTTGTCTTAAATTGCACAACTTCCTGCCCAAAAACAATATCTTTTCAATTTATATTCTCTACATAGGTTAAACAATCAATCTCTTGTCTTGACAACATATTCTCACTATTCAAAAATCTCAAAATATCCTTATCATCTTCAAACACTTTCCAATTTTGGACATTATCAAGGATAGAGGGCCTAGTTTGAATCTCAATTTTAGATAACCCAACAAATGTGATATCATCAGGCTTTATTTCTATATTAGCTAGTAAGTTTTCCATCTTATTATTAGTCCTATCCTTCCAAATTATCCCAAATGCTTCAAAACATTCAATCACATTGCATACAACATTTTTGTATTATTTTAATCTTTTTTTCTTTGACACATAAGCATTTCTTACTTGGGATGCAACCAATTCAGAATCTCCTATAACATGTAAACATTTTATCCCATGCTTATGAGCTAGTCTAAGGCCTAATAGTAAAGTCTCATATTCTACTATATTGTTGGTACAAGGGAAACTTAAAGTAAAGGATAATTTGTATGTTACCCCTACTAGAGATATCAACAAATTACCTGCACCAAATCCATCCTTGTAGCATGCACCATCAAAAAACATAGTTCATAAATCGCCTTTGTCTATCTTTGCGTCAACTTCTACTTCCATCTAAGACTTATTCTTGGATTTCTTCAAAGTCAAAACCTCAGCTTAGAATGCATTAATATTTGTATCCACAAAAAAATTCATATTGTCCTCTACATCTTCTTCTATCATGTATAAACTTTTAGGCTCCCTATTTACTTTTATCAAATTCCCCTTAATGTTAAAAGTAGGAAATGATAAATCACATTGTAGACTCCCTCCCATGGAAACACTCCATTTTCTAGATAACAACATGCCATACTAAGGTGGAATATCAACAACCAATACACTTATAGTAAGTTATTTGTTAGGATAGGCTATTAGTCTATATGGTAAAGAATTAATAGTACCTATGACTATTACTTCTCTTTTATCCATACCACAACATCTTCCTTGAGTAGTATCTACCTTCAAGCCTAATTCCTTCATTAATTCAAAAGGCATCATAGTATTGGAAGCACCAAAATCAATCATGCAATTTTTTAATGTTTTACCATTTACCAAAATACTTAAGAAAAATGGCTCAACATTTCCCAAACATTGATTTACAGAATTATCCAAAAATATCTAAGGAATTTGAGACACAACTACTTCAAATTCTTTATCTATCACCTTTTCTTTAGTGCATTCCTTGGGACTGTGACTTTCATTACACTCATGTCTCACATTTATATCAGTGCCTCCCAACCATGCTAAAGCCTTATTTCTATGTTCAGGAATCCTTAACAATTTATACAAAGGAACTTTGATAGTGATTTGTGATAACATTGTAGTCATATCTATAGAAGAATCAGATTAACTATTAATAACAATACTCCTTTTATCATGATGTTTATAAAAAATGTTTACAACACCTTGGTGTTTCTTGTCACTTGTAATGATTGCTTTTGGTATCTTCTCATCTAACTTCTTTGGAGCATTATTTGGGAACTCGCAAGTCTTGGAATTATTCTCCTTCTTTGGTTCCCATTCTTTTATTAATAATTTTAACCTTCTCAACAGGGATTTCCTTAGGCTTCACAACTTCTCCATTTTTAGGATTAACACCCTTTATAAACATACTAGCCACCATGTCATTACGCTCAATTTTAGCCATGTTTCTAGTCTGTACTTGAGCTATCATGTTTTTAGTAATTTGATCAATCTCTTACCTAGAGGGCTTCCTTAATGTGACCCCTTCTTTGGCATTTACCATGTTGCACACATTGTCTTCAACATCACTCTAATCAGAGAATACTTGTTGCTGCACTTTATTCTGAAATTGCCTTTGCTCATTTACATCTCTATCATAATCCTCACAATTAGAATAATCATAGTGTGACTCAAACATGTTACATCCTACACCATCATTGTTTTATTCATGTTCTTGACATTTTTCTACTACAATTTGATTTCTAGGGGAGGACAAGGCTACTACACAAGATTCAGGGGCATGGGGCAATTGATACACAATTCACCATGTAGGTTTAGTAGTGAATTCAGGATCATCCACTAAATTCATAGAGTATTTGGATAAGGGATCAGGGGTAATGTTGTTATTAGTATTCTTGGGGGGAGGGATATTAGGCTAACCATCTTTCCAGGTGGTATTATAAGGGAAATTTTGTAACCTATTCTATCTATTGAAATTTGATTCGTAAGGGACCCTATTGCTAGTGGGATTCCTATCATTTTTTACTTGAGGGATATTTAGATTCTTTATAGCATTTAGAACTTGACTTATCTCACTAGGATTTTTCCTTTTTCCACCTCCACCTTTGTTATCCTCCTTCTTGTTTCATTTATTTCCAAATAACCTAGGATCATCTCTTTTACTTTCCAAATCTCCCTAAGATTCTCAAGTTATTCTGTACATTTATAGCAATTTTCAAAGCATCTCTTAAAGTCCTAGGTTTCTTATCCCTAAGCTGGTATGCCATTTTACCATCAAAAGCATTCAAATAAGTAATCAAGCATACCTTGTCATCTACTCACATGACCTGCATTAGCTTATACATTCTTTTCTAAAATCTAATATTGAATTCAGTGATAGCTTCATTATGTAACCTTTTAATATTAATGAATTTAATCAAAATGTAGCTCTGATTTTGCTTGTCACCATACTGCTATTTGAAACAATGCTCAATATCCTTCCAATCAACAATAGATAATTTAGGAAGTCTCTTGAACCATTCTCTAGCATCTTTAGTTAAGGACTAAACAAACAACTTCATAAAAAAATCTTCGACCTCATAATCACTCATCATATCCAAAAAACTCCTTAAATGGTCCTCACAAGAGATAGCATTGTTCCTAAAAAAATTAGGCAATCTTTTTCTCATTTTTGATGGAATAGGATTAGGGTAACTAGGGATTCCATCAAAACATATTTTCCTATAACCCTCTAACTGGATAGGTCTTCTTTATAAATCAATCTTAGAATGATGGTCAATATCTTTCTTAGTGTCACCCACAGTATTACTAGTGCTAGCACCACCAACAGATTTGTTAAGATCTACTTTGTGTGTACTAGAGGATAAGAAAGGAATAGGTACGTTAGTAGTATTTTGATTTACATCATTAGATCCACCATCATCTTTAGGCATAACTATAGACTACCTCTTAGCATTTTCCAAGAATTTAATCTTGTTATTTATCTCAGCTATGGTTGCTTCATTTTTTACAATCTCCAATCTCTTACCCAAAGCATCCTTTTCTTTCCTTTTCTTCTCCAACTCAATATAAGAAGGTGACATGGAATCATGGATCTAAACAATCCTTATTGGTTCCTTAATCTTAACACCCATTTCCTTTTGTTTCCCTTTATCTTTAGCCCCAATAGCATGCCCTGCATCTTTTGCTTTATTGTTGTTAGCTTCTAGAGCACTATAGTTCTTAGTCTATTGTATTACAGGTCCTTCTAGGTTCATATTCTATGTTTCCAACAATGTTTTCTCTTGTATCTTAAATTGTTCAACTTGACCTATAATCTCTAGTTGCCATGCATTGGCTACTATTTCTTTTTTTCTTTTTTAGGGTAGCAATTCTCCTAAGTAATGTCTTCTTTTCCTAAAAGGCTTTCGTAATATTTTCCTCCCTTTTCTTTTACAATTTCTTATTTATGGCTTCTTTCTTAGCAAGCTACATTCTCATAACCTCAATTTCATCAGGATCTGGGATAGTAAACTCAAAACTAGCAATTTTTTCATCATTGAAACTCTCAAGATCTAAATTTTTTGGTCCTAGTTCTCCTTGAGAATAGTCATATAAGAAAGGGTTCGTACTTCGTTGAAAAAGATTAAGATTATTGCTATTCCTTTTGTCTAGACTAGGTGTATTATGTAGCTCTACAATTTCTTGGCATATCACTTTGGGTGTGCTTGAAAAGTCATCACCAGACTAGGATGGGATCTAGAACTTTGGCAAGATGATTCCCTTTCCATAGTAGAAAAATGAACGTTCTCTCCCCTTATCACTTGCTCTTGGGGATAGTCTTCTCTATGCATCTAAGATCTTTTCATAGCCCAATTCTATCTTCCCCTAGGAGGGAGATCAGTTTGTAATTTGATTTCTGAGTTTTTCTTCACATTTTCCCATGTGTTCCTTTTATTTTCCATGATTTTGAGACAACAAACTTCTAAATAATGACACTAGTTAAAACCTTGTGAGTCACCACCCAACTATCAGAATGGGAAAAAAAATTGAATAGACACAATTATTTAACTAATGATCACAAACAAAAATGCAAATATCCTTCAAAACCATAGAAAAGCTCATTTGGAAATGCCTACCTCAGACTCTATCTAAGGGAAATGCAGATCTTAAATGATACACTAGTTTATGACACATAAAGTGTTATTTCCCCAATAGAGTCACCATTTTGTTGGTGTTTGAAAGAACTGAACAAAAAAATGCTCAATACTAGAATGGTAACACTCACATAATCTGAGTAGCTATTTCCTAGTAACAACTACATAAGTAAACCATTTGGAACCAACTTCAACAAAACCAAGGATGGCTTCTACTCTTTAGGCTCTGCAGAACCAAGGTGGGTATACCTAGGGACGATTCTAATGCAAATTGATGTATGAAAATTATCTTATTTTCATTCTAATTCTCATCTTCTATCTTTAGGCACATACAAAATTTACCACTTTCTTTAATGATTTCAAGCTTATATGCATCCCTCATAAGCATATCTAGTCATAATTCTTCTAGGGTTTACAAGAATTTTTGGAAATAGTAGCTACATAAGACTTAGAAACCAATTATAAATGAGTGGTGACAAGCATTAAAAAAAATGGAAAGAAAAATGATTTTGAAATTATAATTGTTTCAACATGTAGAAGAAAATTTTACTTTCAACCATTTATGATTTACATGACTAGCACCTTATCCATGGGAGCAAAGAGTCAACTATTGGTAGGAGATCTTGTTCAATTAACTTGTAATTGAATTTATCAACTGTAATCACCTATTTCTATTCTTATGAAAGATCCTTTTCATAAACTCGTGAATCCTATTCATTTACTAATGCATTTACATAATCCCTTGAATTAAAAGAAACAATATTACCAATATATAACCCATCTAGACTGCATTAAATCAATTGAACCTTATTCAAATGATCTCAAAATTAACAAATTCATGAAATGGAGACAGAAAATGGTGACATAGATCTAGTTTAAATATCCTTTTGCATTATCCTTTTTGCTGACTAGTACAATAACCAATAGAAACTCAATCAAAAATCCAAAAATTCATACTGATTTTGTCATTTCTATCTATCATCAAAAGGTACATAATTGGAAGTAAAACTCAAAAACAACTATACATGACTAGACTGACTATACTTTCTTGAAAATTGGAAAACATAAAAATTTGGACCAACACAATGCCTTCAAAACTCATTTATATAGACATGAGTTGCAACAAGAAAAGGGAAATTGTGATTAATAGGTGTCCTTTTACAATAATAAGTACAAAAACCATTTTCAAAATATTCTGGACACCTCAATTCAAAAGGAAACAAAAAAAGGCAGTTGCAGATGATAGTTGGAACATCAAATCTTTAACTTTGTCTTTTTTAACTAACTACCCCCTATTAGTAAAGCCTTTATTTCTATGATTGCTTCCCATACAATGAATTCACTTTTGGTGGGCCACTCACATGTCTTGGTTGTTGCTAATTTGCCAATAGATTTCTGCCACCTAACATCAGTGATCACTTTCCCTTTTGTGGTAAACCTATTCATTTCAGTTTCAATCTTGAATAGGTTATCAATAAGTTTCTTAAAAACACATTCATCAATATCATCTTGGAAAATAGATGCCACCTATGGAAAGTCTACAATATGGTCAAAAGAATTAGACCATTCATTTAAATCCTTTACTTTATTATCAGAATCAAGGATAGAAAGAATTAAAGAATGAAAAGCATTTGTCAATATTTTCATTTTATTATGAATTGTTGAAAGTTTCCCTGTGAAGAATTGCAGAAGATCTTTCACCTTGTCTATACCCTCTTTTATAGAAATAACTTTGTTAGGGAGGTCTAGATTTTTGGCTAGCAATGGTATAAACTTGTCAAATAATTGTATGTATGGTCCCCATTGCTGGAAAATTGGATCAATTCACCCTATTGATTCTTTATATATCTGTTACACAACTTGTAAATTGATGAATGCATTATAGGCATGTTGAGATATTCTCTTCAAGATACTTATTCTATGACTTAGTACATTCATCATGACATTATTCTTTGTTGCACTATTAGATGGTTCTATTTCCACATTGACCACAGGTACTAGCACTGTTACCCCTATCGTTATCTCTTTTGTTTGGTCTTTTGCTTCTACAATGTGCCTTTCCTCTTCCATCTTTCTAGGTGCATGTTCTACCTCTATTTCAGCCTTAAGTTGTTCTTTTAGGGATTCCACCTCTACTTCTAGGCTCTGAATTCTCCCCTCCAATTCCTCTATCTTCTATTTTTGCAGAAAGCTCATTTTTAGCTCTTCCTCATATAGCTTCTTGACATCTAGACATTCATTGTATATAGTAACTAGTATATCCTCAACTTGATCTACTTTCACCTCATTCATGAGCGCAAAGTGTTTGACTAGGGTAGAGATCCCTTTCCTAGTAGTATTGTCTAATGTCAAAATAATCATGTTGCCTCCTGCAGTTTTCTGTATGTCTAGCATCTTAGGCTTTTTGGTGTCTAGGGCAACACTCCATACTGCTAGGCTCTTTGTATCTATGTTAAATCCTAACCCTCTTTTTAGTCCCTCACTACTACTGGCCTCATAGATAAAGGCTTTATCTTGTCTCCTCATTTGATCAACAAAAAAGGCTCTCTCAATATCCCAATTTGGTATCAAAATCATACCACTCTTGTGTACTAACTCCCTGGCTTCTGCTGGGGTCATTGTCTCACTATCCAGGTCATAGGCCAACAATTTTTCAAATAATTCTTGGTTCTCCTCAAGATCCTGTCTTGGCACAAGGGATAATGTCAACTCATTCTATTTAATTTTATAAAGAAAACTTTTAAATTTTGATGATTGAATGAAATCATCATCTTCCATAAAATTTTCAGATTAGATGAGCCTTTCATCCAACCTTGATGTTGTAGTTTGAAGATCACTAGAGGCTTTTCCTACCTCTGTAGCCTTTTGATGCAAATAATTTTTCCTAATATCAATAAAATATTCATCATTCCCTGGCATCACTTGCAAGGCCCTACTTACCACCTTGTTTGGGATGTGCATTTTTTTTTTCTTTTATTACCCTTTGGCACCCATCTTGAAGATGATGGTTGCTTCTCCTCCACATTAACTTCTAATTGTACATCTGGCTCAGGGGATTCTTTTTTTATAGTTGCTTCCTCTCCCTCTGGCTCATGAGGCATCTGAGACATGATGTATTCAAAATTTTCTACCATCTTCCTCAAGTTACTAAGGTATGAAATTTGTATATAGAGACACTTGAAATTAGGGTTGGTCCTTCTTAAGGCCTCCTCCACCTTCCTTATTTCACCATATTTTCCTAGCAACTCATCAACCTCCCCTATTGCTACTATGTTAGCAATAAAATCTTCTATAGGGATTGGCTTGCTTGGAGGTAGGATGTATCCCCTAATGGCTTTAATGTCATTTGTAATGTAGTTTTTAGGGTCATACATCCTATAAGGCCTAGTAGAAAATTTGTACTGGCCTAGGTACTCACTCAACTCTACATAGGCATTTTTTCCTATTTCAAAATCTCCTACCTTAAAATTTCTACAAACAAATGTGTGTTTGTGTAGAGAAGGAGGGATCATTTCTTTGTTCATCAGTAAAAACTACCAAAAGAATTCTATAATTGCCAATCTAGGGGCTAAATACTTGGGTAGAATGTGAGGAGGCTATGGGCATTTATATATTCTCATCAATGTGCATTCCTTAAACAAAAATATATCCCCCCAATTATGATCTAATTTTTTTTTATCATCCAAAAATGAAGGTCTAAGCAAAGTTTTCAAAACATTTGGTGCCCTAAAGAAAGTATGGTCTAATTCCCTCATAATAAAAAAACTTATCAAACATAAGAACATAAGTGCATTTGAATAATGGGAATTCTTATCCCAAATGTGAGTCCATAGTTGCACAAGTAACTCACCAAATTCATCAGATGTCTGATCAATGAAGTCCTAGGTGATGTAACCAATGTTTTAATATAAGATTAGGTGCATCAATAGTGAATAATGGTTGAACTTGAAATCCTTCATTTCTCCCTTCTTTGCATTGACAATTTGATTGTCCATGTTTTCCATGATGAATGCCATATAGTCATATTCTTTGTGGCAGAAGGGGTCTTGTATGTCACATGCCATCAGGAATAAGGAACCATAGAGACAATCCTCTGCACCATCACTTCCTAGAACTTTGTGTAGCCCATATACTGTATTCTTGAAATAATTCTTGAATCTTCTCAAGGGAAAATGATCCCCCACCTTCTTTTGAATTAGCCCTACCTTTTTTACATTATAAGGAATGTGGGGCAACATCACATTGTTCAAAAAATGGGTCTTATTGCTCCCAAATTTCCTTTGCAAGTCTTCAATTTCAATAGGCACATCCATTTTCCCTTCTAATACAAAATATTTTATGAAATAAGTTCTATCTAGTGTGCATAAAAGCTCCCATTGTGCCTTTGGAATTTCTTGGTGACTAGATTGTTAGAATTTATTAATGCCTTTAACAGGTCCACATCAACAAAAACCTTTGGGAATATCAACTTTTCCATGTTCCTATTCCATGAGTTGCAAACTGGTATATTTTCAGTTCTAGTTTGGTAAAAGTATAACAATCCTAGGGAATTTTGCATCCCTAACCATGAAGTAAGCATCTTTGAAGATATGGTCATTTGCTAAAATGGTGTTCGATGACCCTGGAAGAATTTTAAGCCAATCTTCTGCAAGCTTGTTTGGCTTCCTAACGCTTGACTTCTTTTCAGTTTTGATAGCACCCTTCTTCCTTTTTCCTTCAAGTGTGACCTCTACAACATCATCACCCTCATCTTCAATCTCTACCTCATTTGCAAGAACCTCCTTAACTTCCTTGTCAAACATTTTCTTTCCAAATTATACTCTAAAATCTTGCAATAGTAACCGAGAAATTACAAGGCTATGTATTCTTGGAGAAATTTTTAGAAGAGGAACACAAATTCTTCAAAATGGAAATATTTTGACTATTTAATCAAATATTTATGTTTTAATCAGGCAATCCACCAACTTTTTAATAAATTCTACATGCAAGAGTTTTTAATACCACCTTCATAGGTTGACAACAAGGAATATCAACTATGAAAATTGATCTTGATGTACTTTTCAGTATTTTATTTTACTTGGCTATGGTGAATTTGTCCTTTTTTGTGATCTCACATGACAGCTCAGTCACTCCCTTTTCAAATTTTGGTCTTCCATTTATATGCTGAGTCAAAACCTTTCAATTTTTGTAACCTAGAAACACACATAGCAAGCCTTTACATCTATCTGATAACACTTCAGATTACTCCAAGCATAGAAGCATTAGAGTTTCTTTAGCACTGCATTGAAAATTCTTTTACACTCTTATGCAACACCTTACACTATAGGATTTCAAGTCTTCTCAATAGGTAGCTACGTTCTTATGCTTTAAAATTTTTCGGTATGAGCATAAAGCCTTTGCTACAATCTTCTCTTTACCCTTTATGTTGATATGCACATGTATCACCAAAATCTTTAAACAACTTCTTTATGTTGCTATGCTCACTTCATTACTTAGAACATCGTAACATTTTTCTTATCCATCCTCTGATCATACACTTAATGCTTTACCCATGGTGTGATAATGATTTATACTATTCTATTCTCTTTTATGCCTCTCTAGGTTACCTCAACCTCCTTACATCAAAATACCTTTAGAAATGGCATCCCGCTCTTACATTTCTCCTTTCTCGTAACAGCGTAAAGCCTTCTTTTCATTCATTTATTTATTCTTTTATGCTTATACACTCAGAATCAACTCATAACCATGGAGACAAAGATAAAATAGCTCTTTCCTCCTATGCTTACCATGTAATTGTAAAGGCATAATAAGTAATTTCTCTTTTCACTTATCAATGACTTGGATTGAATCTCAGAAAATAAAAAAAGAACATCATTGTTGATTTTAGGCACATGCAAAATTAAGAACTTTAGTCACCTACCACGTAGGTTGGGCCCATCTGACAACTCAATAGGTCCCAATTAGCACGATCACTACTATAATATAGCTTTATGATTGTTTGCAAGTACAAGAAATGAAGGCACATAAACAAAAAAAAATAAATGACTTTCATTCTTACAAGTTCCTTCTATACTTAAAATCATAAGACACTTTATGCCTTCTTATAAACTATCCTTTATGCCATGCTGGGATATTATGCCTTTATGCCATTCAATAGAACATAGGTGTGTAGATCAAACCACAATACCTTTCTGCCACTTCGCTTAACACTTTACTCATATGCCCACAAAGCCATCTAACATAGCTTCGTTTAAACCTTTTACACTCACTTGCTCAATAGAATAATATATGAGCAGAAACACCTTATCAAACCCCTTTCGCTCACCTACTCGACTTATCACTATAGAGCCATAAAACCATTTCCCAAGCATTGAAACCTTTTATACCTCTTCACCCAAGGGTCAAGCATATAATCAAGGAACCTCAAGATGAACTATTTTGGAACTATGGAAAGCATAAGCGTATACCCATAAAACATGAACTCCTTTATGCCTTTACACTGCTTGGTGAAATGTGACTATGGAAACATGAGTAAGAAGGTACTTCATTCTTACGAGAAACCCTACACCGTACAACCATAAAGGGAAGAATTTAAGTGCTTTACAAATCCTTTTGAAATTTTGAAAAAGTCTTAGGGTTTTTACACACTTAGGATATTTCAATGACTATCTTAGAGACAAACCTTGACAAATTTAAAAGAATTCAAACAACACATGAACCAAGGTACAACTAGGGTGAACAAAAAATCTGAGAAATGTATAATGAATGAAACCCTAATCTGCATGATACAATGAATTAAATGATTTTTCACCAAAATTTTTGAAATTCTTTGCACTATGAAAAATTAGACCAACACCCCACATAATTTTTTATTTGAAATGTTTTAATTTGAAATTTATGCAATGCTTCATTTCTTATTTCTTTACTAACATTTTAGCATTCAATTTTTCTTTTTCCCATGATGTTGCACATCCCCCATTTTTGGGTCATAACATCCTAAGACAACAAAATTTTCTTTATGACCATATGATAAACTTCAATTTTTATAGGGTCATAATGCTATGCAACTCCACCTCCCAACCATACGGGGTACTCATAACATCATAGAGCTTTGAAACTTTCTTTTTGGTCATATGTTTTGGTCTTAATTAGCACTTGGCAAGTTAAAATGTTTTGAATTTGTCCCAAATGAGCCCCTTCATAGGCTAAGCATGCCACATATTACGTGTGTCCTTAAAGAAACATTGTAATTGATTCATTTGGCTTATTAAAACATACAAACCCTCCTTGTCTGTAATGTGGAATATTTAAAACATGAAAATGCCCAGCCTGCCATCCGTGCTACAACCCTTTCCTTCTATGTGGCTTCCTATCTAGATGTGGATCCTTCTTTTCATAATGTCACCTTGCCATAGTGGGATGCCTTCAAATGTTAATAGAATAGAAAATGACTCCCCAACATGGACTCCTCTACTGCTTTATTCTTTCCACGTCATCATTGGGGACTCCCTTTTATGCACCTTCGCCATTTCATTCAGTCTATGTTAAATGTGTCTTCCTACTCCTTTGAGAGCCTCCTCCTTCTTTAAAAAAATTCTCCTCTTCCTTGTACACCCTATAGCTCTCCTCAACTTTGACATGAGGCTTTGTCTCTGCATGTGCAAGTCCTACACCATATTCCTCTTGTCATGTCATGGAGATCCTATGTTCTGACGGAGTGAGGCTCTTCTTACATGCTGCCCTACCTGAACCATGTATTCTGAGCAACCAAAAACTTATTGTTTCATGTAAGTAAAACAAGATTGATTGCATAGTATTTATTTTAACCTTCTTAAATTCACTTTTATCCTATTGACATTGTCTTCCAGCTCATATATCCTATGATCCATCAATGCCTTAGACTCTACACTATCATCTTCTTACATTTTTAAATCCAACATGGAAAAGAGGATATGTAGCCACATCACACATAGTAGGCCTCATCATCAATGGTCTTGTAGAACTAGCTGAGGTACTTGACACATTTGCACCACTTGGCAAAGAGGATTCCGATTCAACAACCTTTTCCTTGAGAAACTTCACTTGTGTTTCCAAACTAACATGAAATTTGGATTTTGCTTCATACTCCTTGAACAAGTGTTGATACCTTAATGTCAAGTCATCTTTCTCCTTGGTTACCTTCTTTGCAACATTTCGAATGATGTTAAATTCTCAACACTTTGGTTTGTAGCTTCATTTATAGAAGTGTAACCAACTCTTTGTAGGATGTCATTCCCCCTTCAACCACTATCTACATCAGTCAAACATGCTGATGATTCATGGATTGTTTCTCTATTTGATGGTTTATCCCTATTGGTGTCTTTCAAAACTAGGCTTCCATAGCTTTGATTCATTGATACACATTTGGTTATATTCTTTTTTTTGTATCCCAATATGTGTGCAATCCCTTACTCAGTGGCATCTTAGTTCAATCTAATGTGGAAATTTATATGGAAAAGGCTCAAACAAATTAGCAGGAGAGCCTAATCAAAAAGGCCCCTAAAACTCCTTTATTTTAATCATTAGGATATTCAAATTCCTTTAACATCTAAAAATTAAAAAGTGCCAATGTGTTCAAGGTGTCAGTCTGGAAGAAAATCCATTTAATCCATTTGCAATTTCATCAATCTGATGTAATTAGTTGTGCCTCAAAGTGGGTCCGACTACATTTTTTTCATTTTTGAACAACTGATATCTCAAATTGATCTATTAATCATCTCGAACTAAATGGAATCAAATTTGATCACAAATTCACCACTGAAAATTATTTTAATCATTTCCACACCACTATGAAATCTATGTCAAGAGGCCTATTACCTAGCTTTAGAAACTGATGAGAACACCTAGTTGAACTCTAAAACTTTGGATATCCTATCTCTCTAACATATTCAACAGGCCTACAAATTTGCTTACTTAAAATTACCTACAAATAAACATTGTCAGAAAACTAGAAATTGTGTTTGGTTTCGGCTTTGAAAACTGGGCAAACATGAACATGGGAAAATGAAAACTAGGGCATTGGTTCACTTTCATGTGGAGAGTGTAATTTTTTTATTAGGGCTCATGACGAATAATGGGGTGCATTTGGAAAGTATGCTAATTTGGCTACCTAGATTTGTAGTATAGTGAACATCAGTTGAAAAGTGTTTTTTGCAAATGGAATGGCCATGGAAAGTGTTTAAACAAATTCAACAAGACTTGAAAATTGGCACACTTGAAGAATTTTAGGAGAAAAAAAAAATAATATAAAATATTTGATCTCAACTATCATGGATTTCAAATTATGATATCACAAACAGGGGTACTTATAAATCTACATTTCATGATACGAGTGAAACACTATAAATTCCAAATGGAATCACATTTGAAAACTGATCAAACAGATTTTTCATAAGCTCAAATCAGGAATGTAGAAATTCTTTGACCTATAGAGTATGATGCAAAATGAATTTTCTTATTTGGGTCAACTGGTCAAAAGTTTTGATAGGTCAAAAAGGGCCTCTCAGAATTGTGAAAAACTACACAAATGCACAAAACAATAAATGACCAATTTTGAGGGGTTTGAAACCTAAACAAACAGATTCAAAATGAATTGAAACTTGGAACATAGGTTCTTTGATATTCATATTAAAAATCCCCAAAGTGGAGGGTCATAAAAAATTTTTGGGTTAAAGATATTCAAAATAAAATTGGGCTTCCTATCACTGCTTGACACACAAAAATGCAGATTTTAAAATTGCTAAAAATAGGACTTTACAAAATGGCTCAGAATGTCAATTTATCAATACAAAACATATGCATATGTCAAATAAAGGCACCACCTGAGCCTTGAAATGACAACCAATTACATATGCATGAAAAGCATTAATAGGGGACTCAAAGTGATTTGAAATTAGGAATAGGCACTCAATATCAGAATGCAATTTTGAGTGCCATCACACACCAAAAACAATAAGAAGATATGGAGAAAAGAATAAAGATGATTTTATCTGCCCCACCAAGCATGCCAAAATTTTTATCTCTAAAAGTTACGCCTTGATTGAAAACTATAGTTCTAGGATTCAGTCACTTTTAGTAACAGGGACACACTCCTAGGTAGTGGGAAGTATCAAGGTTAGGAGTGAATCTCTAGGTTATGGGCTAGTTCCTTATGATATTTCACATATTTAGTTCTTTAGACAAGAAAACTTAAACTTAAGAGAGAAAGGGAAAGAAAGATTGCTTGAAAGTAAATGTTGAAAGGTAAACTAAGGTGATACACCAACAATTAGGATGAAAGTTTTAGAAAAGATGCTAAAGGGAATGATGACATTCACAATTCCATGAAACTTAAAAGAAATAAGAACATCATGACTTGTGACCTATATGAATTGATGACGGGCCACACCACAAGTACCAACTCACAACCAAAAATGCAAAAATATGGAGACAAGAGAGATGACAAAATGCTTCATAAAACTTCCATTAATACTTGAAATTCATTAAAATATTCTCCAAATGAAAGGACTCCAAATTCTTACAATATAAGAGAGATTCCTCACTAAGAAATTCCAACTAGAAGAGCTTACACTTGAAGAGCTTGTCTTGAAGAGCTTCTATTTCTCCAACTTCCATTAGAAGAGCTTCCATTTCTTGAACTTCATTACAAATGATAATAGGCCTTTCTTAAATAGGCACTTACCACCCAAGGCATGATTTGTCCACAACATTCTAGAATCTCCACAACCTTCTACAATATCTACAACCTTCTAGAATTTCCACCTAAATACAACTAAGCACCACTATGTGGCCCAATTAGAAAATTACATTTCTTTTGTGGATTACAACAAATATTAAATGCATGATGCCACCTACACACCTCAATTAATGGAATAGTAGCTATTTTTATTATTTTTCTATGCATGATGCCACCTACACACCTCAATTAATGGAATAACAACTATTTTTATTATTTTTCTATGCATGATGCCACCTACACACCTCAATTAATGGAATAACAACTATTTTTATTATTTTCTATTTATGCCACCGATGCACCTTGAAAATAGAGATTTCTCTTTTCTCCACTTTTCCTATTTTTTATTTTTTATTATTTTCCTTCCATTTTCGTCACTTTCTCTCTCCTCCACAATTTTTTTTTTTCCCCTTTTTTTTTCTCTTTGTTTTTTTTTTTTTTTTCCTAATAATTTAATTTTTCCTTGCAAGATGCTCCTGCATCAGACTCCCCTGGTAGATAGAAAAGTGTGTCCCACACTTTGATGTCAAAAGAAAGATATAGAACCATCTTCATCTTCACCACAAGCTTCTACCTCAATAGGGACAAGAAAACCAACGTACAAATCTTTCACATTTATTTATTTTATTTTTTTGCTGATGCATGATGCTCCTGCATCCGACTCCCATGGTAGAAATTTTTTTTTGTGAATATGGAGTCACAAAATGAAGTAGCCATTGTTGACATAATTTTTTTTCCCTCTTCCTCCAACACATAGCTGGAACAAGTATCCGATGCTGAAATTTCTCCTTTGCAATGAACTCTATCCAAGCATAAATCTCATCCTCATTCAATCTTGTTGAATTATTCACACCTGTAATAAATCCAGCAACACCATACCAATCTTCCTTTGCATACCACACATGACTAACAAGATCCTCATGCAAAAAGTCATCAATATCTTTTAAACTCATATCAAAAACAACATCCCATGATTCATAAGAATTTACCTGTTTGACATCTTCATCTTTGCTTGCCTCTTTTATGTCATTAACAATGCATGTAACTACTCCACTTGCTTGATCTCCAACGAAGGCACTATATTCTTCCTCCATTGCTGCAATCTTCACATCATCTTGATCTATTTCAGGTTCATAAATCTTGTCATCTTTATGCTCTTCCTCTTCTCTTTCATCTTCTTCAACTTTAGGTTCGCAAATAATTTCCTCTTCATCTGCTTGCTCTTCCACTGGATCATCTTTCTTTTCCACATCCAAGGAATTATCAACATCCCTTTTCTGGTGACATGCTCTTTGTTTCCACAACTCAGCTTCTAGTTCATTCACTTGCTTCTGCAAATCAACTAGCAATGATTGTTGATTTCTTGCTCTAAATTTCTCAAGTTGAGGAATCCTCAGAATCCATCCAATCACAAAAGTCATCTTCTTCTTTCTCTTCTCCATAATCAAGTCTTCAGAAGACAAATCTCGTGTAACACAAGAACCTTGTGCAAACTGCCTCACAGTGGGTGCTCTATCTACACAATCAAAAAATTCTTGACAAACTTCACCCAACTCAAGGTCCTGGTGCAAACTGCCTCACGTTCGGCGATCTGTCCACACTCTCAGGAACTCCTGCTCTGATACCACTGATGACGGGCCACACCACCCGTACCAACTCACAACCAAAAATGCAATAATGTGGAGACAGAGAGATGGAAAAAAAAATGGTTCATAAAGCTTCCATTAATACTTGAAATTCATTAAAATATTCTCCAAATGGAAGGACTCCAAATTCTTACAATATAAGAGAGATTCCTCACTAAGAACTTCCAACTAGAAGAGCTTACACTTGAAGAGCTTGTCTTGAAGAGCTTCTATTTCTCCAACTTCCATTAGAAGAGCTTCCATTTCTTGAACTTCATTACAAATGATAATAGGCCTTTCTTAAATAGGCACTTACCACCCAAGGCATGATTTATCCACAACATTCTAGAATCTCCACAACCTTCTACAATATCTACAACCTTCTAGAATTTCCACCTAAATACAACTAAGCACCACTATGTGGCCCAATTAGAAAATTACATTTCTTTTGTGGATCACAACAAATATTAAATGCATGATACCACCTACACACCTCAATTAATGGAATAACAGCTATTTTTATTATTTTTCTATGCATGATGCCACCTACACACCTCAATTAATGGAATAACAACTATTTTTATTATTTTCTATTTATGCCACCCATGCACCTTGAAAATAGAGATTTCTCTTTTCTCCACTTTTCCTATTTTCTATTTTTAATTATTTTCCTTCCATTTTCGTCACTTTCTCTCTCCTCCACAAAATTTTTTTTTTTCCCTTTTTTTTTCTCTTTTTTTTTTTTCTAATAATTTAATTTTTCCATGCAAGATGCTCCTGCATCATGAATACTCCAAATTTCTCTTATAGATAAAGATTGGGTAACTAAAATTAGGAATTAAATATCAAACACAAAATTTATATTAGGTCAGTGCTTTAAATGGAAAAATGAGACACAAGAAGGGATCTTGAACTATTCCTTTATTTATATTTCAAAGGTAGTTTCACAACTTTCATCATGAGTGACTACAAAGTAAACTAATCTGTAGATCTAGCTTGAAGGATTCTTAAGAAATCTTGATATTCTATTTTGCAAAAAAATTCAAAATGCCCAACCCTTTCTCCACATCTTGGAAATCCTTTTATAGAGAAGGATTGTGACAAGCCTTAGACATGTCAGAAATTATTGGAAGAATTAGAGATATTTAAGAAAGTTACATTCTAAATTTACACTCTACACCCTCTACACTCAAGTAAAACTAGGGAGATGATCATGAAGTTTGTCAAGATGTACCTACTATATGATGTCCCTTAACTCATTTTTCCTTTTTTTGCCTTTAATTATCAAAATATTTAACTACCTCTACTAGCATAGTCTTAACATCTACAACTACCTTCAAAGAGTTTATATCTTTCTTGTTCTAAGGCCTATTATTTTATTGTGCCCCGCCCCCTAGCCATTTTATGGGCCCTAGAATTTTATGATGGGCCCTACCCCCTACATTTATCAGGTATCACCCACCCTAAAATTTTATGGGGGCAGATCCATACCTAAAAATTATAGGGCCCGCCAATATCCTTACTCCAACTGAAAATCTAATCTCCATTAAAACTATGTTTCTTGAGCTACCAACTCATCACTTTTTTGGTGCTGACCTCTGTCCTACTCTGCTTATTTCTTTATATCAATATTTCTACCACCCTAGGGTCAAAACTTAGTTGACTTCCAAATGGGACAATGTGTCATTATTTAATAGGCTAGACCCACCACCTCTTTGCATCCTCTTAGCTATATTTCCATTATGACCAAGTTGACTCACCATGACCTCAAAATTTCTTAAAAGTGGGACATCTACACCATGTTCTCCCTCTCATTATGTTGCTATGGCTAACCTTTTTGCTTCTTTGGTTGGAAACATAACAAAAACCCTTGATCAACTAAGATTTGATGGTGGAAACCAAAAACTACATCATAACCATGTTGGGCCTAGTAGGACATGTGTCCTATTGTCACTATGTCTATTTAGGTATTCATCATGAATCTTTTGTTAGTGAAAAAGTGATAACCCTAGATCCCCCTTGGATCTAATGGTCCTATTGTAACATCTTGTCTGCCCTATGCTTATACTCATGGAAAACAAAAACTTGATAGTTGGAACTTTGTACTGACAACAATCTATGACAACTCTCTATGAATGCTGATGTAACCCTATCCATGTGTTGTATTGTCATTATGTCACCATGAATAAAAACCTTGTAACTCCACAAAGTGACTAAATGACATCTATTGATCTTGGGGAGATTGAACTATCGAGGAAAAATACCTTTTCTTTCCTTGTGCTTATGTCTGCAACAAATAAGCAACTAATAGCTATTATCCTAATTTTGACAAAATAATTTTGGCAACTCCTTGCATGGGCTAGTCCTTCCACCTTCTATTTATCAAGTTTCATTATGTCTTTATGGATAACATCCTTGCTTCTCCATAAAGTGACATACCAATGAGCCTTGATCTACTAAAAGATCAAGGGCCTTTGTGATCTCTAACTTCATGACATAAAATATAACTTGGAGAAGCTTAAAAGGTTTGAGAAGGCTTGGTCATAAATATAACACATACAAATTTGAAGGTTAGAAAACCTCGGGATATAAAAGATAGGACATGGTCAAAATTTTATGTAGCTCCTCCATCCATGCATGGTATTTAATGAACCAATAGAAGAACATGAAATATAGCCACCACCCTAAAGAAAAGACCAATCTATATTTCTATCCATTTTGCATAGTGATAAAAAATGGTAACATGTCCATTAACTCTTTGTCAGATGTTGTTATTTGGTAATTTCATGAATTGGTAATGATTGCATAGCTCAATTAAATTTTTTGTTTATATACATGTTCCTTCTCGATGCATATATCATTGAGTAATAACTATACTCTTCTCTCCTATATTCAGTAGCAACACTATTACTCAACAACTATGTTTACCGATTGATATCTTCAATAATCACCAACTATATGTTTGCACTAATGAAAATATTTAATGCATATAGGATTTACCTTCTCCCTTTTGTAATTAGTGGAAAAAATATCTATACGTCCTCACAAATATAGACTTAGTGAAACTTTAATATCTCTCCCTAAGTAGGTACTCCTCCTCAGTATTTCACAAAATTAGTTTCAAAATTATTTTGGTACCATCCTCATATCTCCATAGATACACTCATAATTCATAGTCCCCCCTATCAACACAATAATATATACCTAGTTCTATATACACATCATACTCCCCATTTTTTGACAATGATACCAAAAAGTAATACTAAAAAATGAAAAGGCTACACAAAAAAAACTCACACTTTTTCAAGCACGTAGGTATACATTTTATTTAAAATATCCAAAGTGGCTATCCTGGCATTCTTTCATTCTTTAGGTGTGGGTACCTCTACACAACTAGTTTCTGTAAGATCTATCATATGATCTGTAACTCATAAATATGGTGTAGAAACTAGAAATTTTTTCTTCTTTATTTGTTTCTACAAAACCTCAGTGTGAGTTAATAACACAACTTTGATTTCATTCAAGGCTTCTTTTATCTTATCTTCCTTTTTCATTAGTTCTTGTCAAACCCCTAAAATTTATTTCACTCTTGAATAGTGAACTTGGAAGGGAGTTGGGTCAGTGTCCATGCTATTTATACTATTCAAGTCATACCTTCCTCTATTTTCTTCAATATATTGTTAACCTCTTCTATGAAATGGAGAATATCACATAACTTCTTAAATAATGTAATGTAAAATTTTATGAGAACTTCTAACTTGATGACCATTGTGGAGAGTTGTACTTGTTGGACAGAAATAGTTTGGGAAACATCATCCACATCTTTATGCTCAAAGTTCTTCTTTGCATGCTCCACTAATTTTACTTATACATCTACATCATGAGCATTGACATGTTCTATCAACAATGTTAATTGTTTCAATATGGGTGCTTTATCCTCCAATGGTGTGTTAGGAAATATGTGTAGTAGAATCTCTGTAAAATTAATAAATACCTATTTTTTGTTCAATTCCTGCCTAAGCCTATCTTTCTCTACCTTCCAAGTTCACAATTATACATATTCCTTCAATTCTTTGGGGTCTAGTGTATAGGGTCACACTCAAAATGTTCACAATTCTACATATTCCTTTAGTGCTTTGGGGTCTAGTGTGTAAGGGTTCATACTCGGGTTCATACATATTCTTCTTGGTTGTAGCCATACATCTTGGACATTTTTCACATTAATATTTGGATCTTATATAGTCAAATCTTCTACTATTTCATTCTCATCAATGTCCTTAACCATATCTAATACACCATCTATCAAATTTTAAATAGTATTAATATCATATTAATCGTGCTTATTATCTAATACAACTTATTTCTTTGGTTCATTATTTGATACTTGAACTGCCTCCTCAACAACCTTAATTAAGAAAAAGTTTTTGCATCTTTTTTCCATCTTCATCTTCTCAAATTCAACTAGTTAGCACCTTCAGTGCTCTTTATTTCTATAGGAATTTCTTTTGAAAATTTTGCACCTAGTAACAATCTTGTTATACAAGTCCTTTATTATTTTTTTAGAAAACTCAAGCAACACATATTTTAGTTTTTACATCATATCAATGAGTGCCTCTTGAAGATTTTTATTATCTTCATCATTCAAGGTTGATAGTTGAAGTTCCTAAATGTGGCCAAGCCTCCAGTCTCTTCGATTGAATCAACAATCTCATCAATTGTTTAAGGATTCTTTCTTAAGTGACATACCTTATGATAATAAATATTGTTGGAATACAAGATGAATAGGATGTTGGGGGGTGGAGGGATGCAATGGGGTGGGGGGGTGAATCAATATCCTTTAGATCTTTCACACTCAAACAAATGTGGTTCTTTCTTATATTCCTCTTGTTAAATTCTTATAGTCATTTTAGATAATATGAATTTACCTATATTGAGTTTCCTATGTATAATATTATGTGATTGAGATTGCATTATATTATTATTTATATATAGGTATATATATATATATTTATAAATATTTTTATCTCATAATTTTCAAACCCCTCGATAATTGTATTTAATGCTTGAAATAGTGTTTTTGGTCCCAATGGACTATGACTCATACATGAGTTAAAGTTCACTGGCTAGATGTGTATAAATAATCTTAAGAACATTTTTGTAAATCATCAAACATAAAAATAGTAAATGAGAAATTACAACACCAATCCTTCATAGATACTTGTGACATCAGTGAAAGTACATAGCAAAGTGGCTATAACCAAGAGAATCTTAATATATGATTTATTCCCTTTGATATATTAAGAATATACTAAGTGAAGTGCTTTGTATTGTATATTATTTTAACTCTCATATTAATAATATTTCCTTGTGAAGAATAATATAAGCTATCATATTTGTGAATATAATATTTTATTCTAGGAAAGATTATTAAGAAATTAAAATTGTATATTTGTTTGAAAATTTACATGGTATCACAGTCTGGTTGAGGAAAAATTGAATTAGATAAAATGATCAAAATGGTAAATGGTATGAGGTTGGAAGAATGACTTTAAGGTGACTCATATTTTGCAAGATGGAAACATCAAATGAAACTAACACTAAAAGAAAATGGACTAAAGAAATTCATTGAAGACCCTGATCAAACACCCAAGGGAAGTGATGAATCTAAAAAATGGGAAATGGATAACATCAAAGCCATGAGACTGATTGTTGATGCAGTTAAAACTCATTTATTTCCAATCATTCTAGAATTGGAGACAACACATGAAATGCTTAAAGCTCTTGAGGATATATTTTAAATTGGCAATACTACTAGAATTATCACTCTCAGAAATAACCTTTCCAATGTTAAAAAGAATAAAGGAGAAATCATATCTTCTTATTTCATGAGAATAAATGAAGTAATAAATAAACTATCCATAATAGGCTATATGTGAAGACAAATAAATAGTGATAATAACATTAAAAGGTTTACCAAATTTATGGGAAACCTTCAGGCAAGGACTATGCTTACGATATAAAATTCCTAACCTCAATAAAATCAAAGCTGATTTCTTACAAGAAAAATGCATGTTAAAAGCCTAGGATGATGTTGTTGGGATTTACAAGTGGGAAGTATACTTCTAAGTGGCAGTGGGGGGGTGTAAATCAAAAGTACTAAACTTTAACCAATAAAAAATTTAACTTTAAAACATCACATGCATAAACATATGGAAATAACATGTAAAGAAAATGCATTCACATACACACTTAATGTTGGATTTGAGAAAATATGCAAATCAAATTCATAAGCCCTTGAATCACCTACATGTAGAAAACCTTCCAAAGAGAAGAAAAAGACAAGAAGAGGCAAGGGTTTGGTCTGAAAATAAGAAAATTGTATTCTTGGATAAAATGTAAATTGTTGTACAATATGATGTGAATTTACAATGAGAGAGACTAAATATAAATGCCTCTAGGAAGCTTGTAGAACAAGCTAGAAAGTGCTAGAAGATAAGGTTGACAACTAAGTATATGTTAACAAAAGGTGGAATATCCTCGATCAAGGTGAGGAGATTAGTATGACTTAGATAGGAACAAACTCCTATGTTGTCAACAACTCCTAGACTACAACTAATGAATAAATGCATTAACCTAAGTAAACTTAAGTAAAAGAATAAATAATTATTTAATCTAACACCCCCCCTTAAGTGCAACTTAGGGGAATGCCTTAAGCTCACAAAAAATAAGATGAAATGCAAAATGGGTCCCAAAAATTAGGCCATGTTAGGTACCCATGTACAATGCAAATAAATGAAACCTCTAAAAATGGGGAAAGAGAGAAAACCTCATGGGAAAAACCCTCCCTCAAAAAGAGGTAAGTACAAACAAGCTCAAAAATTAAGGAAGGAAGGAAGGCCTCAACAAGACCCCCTAGGGACAACTTCCACTAGAAATGTTTCAAGAGACTCTCTCAAAACCATAAGTACAACTAGCTCCGCCATGAGAGATAGAAAAGATGCCAAAGCTCCCCCCAAAATAATGGAGCCCCTAGAGAGAAAATTGAACCAATGAAACTCCAATGTGTGCAAAATTTTGAAGTTTTGAAATTTTGTATGTATGTGGATATTATCCAAAGTTATGCTTGAGAGGCTAAAGGTTATTTATACATGGCCAATTATTTTACCACTAATGTCTAATGGGGAGATTGTTAATATCATATTAGTTTTGATATATGAGTGACAATATACTTAAGTCATTTAATTAGTTCATGCCAAACAACTAATACATGTCAAGAATAATTTGTTAGAGAATAAGGGAACAAAACAAGGGAAGCCCAGAATGAGAGGAAAAATTGGAAGGCCTAGCTAATGCTCAAAGGATAAAATATGAGGACCTTGAAAGGGAATCACCAAGGCAAGTGTGATGATTCTATCATGAATTTCCATTGTAGAATCTGCAATAGGTGCACCTAAAGGCTCGATGAATGAAACTCCAGAATCAAGCAGAGCAAAAGAAGAATCTAACTAAAGAGAAAAGACCTTAACTAGATGTGTTATGGTAGTCAAAATAGGGATCTTAGGAATAATGCAAAGGTTCAAGAATCCTAACTGCACCACATGATGCTCCTATGAAAGAGAAGTAGTGTGCTCCAAAAATGGAGATGGTGGGAAAAAGTGCAAGAAGATGTAGAGATGGGTGGAAGAATGAACTATCCCTATAGCAATAAGGCCTCCTATAGCATGATTCTGAATGAAGAATGAATTCGCAATGAACTCAACTATCTTCCATGATCCATTATGTGTAGTCTAAGAAATTGAGAGAAGGTTGGTAGACAAAGATGGAACATACAATACATCATTGAATATACCATCCTAGATGTGAACTGAACCTTTCCCACAGACTGGTAGGGAAGCATTTTTACCCATGAGAATATGAGATATGGGAGAAGCCTCAAGAGTAGAGAAGACATCTTGAGAAGATGTCATATGGTGAGAAGCACCTTAATCTAGTATCCAAGGAACCTATGAAGAGGATGTAATGGATGCCCATAATGCATGACCATTTCCAAGATCCGGTGTAGATGTTGAAGATGTGGAAGAAGACTAAAAGGTAGACCCCTATGAGGTAGAAGAGGATGGAGAGGAAATAGTGCTATTTGAAGAAGAGCTTGCAAATCTACAATTTGTTTCTCATAACCATCAAATCTCTTCTAAAAATAATGTGCCTCATCATGAGATCCTTTCTAACAATAGTGATAGGAAGGAGTCTGAGTCTTCTTTTTCTCTTTCTTCTTAGAAGAAGATGATTAACCAGTAGAAGGGGAATCTAATATCTACTTTAGCTTTTTCTTATGTGTATCCTTGGAAAGCAATGCCTATGACTGTAAAACTAAAAATGAATCCATCTGAGTGATCTTGGACTGATCATGAGTTAACCAATCAAAAAATATCTCAAATGAAGGCATCTTGTGTCTATCACCCAAGGCATCCATAGTGGAGTAGAAAGTGGAAGAGAAGATCTAATAATATTTTCTCAACTTTGAGAGTATAAAAAAGATACACTCATCATCTATCTTGGTTTTCCCACATCCCTGCAAAAAAGTACACAAAGATTTGAACTTCATCAAGAAGTCCTCAATTGTGGGGAAGTTGGTAGGTGTTAAAGATGTCAACTCTACATCAAGCTGAAGTGCCCAAAATTCATTCACTATGCCAAATGAAGATTGGAATTTCATCCAAATAGCCTGTGGAGTGGTCAGACCATTTAAATGAAACAAAAGACTATCTGAGATGTTCAATGTAATCAATCCCATGGCCTCATCCATTTCATTCCTATGTTAAAGAACCTCAAAAGGGCATGTTAGAATAGGTTGGTTCTCTTCCAGACATAACCATAAGCCTCTTGACATGAGAAGCCTTGTCATTTCTGCCTTCTAGGTGTGATAGTTGTGTGACATTAGCCTAGTCACAGAAGGATCCAACATTGAGAGAAGAAGATGGAAGCAAAAGGGTCTATTTTGAAGTAAATTGTAGGAAAGAAAATTCCCCCCCCCCCCCCCCCCCCCACAATGTATAAAGATATCTCTCAAATAACAAAGAAATAACTATAGAAAGCATAACAACTAAGAAAAGAACCTGAATTCTAGATGTAAGAGGGAGGAAACTGAAGCCTCTACTTCAACACCAAAAATAGGAGCTCAATATTACTTCAAACTGATTCCAGATCTGGAAAGTAGACAATAAATCATGCACTTTTTTTAAAATAGCATTGAAATATGTGTCCATATGAGCCTGAATGAAGCCTTTGAAGGTGCAAAAAAAGGGATTTTTGAGTTGTAGAAAAATTCAGGAATAGAGATGTCAAACTTCTTGCACCAATGTGTAGATCATGAAATTCTACCCGAAAAAAAAAAAAAAATTCTCGAAAAGATGAGTCTGTATGAGGGAAATATCACTGTTTGAAAATAACCTCTATATTTATTTTTCTAAATTGCACGCCGTCGCACCTCCAAAAAATAAAGAAAAAAGCCCAAAAAATGTCAGATCTATTATGTCAAACCCTCTTTATCCTTTTTCTCCAAATACTAAACAAGCTACAATAGATTTGGCTCTGATACCATGTTGGATTTGATCAAATATGCAAATCATATTCACAAGCCCTCAAATCACCCAAGAAAAGGTAAGGATTTGGTCTAAAAATAAGAAAATTATATTCTCAGATAAAATGTAAGTTGTTGTACAATATCTTGTGAATTTCCAATGAGAGATACTGAATATAAAGGCCTCTAGGAAGCTTGTAGAACAAGCTAGAAAGTGCTAGAAGATAAGGTTTACAACTAAGCATACGTCCACAAAAGGTGGAATATCCTCGATCAAGGTGATGAGATAAATATGACTTAGATAGGAACAAAATCTTATGTTGTCAACAACTCCTAGACTACAACTAATGAACAAATGCATTAACTTAAGTAAACTTAAGTAAAAGAATAAATAATTAATAAATAATTATTTACTCTAACACTTAACACCATATATGATTACCCAAAAACTCTCCAATGAGAAGGTAAAATTGGGGTGCAGATGACACCCACAACTCTTCACTACTTAGCAATAATGTTCACATGTTAAGGTTACATATTTTGACCATTCTCATGATCTGCACTATGAAAGGCCTACCCTATTAAAGGCTTACAAGGATTGTTAGATCCTAGCCTGTTAAATGATTTTAACACTCTATCAAAAAGTGTACCTAGCTAAAGGATTGACAAAATGTTAACTTGGAATGTCACCCTATTAAAGGTTTTATACAATGGTTGTTAAACCAACCTATCTCCATAGGATTTTATTTTGCTAATACAATTGTTGGAAAGTATAGTAAAATGTTTGACCTGATTACTTACAATCTGATATTGCTGAATTCAGATCCTTGTTCTATCCAATCTAATCCTCACTGATTTGGTATGAAGCCATTTGTAACCTTGATCCTTTGTTTTAATAACTAATTCTACAATTTTGTCCTTCTTCTAAGTCACCTTAAACTTGATCAATTCACCCCTTTCATTTACTTTAAACTTCGCTAGCATTATCTCCTTGTATGCATTCTCTTTTCACACACTCTATCAATATTTGAATTGTAGGGCTTCAACCTCCTTAAAAGGTTTTCATGACTTAGGGTTAGCTATAAATGTATGATTGAGATTCATCTAACTTTCTCACTCAAATCTCTCCATTTTTTTTATTGGTTATATTTTGATTGCATAGGGAATCCAAATAGACTCAATCTTATCTTTAATCCTTTGTGATTTATCCATATGTTAGCTCAAAAATGGTTTACATCTTAGTTTGTGAAGGCACAAAATCATATGTTGATTCTGTATTACTCGACACTTGATGATTATTGATGCTTAACACATACTAAATTATATCTTTCTCGACACTTGAACTTGCTTAGCATCTATTAGTCACTCGACACTTGAAACTTTCTTGACACTGTCTATTTGCTTAGTATCTAAATGACTCAGCACTTGTTGAATTCCTAGCTCGACACATATTGCAACTCGGCATCAACTTAGAAAATTTATTAAGTGTGTTGACACTCAATTGTCAAAACCAATCTAAGATGAACAATCTCCCCCTTTGACATGAGCATCAAAAACACTTAACTATACATGATGAATCTAATCTCCTTGAGTATAATATACATTTTGTTCAGCATATATACAAAACTTCAAAATTGTTCAAAATTTTGTGAACAACTATATACCTCAAAATTTTGTGTCCCCTCCTGAGTTTATGTGCCATATCCTCCAAAAGCTCTCTGAGTAGGTTGATTTTCCTTTGCTAATTCTTCTTGTCTTTATTCTAAATTATGATACTCTTTATTTGATGCATTCTATTATGCCTTGTTTCATGTTTTGCTATTCTCCTTTCTTTTCTCTATTTATTTTATCACTCCCCCTTTCACATCTCTCCCCTTGTAGATTAAGTATCCTACTGGCTTTTCAATTTCTCCCCATTTTGACACTTATGTCAAAGGGTTTATACACTAACTAAATATTTGGCCAAGAAGGTCTTGTTCACTTCCATTATAATTCGCAGAGCAGCATCCCATTTTTTTGTTGCAACTTCTATGGATTTTATTTGTATAGTTGTCTCTACTGCAAGGTGAACTAAGCCATCTAATGTAGACAGATTTGGATCTTTATTTATCACATTTTCTATGTAGGCTAGTTCTTTATCTAAAATTTCCATGTGAGGGGTTAGGGCAGATTGAATATGAACTAATTTGACTCTTGTATTAGCCTCATCTGCTATTAGTATAGCTAGTTCTTTCTATGTGTGAAGTGTTGTATTAAAGTACTTCTCACTTTGAGCTAGATCTTTAGGTAGTTGCATGATTGATATCTTTAAGTTCTTTTCTAAGCTCATTATTCTCTGGCTAGTTTCTTGTGTGAACATGGAAGGATCACACAATTTTGAGTACAATGAGAAAATATTCTCAAGTACTATCTTCACCATTTCAATTTTCTAAGCTAGCTCTACCTGTGATAGTGTTGTCTCACTGGATATTCTTTCACCTTTGTTTGAAACTTCTCTTTTGACCATTCCATCAGTTTTGCATTAGTATCATGGTCTTCACTTTGCACCTAGTCCACTATTTCTAATAGTTGCTCCATAATGGACTTTGTTTCATCAGGTTCCCACAAGCTAAATGCATCTAAGAAGATTTCCTTTATTTTAATTAGTGCTTGCCTCTATTTATACTCATTTATGAGTCTCTCTTGCTTCTTTTTCCTCTCCAGCACCTCTTGCACTTCATTGATATGATCAATGTTCACGGTTGCATAGTCACACTTAGGAATGACTATTTTTTCATCTAGTGTAGGGTCTCCATAGTGAAATACCCTTGTAACCTTTTTAGAGGTTGAGCCTAGTGCTGAAATTTGAAATGGTATTGCTTCAGTGCTCAGCTTTGGAGGCATTTTTGTAGGAGCCCTAGTGGTTGGCAGATTAACCAAAGTTTGAATTTCTTCTTTCTCCTTTTCCTTTAATGTCTCCTTCTCCTCTTATGATATTCCTTGGTAATTTACCATTATTTGCAGTGGTGCACCTTGTACTTGTACAGTAGGAATAAAGGTATCCATTTGTCCTATTTGATCCTTTATTGGCTCATTGACAGTTGTAGTGATTTTAATTGTGGAGTCAACCTTAGCTAATGTATCTTGTGCAAATTTCTCTTTAAGTTGTCCAATTTTAGCTATAGGGATGATAGAAGATGTTTCTTGTGTTTCCATCTTATCCCTAGTCAAGTCAGCTACTACTTTCTACAACTCATCTACACTAGCCAACACTAGATTACTGCATAATTGGGTTTGTAGAGTTGATTAGTCAAGGATCTTCTTGAGATCCTTTGTAGTCAATGGGTTTATGTTCTAACCAGAGTTGTCAGGAACAACCTTCACTTTTACTATATCTATAGGTGTGGATGTGTCATGTGGAGGACTTGGAGGTGGAAATTGTTTGTCTTGCATACTCTATTATATTTGTTGCTCTTCAACAGTTGCCATATTATCCTTTTGAGTTTCCTTCTCCACTATATCATCTACCTTTTATTTTTCACCTTCACCTTCCTTTTCATTGTCATCTTCTTCTCCACTATTTCTCCCTTCAAAGGGATCTTCCTCTCCTTCCTTAATAGTTGTTAGGCCATAGATTAATTTCTACATTTGAGTGGACTTTTTAACAACATCTTCAACCTTATTTTGGAGAATGATAAAGGCTCTATATTTTGGCTACAAATTTTCTCCCATGCTTCTTATTGGCCTTGGTTATTTACCCTTTTTGAGCTCAAGCATTAATTGAGCCAATGTTGACTCTCTTATTTTGTTCTCCATATTAAGAAAATAATGCTATTTATTTTCAACAATAGAATATAACTCTTTGGCCATTGAATTGTCAAGTTCAAGTGGGGTGTTCTTAAACTTTGCCATCATGGTGTAGAATGATTCTTTAGCTATGTTTTATTCTCCTCTAATCAACTTATTAAAATAAATTCTCTTTAAGCTAGTTAAGTCTACATTATCTCAAATATGATAACATATATTTTCTAAATCAGACTTGGTGGTGTGACTTACCACTCTAAAGTGGCTTGCCTCTTTTGAATCTATTCTTTCTTCATCTGAGTCAGGTTGAGAAACATATTTTCTTCTCAACTTCTTCTTTGCTAGACTTTGTTTCTTGGTAGCCTTCTTAGTTGTGGCTCTTGCACTTGCCCTTGTAGTAGGCTTGGTTGGGCTTGGCTTAGTGGTCTTTTTGCCCTTGGGCTATGCTGGAGGTTGTTTTTGTGTTTTTCTCTTTTTAGGCTCTAGTTTGGTTGGTTCTTCCTTGGCTTGCTCTTCCTCCTTGGAACCTTCTCCCTCTTCAACATCTTCTCCCATTCCTTGTTTCAAGGCAAGTAGCTCTTGACCTTGTTGTTGTTGTTGTTTTTCTTCATCATCTTCTTCTTCACCTTCTGCCGTCCCTTCTCCAAATTTGGCCTTAAGCTTCTTGACCAATTTGTCCCTTTTCTTTAGAGTTGAAGTAGTTTTCAACTCCATCTCTACTTTAGATTTTACAACATCAAAAGTTCCAAAAGGTTTTGCACTTTTATCAATGTCTTCTACAAGCAATGTTGTGATTGTTGCTAAAGCCTCATCAATGTTAATCTCATATCCAAGTGGCCTTAGCCATCTCACCCTTGGTACTACTACTTGGATATAAGTGCAGTCAATGTCAACTAAGAAAAAAATGTCATTGATGTGCTGCTCTACAAGAGAAATTGGTATTCTAAGCCTTTGCTTCATAGACAATTTGAAGTATTCAAAATAACTTGTCATTAACGTTTCAAAATTGGCTCCCATTTTCTCTATGTACTCATTTACTTGTACTACTATAGACCTATTTGTCTTCCAACTTATTTTACTAAAAGAGGGAAGTTAATTCTATACATAGAAAAATATGCATATCAAAATTGATCCAAACTTACACTGAGCACTCTTGGATCTCCTTATTGCTCCCAAATTCTCCATAATTTGCTATAGTTGCAGTTTTGCTAGATCATATGTATGATCATTCTTGACAAGTTTGTATCCCACATCAATTGCAATACAAGGTACACTGTATAGTCAGCTTGACTAGTAGAATTAATGGGATATGACTCTAATGAAAAATTCTATAAGTGGATCTTTGATTGTGTCAATTGTCATGCCCCTTTTGCTCCACTTTGCCCCAGTGTTCTTTTCAATAGCTTCTTTTGAATCACTCCTTAGGGTCTTTGGTTGTTGTGGGGTTAGGTAACTAGTCACTCTATGTATGATTCTCTTTAACAACCTAATGGGTCCACTTTCCAACCATAAGCATCCACCATGAATTTGGCTTAAAACTATTCTTATCCATTTAGTCTTGTAAACTACAAGAAAAGCTAGGGCATGGGTTAAGCCCTTCCTTTCAACAATATGAAATTCCTCCTTGAGTAACCCATTCTCACCTAGTTTGTCATAGGATTTCCAAACCTCCATGTCACCAATTGCTCCAACTTTACAATTATAACACTTTCTAACATCTTGTACCATAACCACCTTAGGTGGAATAATAGATAAAGGAGTAGGAGGGTCATTTTTGTAAGCCACTTCAAGAATTGGTCTAAAATCTGGTCATTTAACTTCATTACTAACCAAATAAACCTCAAATAGTTTCTTGTCCTTGGGATTCATAGAGCTAGATGCCATTTCTGAAAACTAGGGTTTCAAGATGTAAAAATTGTGTAACTGCATAGCTTGGCACTTGTGTAAATACCTTGAATTGATGATATCACTCTGAATCACTATTGGAATCTACTTGAATTCTTTGTCCTTGACTAAAATTTCTTTAGTGCTCTTCCTGCTCTTCCCTCTATGTTCAAAATGATGAAAAATGATCAAAAACTTGACCTTATACTCTTCATTACATAGAATTTAATGCTTAGTGCATATACAACTACCCACTTAGCTCCTTATGCAATTCTACTTTACTCGACTTTCATTGATTTTCCAACACTCAAAATCCATCGGAGTTCCCTTAATCCGCTTCAATAAGAATTTCCTTTTTCTTGGAAACCACTACTAACTTAGCTCCAACTGACTTTGGCAAACAACTCAGCATATACCAGGATTTCACTCAGCAACAATGTGAAAGATTTGAAGATTTAACCTTGCATCTTTATTCATGCTGATCTGTCCTTTTTAGTACTAACTCATTCTAGGAGCTGATGTAAGATAAAGCATTTAAATATCAGTCTCACATACCTTTTTTCTTAGTTTGATGAAGTATGTCCACTTGACCCTTTAGGTGAAGTGATCCCTTCATTTGATGTGCTGCATCCATTTTTCTTCTTCCATGTCCTATTCATCTATCCTCTAATGTGCTCAATGTCTACCTTTCCTTTTCCCTTATTTGATTCTAAGTTAGCTTCCTTTGATATTGTTGGGCAATGCTTGCTGATATGACTAGTCTTCAAACAACTAAAGCATGTAGTTTGGCTTAACCATCTATTGTAGCTTCCACTGAAATGTGTTGTCATGCAATTCTTAGGGATATGTCCATACTCTTGATAGTAGTGATAGCTATTTCTTGTATTATAGTCCCAATTATAGGATTTTTCAAGACTTCTTCCCTTGTTTGATGACCATGTGCTCTTAGATCTGTACTCAAATGCTTCGTGTCCAAACTTCTGACAATTGTAGTAGTGTCCTTCAAATCTTGGTGCATGCATGGTTTTGGTTCTACATTCATGTGCCTGATGAACTTGTTTGTTGCACTTGTAACAATGGATCATGTTCTTTGGCTTAGCATTTTGACTACCATTCTTGTTCCTACAAACATTAGTTGTATGTCCTTTCTTACCACAAAAATGACAAGTGGGTTTGGGGTTCTTACCTTTTTCATTCCTTTGTTTAGTAGTCTTGGATGACACTCCTTCCTTAGTGCTTGTATAGCCCAAACTAGATGTGTCTTTACTAGATCTAGGGGAATTTCAGTAGTTTCTCAAACTATTTGATGGCTTCATTTGGCTTGTTGAAGCTTTCTACAAATTCCTTCTCTCCTTTTAGGTTATTCTGTAGTTGCTCATTTTGCAACTTTAATGTAGTTATCTCAATGTCCTTAATGTTCAACTCATGATGGGAATTCATCATTTGGCTCAAGGTATCCAACTACATGTTTGATATCCTAGACAACTCTGATCATTTTTCTTCCAGTTTGTTTGACAAGATTCTTTTGTAATCTTCAATCATGACCTGATCCTCAATGGATTTCTTCTTTTGTTTAATCACTTCACATAGCAGTATTGCTTGTGATTCTTGCTTGAATTTGAGATTCCTAATCTCTATAGCTTGTGCTATGTTCTTGTCCATGAGATCTACAATTGTTGCATCAAATTCACATGAGTTACCATCTGCAAATAACTTTCTGGTGTCAATCTCCTTCTATTGGGTATCATTATCAACTACAAAAATCTCTTTCTTTCTTTTTAGTGAACTCCTCAAAGCATTTCTAGCTTCATTAAATTGTTGTAGTAAGAGGTTTATCTTAATCTCCTAATTCTCAATGGTCTTTCCCAACTTGTAGACTTCCATCTCAAGATCTTTTCTCCAAGTTGTAAGGCTTCTCTTGATGAGAATGATGGGGAAACAACCCAAGAACAGAATGGAAACAATAGAAAAGGGAAATTATATTAACTGAGAAAATAAGCTAGTACAACTAGTACAGGAAAATAAACTTCAAAACATGCCCTAAGGGCTTACAATAGCATAAATCTGGAGATAATTTCTCCTTATGGTACCTCCTCTCAAACTCCACTCTGAACTGCCTTTTACAATGCCAGAAATCTCCTTAAATAGACCCCGGAGGGTTAAGGACTAGGAGTACATTCTAGAAAGTGCTAGTAGGCATCCACCGATGAAATAGAAGGTTCCGGAAGCTACGTTAGAAGTCGGTGCAAATCTAGAAGAATCCAGAAATGGTAACCAAACTTTCGGGAGGCATAACTTTTCAACCGTAGCTCTGATTGACGAACCGTTTACATTTTTGGGAAGCTCTCGAAGCGCTCTATAGCCCTATGGACCAAATTTTCTCGTCCCCCATTTTTTGACCCTTTTTGAGGTCATTAAATTCCCCAAACCTGACTTTGAAGCATTCTTAGGAGGTCTCCAAAACCCAAAAAATTGTAATAACTTTCAAACCGCGAGGCCTATTGACCTGATTCTTTTTCTAGAATGCTCTAAATCATGATTACATTCATCTGGCCGATTCACACCTTCTAGTTTGCCGAAATGATGGCCCAAATACATGCACCTATTTTTTTGAGATTTTCAAATGCACTGATAGTTGAACTATGAGAGTTGGAACCTTTATTTGAGCCAAATGGGTATCCAAAAATGTAAAGACATGAAACAAAAACTAAGTCTAAGTATATTTTTTGGGTGACATAGGATTGCCCTTATACCTCTGGATGCTCCTGCATCAGAAACCCAGGGTAGATTGAAAAGTGACCCTATCACTTTATGGATGGTAGAGGAAATCCCAAATGGGAAACCTCAGCTGCTGAAATCCAAGTTGAGTCCTCGATCGACCGTCCTTTCCATTTGACCAAATACTCTTCATACTGCCTGTTTCTGGTACTCCTACCCAGATGATGATCTAGAATGTCTTCTATCTCCTCCTTCTTAGAAGCAGGAATTGGACATGGCTCTAAAACTAGCTCCTCATCTGCACCATCATCATGATACTCTGTTAAATCTGCAATGTTGAAAATGGGAGAAATGTGAATACCATCTGGCAGCTCCACCTCATGTGCATTTCCTGAGTCATGTTTCTTCAAAACTTTGCAGGGGCCAAATTTCTTCATTTTCAACTTGTTGTAAGTACCAACTGGAAATCTTTCTTTTCGTAAGTGCACCATAACTAGATCCCCTACTTGGAATTCCTTATGTCTTCTCCTTTGATCAGCCCTAGCTTTATACTCTTGATTCATCTTGATAATGTGTGCTTGAACCTCCTCATGTAGACACTTGATGTGTTCAGCAAATTCCTCAGCTTCAACACTTGTCCTCTCCCCTTGTTCTATTTTCCTCAATTCTGGTGCAGTCCTTGGGCTATTCCCATATACAATTTGAAATGGTGATTTTCTAGTACTCCTATTTACAGAGTTATTATAAGCAAACTTTGCTTGTGGTAGAATCAAATCCCATCCCTTGGGCTTATCTCCAACTAAACATCTCAGCAAATTGCCCAGACTTCTATTTACCACTTCTATTTGGCCATCAGTCTATGGGTGATGCGTGGAACTGAATTTCAAGTTTGTTCTCAACTTCTTTCATAATGTCCTCCAGAAATACCCCACAAATTTAGTATCTCTGTCAGAAACTATACTCGGAAGACCATGTAGTCTTACCACCTCTTTGAAAAACAAGTCTGGAATATGGACAACATCATGAGTTTTGTGGCATGGAATGAAATGTGTCATTTTGGAGAACCTATCAACCACCACGAATACTGAGTCATTACCCCTTTGTGTCCTTAGCAATCCAAGAACAAAATCCATACTTATGTCCTCCCATGGCCTTGATGGAACAGGAAATGGCTGATATAGGCTAGTATTTTGACTAAACCCCTTGGTAACTTGACAAACCTGGTAACTCTGTACAAACTTCTTCACATCATGTGTAATTTGAGGCCAAAAATAATGGTCTCTAAGAATGGCAATGGTCTTATCCTGACCAAAATGTCCTGCCATCCCTCCACTATGTTTCTCCTTAATCAGATTTTCCCTCATGGAACTCCTTGGAATGCACAATTGACTACCTTTGAACAACATGCCATCCTAAATCAAATAGTCTAACCACTTGTTTCTATCTATAGCAACAGGTTCTTTACAAGCTTTCCATGCTTCAGCAAAATCAGGATCCTCGGGGTACAAATTCTTGAGTTCATCAAACCCAACTACTTCAACCTGCATTGTTGTAAGCAACAACTGTCTCCTACTTAGTGCATCTGCAACCATGTTATATTTTCCACTTCTATGCTTCAACACAAATGTATAACTCTGCAAGAATTCTACCCACTTCATATGCCTCTGATTCAATTTACCTTGGCTATTTAGGTACTATAATGCTTGATGATCAGTATACAAAACAAATTCCTTTGGCAATAAATAATGCCTCCATTTCTTTAAGGCCTGAACTATTGCATAGAACTCTTGATCATAAACAAAATACTTCTTCTTTGCATCATTCAATTTTTCACTAAAATATGCAATAGGCTTACCTTCTTGGCTTAATACAGCCCCAATAGCACTACCACTAGCATCACAATCCACCTGGAATACTTTTCTAAAATCTGGAAGTGCCAACACAGGCTGTTTAGTCACCTTCTTCTTCAGCAATTCAAAACTTCTCGCAGCTGCTACAGTCCATTTGAACTCTTTTCTATCCCCTCTTATTGTATCAGTTAGGGGTGCACATATGCCACTGAAATTTTTAATAAACTTACTATAAAAACTAACCAGACCATGAAATGATCTTACCTCAGTAGCAGACCTTGGAGTAGGCGATTCCAAGATGGCTTTTACCTTCTCTAGATCCATTTTGAGACCTTTAGGTGATATAACAAATCCCAAATAGACTAACTCCCTTTTTGCAAAGACACACTTCTTTAGATTAATTAACAGTTTCTCTTCCCTTAGCCTTTCAAGGACACTACAAATATGCAGTAAATGTTCTTCCAAAGTCTTGCTGAAAATTAAAATATCATCCAAATAGACAATAAAAATTTTTCCCAAGAACTTCTTAAGTACCTCATTCATGAGCCGCATGAAGGTGCTTGGGGCATTCGTCAATCCAAAGGGCATGACTAATCACTCATAAAGACCCTCCTTGGTCTTGAAGGCTATTTTCCACTCATCTCCTTCTCGAATCTATATCTAGTGATAACCACTCTTCAGATCTATCTTTGTGAAGTACTGAGCTCCACTCAAGCAGTCCATAATATCATCCATCCTTGGCAAAGGAAACCGGTACTTGATGGTGATCCTATTTATAGCTCGAGAATCTGTACACATCCTGCATTCTCCATCCTTCTTTGGTGCGAGTATTGCAGGTACTGCACATGGACTCAGGCTCTCTCGAATCAAGCCCTTCCTCAACAGCTCCTGAACCTGTCTATTTAGCTCGTCTATTTCAGTAGGAGTCATCCTATGAGCAGCCTTGTTTGGCAAACTAGCTCCTGGAATTAGATCTATCTGATGACTGATTTGCCTTACTGGTGGCAATCTATTTGGAACATTATCAGAGATAATATCTCCAAACTCCCCTAGCAAATCTGAAACTTCAAATGGTATTTCACTACTACCTTCTTTATCTTTCCTAGGAATCAAAGCATAGCACATATGCTGATGTTTCATGCCATCTAAAAACTTCCTTCCATCAACAAGACAAATCCTAGCACTGCTACATACCTTTTCACCTTCCTTTTTCATGGGCTTCAATTTGTGGCGAACTCCATCCTTTGTCAAAGAGTATGTGTTTGCATGTCCATCATGTATTGCATGTCTATCAAACTGCCATGGTCTACCCAACAATAGATGGCAAACATCCATCAAAATAACATCACAGAGAACTTCATCATGGTAACTCCCAATTTTGAATTTTTCTAAACATTGTTCACTTACTAGGACCTTATGATCATCTTTTACCCAAGAAATCTGATAGGGTTAGGGATGTTTCTCCCTCTTGAGCTTTAGCTTAGAGACCATCTCTTCTGATACCAGGTTATCAGTGCTACCACCATCAATGATCACGTCACATCATTTATCCTCACACTTTCATCTAGTACGAAACAAACTCCTTTGTTGTCTTGGTTCATTCTCACCACTTAGTAGGACTCTTTCATTTACCAAGGTCTCTCCTCTTTCTGCATCCTCTAAATGTGATGATTGTGCATCCTCATCCACATGAGCAACCCTAGCTTGGCCCTCAGCTCTCCTATCTGTCCTTCCTTGTTGTTGAGGGCATTCAAAGGCATGATGACCTTTGTCATTGCAATGGAAATAGGTACCACGAAAGCCTCCTCTTCCTTGTCCACGTCCTCTACCTCTTCCTCTTTGATTTCCAAAGTCTTGATCATGGGAGCGGTTGAAACCCTCATTCCTCTGGTTTTTGCTAGTACCCACATCTTCATTTTTCTTTTGGGTTTCATTGCGGCCTCCAGATGATCTACCACTTCCCCTTCCTCCTTGACCGCGCCCTCTTTGTCTTCCTTCAAACCTTTTATTTAGCTTCTCTTCAACTCATAGGGCAAACTGGTATGCCTCTTCAACGCTGGTCATTCTTACCAGACTTAATTCCTCCTGGATGCTAGGTTGCAACCCACTGATATAACGAGCAACCTTCTCCTTATTTGCTTCTACATGCCCTACTCTAATCAAGAGTTGGTAAAACTCCTCTGTATATTCTTGGACTGATCTTCCTGCTTGCTTTAACCCATGCATCTTCTTAAACAGATCAAACTCGTAGTCCACAGGAATAAATTGCTTCTTCAATTTGTCCACCATGCGATCCCATCTTGTGATCTTCTCCTTTCCTCTTCTAAGTCTTTCCAGTTGAACCTCTTCCCACCAAATTTTGGCATGGCCTTTCAGTTTGGCCTTTGCAAACTTAACCCTATCTGGGTCCCTTATATCCTCATACCCAAAGTATTCTTCCAATTCATTGATCCAATCGATCAACTCATCTAGTTTCAGATTTCCTGAAAATATACCCACTTCAATTGTAGGTCTTTTCTCAAACTTAGTAATGGCCCTAAAAAGCCTTTCCTCTATAGGATTTAGAACTTCCCCGTCAACTTCCTCTTCTGGTCCCATTACTTCCTCTTCATTGTCATCCTCACTATTGTCACCTGCGGCAACATTTGCTCCTCTACGAAGCTCCTCTTGCAATGCTTGTACCTGCCTCTAGAGGGCTCTAACCTCCTCAAGATCAATAGCTCTGGCCATTTCTCCATGCTCTCTTTGTGGAGGCATCTTCTAACTCGAACCCACAACCACACAGTCCTGGTGCAAACTACCTCACAGTCGGCGCTCTGTCTACACACTCAGGAAAACCTGCTCTGATACCACTTGATGGGGACACAACCCAAGAACAGAATGGAAACAACAGAAAAGGGAAATTATATTAACTGATAAAATAAGCTAGTACAACCAGTACAAGAAAATAAACTTCAAAACATGCCCTAAGGGCTTACAATAGCATAAATCTGGAGATAATTTCTCCTTATGGTACCTCCTCTCAAACTCCACTCCGAACTGCCTTTTACAATGCCAAAAATCTCCTTAAATAGACCTTGGAGGGTTAAGGACTAGGAGTACATTCTAGAAAGTGCTAGTAGGCATCCACCAATGAAATAGAAGGTTTTGGAAGCTATGTTAGAAGTCGGTGCAAATCTAGAAGAATCTAGAAATGGTAACCGAACTTCCGGGAGGCATAACTTTTGAACTGTAGCTCCGATTGACAAACCGTTTACATTTTTGAAAAGCCCTCGAAGTGCTCTATAGCCCTATGGACAAGCTTTTCTCATCCCCCATTTTTTGACCCTTTTCGAGGTCATTTAATGCCCCAAACCTGACTTTGAAGCATTCTTAGGAGGTCTCCAAAACCCAAAAAATTGCAATAACTTTCAAATCGTGAGGCCTATTGACCTGATTCTTTTTCTAGAATGCTCTAAATCATGATTACATTCATCTAGACAATTCACACTTTCTATTTTATCGAAATGATAACCCAAATACATGCTCCTATTTTTTTGAGATTTTCAAATGCACTGATAGTTGAACTATGAGAGTTGGAACCTTTATTTGAGCCAAATGGGTATCCAAAAATGTAAAGAAATGAAACAGAAACTAAGTCTAAGTACATTTTTTGGGTGACACAGGATTTCCCTTATACCTCTGGATGCTCCTGCATCAGAGAACCTAGCTTTGATACCAATTGTTGGAATTTATAAGTGGGAAGTATTCTTTTGAGAGGTGGGGTGAATCAAAAGTTCTAAAATTTAACCAATAAAATTTCAAACTTTAAAACATTGCATGCATAAACATATGGAAATAACATGTAAAGCAAATGCATTCACATACACACTTAACACCATATATGATTACCCAAAAATCCTCTAATGAGAAGGTAAAATTGGTGTGGGGATGACACCCACAACTCTTCACTACTGCAACAATAAAGTTCACCTATTAAGGTTACATATTTTGACCATTCTCATGATTTTCCCTATAAAAGGCCTACCCTATTAAAGGCTTACAAGGTTTGTTAGATCCTATCTTTTTAAAGGATTTTAACACTCTATCAAAAAGTGTACTTGGCTAAAGGATTTACAAAACATTAACTTGGAATGTCACCCTGTTAAAGGCTTTATAAAATGTCTATTAAACCAACCTATCTCCATAGGATTTCATTCTACTAATATAATTATTGGAAAGTATAGTAAAATGTTTGACCTAATTACTTGCAATCTGTTATTGCTGATTTTAGATCCTTGTTCTATCCAATCTATTCCTCACTAATTTGGTATGAAGCTATCTGTAACCTTGATCCTTTGTTCTAATAACTAATTCTACAATTATATCCTTCTTCTAAGTCACCTTCAACTTTATCAATTCACCCCTTTCACTTTCTTCAAACTTCGCTAGCATTATCTGCTTGCATGAATTATCTTTTTACACGCTCTATGTATATATGAATTGTGGGGCTTCAACCTCCTTAAAAGGTTTTCATGACTTAGGGTTAGGTATGAATCTACAATTGAGATTCATCTAACTTTCTTGCTCAAATCTCTCCATTTTTCTAATTGGTTTCATGTTGATTGCATAGGGAATCCAAATAGATTCGATCTTATCTTTAATCCTTCTATATTTATCCATATGTCAGCTCAAAAATGGTTTACATCTTAGTTTGTGAAGGCACAAACTCATATGTTGATTTTGTGTTACTTAACACTTGATGATTACTAATGCTCGACACACACTAAAGTTTGTCTTGCTTGGCAGTTGAACTTGCTTAGCATCTATTGGTCATTCAACACTTGAAACTTGCTCGACATTTGAATGACTCGACACTTGTTGAATTCCTAGCTTGACACATATTGCAACTTGACATCTATACTATACTCAGCATCAACTTAGAAAATATCTTATGTGTGTTGACACTCAATTGTCAAAACCAATCTGAGATCAACAGATGTCACTACTATAAAAGAAGATTTTACAATTATCTCCACACAAGTAAGCAAAATGAGGATGTCATTTTTAAAAAGAAAACAATGAGACTATTCAAATATGCAATGCTATAAATGTGAAAAATATGGGCATCCAACATATCAATATCTTGATAGAATCAAGCAATAGACATCCTTTGTTAAAGAAAGTAGTCCTATTAAACATATAGAACATGATTCTTTCTATTTTGCACTCTCTAGTGAAATTTCTAATAGATCAAACACGTGGATAATAGATAGTGGAGCATCTAGACACATTACTGGACTAAAAAGGTTGTTAGATATAATAAATGAAGATTACATAGATGATGTAACAATTGGAGATGACACTAAATACCTAGTAAGAGGAATTAGAACATGTACCATCAATCTAAAATTAGGAATCACACTTGACTTAAATAAGGTTCTCTATGTTTGTCATTAAAAAAAATCTAGCTTCAACGTATGCTCTTGAAGATGAAGGATACATAGTTTCATTTATACAAGCGAAGTACTAGCACGGCCTAAGAACTCTACATTAAAAATTATCATAAGATTGGTTCAAGACATGGATGTCTATATAAACTAAACTTATTCTCTTCTAAAGAACTTTTACATGATTCCATCAAAGAAATTGAGCTATGGCACATAAGATTAGGACATTTCCATTTTTTAGGATTACCCTCTTTAGAAAAGATGGTAATAGGATTGCCCAAGTTAGAATAGAATCATGAAGAAATATATAAAGGATGTGCACTAGGGAAGAACACTAAGAATCCTTTTCACAATAGTGAAAGAAAAACCAAAGAAGACCTAGAGATTTTTCTTTCAGACCTATGTGGCCTAATGCATGTTGCACCACTAGTTGGTTTTCTCTACTTCATTAATTTTGTTGATGACTTGCCCAAAAAAACATTGATCTACTTTCTAAAATGTAAAGAGACTAATGAAATCTTAACAAAAATCAAAGAATTTAAAGCTCTTGTTGAAAACTTCTTTGGGAAGAAAATTAAAACCTTTAGGAAAGATAATGGAAAGGAATATATATCTAAAACTTTTCATAACTTTTGTAGATGTGTCTATATTAAGAGAGAGATAATTTTTCCTTACAAAGCTCAAAAAAATGTAGTAGTAGAAAGGAAGAATAGAACTATAGTTGAATCTACTAGTACTGTGATACTTGATCAAAATTTACAAAACTTCCTTTGGGGTGAAGCCTTAAATACTGTCATATATATCAAAAATAGATGTCCTCACTCACATCTTTATCATAAAAATTGCAAATAAGTACTTTGGAAAGAAACCAAATCTTAGACACTTAAGAATTTTTGAATTTCCTACATATATTCACATCCCTAAAGAGAAAAGGTCCAAACTTGAACCTTCTAGAAAAAAAGAATTCCTTATAGGTTATGGTGAAACCTCTAAGGCCTACTAAGTCTATATTTCAAATCAAAGAAATAGTGAATTAAGTAGAGACATAATTTTTGATGAAGATTCTACATATAAAAAGTCCAAATTAGAAGATGAGTCAAATTTTGAAGAATCCATCAATGTCCCATCTCTTGAGATTGAGAGGGAGACTCAAATGGAAGAAAATGATTCCTGTGAACCTATGGACAAAACTAATAAACATAAAGAAAATAAAATACCTCGATGGGCACAAAAATTAATTGAGGAATCTAAAAACTTCATTACACCTATTTGATGTATTATAGAAAGGAATAAACCAAGAATGTTCCCTAATCACATTTCACTTATGAGTGAGACATCAAATTTGAACCTCCAAATGTAGAGGAAGCTATGAAATAACAAAATTGGATAAATGTCATGACTAAAGAATATATCTCTATTCTTAAGAATAAAGTTTGTATATTGTTCCTAGATGTAAAAATTTATTAGTTGTTTCATCAAAATGGTTTTTAAAAAAAAGAAAACACATCAAATGGAAGTATTGATAAATTCAGAGCAAGATTATTGCAAGAGGTTTCTCTCAGAATGAAAAAATTGATTATGATGAAACATTTTCTCTAGTAGCTAGATACAATTTAGTAAGAACTAAAATTGCAATTGGTGCTTCCAAAGGATGGAAAATTCATCAAATGGATGTCAAGACTACCTTCCTAAATGGGGAAATAGAAGAAGAAGTATATTTGAAAGAACTTGAAGGATTTATAGTGCATAAAAAAGAGAAACATGTATGCAAATTAAAGAAAGCCCTATGTGGTTTAAAATAATCCCCTAGAGCTTAGTATGAATGAATAGATCACCATATAATCAAACTTGGATTCTCAAAAAATATTGCTTATCCAAACTTGTATTTTGATATAAAAAAATAATGAGATGGTAATATTAGCTCTTTATGTTGACAATTTGCTAATTATAGGTAAGGAACATCTTACTACAAAATGTAAACAAGATCTAACCTATGAATTCAATATGAAAGACCTAAGTCTACTACATTAATTCTTGGCATTAGAAGTATGGTAACATGTTGATAGAATTATTCTTAATCAAGGGAAGTATACATTCGATATATGAAAGAGATTTGGAATGATGGAAAGAAAACCTATGAAGACACCCATGGAAAAAAATCTTCCAAAACTAAAAGAAGAAATTAAAGACTCTAAAGATGCTGATCCCACTCTATATCATCAAATAATTGGGTCCTTATTATACTTAGTAAATACTAGACCTAATATATGTTATTTAGTTAATGCTCTAAGTAAATTCATAAGTAAAAAAAAGAAAATTCATTTAGTACCTACAAAACACATTCTAATATACCTTCATGGAGCTATTAGATATGGTCTAGAATACAAGAATGAAGATCTAAAACTTAAAGGATATACCAACTCTGATTGGGAAGGAAATTTTGTAGACCAAAAGAGTACTTTAGGATGTTGTTTTGAATTAGGATTAAGAATGTCATCAATAGCATAGAGCTCTACTAAAGTTGAATACATTGCCGCTAAAATGGAAATGAAAGAGGAAGGATGGCTAAGCAATCCACTGTCTGTATAGATGAATATTGGGTATGAGGTACATATGCATTTTGTAAGACTAACAACTAAGAGCTTATATATCATCATATTGATTATATTTTGGTTCTTTATATAAATGCATACTAGGTATTGTAATAACTAAGAGCTTATATGTCACTTTATTGATCATCTTTGTGTTATTCAAAATATTTATCATCCTTTACCTTTGATAATTAAAATGTATTTATCCTTCTTGACTAAGAGGGGGTGTTAAATTCTTATAGTCATTTTGGCTAATATGAATTTTTTTTTAATCATTTTACTATGTATAATATTATGTGATACATATACATGTGTGTGTGTGTGTGTATGTACACACACACACACACACATATTTTTATCCTTTAATTTTCGAATCCCTCAGTAATTGTAATTAATGTTAGAAATAATATTTTTGGTCCCGATGGACCATGACTCATATATGAGTCAATTTCATTGGGTAGACGTGACTCATGTATGAGTCACACCTTATGGATGTGCATAAAAGTGATTAAGAACTTTGTTTTAAATCATCAAACATAAAAGTAGTAAATAAGAAAGTTTAACAAAAATCCTTCATCATTACTTGTGACATTAGGGAAAGTGCATAACAAAGTTGATGTAAGTAAGAGAATCTTAATATATAAATTTTTCCCCTTTGATATATTAAGAATATACTAAGTGAAAGACTTAGTGTTATTTATTTTTTCAATAATAACAATAATAATATTTCCTTGTGAAGAATAATATAAGCTATTATATTTTTGAATATAATATTTTATTCTGGGAAAGATTATTTAGAAATTAAAATTATGTATTTGTTTGAAATTTTACACCTCTATTACTTTGTTAACATTAAGCATACACAATTTTAACTATAATTTAAAATAAAACAACTAATTCAACATCAAAACATAAAATGATAAAACATGACTCATAAAAAAAACATTTTGGTATCATAGAAACCCTTCGTCAAATAGAAAATTGCATTGGGGATGCCACCCACAAATCCATCACTACTGTTGTAAGAGGTTACCTTGTTAGGGCTTCAATATTTAGTCACTTTGAATGACTTAGTCGGTTACGAGTATATAATAAGATATGCAAGGATATATGCTTTACAAGGATTTACAACACTCATCGAAGGTGTACTTGGTTAAGATATTTATAAATGAGACTATCATGTCTACCTTTTTCAAGGATTTAGAAACCTACTAAAATAATTAGAAACTAGTAGGAAATGACCTATAGTAGAAAATTATTTTTGTTGATTAGATCCCTCTTCTACTTAATGATTATCACCTTCCTATGATAGATTTGCAATTCCTCTTTGTGCTATCCTTAACTCCAATTTCTGACCCGTGTTCTATATTTTTACTATTAGAAATGGATAATCCTAAGTGGGGGTGGGGTGGGGGGCGGGGGGGGAGGGGGGGGGGGGGTGTGGGTGGGGTGAATCAATAACCTAATTTCTTTTTTCCCACAACTGTATATTATTAATTACTTTACAACATGCATAAGAAAGTAAGAAACAATAAATAAAATCATACACAAAGAGAACTCATAACACCATTATTTTTTAACTAGGGAAACCCCGGCAAGGGAAAACCCTGGTGGGGATGATACCTATAAGATGATCCACTAAACAAAAGAATTATGTTAAGGATATTGACCCTATTAGGAGTTTTTGAATTACATATAGTTTCTTGGTCATTGTTAGAGGACTAGGCCATGTTAAAAGCTTCAACTTGGTGAGGAGTTGCTTCAACCCTGTTAGCAGTTGGTATAATAATTAAAACTATATGCAAGAAGAGCCTATTGCCCTAAAATGCAATTATTCAATATAGTTCCTTCATACAAAATAGATAGATATAAAAACCTCTTTATCCCCAACTACCATACTTTGCATAGCTTGATTTGACATCAAAATTTGCATCACATATTTCTCATAGAAAATCCCATGTCATGAATATAGTTCACATATTTATCACATACTTCACATTTACATAAATCACATATATCACATACTTCACATTAAGTAACTCTTTACTTATAATAATTATTTTCACAAAACTCTTGTGGAGTTGGCTTGATGTAGACACATGTTACATTGGATTAGGGTATTCATCTACGATGCCATCCCTACAAACATAAGTAATTATTTCAATACCAAAATAATTCCTTAACACTTTATACATCTTTTCCTGTTGGAAATATTCAAGAGTAAGCTCTAAGTTACTGAGAGGCAATGGATTAATCAATAACTTCTAAAACATGAACAATTTCAACCCTTAATCCAACCATTCAATTAGCATATAATCTAATCTAATTGCATGAATAAGAAACTAAAAATATGAAAGCATTCATAAAATTGTGACACAAGATTTGGTGACCTAGAAACCTTCCAAATAGAAAGTAAAACTAGGGTGGGGATGATATCCACAACTTCAACACTATAGTATAAAGTTAGCTTCTTAAAGCTTACAAAAATCACTTCTGATGATCTTCCCTATTAGGAGCAATTAAGACTGCTAGGTCCACCTTGTGAAAGGATTTACAAACATACAATTAAGTATGCACTTGGTAAAGAGATTTACAAAAGATTACTAGGTCTACCATGTGAAAGGATTTGACTGATCCATTTGTTAGGATAAAACAATACATGATCTCTAATCTACAACTTAGTTTTCTGAATGAGATTTCTTTAAGTACTAATCACCTTGCTATGATAGATATGACTTTTTTTCTCCTTATACTATTGTAGCCTTTTTAATTTGCTCCTTCTACTTTTCTTTGATTTTGTTCACATTGACACCTTCATATTCTTACATATACATCCATACTTTAGATATGATACAATGTATTACATATATATCAATCCAATTATAGAAATTACAAAGTCAGCCTCAATACAAGTTACCAAAAATATTACTAAGTCGGCCCACATGAAGACATTTAGGTTCTAAAGACTGACTCTGTAAGGTTTTGATACTTGCCATCCACTGTCAATGCTTGACATCATCATGCACTTGGTAGACATATAATATTGGTCCATACTAATCACTTCTAAGTAGTCCTAAACTCATTTTGCATTGGTGACTTAGTAGATACTATAAAACTCTATCATATCAATTGAGTCTCTTGATTTACATTGTATGACTCGGTAAACACTATCACATCAAGCTTGGTATAAACTGAGTTGCTTGGTTAACACTAGGAAGCTTAGTTAACACTAGACTCACATCACATACACTATGAACTTAGTGAACACTGCACAACTTGGCTTGCATTGGTAAACTCAACATACATTGAGATGCACAGTTTGAACTATTGATCTTCACTATAACTGTGACTACTTGGTAACTACTGAGATTTTTCCAAAGGACTTGGTAGCAACTATAGAACTCACTGATAAGTGAAGTACTTGGAAAACACTATGAACTATACAATGAGCTCAATAGCTATATACAATCTAAATAAGTTTGTGTCACTAATAGAAAACTTGAATGATATGTCTACAATCTCCTCCTTTGGCATTAGTGACAAAAACACTTATCAACCAAAACTAAATTCAAAAAGTTTCTTGAATACCTTTTATCCATTCCTTGTAATTCTAACATGGGTAGAGTATACTATTTTTGAGATTTGTTGAAATTTATTTTGTAAGGGATATATCTATACAAAGGCTTCTTCATACAATACTATACATCTTCTTGCTATATACAATATCTCTCTATACACATCTTACTCCCCCATTAATTTTTCAACTTATTGCATAATCTCCCCCATAACATATGGCTTTCTCCAATATATCTTTTCTCCCCCTTTTTGATATTAATGCCAAAGATTTATTCTAAATTATTTACATAGTAACACCAAAATGAGATAGAAAATTTGAATGTACCTTAAGAATAATTACCAAGGTGTTACCCCAATTGTCTTGCAAAATCTTGCATGTGTGAAGTGCAATTTGGACTTCTTATAATGCCTCGCCTAGAGATCCTTGAAACAAGGATGAAATATACCAAGAATTTTTATTTTTTTAAAACCAAGTGTAAGTGCACAAGATAACAACCCACACAGATCAAAAAGATCGCAATGGAAGACTAACAAACATCCAAGACCAACGAATCTCCAAACGTCACCGCTAACTAAAACATAACCAATAAAACATAAGAGATCAACCAAGCTGAAAGACAAAACTGGATTCCTAAAAATTGGCTAAGGATGAAAACCTGAAGCCCTAAAATTTGGCTAAGTCTAAATTTTTGAAGCCTTGAAATTTCCTAGAATCTTTATCTTAGCCTGTAGAGGTCTGGAACCTATCTCAAATGAATCATTGCATGTATTAAAATATATCTTAAATATCAACTTATACTTAAATGATATATTTCAAATCCCTAGGAAATCTATTTTGAACTAGGAATATGTACAACGTAAAAGGGTGTCCAAAACCAATTTCCAAACTTTTCTCTGACAACCCTAGATAACCCCTATTTTCACACGAAGGCAAAGAATACTAGATTCTCACATGAAAAAGTGCATAGTACCATGTGAACACTTGCATTATCGCACAAAGAAGTGCATAGTGTCGTGTGAAGAAGTGCATTTCTATGCCACAAAGTGTATTCCAACAACATAAATTGATGTTGGATTTCATGCAAAAAAGTGAAAAGCTATGCAAATAAACCCATTGTGTCATGCAAAGACTTGCATTATCATGCAAGAAAGTGCAATCTCACACAATATCTTAAACCAGCATGCAAACATGAAACACAAAAAAAAGCTAAGGAAACTATGAAACAAAGATCCTCCACACTAGGGAGTACCAGATCCACATTTGGAGGCAAGAACACTCAAATCAAAATTGAAAGATGGAAAGCTGGAAGCAAAGTCTAACCATATAATCAATAGTGAAGGAATTAATAGAAAGAAGCATCACAGTGCACTAAAAGAAATATCGCATTTAAACATAAATAACACTACAATGAGAAAAATAACCTAAGTATGTGGTTCCTCCCAACCATAATAGCATCATCATACCATCATGGGCCCTAGCCATCCCTTGCATGTAACATCCCAAACCATTGATCAAATCGTTGATACTATCATAATAGTGACCTCACTACTCAAACATGCTAAAAACAAAAGCATAATGAAATCTAACATGCTAGTAGTAAAGAAGAAGATAATCATACAATGTAGGTAACATCACTTGCCACATGCTAGTAATCATAATAAGGAATGTGTTAAAACTAACATCATCTAAACATGATAAACAACATCCCAATGAAAGCATACTCCATAAATTGAAGTACCAAGTGAACACCTCTAGCAACGGTCACACTAGGATACAAGATCATCTCTGTACACTAGTCCCTAGTAGTGGTGTAGGTAGCTATGCCTCCACACCATGTGGCACCCATAGGTCCACACCCGTCATGCTGATGGAGATAGAGATCTAACCACAAACACACAAAACAACATCTATGGCTAACACACACACCAAGCAATATGATGACTTAATCCAAGTAAAGATAATGCATAAACTAAAAGTCCTAGTTAGACATCTCAATGGGCTACTATGTAGGGACTGACATCATGGACAGTTGCTTGGCATTGAAAAGCCCAAGCTTGGATCATGCATTTCAACTCCTCAATGGAGGGCCCTACACACACATTTAATTATCTTAAGTTTTATTACCATCCAATATTTCATTTAATTATCACTTACTTAAAACTTCTTCATGTGAACCCTATCGGACAAGGTCACCAAGCTATGAGATAGAAGCCCCCTCCATATGCTACCCTACCCTACCCATGCTCATCCAGCGATGAGTGCCCATAGGCATGCAAATTCCCAACCCAACCTGAAAGATCATAACTTTTGGAAGTACCGCAAAAGATCAGGCCTCGTAGTTCACCCGGCATACATACTTATGTGTGGTGCACCACCATCATGAAGATCAAACCAAAAGAACTAGATGAGAACACAAACAAAAAATTGGTCAACCAAAAATATAATTGGGATGACAGATGCTACATGCATCCCAATGCAACATAAAGTGCAAAAGTGGTCTAACAGATATCCAAATAGATCATCCAAGTCCACGACCCACATTGTGCCAAGAAAACTCAAGAAAATAGGGCGGCACACAAAATGAGGCAAAAACTCCAAAATTTTAAAATTTTTTGAAATTAAAACCCATTTGGCCTTTGGTTGTTGTTGGCGCTCAAAATGAGAACACAATTTTGAGCGTCTATTTGAAATTTTGAGAAATTCAAGCCCTTTAAATGCCCATAAATGAGATTGTCCCTGACCATACCTTTAAGGCCTAAGAGGTGTTCAATGCTTCTAACACCTTTCATTCAGTGCGTCTAAGTGTTCCATGAAGTTAAAATTCCATTTTGAGCCATTCCGCTAAGTTTCAAACAGTAACAAAAGGCCATGTTTGTCATTGAATATCTCACACCCAGAAATATTTTGTTACTTGACACTTTGGGAGTGTTTAGTGTCCATACCTAAGAGCCTATGTTTCATATTTTGAGTCGTTTTGAGTCCGTTTGACTAGGTTTTGAATTCCTCAAAGTTGGTCATTTGCTATTTTCATGCTGATGCACATTGCACATAATTTAGGGAAGCCCTGTTTGACGAGTTATAACTTTTGACCAGTTAACTAAAATGTTGAAATTCCTATTGCATTGCATTATAGACATCAGAGACTTGTTATTTTTCAAGTTTCAGCTTATGACGAATCCATTTGATCAGTTTTCAAATGTGATTCCAAATAGAATTTCTCTCTTTTTTTTTGGTGTCAGCTAGTGCAGATTATTTGGTACACCTATTTGAGATGTCATAACTTGAGATCTGTAATTGGTTAGATCGAATGGATTAAACCATTATTTTTTCCACTAAAAATTCTTTAAGTGTATCAATTTTCAAGTCGTGATGAATCCATTTGCACACTTTTCTAGGTCAATTCCTTTTGCAAAAATCACTTTTCTGCCATTGTTTCAATCTGTAAAATCCAACTAGCCTACTTTGACCGCTCGCCATTTGCGTCCTATTATTCATCATGAGCCTAGATCATAGATCTATATTCTCCTTGTGACAAAGAACCAATGCCCCAGTTTTCATCTTCCCAAGTGTCAATTTACCCAATTTTCTAAAGCCAATTCTAAACCCAATTTAGTGTTTTCTAACATGTTTTCTTGTAGGAAGTTCTGAGAGGTCAACTTTGACAGCAAATATCTTTTGACTGGGAATTTTTCATGAGACAAGATTCAATGGGGTAAGAGTATGTAGAAGAGATTACCAATGTGTCAATTTTTAGAGCCCTGTTAGAGGTTTGGGTTATTTTTTAAGGCCAGTCAATGGACCTTTTGGCACCAATTTGACAATTTGCAGATCAGTGATAAAGTGATTTTTGATTGATGGTTCAATGCTCAATTTTGATTATAATCAGTCTGAGATGATCAATAGATCAATTTGAAGATTCAGTTGTTCAGGAATGAAATTTTTTTAGCCGGACCCACTTTGGGGCCCAACTAAATTCATTAGAGTTGTGACAACCATTTTCACAACATGGGGTTGAATTGTCTAGTTGTAACATTGAAGTTGAAATAGAAACTACACATTTCTAATGAAAAATGATGAGATGTTTGCAATACACATGGCGGTAGCACTATCATGTCAAAGAATGTATGAACATTTATGGTCTGGGAGATGTTGCTGAAGTACATGCTGAGTTATGTATGGTTGGAGATCAGACATGTGTAGTATCCTATGAACTGTTTAACTTGCAGAACTAAAGAAGATGTTATCTTTAAATACATGGAATGATGTCTAGATGGAAGAGGATGAGGTATTAAAAGGGCCTGATAACACAATTTTATCTGACAAAAATGATTAGACTCAAGTAAAGCAATAGATTACAATTCTTGAAAGAGGCACAAGAAAAGCAACACATATGAATCAAAGGGAGACATGAAGGCATGGGATATTAAAAGGAGGAATCACCACATTAATAAGGAGAAAAGAGCACAGACATCTAGCATAGAAATAAAGCCATGGGTAGAATAAGGATTAGCGGTGTTGATAAGAAAAGGAAGTAGCTATAAAATGATAGAAGTTCAGGAAGAAGCTATGAAAAATGTTGTTCAAATGGAAGTGGTTAATAAAGAGGGAGAAGTCAACCCAGTAGAAAATAATAAAAATGATTTTGAAATTGCTGGATTGGAGCAACTCTTGAAAAATAAAATACTCTCAAGGGAGGAGTTCAATCAGTTAATAGGTGTATTATAGTCATGTGTTGTGGAAAATTTTCCTGACATTGAAAAACATGAGGAAAAAACTAGAGAAGATAATGGGAGAGTTGAACCAAACAATGTACAAATTATAGAGACTCGAAGATGGCAAGATGAGAGGAAGAAGGCAAGCAACAAAAAGGATAACTCTTCTTGGGGCAATATCTTGTTTCCTTATGTGTTGTCTCCCTCTTCTACTAGAAATGTTTTTGATGATGCTAGCTTAACTCCAATAGATGTAGCTATAAAAGCTTTTATGGGTGTGCAGTTGCACAGGGCACCAACATCCACTTTACGTTTGTAGTGTAGACCTTTTGGAGATGAGAGTACACCAAATCGATTATTTCAAGATGCACATACCCAAGATAGATCCAATGCTTATCAACTTGTACCAAGAACAATAGAAAATGATATGTTTGGGAATGGGCAAGTTGCTGATATGTTGAAGACCCCATCCAATAGGCTTAATAGCCTCTAGTATCCAAGGCCTCAAAATAGAGTTCATGGCTGGAATTATACCCCATATGCCAAAAAATTTTGTTAGCAAGCTCATTCTGAGCATATAGGTGATGAGACTCCAATTAGTATCCTAGCATCACAATGGACACAAATATAGTCTCCACTTACATGTGGATGATAGATGTTGAAGAAGAGGAGCCAACTGGAAGATCACAACAATATAAATGAAAGAAGCCATGACATAAAAGGAACAGGGCAAGGAAGCTGTTGTCAAAGGAACTGGATCACACCAAAAAAGATGGAAGCTAGGCATCATATAGATGAGTAAACTGCCATGCCATTCGACCTCATGCCTACAAAAGACAACACCCTACACTTTAAAATGGAGCTCTATGTGTAGCAAGAGTCCATGGCTTCAAAAGAGCACTTACATTGGTATAACAGAGGAACAATCAATAGTAAAAGAATGCATATAATACTCATAGCAATGACAAGAGGTGGTAGATGCTTGAATCCATAGGAAAGACATAGGATTTTCTCCATGATGGAGAGGCATTGGTTCATGTTGATGAGGGGATGAATTTGTAGCATCAAGTAAAGAGGGTGCAGATACGTGCATGCATTGTCCCACATTCTTCCTTTGCATGCTTTACACTTGTCTAAAAGAGGGGACACTCAATAGCTAAGTAACTCAAGCAATCCATGCTTATGGACATGGAAGTGTAGGTTGGTGGGCCCGACCTAGATGGCATGTTAGGATGGAGGTGATGACAAGGATAAAATTTTGAACGAAAGTGCAAATAAAGATCAATGACATCAGCAACAAAAAATGAATTGGAAAACTCAAAAGATCTGGCTAGTCGCTACCTTGCTAGCCAAAAAATCCCAGGTTTCCTAACTAGCAACATAGCGAGTCATCAGAAAACCTCAAAACTTGACAAGACAGAGATGGGACAAGATTGTGACATGTGTCTCGATCATGCAATAGTTGTTTTCTCGCCATAGGGAATTGCTCATGGGATAACCATAGCAAGATAGCAACATTGATGTGGTGTGGATGACATGGAACGAACTCTGAAGTAGGTTGTGACATGGTAGGCAAATCTTAGGGACACACCAGATAGTGCCACATGGCATATTCGACAGTCGTCATGATATCGCCAAAGGAAATTTGGACGGAAGATAATATAGTGAGATGGCAAAGCTGATTTGGTGCGATGACATGTTGGTGACAAGAACCAATCAAAATATGCCATGTGTCAAGGTAAGTCAACCAAGTTTGACCCAAATTGAAAAAGTAGAGAAAAATAAATGATTTCAAATATAAAATTCTTTTTTATATTCTCAAGGGTTGGTTTCATGTGCAGTCAAGAGATCATTTAAATAAGTGTCTGAACTTTAATATAGTTTAAACTTTGGAAAAGGTTTAAATTTTTGCATAATAATGTCATGGAGCCATGAACAGAGGTATGATTTTCAAAAGGCCATAGCTAGAGCATTTTTTATTGAAAATGGGCACTCCAATATACCACTAGAATTAGAACAAGAAAAACTTTTCAAATATGAGGTTAGATTGTGCACATGTCTTTACTGGTTCACGTTATAGGTCAATTTGTGTTTGCTAAGGCATTAGCAATAGAACAAGAAAGTCTAATCATTGAAGACCTTTTGGGATCTAAATGTGGAGAAAATCAACTTTAAGCATTTTTCTTGCATTCTGGAGGTTATATTGAACTGATTTTTCACTTTTACCATATGTTCATTTTAACATCAGAAATCAGTTATGATGGTGAATCAAATATCTTAGATATTCCTTGCTTGTAGAAAAAAAATGATGAGATTTTCATATTTAGTTATAGAGAGAAGGTAGAGAGAGGCTTTTTCAGCTTCTTAGGAAGGAATTCTAAGGGTACACTTGTCAATTGCAAATTCAATTTGAGTTTTGTTTCCTTTCTAATTATGCTTTCTTCTTCTCTTTTGTAAGGGTTGGAATTTTGGAAATTTTTTTTTGGAATGAAGGCATTTAGTAGAACTGGCCTTGGAATTGATGAATTCTTAATGGAAGATCTGGGATGTGCTAGTTCCAAACCATGAAGCTTTGCTTTGGTTGTGATACCCCCTTCCCATCCCATTAGTTTCTGATTTCCGCTATTTTCTCTCTTGTATGAAAACATATGTTATTGTATAGTCTAGTTTATTAGGTGATTTGTGAGTTAATTTCATGCATTTTCATGTATTATACCAAGGAAACCAATACAAAGAATAGAAAGGGTTGAGTTTCATGTTAGATATTGTCTCCATTCTCAGCGAGTTGTAATGTTTTATGATCTTTGAACAAAGAGCCTAGATCATAGTTGCAGCCCCTTAAGGCTATATGTTGTTTCATTGTTGCTTGTAATTCAAAGAATTATGTAAATGCTTTAGGGATTCAATAGGGTTGCAGGTTTATTGAGGAGGATATCAGGTAAGAATGAGATTTAAGTTGAACATTGATGTCTATTTACAAGGTGAATGGATAGATAAGATATCTAAATATATGAATAAGTATCAGATATCCAAAATGCATAAAAGAGATTTATGAATTTGCCCAATGGATTAGGCCCTAATCAGCTACAAGATCATCAAGCTATTTTCTATACATGGTTTTCATCCACTTTCCCCACCCACATAAAATCAAAATCAAATTCAAATCATCTTTACAATTTTATGTTGAAGAGCTAGAACAGTTTAACCCTCACTCAACTTATGAATGTCATAGATTTGCATTTAGCTACTATAGATCTATATTATTTCATGAGTTATTAGGAGATATAAGGGGTTTTCATCTGCAACAAATAGATTTAGGGATATGTTTTACACTGGCACGATATCAATTGGATTTGAGGTTCACCCTGTTGGCGTGATTTTTCATAGTATAGGAAAATTTTCTGGTATTTGGGTGAAAAATTAGTTGTGTCTTTGTTTTGTGGTGCCTTCTTTTTCATTTTTTTTAAAAAGGTATTTTCTTCAAATAATCTGGTGGGGTTTTCATCCTAAGTATTTTATTTACATCAGAATGCCTTTTGAAAACCCTTTGTGTACCTTTAATTGTGATATTCTGTTTGAAAGGACGCCAAGTTGAAGTGTTTTTCAATCACCGTTGATCTATGAGAGATCAAGGGTCAACGCATCCCCGCATTATAAAGTTGTAGGATTTTAAATAATGTGGGGAGGCGAGATGATGACACGTGGACCCTAATGTTTTATGAGATCCAGTACATTGCAAAAGATCCTGTATGTCATATTTGTTAGTACTTTGCACACATTTTGTTTTTCTGTGATATCATTGGTTGATTCACTGGCAGAGCTATGAAGATTACTTACCAAGTAGTATCACCATTGATCCTATCTTGATCAAGGGTTGATGCATCCCCGCATAATAAAGATGTAGGTTTTTAAGTAATTCGAGGAAGCGCAGTGGTGACACATGGCAAAGTGGGGTCAGATATTTGTATTTTAGTATGCTACACTACAAACGACTGATGATGTGTAATGCTAGGTATGCACAGAAGGTTTTTGGTTGCTTAATGAATGAGAAGCAATATCACTATTGATCCTGTCTTGATCAATGGTTGATGCATCCCTGCATAATAGAGATGCAGGTTTTTAAGTAATGCGGGGAAGCGTAGTGGTGACACGTGTCCGTGATGACGTCGAGCACTTGCTTGCTCAAAAGAAGATACGGATCCACTGGCATGAAGTCTTGTCAGACAGTATGAGCTAATATGGCAGTTTCCTATTGGTCAGTGCAGCTAGCTGGTCATTAATATGAAATGGATTATTTCGATCATTGATTCTGCCTTGATCGACGGTTGACGCATCCTCACATAATAAAGATGCAATTTTTTAAGTAATGCGAGGAAGCACAATGATGACACGTAGCATTTTTCAAAAGAGACTGTAAAGCCTTGTTATTTTTAAATCAGGATCGTGTGATCTGATAAAGTCTACGGATGGGATTCAAATTTGAGTGCAAAATGCAGGCAACTGTTACTGAGAGTAAATGTGATCCAGACCTAGTATGTGCGGTTTAATTCATAAAAAGAACCCATGATTTCACCATTAATGAATTACCAAAGTACAGAAAGAAAAGGGCGTTCAAGATTTTAGAGCTAAGGCACGGAATTTCTCGGTTAATACTCCAATAAAATTGCAGAAGACATCATATAGTGCAGAAGTGCGATTTCTGGTAGGTAAGTGCTCTGTGACTTTCTAAGTAAAATTTGAAGCATCTGCTGTTGTGAATTTTCCAAAGTTTCATTAAAAATGCCACCCCAAAAAGAGTTTACTGGACAAAAAGATTATCTGAAACGGTCAGTGCATGATGATTTTCTCGAACAATTCCCCTTATTAGTGCATGAAATAACTAAGGTAAGGGAGCTCATTCCAAAAAACCCTAGATTGGTTGTGGCAGAAGGATTTTATGACAAAGCTAATTGGATAAGGGATGCCCAAGTTTCCATGGGAGGTTTGGAGTTGTTTAAGAAATGGTTTTTAGAGCGAAAATTGGACACTCCTATGAGCAATGTATGGGAATTTGACATTGGAAAATTAGTAGTCCCCACTGCCTTCTTTGATAGTGATTTATTGATGGACCTAGAAAAGAGGTATGATCCTATCATAGGGTGGGTAAAAAATCATTTAGGGGTCAACCTTTTTAGGGTTTGCCCTGAATTGTTCAGTGAGGTTTTCAACCTAAACCCTAATCACGTTGTGCATGAAATCATTGATCTGGATGATTTGCAAGCTAGATATGATGCACAAAAGGTATACTTGAGAACAGGGCTATTACAGGAGCATGCTGCTAGGGTTGGAAATTTGCCTGTGATCACAGCCAGTACTCCAGAGCCATTGTTAAGAAGACATTTCAATTTGAGAGCTCAAGCACTATATTTTTCTCTTTGCAAGGTATTGGGGATAGATGAGGGTGATCAAATTCCAGGTTCTATGGTCCTTATAATTGCTCAAACCCTTCAATTTGGAATGAGTACCATTCTGGATTTTGCCACTTTCCTAGCGAAAGAGATTCACAACGGTGTGGTTGGAATAGCAAAGGGGAAAGTAAACAAACCATTCTGTTGGTATTCATTGATGATGCATGTATGTTTATACAAAGGATATACTTTTTTCTCCAAAGGTATGGAGTTAGAAACCAAAAAGGATGGAGAAAGGAATCTAGTACAATTATGGAGTGTGGATATGACTTCAGAGGCCACTAGTGGTAGTTATGTAAGATTTGACAGGTATTTTGCATCAAAGCTTAGACTACTTTTAAGAGGAGATAGCCCTAGAATCCCACAAGCATTATTAGAATTGGTCAGACCCAAGGACCATGCTAAAGGGATACTTGTCAGTCACAACTGGGGGGATATAATTCCCTAAAATATTTCAACAGTAATAAGAGTTTATGGTTTCTTAGGAAAACCTCATGTTTTACCTTTTCATGTACCTTTGAAGATAGGGATAGCCAAGCTCTTATGGTAGATAGGTACTATAGATGAGAGGGAATTGGTCAAGAAGGGCACTTTCTTTCCAATGGTTACTGTAGTGCATGATTTTGTTTTTGTTAAAAAGGGGTGGAAGCATTTAAATTTTTTTTTGAATAAATATAACATGGCAGAATCTCACGCCAGATTCATTGACACTGAAGGATTCTATGATCTATTAAGAGAAAGGGTGAGAGCTTCCCATATGGTACATCGGGTTTAATATCTAGAAGATATAACCCGAAATATTTTCACATTCCAGGAGCAAGAATTAAGGAAAGAGAAATGGATAGTTTTGAGTAAAAACCTGGAATTCATTAATGCTTTTGACCCCCAGTACGACCCATTGAAAGATAAGAAATGTTGGGGAGATAAAATACAAGCATTAATGAATAATTTTGCTATAATAATTCAGACTCTGAATGAAAAGAAAGATATATTTATTAAGGCACACCCAAACAAGGCAGTAGAAATACAAAGAAGAATGAGTGGTAGAAATGTAATAATTCCTAGCCAATATACATTGTAGAAAAGGGCAGGTTATGTCATGGTTTAGAGTGTGCAATAGGTACCCACTCATGAGAAGCCAAGGCCAAGGAGTCCATCTACAGCCAACTCTCCAAAAAGATGAAAATTGGAGCAGGGGTCTTCCTCTTCTCAAAAGGAACAATACTCCACAAGCTAGTCTCCAATCCAAATAGATGATGAGGCATCTCTAAAGGAACATCTTAGACAAATGGGAGGAGACGGGGATGTGATTGTCACTTCTACAGACCTGGATGTTGGAGAGCCACAAGAACCTCCTACACCTTCCTTGGACCTGACCATTGCTGATTACCAAGGTAAGGAAATTGACCCAATTGTTGCCCAGGCTTCTGAAAGATTTATTAATGATGAAAATTTTGTAAGATCTAGGGCTTTTTCTCAGTTTTTATGGAGAATAAATATAAAGAATATTGAGAAAGCCTGTGAGAAGATCAAGGCTGGGCAACCAAATAAATCTGACCCAGTTATCAAGGAAGAGGTAAAATCAAAGTTTTTGAGTGATTTTTCCCCGTTCACTCCTAAAGCTGGAAGGAAAATAGTTAGAAAATCAAGAGTCCTCCTTCTGCCAGAATGGGATATAGTGAATGCTATTGTTTTTTATTCAGTAAGGAAGCAGAAGGATGTTCAACTGACAACTGCTGAAGAAGTCTTACAGGCTCATAGAAGGATCAAATTTAGTGATGACCACCAAGCCCTTGTTTTGTGGTCCATAGATAAGAGAATGAGTTTCCCACTACAGAACATACTGGTACATTGATAGTATACAGGGCTAGTGAGGCAAGTAGTAAACAAGTAATGGGAATGGCTTCAGAAGTGCTAAAATTGGGTGGTAGTGTATCTGGACAAGAAGAAGATAAGTTTGCCCAACTCAATGCTAGGTTTGAAGAAGTTTTGAAGGCATATGAGGAAAGGGGTATACAGATACAATCATGGAAAAAAAAATGTCTCAAATGGAGAGGATACTGGGGAAAAGAAAAATGGGAGAATCCAGTGCACCTACAATTGCATACCCTTCACAGCCATTGGTTGGATCTGGATCAACCCCTATTATTGAAATACCTGACACCCCTAAAAGGCCCCAATTCTATACTACAGAGGAATTTGAAGAAGAAAAAATAAAATTGCATGAGTTGCAGATAGAATTGAGAAATCAATATGATAAAAAAATTAAAGCAGGGTGTAATATATCTGAGGTATAAAATACAATGGTCAACTTTTTTTGATCAGTTGACAAGAATTGCAGCCCTCATGGATGAGTTGAACAAGGATAAGGATAAACTGACTCTTCTTCCACAGAAATGGAGGAAGAGAAATAATGATATTACAATCATATGTATATCTGCAGTCCAAATGCCTTATCATCAAGTTGAGAAGATTTTTTGATTTATTAAATAAGGTAGATAATTTTGATGATGAAAGAGATTCTTTGCAGAGAAGATTAACACTCTATTTTTCCCAATACATTGCTGAAAAATTCACCCTATTTCCTTGTGCTTTAGAATCTGTTGATACAATAAAAGGAAAGGAAAAGTGGAAAAGGGAGATGGATGAGTTATTCAATGAAAGAATAATAAATATCATGAGTGAAACCAACCACTGGTTCTGGGCAAAGACAAATAAAGAGCTAGTAAAAATATAGTTATTTTATACTGCTATGAGGAAAGAATTTGATGTTTTAGAAGAAAATGAAAATTCTTTAATAATGATACAAAGAGAAGTTTTGAGCTTTGATTGGCTAGATGATGATGCTTTTAATAAATGGAAAAATCAATTTCTAGAACAAATGTCAGAAGATGATGAGGAGGAAAATGTAAAAGTAGAAGTCACCCTTGAAGTTAATAATGAGGACGTGGAGAATCCCAAGGTTGAAGTAAATTTACAGGTAACTAAAAATGATACATCACTTTCAAACCTCATGGCTATTTACTTTGAGGATGAAGAATAACTAGAGAATCAGATCCTATCTTCTTGTTAAAACAAATGAGAAGTATAATAGAAAGGGACCCACCTAGGATGGTTTGATGTGTTAGCTTTTCTATTATTTGTTTTTTGTCTTTTCCTATAGACATTCATCAGTATCTTTTAGGGGACACATGTCACTCTCTTTAGCCCAAATCTTGTTGCATCTTACATTATTTAAGTGAGATTCCAACGCTAAAGATGGGTCTGAATTCTATTTCTTCTAAGTATTGTGCTTAGTCTGGTTTTTGGTCCAAATTTTGAAAGCAAGTTTATAATGTATTTTTCTGCAAAGTCTCTGAGAATACATGAATATTGAATGAGTTGTGTTTCTTTCTGAAGGCCATTCTGAGTCTACTGTAAAGGATATACCATTTTCAAAGGAAATGAATACAACTTATGAACTCTCCCCATATCAGTTCTTTCTGAATTTTGTCTCCTTTTAAATACTTAGCTACCTTGATGTTGTATGAGTAAAAGCTTGTACAATTGAATGCAATCTAGTTAGGTTGTATATCCATTTATCATTGCTATTAATTCAATGGATTAAATAAAGGCTTTGATGAATGTGATAAGATTCCTTAAGTATTGAAAAGGATTTTTGAATGATAAGTTTTGATAGGAATTGCTGATAAAATTTGTTGTAAGGCAACAAATTAGATCTAAGAATTTTCTATAGACTCTGAACCCCAATGGATTAGGCACTGATCAAATTATTTCAGCTAAAGGAGAAATATCTTACAAATGGTTTTTCAAATGCATGATCAAATCAAATTTTACTTTTATTTCCTATAGATCTTCAAAGTTGGCCAGCACTTGTCTGCACAGAATGTTTTAGCTTTAGTTAGCCATTGTTGTTGAAAACATCTGCAGATCTATAGAAGACTTCTTGGCCATATCTATTTATGGGATGTGTTTATCAAGTTAGTAAGGATTATGTATATTTTTGAGGATCTTGAAATGAGAATCAAAATGAAACTAAGAATAATCCTCATACAGTTGCTTCATTTTTGAACCATCCCTGGGTATACCCACCTTGGTCTTGCAGAGCCAAAAGAGTAGAAAACCATTTGTGGTTTTGTTGAAGTTGGGTCCAAATACCTTACATATGCCATTGTGAATAAGAATAGGCTGATCTTTAGATTGTGTATGTACTGTCATTTTGGTATTAAGCATTTTGTCGCTTAGTAGTTTTAGTACTTTTTAAAACACCAACAAAATGGCGACTCTGCTAGGGACATAAGATGGCAATCCATTTTGTTGAAAAGACAAGAATCTCTAGTGTTCATTGAAAATTTCCGTCCTACTCTCGGTTGGATTTGGCCCATCCGAGTCACCAACAAAATGGCGACTCTGATGGGGAATTGTCCAACACTTCTGTGAAAAGTACTACAGTTTTCTTTGGTCCTATTGATCTAGGTGTGTGTCATATGATTTATGTTTTGCCCATGGTTATAAGGGAATCTTTTAGTGTCAAACCTTGAGAATTTAAAGAAGATAGAGCCCAAGTACCATTGCTACACACTGATGTATCTAGCCTATCCAAGTGTCTTATCTAACAAGCAAGAGTTGCAGTCTTACTACATCAATGATTGGTCTATCTATGCCCTATATTTTTTTTCCTACTTGTGTATTATTTTCCTTTGGTCAGCTAAAGTGTCATTATATATTTTCCTGAAATAGGGTGGCAACTCAGTTAAGGTTTTGAAGCTAGTGCTTATTGTAACAAAAGGTGAATATGGCTGACAAGAGAAAAAACACAAGAGCTTACATGAGAGCCAATCCCAATGTATCAATGTACACTAATTTACCCCAAGGTGGTAGGAAGAACCAAAATAAAAAAATGATAGATCCAAATCCTACTTGGAAACCCAGAGGTAATGCATCTATCAATTCCCATTATCAACCAGTAATAGGAAGAGAGTCTTCTTCGCTTAGCTCTGAATCCGAAACTACAAGACTCTTAGGAGGCATTTTCAGTACCCTATTACCAAATGAGAGAGTTTTTCAAGATAAGGATGTGTCTACTATGGGAATTGCTTCATTAAGACCAGATCCTATAGCAGATATGAATTATAGGCTAGGATTTTGGAGTTCATCTGATAATCCTTTTAATCCTAGAGTAGCCCCATATGTAGAACCAAACCTTATAGATCTAGATGACCCTGCTGATTCCGAGGCAACTTCTGCAGACCCTAAAGAAGTGCACTCTGAGATAGAATTTTTGAAGAAATGGATTCCTGAGGAAGAAGCTAAACGCATTCATCTTGAAAAAGAGAAGGAGCAAGCCACCTTAGATGCCATAATAGAAAGAGATACCCTGCTAAGAAGGATGGCTGCTTTGAAAGAGAAAAATAAAAAATTAGAAGAGAATACCACAACTCTCCATAAGGATGTTTTTGGAGATGTTGATAATCTGAGAGCTAAAGTTCAAGAATAGGAGAAATGCCTAAATTAAAGGCAAGAACCAGTTATTGCTCAAGTTCAAGCCTATAAACCTATTTAAGTTGATCTTGTAGAGCCCACTACAAAAGCTCTAGATAAAGGGAAAGGCAAGGCTATAGGAATCCAAATAAATGAGCCTCAAGTTATACCAAGCAAACCTATACAACCCTCCATGTCAAAGTTAGATCTAGATCTTGAGAAGGCTCAAAAAGAGAGGGAAGACCTTGCAAAAGAACTTGAAAAGGTTGAGAATGAAGCTCAAGCTGCAGAAACTAGAAGGAAAATCCAATTTATAAAGTCTAATTTTGCATTGGCTTCATGGCCCAATTTGTCTATCCCACCTACAAATCTAGCATCAATTAGTGGTCCCACAATTTCAACTCAAGGAGTACCCCAATCTGCTCATATCCCATCTTCCAATATTGGCACCCAAGTCCCATTTGTCCCACCACAACAGTCCCAAGCCACTCCACTGAGTCAAGCTAATATAGCTAGTACCTCAAATGTTCCTAGTTTCTAGAAGAAACTTACATACCTGGAAAAGTATAGACAGATATCATTTGTTGCTATCCCTGGTGCCCTCCATCCCATATCATTTGATTTAAGGGATAAAGTGGTTAAGTTTTCTGGAAATAATGCTATTACTGGTGAAGAGCATTTGAGGATTTTCATTGACATGTTGAATGATTATGAAGTTGAACATGAAGACATGGTAATGAAATTGTTTGTGCATTCACTAACAGAGGATGCAAGGGACTGGTTCAGGAGGTTTCCTGATGACAATATTACCTCATGGAGTGATTTGGAGAAGTTTCTTAAAGAGCAATATGGGGACAATACTAATGCAGGATTCATGTTGAACAAGTTCAACAATATCAAGAAGAATCCAAATGAATCCACATTTGATTTCAATGTGAGATTCCAAAAAGGTATGTACAAACTTTTTCAATTCATGAGGTTAAATGAAGACGTCTGTCTCACAACCTATTTCAATGTTTTTGATAGCAAAATGGCTTATCAATTGAGGGATAAAGATCCTAAAACTTTAAGAGATGCCTATAGAGTTGTAGTAAATATAGAGAATAATAGAAAGGCATCTGGAAAACTAGGTAGGAGGGATGATCCTAAGCTTTTTAATCCTAAAAACAATAATAAAAGGGAGGGTGACAAAACTCCTATAGGAAAGAAGCTCAAGGAACCTACTATAGGCCAAGTTTTAGAAATGCTCAAGAAGATGAATCCCACTAGTTTTAATAAGCCAAATGTTGCTGAAAGACCCCCTGTGAATAACAACAATTTCAATAGGTAGCCTAGGATGCAGAATTACCCTTATACCACTCAGTGGAAAGATGGTAAACTAGTTCCCAACTAGACCCAAAATGTGAAGGATAAGGGTACTCCAGACCCCCTGCAAAGGAACATTGTAAATATGAATGATGATGTACCATGGTGCATTATATGTCAATCACCTCATTCTGCTGATTATTGTGCTGTTGCTCAGTCATTTGCCCAAGCCCAAGGAGTGCAAGCTGAAGAAGAAACTGAAGAGAAAAGCCATGACGTTATAAGCTGCAATATGGTGAGTATGTGTGATGATTTGATAGATTTTGATTCAGAAGAGCCTAAAAATGATGTTACTAGCCAGAGAATTGCTTACCAGCTACATCATTAGCAAGTACTTTTAGATGATGAAGGGTATGATACAGATAAGGTATGCAGTACATTTTCTGATATAGGTCTCACAAGTTTAAGAATGCCCTCCAAGGAGAAAATTGACAGAATTACAGCCGAAATGATTTCACAAGTCCATAGTAATTATAATTTGAGAATAAGAGCAATAAATAATGATGCAGGAAGGCCATCTAGTGTCTTCATCAAGGACATCACTCATAAGATGAGTGATCAAGACAAGAGAGTTAGTGTAGATGTGCCTAAAATGAAGGAGAACAAGGGTAAGAAATGGGAACCAAAGAAGAAGGTTCAATTTCAGATAAGTGAAGCAACAAAATCAATTGTGCAACCAAAGAAGTCAGAACTAGATGTTATAAAAAAAAATGTGGTGCCTACTACTCAAAAGACTCCGATTCCAGGTACTATTGTAAAACCTACTGTGGTTGAACCTATTGATATGATATCCATGTTATCTCAAATTACTGTAAAAGTGCCCTTGTCTGAACTTTTTAGAATTGAAGAGCATAAGAATAAGGCCTTGTCATGGTTGGGTGGAATAGCAAACAATAATATTATTACAGATCAAACTATGTCCCAACAAACCCCATTAGTAATAGAGGACAGTGGTATCATATCCCAGATTCCTCAAATGTTTCTAGATGATTCCTCAGTGGCATTCATAGAAGATATTGATCCTTTTTTCCTCAGTCTAATCATAAAGGGGAAGACCTTAAAAAATTGCATGATAGACTCAGGAGCTTCCAACACTATAATGCCTTCCAAAGTAATGGAAGCATTAGGACTGAAGGTGGATACCAAGCACGACAGATGCAGAGGGATGGATGCTAGGGAAGTCCCAGTCATAGGTACTATAAATGCCTTACCATTAAAACTAGCTGCATATCCTGAAGTAGAATTGACCATGTTTGTCCTTGTGGTAGATATACCTCCACACTACGGAATGTTACTCTCCAAAAAATGGAGTGCTACCATGGGGGGAAGCCTACAATGTGATCTTACTTATGCCATTTTTCATATAGGGAACAAAGCTGTCAGGGTAAATAGGGAACCAAGGGTTAACCACATCTTAGGTGAAGAAATTGACAAAGATACCACTTGTTTCCTAGATACTGGGATTAATGCTTTCAGGGCTAAATTAATTATTCAGGAAGTTGAAAATTTACCTTCTATCATCGAAAATGAAGTTGAATGTTGCATGAATTCATTGAAATTATGGACAATGTTCTTTGATGGGGCTAGTTCTAAAGAGGGTGCAAGGGCAGGTGTAGTCTTTGTGTCCCCTGAAAATAACACTTTTAGGTATTCATTCACCTTGAAGTTTGCCTGCACTAATAATATTGTAGAGTTTGAAGCATTGCTGCTAGGGCTCAAAGTTGCCATACATATAAAATTAAGAAATTATATGTCATAGGGGATTCTAAACTAATTATCTCTCAGATCAAAGGAACCTACTCATCCAAAAATAGGAGATTGAAAAAATATAGAAATGCAGTCTGGGATTAGATAGAATTCTTTGATGCATTTGGGATCTCATGGAGAGATAGGACCCAAAATAAGATGGCTGATCTATTGGCAAATGTAGCCATCAAGCCAAAAGAAATATCATTTGTAGGAATCTCCTAGATTGAGGTGCAAAATAGACCTTCCATACCTGACAACATTGAAAATTGGTAGGTTTTTGAAGATGACAAAGATGTTACAAATTTTTGTTAAATGAAGACAAGTATCACGGTCAGGAGATGGATTTCAGTGGACTAATTGAAACCATAAATGGGAAGGAAACCATTTTTGGTCAAGAAATAATGCAATTGAAAACAAATAAGATGCCGAAGGGGTTAGTAGTCTTGGAAAATATTTTTGATAGCCAAGATAGAGTAAAATCAGGAGTTAACAACCCTAAACCCTAGGAGTTAGAAGAAATAAACTTGGGTACTGATGAAGTTCCTAAAAGGGTTTATATTGGCCAATATCTACCTGTTGAAATCAGGAAAACATTGATTGACCTACTTAGAAAATAAAGACATGTTTTTGCTTGGTCATATGATGACCTTAAGGTTTACAGGGAGGATCTTTTCTACCATGTCATACCATTGAAGGAAAATGTAAGACCTTTTAGGCAAAAAAAGAGACCAATCAATCCTACCCTTGCCCCAAAAATGCAAGAAGAACTGACAAAACTGAGAGATGGTGGGATAATCAAACCAATCAGGCATTCCACCTGGGTTTCAAACTTGGTTCCTATTAGGAAGAAGAATGGAGATATTTGGCTTTGTGTTAATTTTAGAAATTTAAACATTGCATCTCTGAAAGACAATTATGGCTTACCTAATATGGAAGCCATGTTACAACAAGTGACTGGCTCTGAATTGATGTCAATGATGGATGGTTTTTCTGGATATAATCAAGTTCTAGTAAAAGAAAGTGAACAATTCAAGACAGCCTTCACAACCCCTTGGGGAACATATGTGTATGTGAGGATGTCTTTTGGCTTGATTAATGCAGGAGCTACCTTCCAAAGAGCCATGGATGTAGCATTTCATGAGTATATTGACAAATTTATGGTTGTGTATCAGGATGATCTCACAACATATTCTAATAAGGCTGAAGATCACTGCAAACATTTGGAAAAAATCTTTATAAAAGCCTTGGAATATGGAGTAATTTTAAAGCCAAAGAAATGCACATTTGGGGTCACAAAAGGAAAATTATTAGGACACATAGTGTCTAAGGATGGAGTAAAAATAGATCCTGAAAGGGTAGTAGCTATTGATAAAGTCCCCAAACCAAAAAATGTGAAAGGAATTTAGTCCTTTTTTGGCCAAGTCAATTTTCTAAGGAGATTTGTTACCAATTTTGCTGAAATCAGTAGACCCATCTCAAAGATGCTCAAGAAAGGAGCCGTTATAGATTGGAATGGTGAACCTTCACAAGCATTCCAAGATATAAAAATTACAATAAAGAATGCTCCCGTATTAAGGACCCTAGATTATGCAAAGCCCATGCATATTTTCTCTTTTGCATCATTCCACACTGTAGCTACAGTCTTATTACAAAAAAATCAAGAAGGATATGAGCAACCTATTGCCTTTTTTAGAAAGTCACTACAGCCTACTGAACTGAAGTATGAAATAAATGAAAAGCAAGCATATGCTTTGGTAAAGGCTATAAAAGCTTTCAGAAGTTACTTGGTAGGTGCTACTATTATCGCTTTTGTACCTAGTGTTGCAGTCAAGGATATATTCTCTCAACAGGAAGTATCAAGCAGGAGGTGTAGATGGATTAATAGAATCCAAGAATTTAACATTGGTATACAAATAACAAGATTAGTAAGAGGTCAAGGTTTGGCCAAACTCATGGCTAAAACTAATCTAGAGGCTAATCAGATAAATCTGGTCAATGATGATCTCAGAGCTGACTTATGTGACATGGACCAATGTGATTGGTAAACCAATGTCATATATTACTTGCAACATATGGAAGCTCCTCCCCATTTTCCTGAAAATGAAAAGAGGAATACTAAATTGCAAGCCATCAGGTATATAATTGTCCAAAATAACCTATAGTGGAGAAATATTGAGGGAATTTTGTTGAAGTGTGTTGATAAAGAAAAGGCAAAAGAGGTTTTGAAAGAAATGCATGCTGGAGTATGTGGAGGACACTACATGGCCAAAAATACTGCACATAAGATAATGAGAGCTGGATTCTAGTGGCCTTCTCTTTTTAAAGATGCCCAAGTTATGGTTAGAAAATGTGACTCCTGTCAGAGGTTTGTTGGAAAACTAAAATTCTCAAGAAATACTCCATTAAATCCCGTGGAGATGCAAGCACCTTTTCAACAATGGGGTTTGGACTTCATAGGAGAGATTTTCCCCAAGTCTAGCACTGGCTATTCTTGGATTCTGGTTGCCACTGACTACTTTACAAAATGGGTAGAGTCTATCCCCACAAGAAATGCAACAAGTAAAGTGGTAAATAATTTCCCGTTGAATAATATTATTTCTAGATTTGGATGTCCACAGAGAATTATCATAGATAATGCTATGTGCTTCAGATCTGAGGAATTCATCAAGTTTTGTGATAAATATGGAATGACAAGGTCATCATCTCCTCCATATCATCCACAAGGGAATGGACAAGTTGAGTCCACAAATAAGAGCCTACTGAAGGTCATTAAGAGAACCTTGGATGATAATAAAAAGGCATGGGATTCCAGGTTACAGTTGGCAATATGGGCTGATAGAGTAACTGTAAAGAAAGCAATTGGTCTAGCTCCATTTGATTTAGTGTATGGGATTCAAGCCAGAATGCCTCAAAATAACTTGATGGGACTATAAAATTACATCCAGTTATATGATGAAGATACTACAGATGAAATGCAAGAAAGAATGGATGAATTGGTAGGACTAACCGAAAGCAGAAGAGAAGCATCTTTAAGGAACCAAAAGTTGCAATTGCAAGTCAAGACACTCTATGATAAAAGAACTATAAGCAGAAAATTTGAAAATGGAGATTTAGTCTTAATGTGGAATGCCAGAATTGAAGATAAAGGAAAACATGGAAAATTTGATCCTATTTGGTTAGGCCCATATCTCATTGAAAATACTTGGGGTGAAGATTCTTATATACTCAAAGATATATTTGACAATATTCTTGAATTGCCAGTTCATGGACAGTTCTTGAAGAGGTATTTTTCTTGAAAAAATACTTATTTTCTTCCATGAACAGTAGTTTTAGGGTTTCCTGTTGTTTTGTGTTTTTTGCGCTTTCTGTAAATCCTTGTAAATATCCTTGTGCGGTCTGGTTCCTTGTTTTTGTGTGTTGTATGTGCTCTCTGAAGAAGTTGTCATCTTACCAATTATGTGGTCTGCTCTCCTAGAGGTTCTAAATTCTTGCATAGACTCAGGTAGTCTATCATCCCCAGAAAGAGCCACTGTTGGCGTGAATTTTCATAGTATAGGAAAATTTTTTGGTATTTGGGTGAAAAATCAGTTGTGTCTTTGTTTTGTGGTGCCTTCATTTTCATTTTTAAAAAAAAAGGAATTTTCTTCAAATAATCTGGTGGGGTTTTCATCCTAAGTATTTTATTTACGTCGGAATGCCTTTCGAAAACCCTTTTGTGTACCTTTAATTGTGATATTCCATTTGAAAGGATACCAAGTTGAAGTGTTTTTCAATCACTGTTGATCTATCAGAGATCAAGGGTCAGCGCATCCCCACATTATAGAGTTGTAGGGTTTTAAATAATGCGAGGAGGTGTGATGATGACACGTGGCCCCTAATGTTTTATGAGATCTAGTATGCCGCAAAAGCTCCTGTATGTTAGATTTGTTAGTACATTGAACACATTTTGTTTTTTCGCGATATCATTGGTGGATACACTGGCAGAGCTATGAAGATTACTTACCAAGCAGTATCACCATTGATCCTATCTTGATCAATAGTTGATGCATCCCCGCATAATAAAGATGCAAGTTTTTAAGTAATGCGGGGAAGCGCAATGGTGACGCATGGCAAAGTGGGGTCAGATATTCGTATTTCAGTATGCTACACTACAAACGACTAATGACGTGTAATGCTAGGTATGCACAAAAGGTTTTTGGTTGCTTAATGAATGAGAAGCAGTATCACTGTTGATCCTTTCTTGATCAACGGTTGACGCATCCCTGCATCCCTGCATAATAAAGACCTGGATGTTGGAGAGCCACAAGAACCTCCTACACCTTCCTTGGACCTGACCATTGCTGATTACCAAGGTAAGGAAATTGACCCAATTGTTGCCCAGGCTTCTGAAAGATTTATTAATGATGAAAATTTTGTAAGATCTAGGGCTTTTGATCAATTTTTATGGAGAATAAATATAAAGAATATTGGGAAAGCCTGTGAGAAGATCAAGGCTGAGCAACCAAATAAATCTGACCCGGTTATCAAGGAAGAGGTAAAATCAAAGTTTTTGAGTGATTTTTCCCGGTTCACTCCTAAAGTTGGAAGGAAAATAGTTAGACAATCAAGAGTCCTCCTTCTGCCAGAATGGGATATGGTGAATGCTATTGTTTTTTATTCAGTAAGGAAGCAGAAGGATGTTCAACTGACAACTGCTGAAGAAGCCTTACAGGCTCATAGAGGGATCAAATTTAGTGATGACCACCAAGCCCTTGTTTTGTGGTCCATAGATAAGAGAGAAAGTACCAGGATGCATGAGTTTCCCACTGTAGAACATACTGGTACATTGACAGTATACAGGGCTAGTGAGGTAAGTAGTAAACAAGTAATGGGAATGGCTTCAGAAGTGCTAAAATTGGGTGGTGTTGTATCTGGACAAGAAGAAGATAAGTTTGCCCAACTCAATGCTAGGTTTGAAGAAGTTTTGAAGGCATATGCGGAAAGGGGTATACGGATACAATGATTGGAAAAAAAACTGTCTCAAATGGAGAGGATACTAGGGAAAAAGAAAAATGGGAGAATCCAGTGCACCTACAATTGCATACCCTTCAGAGCCATTGGTTGGATTTGGATCAAACCCTATTATTGAAATACTCAACACCCCTAAAAGGCCCCAATTCTATACTGTAGAGGAATTTGAAGAAGAAAAAACAAAATTGCATGAGTTGCAGATAGAATTGAGAAATCAATATGAAGAAAAATTAAAGCAGGGTGTAATATATCTGAGGGATAAAATACAATGGTCAACATTTTTTGATCAGTTGACAAGAATTGCAGCTCTCATGGATGAGTTGAACAGGGATAAGGATAAACTGGCTCTTCTTGCACAGAAATGGAGGGAGATAAATAATGATATTACAATCATATGTATATCTACAGTCCAAATGCCTTATCATCAAGTTGAGAAGATTTATTATTTATTAAATAAGGTAGAGAATTTTGATGATGAAAGAGATTCTTTGCAGAGAAGATTAACACTCTGTTTTTCCCAATACATTGCTGAAAAATTCACCCTATTTCCTTGTGCTTTAGAATCTTTTGATACAGTAAAAGGAAAGGAAAAGTGGAAAAGGGAGATGGATGAGTTATTCAATGAAAGAATAATAAACATCATGAGTAAAACTAGCCACTGGTTCTGGGCAAAGACAAATGAAGAGCTAGTAAAAATACAGTTATTTTATACTACTATGAGGAAAGAATTTGATGTTTTAGAAGAAAATGTGAATTCTTTAATAATGATACAAAGAGAAGCTCTGAGCTTTGATTGGCTAGATGATGATGCTTTTAATAAATGGAAAAATCAAGTTCTAGAAAAAATGTCAGAAGATGATGAGGAGGAAAATGTAAAAGTAGAAGTCACCCTCGAAGTTAATAATGAGGACGTGGAAAATCCCCAAGTTGAAGTAAATTTACAGGTAACTAAAAACGATACATCACTTTCAAACCTCATGGCTATTTACTCTGAGGATGAAGAATAACTAGAGAATCAGATCCTATCTTCTTGTTAAAACAAATGAGAAGTATAACAGAAAGGGACCCACCTAGGATGGTTTAATGTGTTAGCTTTTCTGTTATTTGTTTTTTGTCTTTTACTATAGACATTCGTCAGTATCTTTTAGGGGACACATGTCACTCTCTTTAGCCCGAAGCTTGTTGCATCTCACATTATTTAAGTGAGATTCCAAGGCTAAAGATGGGTCCAAATTATATTTCTTCTAATTATTGTGCTTACTCTGGTTTTTGGTCCAAATTTTGAAAGCAAGTTTGTAATGTATTTTTCTGCAAAGTCTCTGAGAATACATGAATATTGAATGAGCTGTGTTTCTTTCTAAAGGGCATTCTGAGTCTACTATAAAGGATATACCATTTTCAAAGGAAATGAATACAACTTATGAACTATCCCCATATTAGTTCTATCTGAATTTTGTCTCCTTTTAAATACTTAGCTACCTTGATGTTGTATGAGTAAAAGCTTGTACAATTGAATGCAATCTAGTTAGGTTGTATATCCATTTATTATTGTTGTTAATTCAATGGATTAAATAAAGGCTTTGATGAATGTGATAAGATTCCTTAAGTATTGAAAAAGATTTTTGAATGATAAGTTCTGATAGGAATTGCTGATTAAAATTTTTGTAAGGAAACAAATTAGATCTAAGAATTTGCTATAGACTCTGAACCCCAATGGATTAGGCACTGATCAAGTTATTTCAGCTGAAGGAGAAATATCTTACAAATGGTTTTTCAAATGCATCATCAAATCAAATTTTACTTTTATTTCCTGTAGATCTTCAAAGTTGGCCAGCACTTGTCTGTACAGAATGTTTTAGCTTCAGTTAGCCATTGTTGTTGAAAACATCTACAGATCTATAGAAGACTTCTTGGCCATATCTGTTTATGGGATGTGTTTATCAAGTTATTAAGAATTATGTATATTTTTGAGGATCTTTAAATGAGAATCAGAATGAAATGAAGAATAATCCTCATACAGTTGCTTCAGTTTTGAACCATCCCTGGGTACACCCACCCTAGTCTTGCAGAGCCAAAAGAGTAGAAAACCATTTGTGGTTTTGTTGAAGTTGGGTCCAAATACCTTACATATGCCATTATTAATAAGAATAGGCTGATCTTTAGATTTTGTATGTACTATCATTTTGGTATTAAGCATTTTGTCGCTTAGTAGTTTTAGTACTTTTTAAAACACCAACACACCCACCTAGGTTTTGTAGAGCTTGAAGTAGAAGAAGGGTCAAGCCTTATAGTTGGCCTGATGTCTGAAATGGCATGTTAAAAATGGGAGTTAATTGCCCCTAGATATGTCATATTCTCATTGGGATAATTGAAAACCCTCTAGTGTTTTCAAACACCAACAGGTGCAAAAATCCCAAAAATCCAAAAATAACTAAAATCAAATACCATATGCAAAAATGGCCAGCATAATGGCTCAAAAACCCAAACTCCCATTTCAAAAATAGGGAAAATGTTCATACTCAACCAATTGGGCAGAACTAGCAAATAGAAATGGAGGGAAACACTAGTTCTCAACCTCCTAACATATTCTTGTAAGAATTAGAAGCTAAAACGGAGCAAAAACAATAAACCAAGAAAGCCCTACCTGACAAAAAAAGGGGTAGAAATAGTAACTCGCACAATAAAATAAATCACCCACCAAATCTATTTAAAATGATGCCAAAGCATGAACTCCTGAGCCAAATCTAGCAAGACTAACCTCGCATAGATCCCATGCTCACAACTCCCAAAATGAACAAAACAAGAATCCTTCAGAAGAGGATTTTCAAATTTTCTCTCCAAATTCTATTTCTAAAATGTGAGAAGTGAATAATAAAATTATTTTTCAAATACTTATTCACTTTTCAAGTGAATAGTCAATTATGGTAAACAACTAGCTAGAGTAGCTAAACTCTGAATCGACCGAAATGAAAATAGGTTATTATCTGAAATAGAAATTCACCTAAGGTAAAGCTACCAGAAATTAAATTTGAAAAGAATAAAAACTCTAAAACCCAAGATAATAGAAAATCACTTAACACTTTTGTGACAAATGCAAACTTCTAAATGCACAGACACACTCACTGGTCTAATCACATAATGCAGATGAGTTCAGATTTACTAATCATCGAAAGGTTTTAATTAAAATAACTTAAAATAACGATATGTCGACCATACAGGGAAAACATTGGAAAAATATGATTAATTGAATCACTCACTCCATGTGCCACTGCTAGGGATATAAATCCTGCACACTAAAATACATGATCAAGTGCAATTCCATATAATATAATAGCCGAAGCAATTAAAACATTAATTAACTAATTAATCCATTTACATCACTCACATTCATAGAAAGTGTAAAGAATAAGAATGAAGTAAATAACCATAAAATAGAATCCATCTCATAACAGGCTCAACAAATATGTACAATAAACCATAAAACTAGATAACATCATACATCTACTGTCATCTCAAAATAGCATCAACATGGAAAATGATAAACTAAACAACATAGCAGTATAACATCTATGGTACTGAGTCAAAGTATAACATCTATGGTACTGAGTCAAAGTATAACACCTGACTCTTAGGTCATCTCAAAGTACATAAACAATAAGAGTTACAAGTATCTCTTGAATCAAAATAAACAAGGTACAAACTACAAACACGAGAGGCACTACACTTCTACTGGTAGTTTTATCATATGTTCTACAATGAAGAAATTATTGTCATAGATGAGAGCTTTTGAATGTACAATATATTTCTACAATGCATCCATGATGGGAAGAATCATATTTTGAATATTAATCAATGTGGATCTTATTCTTGCTTCTTCTCTAAGCAGTTCTACTTGAATATCTGACAAAAATCTTATCCTTTAAAAATGTGTAGAGCTTGAACTAGGTTCAAGTTGTAGCTGTTGACCACTAGCTTTCAAATCTTCATCTATTTTGGACAATTTTTCCTTTATTTCTTTTGTAAATCTAGAAACATCACACATCTTTCCAAAAAGTGATGACACATTCATACAAGATGCTTCTAGACTGCCTAAAATTGTAGAAAGTTCTACTTGATGAATGGCTATCTGTTGAGCAATGTGCTTCAACACTTTATTATCAAATTTCTTCTCTTATTTTTGTACTAACTTTTCTTGTCTCTCGATGTCTTCATTGAATTTATGCACTAGCTCTACTAACTGATTCAAAATTGGCTAAGAAGAGTCAACCAGAATACCTATGACCTCTGCAAATATATTCTTTACATCTTTAATTATTTTAAATTCCTTATCTCTCTCCTCTCATAGTTTCTATTGTTTGGCCTTCTTCTAGAGGAGTTCACCAAATAACTACATTTGGTTTGAGGTAAGCTTTGAAATGTCCCAATTTGGGATAACAATTTCCTCATCTAAATCAATATCTTCCTCTAGCTCTTTTCCTTTACTCAAAAATTGTGTGCTCTCTTGAACCTTGGGCTTAACTATCCTTACACTTATTGCTTTTGTACCTAGAATAGAAACAATTGTAGATATGTTAGGACTAGCTATGAAAACTGATACTGTACTTATTGAAAAAATATTTATAGAAATACCCAAAGAGTCCAAAATTGGTGTGCTAAAAATTGAAATGCTCAAAATTGGAGAACTCAAAACTAAAGTGCTCAACTTAGTAGATGAAGGAGGAATATACAACTTGGTAGATGAAGTAGAAGTCACTTTTGTTAGTGATGTGCTAAGCTAAGTAGGAGAAAAGAGTGATTGGATGATTGGATTGGCACTGGTGGTCATAATCAAACTTTCTGGGGTTGTCTCTATGCTTGATGTGATTACCAGTTTGCTTGGAGAGTGAGGAAGTGAGACAATGACTGATGCAACTATCTTAACTAGATCAGTCTCCTCATCATCTAGCTTTGCTTCCTTAGTAGCCTCCTTTCCTTGATCCTCATCATCTTCTTCATTGTCAAAATGAGTTACTTCATCAACATTCTCTTCTTCATCTTTCTCCTTATCTTCTTCATCATCATCATCCTTAACATTGACTGGAAAATCACTTGGCTTACGTAATAAATAAATATTCTTCCAAGTGTTTTTTTTTGTTCCTAATAACATGCTCAATATCCTTGATCAAAACTAGACAAATATTAAACTTAAGAGTCAAATTTTCTTCATTTTTCTTCAATGATTCTTTCACCTCAGCATCTAATATACTCGGTAATAGCTACCTTAGCATTTTCCCATACATGTCTTTGATAGTTTGCATTGCAAAATCCCATCTTGGTTTTATCTTTTCTAATAACTCAATTGGAATTTGAGAAGCAAGTTGGTTTGGTGAGTATTTCCACTTACCCATTTTATTCATCACTAGACCTTCAATCTACTTCTTCTCCTTTGCTATCCTAATCTCATATTTTAATGATTTAAAATTTGTTATGCTTGCCCCTACTTCTAAATCTTTTAGACTATCTTGGAAGATGGTTGGAGGTTTTATAAATATAATGTCTCCTTCTTCCTTTCAGACTTCTTCCATGAAGATTTCCTTGTGAAAACTGTAGTGGATGGCTTGGCTGGCTTGGTACTAATTACCTTTCTTTTCTTCTTTAATGGATCTTCTTCTTTAGATTCTACCTGCTCTACTTCTACATCCTTTACTTCCTTATCTTCTCTTTTTCCCTCAGTTAACAAAAGGGTTGAATTGGATTTCAATTTTGTAATTCTTTTCTTCCCTTTGTTAACAAACTGAGGAAGTTTTATCTCAAGTTCAATCATAGTTTTTGCTTCATCACATGTTCTAAAATATGTAGCCTTAGGATCAACTATCTCATTAACAAGGGATTCAATAATATCTTTGGTTTCATCAATATTGACCTCATAAGCAAGAGGTTTTACCCATGCAATTCTAGGCTTAACTGCTTGGGTAGAAGAAAGGAGTTGGGCTTTAATTCTATGGAAGTCTGTAGATTGAGATCATACTCTTTTAAAAATGGGTACCAATTTTAGGCTTGGGTGCCTGATCTAAAATTTTAAAAACAAGCACTTGTTTTTAAAAAAATCGAGCACCCATTTTTATTTTCAAAAAATGGGTAGCCAATTTGACATTTTCAAAATGGGTAGCCACTTTGACTTTTTTAAAATAGGTAGCCAATTTGACTTTTTCAAAATGGGTACCCTTTTTTTGAATTTAAATAATGGGTACCCATTTCTTAGCACATTGGGCAAGATTTTTTTCTCCTACCTCAGATTTTGGTTCGGGATAGGCTTGGTGAGACCAAGCCTATGCCGTGACCTCGCAAGATTTGGCTAAGGCATTGAACTAACAAATTTACGCCTTGCCATGATTTTTAGAGGGTCTTCCCAATCAAATTTTTTTATGAAACAAAAACCCATTAGGGCTCTCACTCTCCTGATTCGAGAAATATAAATTTTATAGTGCTATGGTTTTATTTACTATTTTTGCATTATTTTTTAATGAAAGGTGGTACCTAAATGTAAAATAGTGAAGTTCACTAAAACTTTAATAACTTTTTTTATTTTATAATTTTTCATAAATTAATTTATATGTCTTCAATCTACATACAATTTTTTTAAGGTTAAAAAAAAGATTTTTTGAAAAAAGTGAAATTTTTATCAAATTATGGTGTCCGTACATGAGAGGTTTTAAAGTTTACCTTTATAGCCAATTAATAATTAATAATAATAAAATTATTCAATAAAAAATTCAGGAAAAATATTGTCATCAATCTTAGGTGTATTAGGTAATAGCCTTGAAAAGGATTTATGAAAATTCATTTATTTGTGTCAAATGATGGTGTCCGCACACAAGTGTGGTATGGTCCTAAAACAGGGATTTTGAAAAAGTAGCTCTTAAAGATCCATACCAAAAATAAAATCTATCATATGGGTATAAAAATAAATTACATATTCAAAAACTAGATTCCGAACACAAAATTTTTTATTTTAGAAGTTTTTTTATATTCAATTTCTAAATGATTAAAATTTTGACATCAATTGACAAGAAATTTCAAAAATAGGAAAAAACCTTCCACTTTTTGCCCAAAAGTGAGACCCAACTTCTTGCACTTACTTGCCTGAATGTAAACTTTGTCACAATCCACCATGAAACATACATCATCCTTATAATCTTCAACTAGTTTCTTGGGGATTCAGAATCTGCTTTTCATTTTCTCTTTGAATACATCAAATAATTGTCCATGATACTATTATAAGTTTCACCCATCTCTACAATATACTCATTTATCTGAGAAAGCATAGACACATCTTTTCTTCGTACTATAGAGCCTTTAGAAAGAAATAATTTCTAAACATAAAAGAATAGACAAGTTAACAAGGAACCAAACTTACATGGGTTATTCTTTGAAGTTCTTATGCTTTCCATGTTCTTGTTGAACTGTCTCAGCAATAGTTTGGCAAGGTCAAATGATAGATTGGTTTTTACCACCTTGTATGCTAAGTCTAAATCTTTACATGACACACCATTTAACCCACTGGAGCCATAAATCTTATGTCCAATGACATGAATAAAAAAGTTTAGTTTAATATTAGAAACATTGCTGATTTTCATTCCTCTATCATCCCATTCTTCTAGGGTTTTCTTTTCCAACTCTACCTGACCTAGGGTTTTTATCATTTTGGACTTGGCAAGCATTGAGAGGCTAGTGATTTAGTGAATCATCTTATTTATTATCAACACTGGTTAGTCCAACCATAACTAACCATTATGCACCTGATTGAGGATAAACCTAATCCATTTAACTTGAAATTCATGGGGCATGTGAGAGATATGAGTTAATCATTTGGTTTCTAGATGTTGGTGTAAGGTTTCAAAACTCCATTAACACATAGTTGATCTAGGGCACCATCCATTTCCAATGTAACAATTTAAAGAATAAAACATTTGAAATGAGTGTGAATATCGTTAACCAAAAATACCTTTGGAGGGATTTGAGATTGAGCTCCACTCAGATCTAGGGTTTTAGCGATCATAGGAGAATTAGGTGTTTTCCACTCCACTCCATGTATCAACATGTCAAATCCTCACTTGATCTCATTGCTACTAGATGCCATCTTCACTTAGTAGGGTTTGAAGGAATTCAAAAACTTTCGCAGGAAATTTGCTCAAATCACTTGGTAGCTCCAAATATTGTACTATCACAATAGCACTCAAAATTTCCTGATATGAAATGACTTTGACTTCATGCTTTTTGTTAAAAAAATTCTATAAATTCTCAGTATGAAGGTAGATCAACTGACATCACATTGACAGGCCGTCATTCACTACGCTTGTATTGAACACTTGGCAAAGTCTTCATGACTTGGTAACCATGAACATCTTTATCACTCTCAACCTTGCTTGGGACATTTTATGAGCCAACCTCACTTGGTAGAGAAGATAACCTGATAGACACTTGCACTCAGTGATCCCTTTGTATTTGGATACTAATTTGGATCATTTTTCTCTTTCAATCCAGAATTGTTTTGGATGTCTTCTTTGATAGCATAGTTCCAATTTCTTCTATTAAAACTTAAGAAAAAATGATAGAGTCACTCAATTCTTGAGTGAATTAATCACTACTCAAACTTGTATCCTTGGTAGACTTAGGAACCCATTGTTGTCTAATATGCTTTCAAATGTTATCAACTTTTGCCTTTTTCTCATCTTCAATTCTACTGGTATTCATGTAGTTCTTGGCAAGATGACCAAGTTCTATACAAATGAAACATCTTTGAGTAGTGTCTTGTTTCCTCAAATTATTCTTTACACAATTTATTGCAATGTGTCCAAATTCTCCATAATAATGACATCCGCACCAAGTATTTTAGTCCCATCCAAATATTACTTTCACAATTTGTTCTACTGGATTCAATACCTTGGTTTTGCATTCTGATGACTTTTGTTCATGTTTCTTGCATTTGTGACATTTGCCTTCAAATCTTGGTTTCTCTTTGCATTCATTAGCCTTATGACTATGCTGATTGCAATTGTAGCATTTTCTATTGAATTTTGCTTTTCCATTACTCCAACATTTGTTTGATGTATGACCTATCTTACCACAGTGATTGAAAGTAGGTCTTTGTTTCTTTTGAGCTACTTGGTTGGATGATTCTCCTTCTATATATCCAATTATTTCTTTTCTTTTATGCCTATAGAGGTTTTTCTCATTCAATTGATTCATGTCTTCTTGCGATTTCATCATTCTTTCATTGATTCACTTCTCAAAGTTTAGATCATTCCTTAGACTTTCGTTGATTTATCTTTTAGATTTTAGATCATTTCTCATTCTTTCATTGATTTGCCTTTCAAAATTTAGATCATTCCTCATTCTTTCATGTTCAAATCTTAGGCTCATGATTTCTTCATTTGCATTGGAGAGCTGATCAATAAGGTCTACTTGCTGAAGGGATTGGTTATGAATTTCATTATTCCTTCCATCTATCTCTTCTTTTGTCTTATTTCTTTATTCCATGACTTCACATAACCTTACTAACTAAATTTCTTGTTCTCTTCTTAGTTTTCTTACTTCTTCTTGTAGGGAACCATTCTTTTCTAGGAGTTCTTTGATTGCTTCATTGGCTTCATCTGAATTGCTTAAATGAAGGTCTTCAATTCTTTCTTCAATGTAGAGATGATCATTCATTTGAATTGTAAGTTCTTTTCTACTTTTAAAGGATTGAGAAAGTTTCTCATTTGCTTTCTTGAGTTGGGCAATGGCTATTTCTAAATCTAGCTTCCCATTATTAGTAGTTTTGATCTTTGTTCAAGATGTTAAGCTTTCTCCTGAGAACACAAATGCTTTGATACCAATTATTGGAAATATTCAAGACTAAGATAAGTTACTAAGAGGGGAGGGGGGGGTGAATCAATAACTTCTAAAACCTTAACAATTTAAACCCTTAATCCAACCATTCAATTAGCGTATAATCTTTTACATATAACCTAATCTACTTGCATGGATAAGAAACTAAAAATATGAAAGCATTCATAACACTATGACACAAGATTTGGTGAGACAGAAACCTTCCGAATAGAAATTAAAATTGGGGTGGGGATGATGCTCACAACTTTAGTACTGTAGTATAAAGTTAGCCCTTTTGGCTGTGAGGTAGGGCTCTTCTGTTTTATTGTTTTTGCTTCGTTTCTACTTTTATTTTTGGTAGCCATTTATTTGGAGGCTGAGAACTAGTGTTCCCCTTCATTTCTGTATGTCAGTTCTACCCAGTTGGGCGGGTATGAACACTTCCATGTTTTTTGGGATGAGGGTTTGGAATTGTGCACTGTTATGCTCATTGTTTTTGCATACGATGTTCAATTCCATTTATTTTTGGATTTTTGGGGTTTTTGAACCCAAAGGTCAAATGGGTTTTAATTTTGTAGTTTTTCCAAAATTTGGAATTTTTACCTCATTTTGCATGCCTCTGTTTTCTTGAGTTTTCTCGGTACAATGTGAGTCGTGGACTTGGATGATCTATTTGGATATCAGTCAAACCACTTCTACTCTTTTATGTTGCATTGGGATGCATGTTGCATCCATACTCTGATGTTGTGTTCGGTTGAGTGATTTTACCTAGTGTTATTATTTTCTTTTAGACCTTTGCTGTTGTTTCACAACTGCTAGGATTTGTGTAGAATCCATACTCTCGGATTGAGGCCGGTTGAGTGAGTCCATGATGTTTGGTCTTGTTGCATCATTGGGATTTGTGTAGAGTCCATACTCTTAGATTGAGGCTGGTGGAGTGATTTTATGATGTATGTTTTTTTTGGCTTTGGGATTTATGTAGAATCCATCCTTCCCATGTTGCTTTCAATTGGGTGTTTTCTTTGCATTGTGTCCTCATCTTGTCCTTGTGTTGTGATCTTTGTGATGGTGGTGCGCCACACATGAGTACATGTGCATACATTTGTCAAGTGACTTGTGAGGCCTGATCTTCTGTCGTACTTTCAGAAGTTATGATCATTGGGGTTGGGATGGGTGTATGCATGCCCATAGGCACTTGTCGTAGGATGAGCATGGGTAGGGTAGGGTAGCATATGGATGGGGCTTCTATCTTGTAGCCTGGTGACCTTAGTCCCATAGGGTTGGTGGAGGATAAGAAGTTTTAAATAAGTGATAACTAGATGAAATGTGTGAATGGTAATAAAACTTAAGATAATAAAATGGTACTTTTTTGTATTGACCTTCTATTGAGGGAGTTGAGCTACATGATGTATTGTCCTTTTGTTGAGGGAGTTGAGATACACAGATCCGAGCTTGGGCCTTTTGATGCCAAGTGACTCTCCATGATGTCAGCCCCTACTTAGTAGCCTTTTGAGTGTCTGACCAAGACCTTTACTCCTTGAATTGTCTTAGGTTCTTGGTTGTAGCCATCTTACTGTCTGGCATGAGTGTTAGCCATGGATATTTTTTTTTGTGTTTGTGGTTGGATCTTTATCTCCATCAGCACAATGGGTGTGGGCCTATGGGTTCCACATGGTTGGGAGGCGTAGCTACCTTCACCACTGCTAGGGACTGGTGTACAGAGATGGTCTTTTGTCCTAGTGCAACCTTTGATGGATGTTTTCACTTGATACTTTGGGTTTCAGAGTATGCTTTCTTGTGATTTATGCTTTCATTGGAATGCTTGGATATCATGTTTAGATGATGTTAGTTTACTTGACGCATTCCCATATTGATGCTTAGCATATGATTAGATGATGTGAATTTTTGTAGTAGCATATCTGTTGCTTACTACTGTTTAGCATGTGATAGGTGATGTTATCTACTGTAGGATTATCTTATATGTTATCACTAGCATGTTAGATTTCCTTATGCTATTATTGTGCATGTTTTAGTAGTGATGTCCCTATTACGATAGTACTGATGATCTGGTCGTGGCTTGGGATGTTACATGCGAGGGATGGCTAGGACCCACGATGGTTTTATGATGCTATTGATGGATGGGAGGATCCATGTACTTAATTTGGTTGTTTTGTTATTACGATGTTTCTTTTGTTCACTATGATGTTTATTTTAGTACGTTCTTTTCTGCTATAGTTTTAGATGGATAGATGTTCCTCTTTCCTTGCTATTAGTGCTTTCAAGTGTTCATTCTTCAATTTGCATGGATCCAGTACTCCCCGGTGTGGAGTTTTTTCTCTATGTTTTACCCTTTTTTGAGTTTCTTTAAGTGTTTTCATGTTTCTATGGGTGACATTTTGTCAACTTTGTGCAACATAAAAATGTATCACACATCCATGCAAACTATGTCATATGATACTGTAAAGTATCGCACGCCTTCTTGAGAAATGTCGATCGTTGTGATCCCTGTATGATGTTGTCATGTGCATTCATACTTGTAAAAAAAAAAATCTTGGCTTGTATTTCATTCTTGTTTCCAAGGATCTCTGGGTAGGGCATTACATCTGGTATCAGAGCCCATGTTCAAACATTGGGATCTTTGTGTTTATGTTGCCCTTGTAGTTGTTGCTGTGTTGGTTGAGTGTGAGTGTCTTGGTGAGAACTCGTGATCTTTATTGCTTTGGTATCTACTCATGATGGACTTGCTTGTCCAGTAGATGCAACTAGATCTATGTGAGGAGAAGTAAGTGAGTCTTCCTTGTTTTGTTGTTAGTGTCAATGTGCCTTGTTAGTTGGTTGCTTGTGTGACCCATTTTGGATGGAGCAACTGATTGGTGTCCATGTGTTGGCCTTGTGTGCCTCTTCTTGTTTCTCCTCGTGGAGAAAGGTGCATTGTTTCCCCTATTTTTCTCCTAATTGTAAGTAAATAGATGAATCTTATTTGTGATTCTTTTTTTTTTTTTTTTATAAGAATAAAATGTTTCCTTTCATTGAAAATGAGTGTTTATTGTGAATAATTGCACAATAGTAGTTTTGCATTATATCCTTTGGTTAATGACTTAAGTCCCCAATCTAATTACTTCTTAAGCTAATGGAAATTTTTATTAAATTGATGAATATTTAAATGTTGCATTGCATGGAAATTATTGTTGTCTACATATGCATGAGATTACTAATGGCATACTACTTGATGTGTGTGAGTGTGTTCTCTAACACTGCTGGGATGATGTATTCCTTAGCATTGTGTGGTGATTTATCTCTCTTGTGTGACTATACTTAGTCATCACCTATAATGTGATTTGTTTGATGTCTTATTTCATTTTGTTGGAGGTACTTTCCTCATGTTGTTGGGCTAGCATTAGTTTTTTGTATTTTTCTCTCTTGGAGTAGTCATCAAATTTTATCTATCACTCTCTTTGTGATAGTTGTCACATTTGACTTATTTGTTGAAATGAGCTCCTTTTGGTACTTATGATTGGGATCGACAATTTTCCCCATTTGGGCTCTTTGATTTTGTTTCATGATGACTATTCTAGATATGTTTTCTCTGCTGCCCAGTTGTGTGTTGTGACTCTATCATGTTCATCTCGAACCTATGGTAGTACATACAAGGGATAATATCATGGATAACATGCTAGTGTGTCTTTGATAGATTTAAGTTGTTATTTTAATTGAATGGTTTAAAATATGAGTAAACGTAGTGTATTCTTTTAAGAAATTGAAAGGTATGTACTTGTATTATAGTGACTCTTAGACCCTTGCTTGAAAATCTTTCAGTTTCATTATGCATTAGTGCTTATGTTATGTTTAATTAATGAAATTATGGGAGGTAAGTAATGATGGTTTCAATGTGTGAGCTACCTTTCATTCCATGTCTTATGTTGTTTGGGCAGGTGTGCTCTTGTGTAGATTTGGACGTTTTGTCCGTCGCTTGTCTTTGAGGCCAAGACTGTTGTTTTTGCCTTTGTGGTTTTGTTTTGAGTGGTGACTTGATCATAGGTCTTAGGTCTCTCTTAGCTCCATCTTGTTGTAGTCTTTGTCAATATATTTTTGATACTTTTCAAATGGATTCAATCTAAGTCTGGACATAAAGCTATGGCTTCTAGAGTTGCTGATTGATGTTTCGAGTACCTTTTCGAGTAGAGGCCAATTCAATCATGACATATCATATTTATGGCCATTAGAGAAGTTTAAATCTTCATACTATTCATAATGGAAGACTTATCTTGTCTTCATAATCTCCTAGGTACCTGTTGGGTTTCGTGCTTAGGTTTTTGTGTTTCCTATTGCCCTGGCCCACCCTTGTGAGGTGTAGTGTGGTTTTTGAGTGTTCCTTGTTTAAGGATGATGTTGCCGTATCATTTGGGAGTGACTCAGTTCTTTGATGAGTCTAGATTCTCCTTTTTGGATGTTGTCTTGGGCTCACCTCTATATCATTTTCTCTCTTGTGAGAGTAGGTTAGTGTGGTTATGCCACTAGCTCAGTTAGTGTTTTTAGGTGAGTATGTTGATAGTTGGTGGAATTGCAAGTTTCCCAATGCATCATAGACTGGTTTAGTGTAGAGGTCAAGAGAGAGACTCCCTCTCAGTCCTAATACTCTATAGTATCCTTCTCCCTAAGCTTATATCTTCATGTGGTTTGTCTCAATCAAGTTTCTCTTTGGCTGTTGACTTGAGGCTGGAGATTGAGTTTAGCGGTAGGTTGGGTGTGGTATTCTTAGCATGGTGCTGGAAGGACATGGTATCGATGGACACATGTTACCATCTTATCAGTTGGTATGTAGATATTTCATGATTGTGTCCACTAACGAAAGTCTGTGCAACCTTGTGAAAAGGTGATATCTTTTCTGGTTGGGTTGTGTTACCCTAGTTCCCAGTGATAGTTGAGCTTTTGTACCTTTAAGAGGCATTGTGCTCCTACACTTGGTGGAGATTAGTCTTTTGGAGTGTGTCCTTTTGTTGGTAAACTTTCATCCTCTCTGTTCTAAGGATGAGCTTACATGGATTCCAGAATGATCATGTGTGACATGATAGTATTCTTGGGAATTTGGGATGGTTATTCTCTATGATTCCAACTCTTGTTGGAAGCATGCTGTGTTTTGACCTCAATTTGTGGTCATGTGGTTGGTGCATGTCGTAGTTGGGCACCTATTGATGAGGTAGAGAGGGTTGTTCCTTACCTTGTATTGTTGACTTTATGGCTAGATGGGGTTTTCCTAGCACATAGAAGGCTCCTTGTTGGAGGACCTTGTGTCTGTGTGACACCCATTCTCATTCTCTTGTGGTTAACCTATTTGGGGACTGATATGATGGTTTGAGAATGTGGGAGTGATTTGATTTCACTCGGGGAGAGTTTCCTGAGCCATTCCTATTGCTTGCTTTGGATTTTGGTTCTTGTGTGTTTTGGTTTCTATTCTTTGATTGCAGGCTTCCAAGAGTAAGCCTAGTCTTTGGGGGGGATGATGTAGTGCCTCTCCCATTTGACTTTTGTAAGTCATCCTGATGGATGCAACCTTGTTGATCTTTTGTTGTGATGGGATCATGATTGTGAACCTAAGTGGTGATCTACACTGTCGAGGTGTTTGGAGTCATGTTTCTGTATCAGTTGCTTTGATTATGCTTTTGACTGATCTATGAGATTATGTTGTGCTTTTTGGTTCCAGTGGTTATCAAGATTGATGTGGTATCATGAGGTTGTTTCATGATTAACCAGAGATGTGTGCAGAGATTGCACTATGTTCTATTACCATGCTACACTGGACTAGGTTCCTGTAGCAATGGATAGTCATGTTTATGACTGTATTTGTTTATGTATTTTAAGTTTCTTTTGTTGATTCTATAATCAATCATTATTAAATGCTTAAGTAATTAGAAATGGATTGTTCATGTGGGATTATTTGGTTATGTGCTATGGACATTTACTTGTTATATTTTGATCTGAGAGATATCTGTTCTTATGTGATGCTTTATATTTGAGAGGACCTGAGGGTCAGATGTTACACCTTGATTCTAGTATCATAGATTTTAGACTACTATGTTATTCAGTTAAGCATATTGCATGATAATGCCATTTTGAGATGACAGTGTGTTTTATGATGATATCTATTTATCTAGTTTTTGGACGTACCTTTGATTTCGTTCTGATGGATTTAATGCTATTGTTATTTACTTCATTCCTGTGTTGTTATGCTTTATGCAAATGTGAGTGATTTAAATAGATTATTTTAATATAATTAAATAAATGATTAAATTAGGTAATTTAATGCATTTATTGCTTTGGCTATGTTATTATATGCAATTGCACTTGATTGTGTTGTTTAGTGTGCAGGATTTATATCCCTGGCAGTGGCACATGGAGTTAGTGATTCAGCCATTCATATTTTAGCAATGTCGTCCTTATATGGTCAACGTATCCTTTATTAAAATGTTTAAATTAAACCTTCTAGTGATTATTAAATCCGAACTCATTTGCATTATGTGATTAGACCAATAAGCATGTCTGTGCATTTAGAGGTTCGCATTGTCACAAAAGTTATTAACGAGATTTATGTGTTTTTGGGTTTTCAGACTTTTTAATTGATTTATTTTAATTTTTGGCAGCTTTGGCATTCCTATTTATAGGAATAGCCTATTTTCATTTGGGTCGATTCAGGTTTTAACTAGATTGGTTGGTTAAATGCCCTAATCGATTATTCTCCCGAAAAGTGAATAAGTATCCAAAAAGGAATTTAATTCCTCACTTCTCACTTTTGAATTAGAAAGTTGGAGAGTAAAACCCAAAATCCTCTTCATGAGGATTTATATTTTTGTTCGTTGTGGGAGCTATGAGCGTGGGATCGTCACGAGGTGGAGCTTGTTGGATCTAGCTCGAGGAAATATTGGATTGCCGCAATTTTTAGCCACTTCTCCGGGCATTTTATTTTTTGGTTCATTTTTTCATTTTGCCCTTTTGGCTGTGAGGTAGGGCTTTCTCGTTTTATTGTTTTGGCTTCATTTTGGCTTCTGTTTTTGGTAGCCATTTGTTTGGAGGCTAAGAACTAGTGTTCCCCTCTGTTTTTGTATGTTAGTTCTACCCAGTTGGGTGGGTATGAACACTTCCATATTTTTTGGTATGAGGGTTTGGAGTTTTGCAATATTATGCTGGCTTTTTTTGCTTACGGTGTTCGATTCCATTTATTTTTGGATTTTTGGTGTTTTGGAACCCAAAGGTCAAATGGGTTTTAATTTTGCAATTTTTCCAAAATTTTGGATTTTTACCTCATTTTGCGTGCCGCCCTATATTCTTAAGTTTTCTCAGTACAATGTGAGTTGTGGACTTGGATGATCCATTTGGATATCAGTTAGACCACTTCTACACTTTTATGTTGCATTGGGATGCGTGTTGCATCTGTACTCCTGATGTTGTGTTTAGTTGAGTGATTTTACCTGGTGTTATTGTTTTCTTTTAGACCTTTTCTATTGTTTCATGAGCACTAGGATTCGTGTAGAATCCATACTCTCGGATTGAGGCCGATGGAGTGAGTTCATTATGTTTGCTCTTGTTGCATCATTAGGATTCATGTAGAGTCCATACTATCAGATTAAGGCCAGTGGAGTGATTTTATGATGTATGTTTTTTTGGCTTTGGGATTTGTGTAGAATCCATCCTTCCCATGTTACTTTCAGTTGGGTGTTTTCTTTGCATTGTGTCATCATCCTATCCTTGTGTTATGATCTTCATGATGGTGGTGTGCCACACACAAGTATGTGTGCGTACATTTTTTGGGTAACTTGTGAGGCCTGATCTTCCGTGGTACTTTTGGAAGTTATGATCATTGGGGTTGGGATGGGTGTATGCATGCCCACGGGCACTTGTCATAGGATGAGCATGGGTAGGGTAGGGTAGCATATGGAGGGGGATTCTATCTTGCAGCCTAGTGACCTTAGTCCCATAGGGTTGGCAGAGGATAAGAAGTTTTAAATAAGTGATAACTAAATAAAATGTGTGAATGGTAATAAAACTTAAGATAATAAAATGGTACTTTTGTGTATTAGCCTTCTATTGAGGGACTTGAGCTACACGATGTATTGGCCTTCTGTTGAGGGAGTTGAGCTACATAGATCTGAGCTTGGGCCTATGATGCCAAGTGACTCTCTATGATGTCAACCCCTACTTAGTAGCCTTTTGAGTGTCTGACCAGGACCTTTACTCCTTGCATTGTCTTAGGTTCTTGGTTGCAGCCATCTTATTGTCTGGCGTGAATGTTAGCCATGGATTTTGTTTTGTATGTTTGTGGTTGGATCTATATTTCCATCAGCACTTCAGGTGTGGGCCTACGGGTTCCACGTGGTTGGGAGGCATAGCTACCTTCACCATTGCTGGGGATCGATGTATAGAGATGGTAGTAGTGAATAGAGTAACTAAATAAAGGTGTAACATTTGACCCTTAGGTCCTCTCAAATATAAAGTAGCACATAAGAATAGATATCTCTCAAATCAAAATATAACAAGTAAATGTTCACAGCACATAACCAAATAATCCCCAATGAACAATCCATTTCTAATTACTTAAGCATTTAATAATGATTGATTACAGAATCAACAAAAGACACTTAAAACACATAAGCAAATACAGTCATAAACATGACTAACCACTGCTATAGAAAGACGGTTTTTTTGTAGCTACCTTGATGCATTAATGAAAAATGTTTAACAAAAAGCAAGAAATCAAATTCATTTTTATTGAGAATTCTAAGTGTTATTGCAAATAAGAAAATTATAGAGAGATTGAGAGACTTTGAGAAAAATTTGTAGCTAAACTCTTTAAAGTTTTTAATAGCTAACCAAGTAGCCATGGTAGCATCAAGTAGTAACAATAAACCAAGGAAAGGGTCAGAGATGTTGGTTAGAGGATTAGAATGGAAAGCACCTGATTTCAAACTTGTGACAATAGTTACTAAAACCCTCAACCAAAATGGAGCACAATCACAGATCCCTCCAAAGGTACTACTCATTAATGACATTAGAACTCATTTTAAGTATGCAATTTAGGAAATTGGAACCCTAGGAATGAATTATACCCTAGGTGAATTGTGTGTGAATGGAGTTCTTAAACCCAAACATAAACATTTGGAAGAAAAGGGTTTAACCAACATTCCCCACCTACCCCAAAATTTCCAAATCAAATGGATTAGATATATCCTAAGACAAGTTCACAATGGTTAGTTATGGGTTGAGAAACTTTTTTTGATTACCAAGAAGATGATTCATCGCATTATTGGCCTCCCCATGCTCTCCAAGGCCAAGAACTCTAAAACTCTAGGTCAGGTGGAGTTAGAAAAGAAAACCCTAGCTGAGTGGGATGACAAAGGCATGAAGATTAGTAGTGTAACTAATGCAAAACTAAAATTTAGTATTCATGTGATAGCTAACAAGATCTATAGTTCTAGCTATCTCAATAATGTGTCATGTGAAGCTATTGACCTAGCTTACAAGGTTTTGAAGAACAATCTATCATATGATCTTAAAAATTTGTTGTTGAAGTAATTGAACAAAAAAATTAAAAGTATAAGGACTTCCAAGAACAACCCTTGTAAATTTGGTTCTTTGTTGACTTTTTTATTTTTCTATGTTCAAAAGTTTTTCCCTTCAAAAGGCATAGTAGTATGGAGAAAGGATATGTCAGTGTTATATCAGATTAATGAGTATATTTTTGAAATGGGAGAATTTTTTTTAGTACAATGGATAACTATTTTGAAGTCTTCAAAGAGAAAATGAATAAAAAATTTAGGATACCTAGGAAATTAGTTGAAGACTATAAATATGATGTTTGTTTCATGGTACACTATGCAAAGTCTACATTCAGGCAGTAAAATGTAGAGTTGTATGGGCAAAACCTCTTCCCTATGAGGTGAATATAGATTTAAAAAAGGACATTATTGAAGCCTTGATTAATGAACATGTTGATCTAGAGGCACCACACTTTGGAACATATGATGAGGCCAAGGCAAGGATAGAGCTTGAAATCAAGCTTCCATAGGTAGTTAATAAAGGTAAGAGGAGGATAGCCAAACTAAAAATAGGTACAGCTCTTATGTTAACCGAGGGTAAAGGAGAAGATGTTGAAGAAGCAGAGGATGAAGAGGAGTTAGAAAAGGAACAAGAACTAGTGAAGAAGAAAGGCAAGGTGATCATCACCAAGCCACCCAAGCCATCCACTATAGTGTTCACTAGAAGATCAAGGAAGAAAAGTAGTGAAGTTGTCTTTAGAAAACCTCCTCCTACCTTCCAAGAAAAAATAAAACAATTGGAAGAAGGTGCAGGCATAACCAACTTCAAATCATTGAAGTATGAAACTAGGACAAAAGCAGAAAAGAAACAAGTTGAAGAATTGGTGCTAGCCAAGATGGAAAAATGGAAGTATTCACTTGATTAGATAGCCTCCAAAATATATAACTAATTATTAGAGAAAATAAAGCCAAGATGGGACTTTTCTATGCAAATAGAAAAAGATATCTATGCACAAACCCTGACGCAATTGCTACCTAGCATGATAGATGCTAAGGTAAAAGAGTCCATAAAGGAAAATGAAGATAATGTGACTCTTAGATTCAATACTTGTTTAATTTTGATTAAGGATATAGAGAATATGGTCAAGAATGCCACAAGTATGTGGAAGAATGTTTATCATTTGCATAAACAAAGTGACTTCCCAGTAGAAGTTAAGGATGATGATAGTTATGATGAAGAAGAAGAAACATACACTGAGCCCACACATTTTGACAATGAAGAAGTTGAAGAAGATAAAGAGAAAGAGGCTACCAAGGAAGAAAAAGAAGATGATGAGGAGACTAATCCTATGAAGATAGCAGCCATAGTGATTGCATCACTTCCTCACTCTCCAAGAAAACCAACAGCCACATCAAGCTCAAAGATAGCTTTAGCAAGTTTGATTATGAGCACAATAGATACATCAAATGTCCAATCACTCTTCACTCCCTCATAGCTGAGCACATCAATGATAGAAGTGTCTACCACTTCATCTACCAAATTGTAGCCTCCCTCTTCTTTAGCTCTTGAGTTAGCATCATCAGCAATGAGTATAGTATGTTCTACAATTTTGAGCTCTTCAGCTTTGAGTGCTACAATTTTGGATTATACAGTTTTGGCTAGTACAATTTTGGCTACTTCTGTAACTACTTTAGTTTTGGATTCATCAAGCATTTTGGTTAGTATTCCATCTATCAACACTTTATCAATTTTCACTACTAGTCCTACTATCTCTACAATTGTTTCCATTCTAGATTCAAAGGCAATAATTACAAGGACAATTGAATCTAAGGCTCAACTGAGTACAAGATTTTTGAGTAGAGGTAAGGAGATAGAAGAGGACATAGACCTAGATGAGGAGATTGAAATTCTCAATTGGAATTTAGATAATATCATTGCGAATCAAATGCATATAGCTGGTCAACTCCTCCAAAAGAAGGAAAAGTAGAAGAAATTGAGAGAGGAGCGAGAAAAAGAATATAAAATTATTGATGATGCCAAAAATATTTTGACTGAGGCAATAGGTGTTGAAGTTGATACTTCTCAACACATTTTGTTGTAATTAGAAGAAGCATTCCAAAAGTTTAATGGGGACTCTAGCGGTCAAGACAAATTGATTGAGAAAGAAGAAAAGAAATTTGATAATAAAGTGCTTGAGCACATTGCTCAACAAATAGTTATCCAAGAAGTGGAGCTTTCATCAATTTTGACCAATCTTGAAACCTCTTGCACAAATGCAACATCACTTTTTGGAAAGTTGTGTGATGTTACCAAGTTTACAAAGGAAATAAAGAGAAAACTGACAAAGATTGATGAAGATATGAAGGATAGTGCATAGCAGTTGCAACTTGACCCTAGTTCAAGTTCTACACATCATATGAAGATCATATTTTATTAGATATGTAGGCAGAGTTGTTGAGAGAAGAAGCAAGGATCTAGTCTACACTAATAGATATTTAGAATATGATCCTTCTCATCATGGATACAATTTAGAATCATATTGTTTATTCAAAAACATTGATCCATGACAAAAAATTCTCCATTGTAGATCACATGATAGAACTCTTTACAGAAGTGAAAATTGCTCTACATACATGCAAATTTTTGCAAGAGAACTGGGATAAGAATCTAACACTTATTCTCAAGGTACATTCTAATTTTCTCTCTCATATCAGTGTCTCCATGTAAATAAGTTTTGAATAAATCTTTGGCATTATTATCAAAACATGGAGAGACACTTAATATGCTATATATGGGGAGAGATACTTATTATGTATAGTGAGATACTTGTTATACTATGTATATTGTATGGGGGAGAATCATGTAAATGGAGAAAGTGTATATAGCAAAGAATTTGTAGGTATAATATACTATATATACTTAAAAAGACAAATTTTTAAAAATCTCAAAAATAGTATACCATCCCGAGCTAGTATCACATTGTGATGTATATAAGTTTTGGCTGATAAGTGTTTTTGCCACTAATGCCAAAGGGGGAGATTGTTGACATTTAGTCAAGCTTGTTATTAGTGACAATACATATTCAGATTATGTATGGCTACTGAGCTCATTGAATAGCCTACAATGTTTAGCAAGTGAATTCAGTTAGTGTGAAGTACAATAGTTCAAATTGAGCAAAATTAGGCAGTAAGAAGTCCAATAGTTCTACCAAAGCACTTCAATGGTTACAAAGCTTTATAGTTTCTATCAAGATAGTAGTTCATGTAAAGAGAATTTAGTGTTAATTGAATTGTATGATGATTAGTTTTTACTGAGTGTAGTCATGGTAAACATGTAATCCAACTTATATCGAGTTACATGGTATTTACCAAGTCACCAGTGTAGACCAAGTTCAAGACTACATTAAATTGATTAGTATGGACCAAGCTTCTACTTCTACCAAATGCCTGATGATGCTGAGTAGTGACAATAGATGCTAAGTATCAGACCTTCACCAAATCAGTCCTTAGAACCTAAGTATCTACATATGGGCTAACTTTGTAGATATTGGTGTTAACTTTTATATTGGTCGACTTTGTAATTTTGTAAAATGGATATGATAATAATGTGAAATAGAAGCATATGGATGTGAATTAGTAGAAAATAAAGTGTATTGTAAGGCCATATTAGTTAAGAAGGAGCAGAGTCATATCTATCACATAAAGGTGATCAGTACTTCAAAGAATCTCTATCAGCAAATCAGTTGTAAGTTAGAGATCTACTATTTCATTGTAATAGGTGAACCAATCCAAATCCTTTAACAAGGTATACTTAACATTCTTTTCTCAAATCTCCTTACCAAGTGCATACTTCATTGTGTGTTAGTAAAACCTCTAACAAGGTGGACCTAGTAGTTCTAATTGCTCCTAATAGGGAAGATCATCATAAGTGATCATTTTAAGCCTTCATAGGCCAACTTTATGTTGTAGTATTGAAGTTTTTTCGGTATCATGCCCACCCCAGTTCTACTTTCTATTTGGAAGGTTTTTGGGTCACCAAATTATTGTGTTCAAGTGTTATGAATGTTATATGTTTTAGGTTTCTCATGCATGCAATTAGATCCGATTCAATGAATTAAATGGTAATTGGATTATTGCAATTAATATCTAAATTTGATAAAGTTTTTGAAGTTACTGATTCACCCCTCCCCTCTCAATAACCTAGCTAGTCTTGAATATTTCCAACAATGACTGATCTTCATTACTCCTTCTTTAATGCAATGTTTGCTAGTCTTTGTGCCACTTCCTCTTTTTCTACAAGTTAAAAACATTCGAACATATACAACAACATTTCTACTCTCATTAAAATATTAAAACATAGGTTAAAACATTTATATGAAATAATACACTATATATATATATATATATATATATATATATATATATATAATATTAAGCAAAGTACATCATATCCACTATCCATAGGTTTAATAGGTTCTAGCTACAGTCAATATAAAACAAGCATTTGGAAATATTTTTCTCATGGCTCAAAGAGTAAGTTTAAACTATATAAAAACTATATCAAATTTGAAACATTAATTTGTGAAACTTTTATAACATAAAACAACTTTTCTATATTCACCACATTTTCCATCTCATATCTAATTCATGCATAACATAACTTAGAAAATCAAATACTTTAACATGAAGATCTAACAATCAATCACATGTATGAAATGTAAGCACATAAAAAAAGTATTTTGTTACTCAAAAATCCTCCAAGGTGAAGGTAAAACTGGGGGTGGGGATGATACCCACAAATCTTACTGATGAAGGGTGCTCCCCTTAATACCATGAACCATAACGAAAAACAAGGAAACAATAGAAAATGTGAGAACAAAATATGGACTTCTTATTTGTACCACAAATGCAAAATTAAAAAATTCACAAGTACAATATGCTAACCCACATGGGCACCTTCATTACAATAATTTGCAAGACAACCTGCGAACTATCACCCAAAGCTATCCTAGACAATGTTTAGGCCTTTCTTAAATAGGCAATTTTATGTCACCCAGACATGTTCTCGACATTGAAACTTATTACCTAGGGCCAAAATACACCAACAATACATAAAGAGTTAGCCAAATACATGTTTGACAATTATTATAGATATTTTGAGTAACCCAACTTTGGAAGCCCATAACTCTCTAACTGTTGCTTTGATTGGCTATTATAACCACTGCTTAGAAATGCCAGATCATGATCTATAGGCTTAGAATTGTGCAAGTGCCCTTCCATTGAGTTTTTGAACCTCATTTTGGCACTCTAAGGTCTCCAACGGTGAGCCTAAATATTTTTCTACAAATTTTTCTGCCCAAAATTTGCAATAACTTCTTTGATACTTAAGCTTGAGAAATGAGATTTTGATGGTAGGCTTATAACTCTAAAATGAACCTTTGTGTTGAAAATGAGAACATTCCAAGCTCATATGAAAAACTTACTAAAAATAGAAAGTTCTCATAAATAGTAACCACCCTATCTACTAGTCCTCATTAAAATATAAAAGACTGAAAAGAAAATATTTTTTGGGTGATGCAAGTTTGCTCTTACACCCAAGATGTTCCTACATCACTTACCTACTATAGTAATAAAGTTAACCTATTAGGGTAATACTATTGATTACTTATGATGATCTATCATGTGAGGGGTCTACCCTATTAAAGGTTGTTAAGACTATTATATCTTACCTTGTGAGAGGATTTTATACATACAACAAAGTAAGGAATCGATTAACATATTTAAAATAGGTCTGTTGAAACCACTTTATTAAGAGATTATTCTTGACCAAGTTATGATTCACTACCTGATCCTTCAGTCTACACTCTACTACTGATTATAGATCTCTTCTGTTCAATTATGATCTAATTGACAATTTGATATATTTCTATTCTATCCTTCACTACTAGATAAATTTGATTCCTTTGTTTTGAAATAAAAAAACCCAACTCTTTTTCCTTCTTTGCAATGTTCACTTTCACACTTGATCTACTTTGTGATAACATGAATAGGTTGCTTGCTCTTTCACCACATCCAAAATAGGGTTTTGATCTTCTCTATTTAAATATTTCTTAAATAGTTTTCTAGATGCTTCATCTAATTAGTTGATCACCACTCATAGGAATATGTGATCCATACCATAAATGTGTAATAGCCTCTATAACAACCTCTACAAATATTAAATATCGTGTTACAGTCAGCCTAAAATAATTTACCCTAAATTTTGTATCATTTCTAACTTAAATGTCAATTCTACATTACTCAACCCTTAATAACTCTGATACTCGACATTGAATGTTCTTGTTGGCATTGCTTGGTCTACACTCAACATGTTCTGTGTAAATCAACATCAATCATGTGATTTGACTATTGGATAATCATTAGGCTTGACTTATACTAACAATACTTAGTGACCAAAGAATTTCTCAACTCCTATAGAGATTGACATATACACCTTCATTTACAAGTATTTCTCTTGACTCAACCTATATAGAGTAGCTTAGTCATAGTAATGACCGACTGAATCTACCTAGTAAATGATTAAGTGTTGACACTAATAGACAACAAGATTTAGAGATACTAATAATCCTCCCCCTTTGACATTAGTAAAAAAACCACTTTTTCATGATTACATCGTTACAGTAAAAAATAAGAGTACTCGCCTAAGCCTATGACCTTTCCTTATAGAACTAAAAAACATTTTCCAAATGAATATGAACTGAACAATGTAAAAATGTAACTATTGAAGTTGATGAAAGATCAAACCCAAAAATCCAAAGAATTACTTGGTTGAAACCACCTATCACAAAAAGGGAGAAGTAAAAGCTATGGAGGCTAGAATTCCTAGATCCATAGATGAGACATTCTTGATGAGAAAAAAGAGAGATTGCTATTATCAAAAGTGAATGAATTAAATTTACAAAGAGAGATCCTCCTTATAAAGGAGATAAAAAATCAAACATGTAACTAACCTAGGTTTCATAATAATAATTAATAAAAAAATTAATTATTATATGCCCAAAGTTTAGCTTAAGTAAACTAGAGATAATAAAAGACTTAATATGATCTAATTAATAAGATAAAGAATTACTACTCTAACACACCTCCTTAAGATAAAATAAGGAAGTAGCTAAAAACCTAAAATGTACTAATCAAAGGAAATTTGGGTCCCAATAACAAATCCTAACAAGGTACCCAAGCACAATCAAATCTATGAAAAGAGGAGAAATAGAGAAAATCACATGGGAAAAACCCTACTCCGAAAAGAGATGGAAATAATGCTAAAAAGAACTAGTGAGGGACTATAGAAGTCTCCAAACTAGGGAATGTCCTAGAAGATAGGAATAAAAGTCAATCATTATGAACACCACTAAATCATGTAGAAACTGAAAAGATTTGTCAAAAGTAACTCCTAAAATAGAACTTGACTAGGTAGAGAAGACTATAATCTGCATCCAATCAGGAGGCATAGAAAGAAAAAAAATGGACTCAAAGATATAGATGACATGAAATAGAAAATCCTGAAGAGCTGATCAATCAAACATGGAAAGATACAACCAAAGTAGGAATGAAGAGAAAAGTGTTTATATGGTAAATGATCTATCTCACTGAAAAGCACAAGTACCTAGCAACTACATCTATCTAGTACATAGGAACAAAAGAAGAATACATAGATCACTCCATCAAACCAAAGAAGCATAAGAACCAATAGAAGAACCCCCTAATATAGACAAGGGTGAGGTGATAGGGAATTGGAAAAGTGGGCTAAAAGAACTACATGTCAGCAAACCACGATCAAGATGCACAAAAGAGTACATATGTGTATACTGAGGTGATCAATCTTAGACACATCATGTGCCTAATATCATAGAAGGAAAACTCACTGGATAAAGGAAGATGGAAAACAAAGACAAAATATCAACCCCACATGGCACATTAATCTAAGTAATGTATATAAAATTAGGCACAAGATATGGTAAATACCAAGAATACAATAATCTACATGAGTGCCTTTAGATGACACTTCTTGAATCAAAAGGCAAAATATGAAAAAATAATTAATATAAAAATACAAATGGAATATTACACTTTCTCTTAGTGCATTTGTAAGAATGCATAGAAATGATGTCTAAATAGACCAGAAGAGACATACAACTAATACAAAAGATAGTACAAACCATGATGAATCATCTGAAATAATGAAATCGATCCCCAAACCTAAAACAACCAAGATATCCACAAGAATGCAAAAATGAAAAAGACTAAATAGAATGAGGTTGGAGCAGAATCTAGAAACAAAAACCACCATCAATGGAAGGAGATCTAAAAGAATTTTCCAACAATATAAAGAATTCTCAATTCAAAGATTAGATGCTCAAGATATGTCTTCTAGAATGCAAAATAGAACCCCTACCTTTGACAATGCAGAAAACCATAAATAAACCACCAAAACTAAAAATAACCTAGACCATTGGAATGGATATAGAACCAAATTTTCACTGATATCTTGTTTGTGACGATTTCTCATTTGCCAAAAATGGAGTCTAGATGAGCAAGTTTTGACCAAAAAACTATAGGTAGGTTAAAAAAGAGTTGGAAGAGCAAAAATAGATCAATATCTTGGGATTTGTGCCAAAATACTTTGGGAAGTGTGTCCACAAGAACCATAAATTACCTTGGGAATCATGCCAAACAATAATGGTTTTCATGCCAAAAATCTTGATTTATGTGCCAAAATATCTTAATTTTTCTGCCAAAAAATAATGACTTCGGTGCCAAAAATCTTAGTTTTAGATCATAAATTACAATTTCTATGCCAAAAATCTCAATTTTTATTTAAAAATATCAATTTTGTGCTGAAAGTCACAAAATTGTAGCCTTAGGAAATGTGTCCACTTTGGGAATAATATTTTTACCCTGAGAATCCAGATGTGTCCAAATTAGACAAATTTTATACGAAAATAGGGGTTTTGGGGCACTCTGAGATCAATGATGATGATTGTTTGTTCTCAAAGTGCACCAAAAAATAGTGACCCCCCAGATCCATTACAAATAGAACTTTGAAAAATGAGAACCTTTGAATGAAAAAATAGAGATCTAAAAGCCAACTAAGACCTTTAATAAATAGAATAGGGTCATGGAGATCTTGAGCTCTTATAACATGTTGAGGTTGATGAAAGATAAACCACACAATTGCCAAGAATCACCTACATGGAAACACCTATCATAGAAAGAGAAAAGAAAAAGCTATAGAGGCTAGAATTCCTAGATCCATAAATAAGACACTCTTGATGAGAAAAAAGAGAGATTGCTATTATCAAAATTGAAGGAATCAAATTTACAAAGAGAATTTGTACTTATAAAGGAGATCAAAAACCCCAATAGGTAACTAACCTAGGTTGCATGATAATGATTAATAAAATAATTAATTATTATATCCCAAAAATTTAGTTTAAGCAAACTAGAGATAATAAGTGAACTACTAATTAAATCAATATGATTTAATTAATAATAAAATAACTCTATTACTCCAGTAGTAACAATACATATATTTACTATAAGATCCCATCCCTAGTACCCTATTATAAATCTTAATAACAAGAATATGACTAGATCTTGGAAGAGTAAGGAGATCAGATATCACGGTTTTGCCTCTAGTGTATAAAATAAGAATTATATATTATTACCATATGCCCTATGATATAACAATGTTAAGAAGGTTTTGGGATCTAAGTATGTCATGATTGCTATTTTCCTTATCAAAAATAAACTTGAGATCTTATTGAGACTGATATATATTTTAGTTATTGTTGTGCTAAGTACCTAATAATTTGAAATTACATTAGGTTGATAAGTTGAGACCCTATGGAATAAAGGCTCAAGATGCCATAAATTAGAAACCATGTCGATGAATTTGTGCTATTTTATGACCTATTAGGATAATTGAATTAGATGGTTACTATGGGAAAATGAATCAAGACCTACCGTTGTGAATATTACTTATAGTCACAGATGAAAATTACTATCAAAATTGGATAAGGGTCTACATGGTAGAACTTAGTATGAGGTAATGTAATAAGTAAATTATTGTGCAAGTAGTATTAGGAGGATATTTTTATATTCATAAGGATAGATTTTATGGCCCAATAAAATGTAATGGGTTTATTCTATGATTGATTTTGAAATTATGTGACATGACTATGCAAACATCCTGATTAACTGATATAATCAATAAACCTTATGATTTATTATCTCATAATGATAATGAGATATTGTTAATAATCATATTATATTTAATTGAATCAAAGGATGCTAGTTGTGATGTTTACATTTTGGTGATTGTCACCTAAGGTGTTTATTCAAAATTAATTTTCATGTTGGCTAATTTAACAGTTATAGATTCAACGATTCATCATTGTGATATGAATCACATTTTGATGTGTCTTAGAATATTAATTGAATTATGTGATTAGATATTAATGTTGATATGTAGATTCTAATATTTTAATGTTTTAAATGCTTTATATGAAAATGCTTCAAAAATAAAAGTTGATTATGACAATTGAGTATGATAATGTGAATTATTTAATATGAAAATTGTCATGCACCTATATACATGCATTTTATATGATTTCTCATTGGGCTACTAATGTTTGAGTTTAGTGTGTAGGCAATTGAACCATGGAAATTAATCAAGGAAACAATGTCCAAACTTATGTGGACAGAGTTTAGTCAAGGCAAATCTTTGGAAGATTCAAAAGCCTTGTTGTGATGTGTTTATTTTGTCAATGTAACTTTGCATGTGTGTGGTAAATTTAATCTCATAAATACATTAGAGACATGTCATGGTGATGTGTAATGTGTCTAAATATGTCACTTGACACTTGTATTTTCTTTTGTGTTAATGGCATGTCACCTAGGGTTTTGGGTCATGGTTATACTTAACCTTAAATTAATTACCTTTCATAAGATTAAGAAAATCCACTTCGAGAAAGGATAGGATGGGTCACCATCAAAGGGAAATTCGAATTTAAAATTGACAAGGATTTCTAAGGGTTAATAAGTGGTCCCAAAGGGCCATTTTTGTGAAAATAAGCTACACATATGTTGGCATAATATGTTAGGGGCCCAAAATTGACCATTTTATTGCTTAGCTAGCCTATTGTGCCCCTTGACGAATACACTCTTCCACCAATTCGAAAATTGAGTTGTCCCATGAGTTCATCCCCATCTTTCCACTTGGTTAAAATAACAAATTTGGTAGGGAAAAAATTGTAATAAACAGTGGCTTGATGTTTTTGCCAAAAAAAAGACAACGGGGGAGCCTTTTTAGTGGACTTGGAAAAACTATTGGTATGTTCACCCACTCTCTAAGTTTAGAGACAATTAGGATTTGGAAGGAGGAAGGGCTAAGGAGAAAGAAGCTCTGCAAAAACATTCATTTTTACTTTAGCTTGGACCAAGGTTGGTGATCATGCCATAACACTCATTGCATTTGCTCAATGATGTTGTTCTTGTTTATATTGTAGTAAAATTCATGTCATGTGTTTGTATTATGAATTTTGGTATGTTCCATTGTTGTGATGGTTTTCTCTTGTAGATTTTTCCTTGTTTTTTTGTAGATGAATGATAATGGGTGTGAAGGTTTCACTCACCCTTGGGAGGGAAGAGATGCCTTTGGTGAAGGGGTTAATTGGGATTGAAATTTTAGTTGAGAACCTTGGAGTATGGGCTCCATTGTATTCCATAATCATTCATATCTTGCTTTGGGGGTGATAAGGGAAGTATGGTGTGGAAAGGAAGTTTATGGAGTATGGGCTCCACAGAAGCTATAGTTGATGGTAGTGGGTTTTGCAGGATGACTGTGAAAGCCTTGAAAGGGCATGGAATTTTTTGATTTGTGAAAATTGTGAAAAGGAATGAAAATTATAATTATAGATATTGGTTGATATGGAAAGTCTCCTATTAGAAAAGCATGCCTTCACCCATTGTTTCATGAGTCCAATGGTGAATCATTGTGTTAAACCTTAGAGGGAGTTTATATGTATTTTAATGTTATGTTTAATGAATTATTATTTCTTGAGTGTATTCTATTTGAGCCTTGTTTTCCTAGCTTAGTGAGTGGCTTCCTAGAAGCCTAGGATGGGAGGTGAGCCTCCATGGTTCTTGTGTAAATGTGTTTATAGGGTTTGTGCTATTTGGATCCATGAAGATATGATGGTTTCCCCATTGCAATGTTGAAGAAGAAAAAGATATGTTATTATGTAATACATTCAGAAGGATTGAGTCGCCCTTCATGTCTTGAGCATTGTATTTGCAAAGTTAAAAATTTTGTGATTTTATTGTGTGATGCATGCCTCCATGTCTTTGAACATTGTATTAGTAAGGACAAACTTTCCATTTGTTGTTTTTATGTATTGTGCCACAAAGAAGAACTCTAGATTTTATGCATATCACTATGAAGAATGGCCTCATGAGGAAGTAAAGAAATTTAAGATATACTGTATGATTTTGTGTTGAAAGAAATAGTCATAGTTATCATAGATGGAAGATACATTCAATTGTGATTGCACATGTAAAGGAGTTCCATATTTTAAACAACTTGGAAATCAATTTCATTTAGAGTTTCATCATGAAAATTTCTTTGGTAGATGTTGTAATGTTTATTATTATTATTTTTAAATGTAAGCTATAAAAATTGTGTATTAGATCAAGTAGTTAGCATAAACAAGTTCTTCAGATTCAAGTTAGTTACATATTTTTTTAGGTGGCTACAATAGAACTAACAATTGAATATAATAGGGTAGCCAAAATAAAGTCACTCCTGAACTCTTATTCATATCCTATCAAATAGAGTCTAGGAGAAAATGATTAAAACTATTAAGGAAACATTGTTGTGGATGCATTTTATCTCTCTGGAATTTGTATGGGAAGAGAAAAAAATATCTCATCCTCTATTATAGATGAATAAAATAATAATAAGAATATCCCTAAGAATCTTCTAAATGGTGTAGCAATATAGTTATAGGAACAAACAAAACATTACAAAGTTCAAAAAGAAAATAAAGCAATAACCTGTGACTCAAACTAGTGAAAATAAATCTCATTAACAAAATAATAATTATATAAAATTAAAAGAGGCTCATGTATCAACACCTCCTTTCCATCAGCCTATGCAAAGGAATGAACCCTTTATACATACATACATATATAAACACACACACACACACACACACACACACGCATATGTATGTATGTATATATACATACATACATACATATATATATATATATATATATATATATATATATATGTATGTATGTATGTATGTATGTATGTATGTATGTATGTATGTATGTATACATACATATATATATGTATGTATGTATATATACATACATATATATATATGTATGTATGTATGTATATATACATATATATATATATGTATATATGTATATATATGTATACAGACATATATATTTATGTGTATGTATATATACATATATATATATATATATACATATACATATCTATATATATATATATATGTATATGTATGTATGTATGTATGTATGTATGTATGTATGTATATATATATATATATATATATATAAAGGTACTTTCATAATATGAAAAGATGGGAGAGGACAGCTTTTGGTTGGTGATTCTCACCCCATACCTTTCTCTCCTTTTACTCCACATGATGCACCAAGCACTACCTAAGAAATGCATGCCCTCTTATCACTCCATATCCCAAGCGTAGAAAACTTGATTGGAGCACTAATGGGGGACGTGGATAGAAGGGATGGAAGGTGAATGGACGACGGTGTAGTGTGCCACATCCACATCACCCCTCCTTTGCACCTCCCTGATCACTTGCAGTTAGTCCAAAACTAGGAGGCTTCAACCAATAGAAAACCACCACCATCTTTATGTACCTCCCAAGCACTCAACCTACACATGTGAGACATGAAAGGGAGGAGGGCATCTTATAATGCAGTGGGCCATGTAGCCCAGAAGGAAGTTAAGGAAGGTAGGAAGTGGGGTCATGGGAATATGTTTTGGGTGGGTGTGTAGATGGTTGGAATATAGAATGGTGCATAGTTGATATATGTATATTTAGTTAGACTAGTAGTAGGTTTAGTAGTATTATTATCAAAAAATCAATTTTACAAAATATAAGTAGTTTGGCATAAAGGGAATTTGGGAAGTGGTGAATGACCATAGTATTATAGACTTATTAATGGTTAGTTATTATTACTACTTAATATTATTATTGTTAGTAGTATATGGTTGTAGGTTATTTAGAATAGGATTAAAATTAGGAAATGAATATAGTGATTAGTAATATTATGGAAAATGAAAGTAGGGATGTATGTAGGAATAATATAGGCTTCAACTATAAATTTAAGATTTATTATAGTGTTAATAGTGTAGACACCTAAATCTGATTACATCAATAAGTAATCATATTTAGTTATCTTCTAGGATATTATTGATTAAATTTTACTATTTAATTAATTAATCGTCATCCCCTAGTTAATTTATTTAATTAACTATAGTCCAATTGATAAAATCAAATGATCACCCAAAATCAATTTATCAATTAAATCCCTCTTCCCCTATTAAATTGAATAAATTATTAAATCTATTAAATTTAATTCCATACTACCCATTTTATTGAATAAAACATTTAATAAAATATCTGAAATCCAAAAGCCTTCCTAAACCTTACCCTAACCTCTAATCCAACCCATTCAGCCATACTAACCTCACTTAGCCACCTAGCTAACCCATCCCATCAAAGCCAAATCACTCACCACCTAACCCCCCTTCTAAGCTTATCCTAAACCTCTTCTAATCATGTGCACAATCATAAACATGGGTTAAGACTTGCTAACCCAAGCTAAAGTCAACAAATATCTTCCCCTCACCCTCTAACATAAATGACCCTCAAATATATCTTACACTCCTCTTAATGGCTCTTACACTTTCATTCATGAGTCTTTCATACTCAACCACCCTCATCAAGCCTTTGACCAACCATTATCATATCCTCTCACACTCATCCTCCTTGTGACAAGTGTCACCTCTCCATTGGTGCTAAACTAGCACAATCCATGTGCTCCCCTTTGAGTGCATCCTAGTCATCCCTCACCATCTTTCCATCCTTGCATCTTGGCCCTCCATTTCTCTAACCCTTGGCCTATAAATTGAACCTCCGTCCTTCATTAAAAGAATCCATCCTCCATGCAAAGTTATAATGATATTTTGAGAGCACACACACTACCAAAATACCATTATAATGGCAAAATCACTCCATGACTCCATTTTTGCAACCTTATCTCACTCACCCAATCCATCCATTTGAAGCTTGAGCTATACTTGTGAGCACACATACCTTATAATTAGGGACAAATCTATTGTATCATTGTGTTATACCATTTGGAGCTTACCATTCTTGGTTTGCCTCCATTTATGGTGATAACAAATCAATCCTATCTTAAGTGTTTACTCATTTTAGTATTGTTAATGCTTTCCTTAATAGCTAGTATTCATATTAAACTACTAAACTAGGTGATACAAATAGTAGTTAAAGAAAGCTTTATTACTTAGAGGTTGTTTGATAAGTGGGGAGTATCTTTCTGTTAATAGATGATTTTGATAGTTTAGTTAGTAAATATTAATATTAATTTAGTTAGCAATAAAGTGAGATCTTTAATAATTAGTAAGAAGATTAGTTAGGGATAATTTGGATAAGTATATGAGATTTAATGTTTTATTAAGCTTTTTAAATGGGTAGAGATCAGTTAAAAGATAAGATAGATTAAATAAAATAGACGTCTTAGTACATAATTAGGATTTGACGTTCTTGTAGTGACTTAGGGTTCTATATCTCATGTCCATGAAGGAGTAATTAAGCTTTGCACCTTTGCCATGATAATGATATTATATATGAGTCAATGCATATGAATCACAGATCTAGAAAAGGAAGCACTCATTAAAACACCTTATCGGAATAAAAAGTGATATTGTATACCATCTCTTACACAACAAGACTTTGTAAACAAACATATGGTCTTGGAAGCTAACATTATCCATCCATATGTAATCACCTAAACCCTAAATAAATGAAAAAGAATTCTCCATCGTAATCATTTATGTTGTCATACTAGGGTATTGAATGGAATGAGTCATCTGACCTTATAACCTAGATGAATTATACACACAATCTAACCACATCCTATTGGAACATGTAGTCATAAGTATATGACCCTTGAGATGACTACAACCTAGTTGAGAAATTTTACTATACGATGAATTGTTAAGTAAATTACCCTATACTAATTCAACCTATTTAAGATAGTACCTTGAAGTATAGATAGTAGTATGTATCGATGCATACCATACCATATGATCACAATGTTTACTCAAGGACCTTGAATAGATGTGTCTTAATAACATAGCTAATCAAAAACAAGTTGAAACATGTTAATTTCAAAGTGTAAGTATCCCAAGTGTACTTTAAAAATAATAAAATAATAATAAGATAATTTTAAAATATAAAAAAATAGTTGAGTTTTGCCTTGTAAATTTTGGGCATGACATTGTGGTATCAAAGATAGGTTTTGCAACACTAGGCAGAAATGGGTCCATGAACAAATGTACAATTTTAATGTTACCTTAAGAAAAGAAGAACTTCAATGAACTTGTCTTTCAAGCTAGTGACCTCAATGAGTGAGTTGAGTGAAAACCTAATGTCCTTATGTAAACCCCTTAGGGCTAAGTGATCTTAAATGATTAATGATAGTAAAGGACCTTTTAATAATGAAAAAGAGATATAAAAATATAGTAAAGAAAAATGACATCTAATTGCAAAATGATAGTATGTTCTCTTAAGATTATCGAGCCAATATAGATAATGTCTTCTTGAAAGAAGACGTAAATTTTAGACCTTAATGGGTAATATTATTCAATCATAATACTAATATTTTAACACTTCAAATGGTTAAAATACTTTAAACATAAGGCAAGAGAAGAGTTAGTGTTGTGTGTGTTGAACTAAAATCCTTAAATAACATGATAAAGAGGAAATTTGTATAACCCTCAATAGCTATAAGATCTAAGTGGACATTGACCATGTCAAGCATAAAGGAAGTTTTAGGACATACCAAGGTTTGAAAGGAATGGGTAAATTTATGACTCACTTCAATGATACTTTATCCTTAACCAAAAAATTGAGAAATCTCCATGAACTTAGTTTTGTCCCTTTAGATTGACCCAATGCTCTTAATTAAAATTGATAAGAATAACAAATAGAAGAAAATCATAAGGTTGTGAATAGCTACCCTACTATGGAGTTCTTTTGGAAAAATGGTCAAATATTATACATTAATGGTAATGTTTTATGTTTTGACTATCATGATAGTGACTATATATTTTTGATGATGAAAGCAACATGTGGAGATAGGGAGTGGGATATTTCCCTTAGAATGTGATATTTTAAAAGGATGCTACCCCTATAAGTACCCCCTTATGTAATACCTACTCTGGAAATATTAGTGCCAAATTAATATAGAGGATCTCATGGGTCCCTCTAATCATGACCCTTTTGTATTGTATTCCAAGGTGTATGACACAAACGTTGATCCTTTTTGTATAGCCAAAGGGCCATTAGTATAATTGGTGTATAATCTCTGTCTCTGAACAACTTTGAGTAGTTTTTGATAGTAATAGGAAGAAAGGTAAGAAACCATAAGCTATTGAAAAAAATGAGCTCCTAGACTCAACAACTCCATCTACAATAAGATTTGGATCACACTCTTTCCTATTGTGGGAAAAGACTAAAAAAAATATACAAGAGAATTTCCCTCACATGCCATTGATTTCTAATGTAGCTATAATGCAACTTTCCTCTTCGTACCTTGGTACAATCACAGCATCCTTAAAATTCCAATTTGATGTGAATTATTTCATTGATTCACATTATGGTTCCATTACCTTAAGAACATCCTTGTTTCATTTTGAAGATATACCATTATGGCCACACTTGTGTTTGTTTTCCTTTACTTGGTTATTTTTATCTTGGATTTAAGTTATTTACGAGGCATTTTCTTGTGAATAGTGTTGATAAGTGTGTTGTACTATGATTTATGAAGTGGTCATACCAAGAGGTATTCTTAATAGTCTGTGCAAAATATTGGTGCACCATAAGATTGTCTTGTTATAAGATATGAAGCTATTAGATAGGGTCCTTGGAACACCACCCCTTCTTATAGCATAAATATGAACCCTTTCAAACCACATATAACATAGGAATAGATTATCTATTGACTTGTTACAGTGTGAATAGACAACTTATTAAGGACCTTAAGTAAGGGTGTTAAAAGTCATAAAAATATTTAATGGGCACCTAAGCAATTATGTCTAGGTAAGGTTGTGTAATCATTCCAATAATGGAAAAGACCATGGTAATAGAAATAAGAAGAATGATCAAAATAAGACTAAGTAGCTTGGAGTAGAAGCTATGCGACACCAGTATTGGCCAAATATCTAATAATTATGCTAATAGAATAGTATATAGTGACCAAGTTGTCCAACTATGACTCAATTGAAAAGATAAAAAAGTGATAAATAAGTGTTTGCATTTGATGACTAGTAAGTAAATCTTGATATTTAACTAAAAAAATTGAATTTTTAAAATACTAATAGAAGATAAACAATCCCATCAAGAAAAGATATCCTTCATTGATAAGTTAAATTTTGGACTACAATCATAAAATTTAGCCAGTGCCAAGGAGAGTGAATAACTCAGGCCAGTAAAGAATAAAGTTAGTCTGTGAGAACTAATAGAGAATATGATAACATTGGAAACAAATGGTTATCAAACATAGGGCAATGTGTGTAGAAATCATAGTTACCAAGAAAATAAACTTCAAACATAAGTATAACTAAGAAAGAGGAATAATTTTGAGTAAATGGTACCATTTGCAAAGTAAGTAGGTTGATAGTACTACTAGTTGGTAAATAGAAATGACATCAATTAAAGAAGAATGGGGAAGCCAGTAATAAGAATTCAAAAACATGAATGACCTAACCTAACAATATGGGACTTCATTATGTTATATTGAACTTAAAATAAATTGTTAGCATTATTGTATTCCTGAACCCCAAGAGATTGGCTAGACATCAACAAGCCTTAAAAAATTTAAGAAATTCTTGCCCCAAGTAAGAAATTATGTTAGGGATACGTATGTAAGACAGTTGAGAATTATGGTAAGAACACCAATGGCTAGATGATACCTAATCAATGGAATTGTGTAGTAAATAATATTAGAAAAAATTATCCATACTATGAGTTGTGGCCCAAAGTTTATAGTCCCTTAAATTAAATCATGTATACACATAAATTTGTTTCAAATGTTATGAAAAAGCCTCTAAAATTGGACCATATATGCTATGACTAGGTAAGTCCTATATACATAGGCTATGTCCCTAATTTTGGATGACTTCCAGGAGGAAGTCAAAAGAAAAGTGGGGAAAATGTAAGGCCCCTTCCCTAGTACCCCATTATAAATCTTAATAACACAAATATGACTAGATCTAGGAAGAGTAAGGAGACACGATGTCATGTTTTTGCCTCTTGTGTATAGAATGTGAATTATATATTATTACCATACACTCTATGATAGAATGATGGTGAGAAGGTTTTGGGGTCTAACTATGTCATGATTGACATTTTCCTTATTAAAAATGAACCTGAGATCTTATTGAGACTAATATATATTTTAGTTATTGTTGTGCTAAGTACCAAATAATTTGAAATTATATTAGGTTGATAAGTTGAGACCCTATGGAATAAAGGCTCAAGATGTCATAACTTAGAATCCATGCCGATGGATTCATGCTATTATATGGTGTATTAGGATAATTGAATTATATGGTTACTATGGAAAAATGAATCAACACCCACCCTTGTGAATATTACTTATATTCACAGATGAAAATTACTATCAAAATTGGATAAGGGTCTACATGGTAGAACATAGTATGAGGTAATGTAATAAGTCAATTATTGTGCAAGTAGTATTAGGAGGATATGTTGATATTCATAAGGATAGATTTTATGGCCCAATAAAATGTAATGGATTTATTCTATGATTGATTTTTAAACTATGTGACACAACTATGCAAACATCCTGATTACTTAACATAATTGATACACCTTATGATTTATCATCTCATAATGATAATGAGCTATTATTAGTAATCACACTATATTTAATTGAATGAAAGGATGCTAGTTGTGATGTTTACTTTCTGGAAATTCTCACCTAAGGTATGTATTTAGAACTAATTTTTATGTTGGTTGATTTAACAGTTATAGATTCAATATTTCATCATCATGATAGGAATCAAATTTTGATGTGGTTTAGAATATTAATTAGATCATGTGATTAGATATTAGTTTTGATATACAAATTATGATATTTTAATGTTTTAAATGCTTTATATGACAATGATTTGGAAATAAAAGTTTATTATGACAATTGAGTATGATAATGTGCATTTTTAATATGAAAATTGTCATGCACCTATATACATGCACTTTATATGATTTCTCATTGGACTATTGATGTTCAAGCTTAGTGTGCAGGAAATTGAACCATGGAAATTAATCAAGAAAGCAAGGTCCAAACTTTTGTGGACACAGTTTAGCCAAGGCGAAGCTTTAGAAAATTCAAAAGCCTCATTGTGATTTGTTCATTTTCTCAATGTAAATTTTCATGTGTGTGGTAAATTTAATCTCATAAATATATTAGAGACATATCATGGTGATTTGTAATGTGTTTATATGTCTCACTTGATAGTTGTATTTGTTTGTGTGTTAATGACATGTCACCTAGGGTTTTGGTATTGGTTATACTTAACCTTAAGCTAACTACCTTTCATAAGATTAAGAAAATCCGCTCAGAGAAATGATAGGATGGGTCACCATCAAGGGAAATTCGAATTCAAACTTGAAAATGACTTCTAAGGGTTAATAAATGATCCCAAATTGCCATTTTTGTGAAAATAAGCTACCCATATGTTAGTATAATATGTTAGGGGCCTAAATTTGACCATTTTATTACTTAGCTAACCTAGGGGGGCCCTTAAAAAATGCACTCTTCCACCAATTTGAAAATTGTGTTGTCCCATGAGTTCATCCCCATCCACTTGGTCAAAATAGAAAATTTGGTAGGGATAAAGTTGTGAGAGATAGTGGCTTAATGTTTTTTCCAAAAAAAGATATTGGGAAAGCCTTTTTAGTGGACTTGGAAAAACTAGTGGGGTGTTCACCACTCTCTAAGTTTAGAGACAATTAATTTTTGGAAGGAGGAAGGACTAAGGAGAAGCGAGCTCTGCAACAACTTTCAATTTGCCTTTAGCTTGGACCAAGTTTGGTGACCATGCCATAACTCTCATTGCACTTGCTCAATGATGGTGTTCTTTTTCATATTGTGGTAAAATTCATGTCATGTGTTTATATTGACAATGTTGGTATGTTCCATTGTTGTGATGGATTTCTCTTGTAGATTTTTCCTTGTTTTTGTGTGTATGAATAATAATGGGTGTGAATGTTTCGCTCACCCTTGGGAGGGAAGAGATGCCTTCGGTGAAGGGGTTAATTGGGATTGAAAATTTAGTTGAGAACCTTGGAGTATGGGATCCATTGTATGCCATAATCATTCATATATTGCTTTGGGGGTGATAAGGGAAGTATGGTGTGGAAAGGAAGTTTATGGAATATGGGCTCCAAGGAAGCTACAATTGATGGTAGTACATTTTGGAGGATGATTGTGAAAGCCTTGAAAGGGCATAAAAATTGTTATTATAGATATTGGTTGATATGGAAAGCATCCTATTTGAAAAGCACACCTTCACCCATTGTTTCATGATTCCAATGGTGAATCATTGTGATAAACTTTGGAGTATTTTATATGTATTTTAATGTTATGTTTAATGCATTATTATTGCTTAAGTGTAACCTATTTGAGCCTTTTTTCCCCATCTTGATGGGTGGATTTTTAGAATCCTAGGATGGGAGGTGAGCCTCCATGGTTCTTGTGTAATGTGTTCATAGGTTTTGTGCTATTTGGATCCATGAAGCTATGATGGTTTCCCCATTGCATTTTTGAAGAAGCAAAAGATATGTCATTATGTAATGCATTTGGAAGGATGAAGTCCTCCTCCATGTCTTGAGTATTGTATTTGCAAAATTTAAACCTTTGTGGTTGTATTGTGTGATGAATTCCTCCATGTCTTTGAACATTGTATTGGTAACGACAAAGTTTTCCTTTGTTGTTTTTATGTATTGTACCACAAAGAAGCACTCTAGATTTTATGCATATCACTGTAAAGAATTTTCTCATGAGGAAGTAAAGAAATTTAGGATATACTATATGATTTTTTGTTGAAAGAAATAGTCATGATTATCATAGATGGAAGATACATTCAATTGTGATTGTGCATGTAAAGGAGTTCCATATTTTAATAAGTTTGGAAAAAAAATTCATTTAGAATTTCATCATAAGAATTTCTTTGATAGATGTTGTGATGTTTATTATTATTATTTTTAAATGTAAGCTATAAAAAGTATGTATCATATCAAGTAGTTAGTATAAACAAGTCCTTCAGATTCAAGTTATTTATATATGTTTTCAAATGGCTACAAGAGAACTAACAATTGAATATAATAGGGTAGCAAAAATAAAGTCACTCCTAAACTCATATTCATATCCTATCAAATGGAGTAAAGGAGAAAATGCATTGAAATTCTTAAGGAAACCTTGTTGTAGATGCATTTTATCTCTCTAGAATTTGTATGGGAAGTGAGATAATATCCCATCCCCTATTACAGACCAATAAAATAATAATAAGAATATCACTAAGAATCTTCTAAATGGTGTAGCAACATAGTTATAGGAATAAACCAAACATTACCAAGTTTAGAAAGAAAATAAAGAAGTAACCCATGACTCAAACTGGTGAAAATAAATCTCATTAACATAATAATAATTAAAAGAGGCTCATGTATTGACACCTCCTTGCTATTGGCCTATGCAAAGGAATGAACCCTTCTAAAATATATATCTAAAGGTACTTTTATAATATGAAAATATGGGAGAGGACACCTTTTGGTTAGTGGTTCCCACCCCATACCTTTCTCTCCTTATACTCCACGCGATACACTAAGTGCTACCTAAGAAATGTGTTCCCTTGCATCACTCCATATCCCAAGCACAAAGACCTCATGTAGAGTGCTAATGAGGGATGTGGAAAAAAGGGATGGAAGGTGAATAGACCATGGTGTAGTATACCATGTCCATATCACCCCTCCTTTTTGCCTCACTCATCACTTGTGCTCATTCCAAAACTAGTTGGCCTCATCCAATCACATGCCACCACCCTCTTTTCATGCCTCCCAAGCACCCAACCTGCACACATGAGACATGAAAGGGAGGTGGGAAGCTTAGAATGTAGTGGGCCACATGGCCTAGTAGGAAGTTAAGGAGGGTAGGAAGTGGGATCACGTCAATATGTTTTCGGTGGGTGTGTAGATGGTAGGAATATAGAATGGTGCCTTGTTGATATATGTATATGTAGTTAGAGTAGTAGTAGGATTAGTAGAATTACTATCAAAAAGTGGATTTTATAAAATATAAATAGTTTGGGATAAAGGGTATTTGGGGAGTGGTCAATGACCATTGTGTTATGGAATTATTAATGGTTAGTTATTATTATTACTTAATATTATTATTGTTAGTAGTAGATGGTTGTAGGTTATTTAGAATAGGGTTAAAATAAGGAAATGAATATAGCGATTAGTAATTTTATGGAAAATGAAAGTAGGGATGTATGTAGGAATAATATAGGGTTCAACTATAAATTTAAGAGCTTTTATAGTGTTAATAGTAGTTAATAAGAAATCTTTATTGCTGAGAGGTTGTTTGGTAAGCAGGGAGTATCTTTTTGTTAGTAGTTGATTTTGATAGTTTAGTTAGTAGATATTAATATTAAGTTAGTTAGCAATAAAGAAAGATATTTAGTAATTAGTATTATTTAAATGAATTAGTAAGAAGATTAGTTAGTGATAATGTGGATAAGAATACAAGATTTAATGTTTTCTTAAGTTTTTTAAATGGGAAGAGATTAGCTAAAAGATAAGATGGATTTAATAAAATAGACCTTATAGTACATAGTTAGGATATGGTGTTCTTGTAGTGAATTAGATTTCTATATCTCATGACCATGAAGGAGTAATTAAGCTTCACACCTTTGTCATGACAATAATATTATATATGAGTCAAGGTGTATGAATCACTCATCTAGAAAAGGAAGCATTCATTAAAACACCTTATTGGAATTAAAAGTGATATCATATACCATTGTGTACATAAAAAGACTTTGTGAACAAACCTATGATCTTGAAAGCTAACATTATCCATCTATATGTAATCACCTAAACACTAAATAAATGGAAAAGCATTCTCCATTCTAATCATTTATGTTATACTAGGGTATTGAATGGAATGAGTCATCTGACCCTATCACCCAAATGAAATTATACACGTAATCTGACCACATCCTATAGGTACATGCAGTCATAAGTATATGGCCCCTGAGATGCCTAAAGCCTAGTTGAGAAATGTTACTATATCATGAATTGTTAAGTAAATTACCCTATACTAATTTAACCTATTTAAGATAGTATCTTCAAGTAGAGATAGTAGTATGTATCGATGCATACCATACCATATGATCTTAATGTTTACTCAAGGACCTTGAATAAATGTGTCCTAATTACATAGCTAATCAAAAACCTAGTTGAAACATGTTAGTATAAAATTGTAAGTATCCCAGGTATAATTTAAAAATAATAAAATAGTTGTGTTTGCCTTGTAATTTTTGGGCATGACATGTACTTGACTCTAAGTAGTCCAATGACTTTGCTTCATACAATATCCAACTTTTGAATTTTTGTGTATTCTTTGATCTCTAATTTCATCACTATACCATTCAATATGTAATCATCAGTATTACAACCACCCTTATTTTTGTGAATCATGGCTTTGGCTGGGGTTGAGTGGGTGGAATCAAACTATATTTTTCAATGAATGGTTTATGTACCTGCTGAATGATGGCAATAGCATAATCCCAAGTGGTTCTTGTTTATTCAAAAACATGAATCTGCAACTTCAAGTTGGCATCCAATTCAATTAAACTATTAACAATTCAAATATAATGATCTTCCTGAATGAGATCCATTCTTAGTTTTAGTTCACGTTGCATAACCTCTAGATGAGATATCAACATTGATTGGATTGGGATCAATTTGGCCCACATTTTTATATCACCTATTTGTAGCTCAACTAGTTTACTCTATGAGAAAAATATCTTATGATAGTGCTTTGTTCTTGATTCAACATATTGTGAAATAAAGCTTCATATTTGCTTCATTTTAGCCTGAATCTATTGTATGTTTTTGTAAAGATCATTTGTAAATCTTGGTATATCACATTAAATATTATACAATTTTTTTAATTTTATGTACATGTTCTTCTACATTTTTGTAGATGGTCTTGTAGTGTGACCTTATGCATAGAAATGGTGGTAGAGATTTTTTCTATGACCATATTTTCAAATTTCTCTACTAACCATGACATTAACTTTTCATTAGCCTCAATATCACATCATTTATTTGTTCAATAATCTATACAAGCTGGGAAAATAATTGGATCTTTCCCATCAAAATTATGTACATCAAATTCATCGACAAATATATCCTTGATTTTATGCAACACTTGTCTTTGTTGTTGCTCTCTTCTCAATTCTTGTTTCTTTTTCTTTCCCAGAATCTTGCAACATGATTATTTTTGCTAGAGTAATATTTTCCAAATTCCATTTTGGCATCTCAATGACTTCATCTAGTCTAATAAAAATATCCAGTGAACTATCATGTATTTCTTTGTCTTTTCTTGGGGACAGAGTGTTGTTGCTCCACACTATCTTTGTAGGAGTAGGTGATGGGGTGTCACCACTTGGTCTTGTTTGTACTTTAGTGCTTGAGAAAAAAACTATAGCACTCAACACTGCATTGCATGCACCTTTTCATGCTTCCTAGCTTCCCTTAGTAGGAGATTTTGAATCATTTGATCCTTCTTGACTTTTGGTAGAGATTTCTACAATAGTTTCTTTTTCTAATTTCTCTTGCTCTTCCTCTTCTTCCTTGGCCTGGCTTAACTAGAACACACTAAGCTTTAGCTGCTTAGGTAGCTGGTGTGGGCCCATTTAGCATTTTGTCCCTTTTCTATTTTCTATTATGCTTGTTTTAACTTTCCCTAGGGATAGTGACAGCTACAGTTAGCTAGTGACACCGACAACTGCAATTAATTTGAATTTCATTTTTTAATTTTCACTCCTACCTATGAAAAGGGATTATTACTTTGCCCGCTCATTTCCAGTCCAATCAGAGCATTTGAAGTTGAATGGACAAGGACTAAAAGTATGGAAGTTTTGTGAGCTAGATTTAAGACACTACATCTATCATCTTGGGCCTCTAGTTCCTTCTTCCTTCTTTCCATATTTGTGAGATAGTGAACAAATTTGTTTGGGATGCACTTGATAAAGAGCTTTATTCCAATTTTCATTTTATTTTTGGGCTCTCTACCGTATGACAACTCCTCTACATATTGGCTCTTGTTGAAATTTGACTTTGTTCTATACATCTTTTCTATTCCATTGTTTCTTTTTTTTAAAGATGTTTACTTCTATTTGGAAACAACCACTATTATTCTCACCTTAAAATGTCATTGCTGGAACAAATTTGTGCATATCATTTTGTACTGAAACACAAAGTGACGGTAGCTCCATTATATGGAGAACAATTCAATTTTTTTAAAAATTTCTTTAAATATTTTGAACTTTATTAATTTTTGAAGTACGATAAATTGATTGAAAAGACATTTTATAAATATTTGGCAAGTTAAAAGAATAATCTAATATACATTGTTTTCTATATTTTTACAAATCATTTTCATTTCAAGATTTCTACAAGATTTGTCATTTTTGAAAATTGTAAATTTTAATTCATATAGAAAGAAGATTATTATTTGTTACTCTTTTCCAATTTTTTAATTTTTATAAATTTCAATGGAGTGTCAAAAACTACCATCTTTCACATTAAAATATGTTAATATATTAACATCATATCTAACTTATTTGACTTTTCAAACAACTTTTTCTTTCTTTCATTTGAATTTCTAAAATAAAAATTTAAGATTAAAAACTTAATACTACCAATATTATTGACTTGAGATGATTTTCTTTCTCCTTGTTTTTCTAGTTCCTACTTTCTCTTCTCTTTATAGAAATTAAGATTCTCATTTGAGCACATTCAATATTACAATGATAATAAATATTTTGCATTTTAAGAAATTTTGTTTGATTGAGCTAAAAAAACATGTATGTGGTCACCAAATATTTTTAATCCAATTAGAAACTCAAACTTTTTGCATTATAAAATATCATAAGATTCCTCTTGTATAAGATTTTCCATTCAGTAAGTCACTAACTTTGAGAAGCAAAACACTATAGTCTTGATGTTCAGCTTTACTATGATTTAGTCATAAAACTTTAACCAAAACTTATAGATTAGATAGCTTGGTCATTCAAATTTTGTTAGTATCAATTAGTTTACCAATTCAGTTGTATTGTTGGTTCTAAACATGTTGTCTCCAATAGATATTAATAGTAATTAAACATATTTTTATGTTTATAACTAAAAAACCTCTAATGACCTCAAATTATATGTGCAACATCTATAATTAAAGGACCATTTACAAAACATTTATTTAGATAATCAATTTAGGATTGTAATAAATGACTTGTAATTACACCTTAACGTGGAAGGTTAATAATTAGATTTCAAAAAAAAGGTAGAACATTTAGCAAATAATGATACATCTAGTTGCAAGGGTCTAACCATTGTTGAGAAAACAGCTTAATGAAGAAGATAATTAAGGTATGTTATCAATGACCAATTTAATACATCATTTACATAATGATTGTACAATTCACCTTTAAGACCTCTTAGATGTATCCATTATATATAATAGTCACAAATATTCTTCATAGATAATGAAATACCTATAATTAATATGAAAAGGAAGAAAATATTGAAGAATAAAGTAGATGGATAATTTTCTTAAATGGTGATGGGTATCTAGTACATCAAATTGACAATGGTGGATTGTTCTCAAACTCAAGGTTATAATAGTTTGAGAGAAATTACAATGTAATAACCCTCCAACTCTAACATGTTTTGATGGGATTGTTAGAAGTCAATGAAAAGTTATAGGGACATCTATGCTTGATAAGAGTGTTTAGTAGCACAAAATGGAAGCACTTAAATAGGATTGTAGACTTCCACTTTATGGCGACACTAAGCATTCAATTGCAATGTGAAAGGGAAAGAGGGCAATTTCTAAATATGATTCCACTTCTAACCCAAATTAGATTAGCTAGGAGCCAAAAGAGAAAGGGTGTTAATACTCTAGATTATAGGGGGAATACAATACAAGGAAATGTGCTCTTTGGCCCTTTGATATAGTGTGAATATGACATTGAATTAATTACTTAGGAGATATATATCTATATGCTATGTGAATACAATCAACCCAATTAAGATGCAAATCTAGGATACATATTTGAAAGGAAATGAAATATGAAAGAATCACCTAGAAATGCTTAGAGGATGATTTATTTAAGCTCAAGAACTTTTGGATCTAAATATTTTCTAAACTTTTAACTGTGGATCTTGAAATAAAATGACAAAAAGATCAAAACCCAAAAATCTCCTCAGAATCTGTGACTATAGGACTAGGTCGACTTGGGAAAATGTCCTTCCACTAGGTTGATGTAGGACCTATGACTTCGAAATTGATGACTCCAAAATCTTGTGAACTATAGGTTCTATATTTGTAATCATTTTCACTCCCAACTTGCAAATCAACACATAAAAGAAAGGTTTGGGGGTTGGGGTTTAATGAGGGCTTGTGTTGGTCAAGCCCTAGGTTAAAAAATAATTATAATTGAGAAATGTAAATGTAAATGACTGTAATACAAGATAAATGTTAAGATTCACCTTTCTTGAAACCCTCATTTGTAATGATTTTGTATGTAAATGTATCGTATTTATTAAATTAGGAATGTAGGGTATCTCCACTCTTTGCAACAAATCTACCATAATTCAATCATGGTGTCATGGCTATGAATATTCATCAATGAAGAAGAAGATGAATGCTTCAACATGGATCCCCTCCCTTGATGGAAAAAAATACACTAGATCTTGAAGAGGAATGCTTACAAAAGGTTCTTCAATGCTATTTAGAAATCTCCTTTCTTGAATGCTTGTACTCATTGAATGTAAAATGAAAGGATCTTCATTAGAGAGAAAGAGCTCAATTTAGATTCTTATTATTGAGATGAGATATGGAAATGAAGCCCTGAAGCCTCCTTTTATACTAGTTTTTAGTTAGGAAAACAAATCAGGCCAATTGGGTAATGGTCACATACTAATTAAACCCATAAGGCCTTTCGGGCCTTGGGCTAAGTCCAACAATCAAATACTAGGTCAAGCTCGGTCGACCTAGTCCAAGACTAGGTGGACATGGATTGACCCAATCCATAATAGGCTGACCTGAGTCAACCTGGTCCTGGAGCTCCAGTCTTGGGTGCCACAAAAAGTGTTAATAGCAAGTGCAAGTAAAACTAGAAGATGGTGATATGAACATGAGATATGGTCAAAAGGGTATTAAAACAACACCTAGAAGGCCATGTCAAAAGAAAGAGATGATAAAGGAGAATGAAATTGGAGAGGAGAGTAGAAAAAGAAACTAAAACCACACTAAGGAGCTCTAAAAGGTCTCAAAATCAAGGAGAGAAGAGAGACAATATCACATCGAGGTAAAACATCTCCGAGCTTAAGGACATAAGCCCAAAAACCCAGGATCCTAACTCCATTCCCATGCATAAGGGCACAAAAACAAAAAAAAAGAAAATAAAAGAAAAATAATAGGAAATGAGACACAAAAACACACAAAAAGGGTAAGTACTAAAGCCCAAAGCAACTAGTGAAAGAGAACTTTGCTAAGAAAATGTCTCACTCACTAATATACTATTTGGAAGGATATTACAAAACATAAGAGACCATTTAGCTCAATTAGCTCCAAATGGGTAGGTGAACCCTAGTGACACTATAATTTTGTCCATGAAAAGCCTAGAACGTTCATGACCATGCTAAACTAGAACATCTCCAAGGTTCTCTAAGTATGTTTGGGAAGTGATTTTCCAAGGATCATAACTTAAATCTTATGAGGCTTATTGACAAACTATTAGATGCTACAAGATTGTGATATCAATGTCTATAATAACCTCTCTTTGTTTAGGTAGACTCAATATTTTTTGAAATTGATACAATGATCTCTATCAATGTCAAATCCTGCAGTGTTCTTAAGTGAATTGGTACACCACTATGCAACTTTTGAACCATTCATCGTCGCATCATTTTTTAGTTTCATTATCTTTGGATGAGTGAGTGAACCCTGGTGACATGATTATTTCATCCACAAAGTTCCTAGAACATTAAAAACTACCTCGAGCTAGAGTGTCTTCAAGGTGCCTTAAGCACATCTCTTTCAAGGGTCATAACTCATATCTTATGAGTTCTATCAAGGAACTATCAGATGCTACAAGAAAGTGATACAATGTCTATAATAGCCTCTCTTAGTGATGGGAGGATCAATTTTGTTTGAAATTGGCACATCGTCTCACTTGATTCCAATTCTTGTAGTGTTTTTCAATGAATTAGTTCACCACTATGCAACTTTGAAACTATTTGTTATAACATCAATTTGTTAGTGTCATTAGCTCTAGATGAGAAAGCAAACCTAGTCACACCCCTAGTTTGACCATAGAGTCACTAGAACATTCATGAGCACCACACACCAAAGTTTCCACAAGGTGCAATAAGCACATTTGAGAAATGATCTTTGAAATTCGTAACTCAATGCCCTTCCTTTCTTGTTTGTTCATTGAATTCATGGTCAGTTGGATTTAAAAAAAATTCAAGGGGTTGTTTTGACTTCTAGAAAAATTTTGTGAGGGATTTTGGTTTTGAGGTTACTTAAATCTTTAAAGGAGTTCAATTCATTTCTCTTATTGTGATATCGATTTCATAAACCATGAAAAAGATTGTAATGAAAAAGGCTAAAAAGAATAAGATTTCATAAAACATACAAGATTCCAATGAATGAGATTCTAATTAACAAGATTCGAATGAACATGATTAAATAAATAAGATTTCAAATATTATACAAATACACATGCACAAGAATTCACAATAATTTAATATATCAAAATAAATAATCATATATAAATTTGGTGCATATGTATGTCAAAACGTGCATCCATATACAAAATATGGTGCATGCCATCAAAATATGTCTATGAAATAAAAGTTTATCCATAAAATGTGGCATATGCCATCTGAAAATGTGGCCTAAGCCATCCCTAAAAAATTACTATAACCTAGGTTGCTGGAGGATTGCCAAAGTGGAGCCTCTTCAATGCACTCTCTGAACTTGTTAGGTCTTGTATGAACAATAAAGATAAAATCCTAGTTAGAATAGTTAATTAAATGATTCCTATTTATCAAATATAAATTTATTCAAATGCATATTGATCAATAATGAAAGAAATTGCATTTACCTCTCTCTACACCTTCCTCCACTACTCAAGAGTCCTTGCATATATCCTCGACAAAGAAGGCACCTCACTACCTCTGACCTAAAGATGGTTGTATGGTTGTCAAATTGATCTACTACTTAACCTATGATGTTATTAATGATAATATAATAAATTAATAATATAATCAATAATTCAAATTGTAATTTACATTATGTAAATTTTTAATATGTTATAAATGTTTCTTGAAGGTGTCTTATTTGTTGTTGTCATCACAATATCCTTAGATAGAAAATTCCATAACAAACTCGAGGATGAATGTTCCATAAATAATTGTCAAAGAATTAGATGCCTAACAATATATTGTTTGAGGTAAAATTGGTCATCACTTTATTATTTCAACATTATTTAGTTTCTTTTTGAATTTTTATGAAAAAGGGAAAGAAAATGTTTTTAAATTTATTATCTCAAAATTATTTAATTTTTCTTGGATTTGTATGAAACATCCATTTTGTTATAGTGTATGAAATTAATTATTTTTCTCTGTGACATATTATTTAATTAATAAATTTTGTAAAGGAAGCATGTGTAATAAAAGTGTCAACAAGCACATCGAATCGTAGATAAACTATGTAATATATTTTATTGTACTTATACATCTTTAGTAAAAATTGGCACTAGAAATTAACATCTTTTAATAATAACTGGAAAGAGATCATGTCACATGTCAAGAAGGAAGTTGATTGCTTCAAATAAATTGAAGTAGCATTTAATGAAGGACTCACATGATGCAATGGGGTACAATCCATATTACATACATAGACCTCTTTTAAATTACACTAATGAAATATTTACATTTGCTATATTTTTGTGTAGTCAAACTAATCAAGCAATTTCTTTATTTTCTTGTCTAGAATTCAATGCTTACATATGTTAAGTGGTTAGTATGTGACACCCACTACATTGAGGTATGGAAATTTAAATGTGAAAGGTTTAATGGTTTTTAATCAATATGTATTATATTTAAAGTAACATAATACTTTCTCCTTATTACATTGTATAAGAGTTTCATTAGTGTAGAGTTATCAATTGTATTAGGGTACTATGGTGTTTTAAGAATAATTGATTTTATTTTAAAAGGTTTTTTTTTTTTTTTTTGTAGAATCTAGTATCTTGTCAATTTTATTTGTTTCCACATAGTTGTATGTATTCTTGAGGTAATTGAACTTAAATCTAATGGATATTGCAAAGATTCAAATGTGATATTAGTGTCTTAGAATGTAACTCTAAAATGAAACTAGTACCACAAAGAGTAATCAAGTAGTTATAGGTTTGTTGGATAAAATAATATACAATTTTCCTCCATTATTAGACTCTAACAATAGTATTAAAACTAAAAAATATATTCTTATCTATGATACTAAGCTTTCCATTATGGTGGTTGTTACTACTTACAAATGTAATATTAATGTTGTTACTTTTGAAATATCTAACTCCTTATAAAAATATATTCTTATCTATGATACTAAGCTTTCCTTTATGGTGGTTGTTACTACTTACATATATAATATTAATGTTGTTACTTTTGAAATATCTAACCCCTTATAAAAAAAAGATCATTATAAATTATACTTATATACATTGAAAACTAATCACTTGAAAACTCATAATTTCCATTGCCAAAATCCTAACTCTTCTATGCTATCTATGTCATAAACGTGTTTGATTAAAACTATGAAAATTTATATCTACTAATAATGTACAAAATAACATCTTTTGCTTTTATATTTTATTTGTTTCATGTAGAAAATTAAATATACAACTATTGTAAGAAATAAATACTTCCCTAATTGGTTCTTTAGACATTAATGCAAAAATTTATACAATATTCTCCCTCAATATAAAAGAGCTTAATATTACTTATAAGAATTACAAAAGTATTATTAAATATAATTAGATGTATCAATAATTAATGAGACACCTCTGACAACAAAAGGAATTTAATTTTTTTATATTAAATATAGTCATATGTTTCAATAATTAAAATTATTCATACTAATGATTCTTCAAATGAAAAATAAGAGATTGCCAACCCTATGTACACTAAATAAAATATCAAATTTAATCAAAAGTACTAATGATTCTTCAAATGAAAAATAAGAGACTTGACTATGTGTTGAATGTTGTTGCTAATGATTTCATTATATTCAAATTAAATTTTATCAGACTTCCACAATCTATTTTTTAAGCAAGATTTATTTTTGGATTTGATTGTGTATATTAGCTTGAAATCACACTCTATGATCCATCATCTAGATGAAAATGCAAGAACAGAAAAGTAAAAACATTATATTCACATTAATAAACATATTTTGAAGATTACAATAAGAATAATAAGTTGTAAATAGTTTTGATGAGAATTTAAATAAAGAATTAAGAATGTGGCTGATACCATTTTAATTTTAATGTTTAGAAGGACAAGGAAACCTCTGTAATAGTGTTCATGATTGCAAAAGTGTGACATTACATAGTAATAAACCACACCAAAAACAAAAATCTCAAAAATTCCTTCTCGAAACCAGATAATATAGTCTTGAAATGATTAACAAGATTTGCTTACTTTTTTGAGATATCTCCAATTAATTAGAAGAAATAGTGGGTGAGCAAAATTAAATTAAAAATTTTCCTATATCAAGATTATTGTGATAGTATTTTAAAATAATGATCCATGGTGGGGCTTGGAAAAAAGCTCTTTATCAAGTGTGACCTAGATAGATTCATTCACTGTCTCACAAATATGGAAAGTGGGAAGAAGGAACTGGAGGCCTAGGGTGATAGATGTGGTGTCCTAAATCCCCCTCACAAAACTTCCATACTTTTAGTCCTTGTCCATTCAGCTTCAAATGCTCTGATTGGATTGGAAATGAGTGGGCAAAGTAATAATCCCTTTCCACAGGTGGGAGTGGGAATTTAAAAATGAAATTCAAATTAACTACAGTTGTCAGTGTCATTAGCTAACTGTAGCTGTCACTATCCATGGGGAGAGTTAAAACAACTGTAATAGAAAATGGAAAAGGGACAAAATGCTAGATGGGCCCACACCAACCATCTAAGCAGTCAAAGCTTAGTGTGTGCTGGTTAAGCTAGACCTTCTTCCTTAGCATTTGAGGGCTTATTTTTCTCAATAACTAGTGTTTCAAGTGTGGTGGCATGAATAGCTGAATTGTTTCCTTATGGTATTGATACACCTAAACTTTCTTTATCATTGTGCTCATCATTGACAATCATAGTCTCAATTTCTTTCTCTTGTTCCACTCCTTTAGTGGATAGACCAAATTTTTTTTTCTGTAATAGCTCATTTTGTTGTATTACAGCTTCAATCTTATTTTGAAGAGTCATCAAAATTCTAAACTTAGGAACAAATCGGTTCCTATACTTATCCAAAAATGTTGACTTTAGCTCTTTTGACAACTCAGGTATAATGTTAGCCAATGTGTCTTTTTTTTTTTTTTTTTTCTTTCTACTTCATATGCCTATTGCCACTTCCTCTCTAATCTATTATACAAGTCAATTGGAATCTTTTCCTCCAATTTAGTAGGAGCCAATTTATTATTTTCCATCATATCTTTCATGGCCTCCTCTATTTAGTGTTATCATCATTATTGCATGTGTCATAATTTACAAATCTAAAACTAGATAGGCCTGGAGAGTTCCTAATATCAACACATACCTCATCAATATTTGTTTGTTTTCAGGGCTTTATGACTCGGTGTTGTCTTGGTTCTTCTGGTTTGATCATGTCTACATCATCTTCTTCACCTTATTTTTTCTTTAACAATCATCTCCTTTTAGGTTGGCTCACAAGGGCTTGAGTTTTCTTCTTTTATGTGCTAGAGCCACTTGGTCTAGTAACCTTGACTAAATGCTTAACACAAGCTAATGTCACCTTGGTTCTTGGATTGGTTGGTGCAAAAGGAGAGAGAGATTCCATTCTCAACTTCTTTTCAACCTCCTTTGCCTTAGGCTTTGTGATCTTCATAGTTTTAGCCTTCTTTGCAAGTGGAGTGACCACTACTAGGTCTTTACTCTGATCCTCTTCTTCTTCCTCCTCCTCATCACCATTGTCTCTTTCTTCATCTTCATCTTCCTTTCCTTTGCTATGTGTTCCTAGTTTCTCCTCTAATTCTTCAATAATTTTCTTTCTTTTCTTCTCTTTTGAAGCTGTCTTGATGTCAATTTTGATTCTTACTTTAACTTTTTCATATTTCTCAAAGGATTCTACTTATGTATCAATTTCTTCCTTGAGTAGTCACTACTACATTTGGGGTCAAATTGCAACAACCACCCATCACCCAAGCAACACCAATAAGAATTGCCTCCTATCGCATGGGTATCAAACTTTTTTCATCACAAATTGCAATGGCAAGGGCTTTTTTCACAATCACAACACATAAAGCTATCATGAATTGAAGTTAGATAGGTCAATACACCATTACAATTGAAATTACTATATGTCAGAGACATTTTTGCACATGTGAAAACTATGCTATGGATCCAAATTCTTGCCATTGAAGCTATCTGTTGCAATAGAGATAGATTTGTGGTAGCAATTTTGCGGAACCAATGAATAGCCATAAGAATTGTGACAACAATCTAATAGAAAAAAATGGAATGTATGACATTAGATAGAGTGCTTTCCTAACAAATCTATTTTTAAAATTCAACTTTGGCTATGAACATTATTAGGAGACTGTAATGCTCTTATCGCTATAACTAGTTTTCTTGATATTTTTATCTTTTGAGAGAGACGAGATGATTCTTGTGACTATCAAACAAGAATCATTCAGTCTCTCCCAAAAGATAAAAATAATAGGAAAACTAGTTATAGGGATAAGAGCATTGTAGTTTCCTAATAATGTTAATAACCAAAGTTAAATTTTAGAAATAGAATTTTTAGGAAAGAACTCTATCCAATGTCATACATTCCATTTTTTTCTATGATTGCAAAATTTTAATTTACTAGATTGATCCTACTAGCTGGAAGTAGTTGATTGTTCATTTTATCATACCTAATCTGATGACAATTCTATAGGAATTTGTAATCAACATAGCTAATCAAAAAGTAAACCAATGAATTTTAGTGACAAAGGAATAAAATTTGTGACTGGAGTCCCTAAGAAAAGAGATTCAAACAATGAATCATTTCAGAGGGTACCAGAAAAAAGGGAGAAAAGGAGAAGATATGATCATGACTGTGATAGTGAAAATAAAAACTATGGACATAATAGAATGAATTAAGAGAAATATAATAGAAATTTTACACAAGGTTTTGATTAGAGGAATGATATTTATGGAGTTATTGAAGACAATGATATTATATATGATGCAGAGGGAAAATACAAGAACATAGATATGAAAAAAATTTGATCGTGGAACTAGTAAGCATCATACCTTTGTAAAAAGTCAAGATGATATAGAGCCTAGAAGGCTTGACACAATATAAGAAAGAAGTAATTGGGGTAGATATGCTGAGGTTGATAGGTAAAAAGAATGAGGAAGATGGTAACAAGAAAGTTCTACTAGTTCGAAAAAGTTGATTGTTCATTTTATCATACCTAATCTAACAATAGTTCTACTAGAATTTGTAATCAACCCAACTACTCAACAACTAGACCAATGAATTTTAGTGACAAAGGAATATAATTTATGATTGAAGTCCCTAAGAAATGATATTCAAAAAATGAATCATTTGAGAGGGTACCAAAAAAAAGGGAGAAAAGGAGAAGATATGATCATGACTACGATAGTATAAATAAAAACTATGGACATACTAGAATGAATTTAGAGAATATAATAGAAAGTATATTAAAGATTATGATTAGAGGAATGACATTTATGGAGGTACCCAAAATGATGATATTATATATGGTGCAGAGGGAAAATACAAGAATAGAACTATGGGAAATAAATTTTCTAATTGTAAAATTGGTAAGAATCGTACCTTTATAAAAATTCAAGATGATATAGAGCCTAAAAGGCTTGAGACAATGGGAGAAAGAAGTAATTGGGGTAGAGATGCTAAGGATGATAGGTAAAAATCATGAGGAAGAAAATAATAAATATGATTGTTAAGTTGACAATTATAAAAACATAATAGTTAGAGAATGTTTGCATGAGCCCATGAGCTCCTTGAGATATTATTTTGTACAATTCAGTATGTACATGGTATACACTTTATTTTCTCTTACTATAGACATGTTACTAAGAAGTAAATGGTTTTATATTTTAGTTTTCCATTGACTCATAATTTGGTATGGTGGGTTATATATTATAATTTGCTCATTACAAGATTTGTTTTTTGCTATATTTTAAAATAGATTTTTGTTTGTAAATTGGCCAAACAATATTTTTGGGCTAACCATTTTGAAAATAATTAGAAGGTTATTTGATTAATATAAACAATGTACTTTACTTGAAACTTCATTTTTACCTTAAATGAATCATGTAGTGAGAAATTCTATTTGAAGAGTGTATGGACCACTCATTTTTTCATGTAATATTTCTTAAGTTATTCAAAGTTAACTTCTTATTGGTTCATGGTGGATTAGAATGTATCTAAAAGGAAATAGTGAATTTTTTAAGGTTTCATGTCAAAATACTTGTTACTTATTATATATAATGTCTTAAAATAGTTAAGTGCTACCTAACTATGTCGAAAGCATCTGCACACTAGAGGCATACTCCACCTACTAGGTTGCATACATACCTATATCCACATGATCGATATCCTTGAACTAATCACTCTAACAAATATGTAGTTCTGGTTTCTAATTTTTTTGATGTAGCTATATTCCAATAACCACTAGTGAACTTTACACACCTAATACACCTCTTCACCATCATAAACCCACAAGGGAAAATTAGACAATTTTCTACAATTACAATATTGTAATACCCTGGTGCAACCTTTTTGTTGTAGTTTACATTTAATGTAAGGTTGACCTATGTATGTCCTAACTCACTCCTTATATAGTTATGTTTAAAATCTTGTGACAATAATCAATGTGACCAAAGCTTGTTTAAAAGCATATATTACTTTTATTAAATGTAAGGTTGAATAATTGAACATCCATATGTGTATTAGCATGGTAAGTTGCCTGGAATGTCATGAGATCAATCTTTAAAGTACCTAGAATGTTCTCATTTGCTTCTGCTACTCTCAGGGGAAGTCCATCTTCATTTCTCATGAGAAATTCATCACATGGGTACATCTAGGAATGTCCTCATCACCTCCTAAATAAAATGAACCCAATATTACAAAATGCCCCCTAAAAAATAATAGTTCAAGTGAAATAAAAACATGAAAAATGAGAGAGACAAAAAGAGGAATCTACTTACCAATAGGCATTTCCATTACATCTATATCCATGCTACTTGTTGAGTGAGTTTTTAATGTTTTTCAGTTGTATCAAGATCTCTCTATTTATATGCATACTTATATATATACTATATATCTACATACAATACATACATAAATACATACATGCATACATGTATATACAAAGATCAGAAGGGCATGCCAATGAAATCCTAGATCTCCACTGATCTCCACCAATGTTCATATCTCTCCACCCTTGTTTAGAGCTTTCCACCCTCTTTCACACACAGTTCTCCACAATCAATCAAAACAAATGGGGAACGATTAATATCATGATTTTTTCTAATAATCTATAATCCAAAATCCACAAGGTCTCTCAGTATATATACATACATACATACATACACAAACACATAGAAATGTGTGTGAATGTATTTATATAAACATATTTATACATATATATACATATATATATATACATACATTCATACATACATACATACATACATACATATATACACACACATACATATATACATATATACATACATACATGAAAACAATAATGCACTTTCTAAGAGTTTACGATGGTTCAAAAAAATTAATGTTTTTCAAGAAAATGTTGTTGAAATAGTACAAAAATTTCTAGACATGAGAGGTCTGTAAGTGAGGGTGTTGACCAATCTTGAAAACTTGAATGCTGAAATTGATTTTGATAGGGTAGAGGCAGATATTTAGAAGTTTGATAATCAAAATTTAAGGTATGAGAGTGAAGGAGAAGGAATGAGTTTAGAAAGAGAAGGAAAATGAACAACTTTAGAAAGAGACTGCATGGCTAAAACAATAGCTAGATGACATAGAGGATATTATGGGAGCAGCTAGATAGAATCCAAGAAAGTGTTGTGGTAGGTACTATAACATTGGAAATGCCAGTTAAATTGGTCTAGTTGTTGATTAACTTGGTTGATTACTTCATTATTAAATGATCCAATGGTAATGTTAGTTATTATTTTGACATATATGAAAACATTATTATTATTATTCATTATTATACATACATACATGAAAGCAACAATACACTTTCTAAGAGTTTACAAATTTTCAACAAAATTAATGTTTTACAAGAAAATGTGCTTGAATAATTGTTAGCCTAGAAGCAAGAAAATGTTGTTGAAACAACACAAAAATTTCTTGACATGAGAGGTTTGCAAGGGTCTTGACCAATCTTGAAAACTTGAATGCTGAAATGAAAGCTATCAATGATCAACCACCTATGCCAAAGTTGCAACACAATGTGAAGCTTATTTTAGATAAGTTAGAGGTCGATATTTAGAAGTTCAATAATCAAAATTTAAGGCATGAGAGAAAAGGAGGAGCAAATTTAGAAAGAGACTGCATGACATAAACAACCTCTAGACAACATTGAGGATATTATGGGAGCCTCATAATTATGGTATTTACACAGAAGTATAAATTTCTTCAACTCCTTACACTCAACTCTTTGTTAGAGAAATAAGATATTGCCTTATTAATTAAATCATTTTGATTTAATTATTATGTCACTTATTATTTCTAGTTTAGTTAAGCTAAACTCTAGGCATATGATAACTAATTATTTTATAAATTATTATCATGCAACCTAGGTTTTATTTTTTAGGGTTTTGATCTCCTTTTATAAGGATTGATCTCTTTGTAATTTATTAATTCACTTTTGATTATAGCGATCTCTTTTTTTTGCTCATTAAGAATGTCTCATCTATGGATCTGGCAATTCTAACCTCAATAGAATTTTTTTTGTCTTTTTGTGATAGGTGTTTGCCTAGATATTCATGCCCTTGTTTTGTTTATGAGAATTTTGGTTTGGCTTTTAGATCTATGCTTTTTCTTTCAAAGGGTTTCATTTTTTAGAGTTATTTTGTATTGAATCTAGGGGTCATTGATTTTTGGGTCACTTTGAGCCCAAACAGACATCATCGTTGAGCTCAGAATGCCCAAAAACCATTATTTTTATATAAAATTTGTCTAATTTACACACAATTGGAATTCGAGGCTAAAATATTTTGCTCCTAGATTAGACACATCTCATGAGGCATCAATTTTCTAATTTTTGGCACATTTCTTGAGGTGATGATTTTCAAATTTTTACACATAAATCAAGATTTTTGTTCAAAAATTGGGATTTTTGAAACATTTTTTGAGGAGTCAATTTTATGTATTTTGCATGCAAATTAAAAATTTTGGCACAAAAATTGAGATCTTTTAAGCACACAAATGGAGACAATTTTGGTATGGAACTGCCATACTTCCCCAGGAAATTTATGATACTGGTGGGCATGCTTTTTGAGGAATTTTGGCACAAATCCTTAGGCAGTAAATTTTTTTCCTTCCCAATGCTTTTTTCACCTATATGTATTTTTTAGCTATAACTTTCTCATCCGAACTCTATTGTTCAATCTAAAAGAAGCATTGGAAAGATGATTATGAGCTCGTCATGATATTGTAGTTTATTTGGATTTTTGATGCTATTTGGTGGCCTATTTTGGTAGTCAAATTCAAAAATTCCCTTTTGCACTCTGAGAGACATATTTTGTGAAATTCTATTTTCTAGACTCTGCTCTAAGAACATCCCATTCAATTTTTCTTTTTTGCATTCTGATGGATATCTTGGTTGTTTTAGGTTTGGGAAATGATTTTGTTATTTTAAATGCTTTTTTATGGGTTATACTATCTATTGTATTAGCCTTATGTCTCTTTTGATATTTTTTGACATCCTTTTGTATTATTTTTGCAAATGCATTGAGATATAGTGTCACTCTATTGCATTCTGGGATCTTTAGACATCTTTGTGTTTTGTTGTACTTGCATTACAATATAAAGTTCCTTGGGGGGTTCATGTTGGCCATATTCACCATATTCCTTTGTCAATTGAGTGTTCCTTCCACAATATTAACCTCATGATGTGTCAATGACACATACCATTATAGGTGTTTGTACTTCTTTTGTGTTCTTGATGTTCCTGGTTCTTCTTTCTATAGGAGATATTGCATTTAATTTTAGTGTTCATGTCTTACCTTTTAGCATTATATGCAAGTTATATTGCTTCTATTACTTTCTTGGTTTGGTAGAGTGGGCTCTGTATTTAGTATTTGTTCTTATGTACTAGGTGATTGTAGTGGCTAGATACCTATGCATTTTGGTGAGATGGATAATTTACCATATAGACATTCTTTCATTCCTATTTTTGGAGGCCATGAAGATACCTTTCATCTTCAATTGATCAGCTCTTTAGACTTAATCTTCTCTACCTAGTCATATTCTATATAGTGGAGGTTCTTCATGTACTTGTGAAATGTGATCTCTAAAACTCACAAACACTTCAACATGGTCTTTATTCATGGATTCATCCTAGAATGAACATGAGATTGTTCACCCAAGAATAGTTCAGCAAGGGGACTTATTATAATACCCCAAAATTGGCTCATTGTCATGATATCAATTCTGATCTATTTCTAATCAATCCTAAAGTCCTATTTCACTAGGCAAATTCTTATTCTACTACTTGCTACTTGACTTAATTGTCAGATGCAGAAAACCCTAATCTACATTCATCATGCTTATTATTTAATTCCTATAGTATTTACTCATATTAGTCACATTAAACCTATTGATTAATATTTAATTTAATTATTAAGTATTTATACTTTAATTAAATTAAATTATATCCTAAGGCTAATGTACTATGGAATTAAATTTATTAAATTTAATAAATATGCTTATTTTAATTAATTAAACAAAGTTATTTAATTAAATGGAAAGTCATTCCTAATTAATTAAATGAAGTTATTTAATTAAATAAGAAAAGTACCTCTAATTAGTTAAATATAATTATTTAATTAAATGAAAAAGGTAATTATGAGAGCATATCTCATTTTATTAAATTAAATATCTTTCCAAAATCTATCTTCAGTTCAAAAAGAAAATTCCCAGTTCATTGTTGATCAAATTAGAAGTGACCCAGATCACTTGCTTTTACACTGAAGTCTATATGAGTTGACTGACTCTTACACTCAGATCTGAGTCAATTAACTCCCTTTAATTTGGGAATCTTCCTTTATGATTGAACTTCATCTTCAATCCTGACCGTTGATGGATTCCAAGAAAGTCTATTCAAGAGACCCTCATTTCCTTATTACAGAGGTTGAATTTTCATAGTAATGAATTTCTATTGAATTGAGCACTCGCCTTATTTTATAAATTTCCAAATTGCTATCATTTTAAAATTCTCATCTAGCTTAATAATGCATACATTTAGCTTAATGTCTTTTTTTTCTTAGATTAATTGCTTGCACTTCATTTAGAGTAAATTTGCATTCATGTAGCTTAATTGCATTCATCAAACCTTTCATTCTTAGAGGGTCTGGTTGCTTACACCTTGAATTTGAGGATATTTGATAAGCAAAAAAAACCTTTAGATAGGAGGCAACGGGTCGCACTGTCAGGTGTCTTGGGTAAACAATACCATGTTTATCCTAGGATGATTCCATAGGTAATGACCACATTGAAGTGTCTATGAGGTTCAAAGGCCCACAATTCATAGGTACACCTGTTGCCTTCTATCTAGAGAGATTTTACTTATTAAATATCCTCATATTTGAGGTGTAAGAAACTAGACCCTCTAAGAATGAAGGATTTGGGAGATGCAACTAAGCTAGAATGAATCTGCAAATTTATTCTAAATGTATAATGCAAACTAATTTAAGAACTTGTAAAAGAAGTTTTACTAGATGCATACATTCTAAATGGTAAATGAAATTAAGCTAAATGATGAAAATATGTGAGAATGTATTCAGCTAAGTGAGTGCAAAATGTGATAGCAATTTGATAGAAAATCCAATTTATCCTCCAAATGAAGAAATGAGGGTCTCTTAAATAGATTTTCCTGAAATACTCCAACGGTTGAGATCGATTTCAATCAACAGTTAGGATTGAGGATGAGGTTCAATTAAGGTGGAAGATTCCCAAATTAGAGGGAGTTAACTGGCTCAGATCTGAGTGTAAGAGTCAGTCAGCTCAGATAAACTTTAGTGTGAGAGTAAGTGATCTGGGTCACCTCTAATCGGATTAGCAGTGAACTAGGAATTTCCATTTTTGAACTGGAGAGAAAATTAGGAGAGATATTTAATTTAATAAAATGAAATATGCTCTCATAAATATATTTTATATTTAATTAAATAATTTGATTTAATTAATTAGAGACACTTTTCTGTTTAATCAAATAACTTTATTTAATTAATTAGGAATAACTTCCTATTTAATTAAATAACTTTTCTTAATTAATTAGAAGTTGCTTCTCCATTTAATTAAATAATTTTGTTTGATTAATTAGAAATAGCTTCCCCATTTAATTAAATAATTCATTTTAATCAATTGAGATAATCATATTAATTAAATTTAATAAATTTAATCTCGTAATATTAACCTTAGGAGATAATTTAATTTAATAAAGTATGAATACTTTAGATTAAATTAAATTGAAATCAAATAGGTTTAATGTGGCTAATATGAGTGCATACTATAGGGATTAAATAATGAGTATGATGAATGTTGATTACGGTTTTATGTATATGACAATTAAGTCAAGTAGCGAATAGTAGAATGAGAATTGCCTATTAGAATAGGTCTTAGAATTGTTTAAAATAGACCAAAATCAGTGATCATGGCAATGAGCCAATTTTGGGTTATTACATTTTGCCCCTCTTTGAAAGAATGTGCAAGCAACACATTCAATTCAATGAAAATCAGAAAGAATGATGCAAGGATTAAGAAATGAGATTGGTTCCAAAATTGATGATATGAAGAATGATTGAAAAGATTTTAAAGACCATCTCTAGAACAAAGCTTAATCCTAAGGAATCCAAGCAGAATACCTAGATACCCAAAATTGATAAGCATTTTAAAGGTTTCCTTCATAACAAAATTTAACCTTTAAGGATCCAAATAGAATGTCTAGATACCCGAGATTGATAGCATTTAAAAGATCATCTCCAGACAAAGCTTAACCTTTAAGGATCTAGATAGAACACCTAGATACCTAATACTGAAAGCATTTAAAAGATTATCTCTAGAACGGAGCTTAACCTTTAAGGATCTAGATAGAACACCTAGATACCTAAGATTGAAAGCATTTAAAAGATTATCTCTAGAATGAAGCTTAACCTTTAAAGATCCAGATAGAACACCTAGATACCTAAGATTGAAAGCATTTAAAAGAGTATCTCCAGAACGAAGCTTAACCTTTAAGGATCCAGATAGAACACCCAGATACTTGAGAGCAATAGTAGATAACATAATCAAATTATGAGACATAGAATCATCCCTAGAATGAGGCTTGATTCTCAGGAGTTGGGGTTTAGACTATCCCAATACTCGTCCATCAAACTCTAAGAAAAGTTGTTATAAGATTGATTAGTTGATGAAAAGATAAGATAGATAGCAAAGATGCCAGAAAAAGGGGGATGGGATGCCCCAAGTGATAAGATGCCCCAAGTGATGAGGACATAAGATAGGAACAAGATTCCCTGAGCAATAACTATTCAATGATGTAATCATCCTACCCCCTCGAGAGCGAAATTGAAAGATGACACGCCAGAAATGTGACACAAAGCAATAGAAGAAATCTAAGATTCACCAAAATGTAGAAGAAATAAGAAGAAGATTTAGACTTAATTTGCAATGATTTCAAGGTCTCCAAGACCAAGTTTGACCAAAAGTTGACCAAATTTGACCACATTTGACTTGAGTTGACTTTTTCAAAAATAAATTTTGAAAACATGAAGAATGTTGAGTTGAAAAAATTTTCAATAATCAAAAAGTATCAAAAAAAAATAGATTGCACAAGCGTTTGATCGCATCAATCCCAAAATTTTAAAATGCATTTTTTAGGCATTGAGGTGTGTCAGATTTTGATTTTGATCTCGAGAATGGACTCAAAACGGTCAAAATAGCCAGGGGTGATTTTTGCACAAATCGAACCAGTTTGAAAAATTAGTTCAATAGCTATATAAGTGCTTAAGGGGTCATTTTCAATTCATTTGTGCTTTTTTGTCTTTTACTAAATTGAGCTTTGAGAGAGACATGGCAATGAACATGAGATATCATCATTTTGAATGCTCTAGAAGACACAGCTGGCTAGTAGATTGCGGACCACCGATGAGTTATCGATTTCCCACCTTCCTACTTTTGCTTTTACATAGTTCATGGTCATTTATTGCATGTTTTAGCACATTTTAGGACTTGGTCAATCAGTCTTTGTGTGAGACTGTCCTTTCTCATGCAAAGATGTTCTTTCCTCACACGAAGAAACAAGGAGAGCTATTTCTTCGCATGCATCGGTGAAGTTTCTCACACGGGAGATACCCACCTCTCGCATGAAGAATGAGATTCTTTGCACGAGAAAAATTCATTTCTTGCATGTTGAAGAGATTCTTTGCATGAAGGAGAGAAACTTCACGTGAGATCTTGAGATCTTCGCATGAGATATGAAGATCTTCACCCAAACCCATGATAGTGGAGTTAAAATTTTTCAATTTTGTACATAAAATTTGCATTTTTATTAGCTTTGTTCTGCCATTTCATTTTGGTATTGATTGTTTGCTTGTCATTATTGGTTATGTGTGCAAGAGGTCTTTGGTGACATGTCATTTAGGTCACACTACCCTTCTTACGACCCTTTACTTTGGAGTCTTGATGCCGCTGACCTAGCACACACTGAGTGATTGGGTTTGTCCTCTCTATGCCAGATCCCAATCGTGATGGTGAATCACGATCTACTTATGGCTTTGGTGGAGAATTTCCATTTGGAGATGAGCACCTTCCATCTACCAGTGGGGGAGATGATGATAACCTTGGAGGACATCTAGAGGATATTGCAAATCCCTTTTCATGGCACATGAGTTGTTTATGATACAATGCCCCGAGCAGGTACAGAGGAACTTTCTGTTGTTTTTGGGAGGGAGCTACAGAGAGGTCAAGCCATCAGTTGGGATGAGTTGATGCACACATATGGATAGACGCATAGATTGAAATCTGTGCTAGTCATCTTTCTAAGCTATTTTCTAATGCCTAATAGAGGATAGCACAGGCTAGAGTGTGGGTGGGGAGTTATGCTTTACTGGATGGTAGAGGCACCTGAGGTTTTTGGGTGGGGTTAGTGTATGCTATCCCACCTATTCCATGAGATGCATTAGATAGTCTTCCATGAGAAGAAGACTATGGCCACCAGTGTTTATGTCTTGTAGATCTAGGCATGGGAGCACCTTCCCATCTGTAGGCCCATTCACAAGGATTCTCAAGAGCTGATGTAGCCATATATCTACAGATATTGGGGGCATATTACCCTAGTCTTCTTGTGTAAGACAGAGCATTGAAGGACATGTCTCGATGACCTGGTCTTCATTTTATGGTGGCCTTGGTGAGAGACAGAGGATTGGGATGATACCCAGAGAGAGTTTCCCTAGATGTTTAGCTCATGTCCATTGTTGGGTAGGACCACACAGATCATAGAGTAGTTTGTGATTTCATAGGTGTGGTGGCAGTACTACTAACCACAGGATATCTCGCAGGAGTACTGCACCTATGCCTAACTGTAAAGGGACATAGAGTGGGGGTGGTCTCCACATATGAATCCAAGCTAATCCATGATAGATGTGTGCAATCTAGCTGCAGTTCAGTGGGATTGCCTTCTAGAGGTAGCAGATGCAAGGATGACTCCTCCCTTTCAGGCTCATTTGATTAGCCATCCATTCATGTGATTTACTGATCCACTAGGGATGGCAAGTCAGACATGGAGATAGGTGCCTTAGCAGAAATAGGTATAGCCATAGCCATAGTCTCAGCCACAAGATCTAGTACTAGAGGTGCGACATAGGTTGAGGTAGGTAGAGATCCCTGCATGACAGATGAGATCAGATCTAGGGGCTGGACTTAGCTGGGTAGAGAATGATCGGCAATGAAGGTTGAGGACCGAGGAGCAGACACCACTGTAGTAGTAGGCACCACCTAAGCAGTAGGCACCTGAGATGTTGGATGAGCATATGCCTAATTAGCTTGCTACTAAGACACATGACATAGTATGATGCTATCAAGAATGAATTTGTCAGGCCTCCCGACAGCTAGGAGATCTGTATATATAGGTAGCTATCTGTGATGCACAGTTGGTTGAGTGAAAGTGAGAGATTGATCAATGGAGAGAGCACACCGAGACTACTAAGCAAAGGTTAGTGATGGTGCTAGATGAGGTTTGATTATAGTCAGCCTAGGTAGTGTACTACTTTGCTGCATATTCTATAGTGGTGCCTGATGAGGCTCTGTAGGTGCAATGATTTTCACAATATACATGAGAGTATGGAGGTGCACAACCTCCTGCGAGGCCAAACATGCCATCACCTCCTCCTCCACCTGCTACTCCTACTCCTGCTCCTCCTGGAGATGAGAGTATAGGATAGAGTTAGATTTTATGTGTCTGGCTATTGATTTTGATCTCTAGCTATGTATTGATTGGTGTGCTAGCACCATTTTGTATCATTTTGATCGATAACACTCGAGTAGTGCCCATTTTTGTACTGACCCATTTTTTTGATAGATATATATACAAGATTTTTGAGCTGAGTATCAGTGTGTATATGTCATTGTCTGTGTCTATTTCACTTTGATGTACATGAGATATCAATATGATGATTATGAGATGTATGTTTTACTTTGATATGAATGCATATGTATTTTAATGTGATGTGATGTGATTATGAGCATGTAGAGTAGATATTATGAGTATATGGATGCAATGCATATGAAAATAGACTGACATCTCATGTGGTGTTATGTGTTTTACCTGAAAGTGATAGATATTCCATTGAGGAGCACGAATTGATGAACCAAATACTTGTGCAGCCATGGAGAAACTTGATATGTTTGAAGATGCCCCTAATCCTTCATCACATAGGGATGAAATAGAATCACAATTGAATTGCATTCTTATGCAAGTGTAGCATTGTAATGCAAGACTATATTAAGTGCAACCCTAGGTCTAGTTACCAAGCCTCAACAATTTATCATCACTAGATATAGAACAAAGCTTGTATGTTATACAATTCCCACTGACATTGCAATCATGGGAATTTGAATAGAACATACGTGATAGGTTTTTTGGGATCAAATGTAAGCATTCGAGGCACAAGAAGCCAGAATGACCAAAATATTTGTCCCTTTTAATATAGCAAGTTAACATAAGCATCAAAGCATAAATTCTAGGATGACCAAAATGTTTCTTGCATGACAAACACACCAAACACATGAGAGATTCATCTCATGCTTAGTATTAAGTAAGTATTTTGTCTGTAATGACCCTTGTGTTCGTAACCTGAGATAGAAGTGTGCTAGGTATACTCACAGTGACCCATACGTTCACTTAGTAGGATGAGTATTAGTATTTATTGTAGCATGAAGAGTTCACTCCAACAAACAAGGAAAAGAACCAACGTCATTGGCATATTCATATAAAAGGATTCGAGGTACACAAAACCATCCAATACGAGATGGAGCCTCTTATAGTGGACACCCCTTTTATAGGAATAGATCAACTTATTAGGACTAAACCATAGATAGAAAGAAAAGAAAAGATCATGCCCCCAGTCATTACTTCTCTAGTTGAAGATGACATCATTGAGTTGCTCGATGAGATATGATAAAGCAAAAAAAAGCAAACAAAGCAAATGCTTAGCATATCCCAACAAGTATATCATTTTTTAGTGTAATGTTTATGGGATTGATGTCAAGTGTTAGTGTCCAAAACATGTTTGAAATAAATCTCTTCAGTAGGGTGATAATAGTAGGCAGACATAGTCAAGATGACTAGTGACTGAGGTCAAAGAGGAAACTTAAGGATGAAGAACCTAAAGAGGACTAAGTGACTATAGATGGACATAGCTAGAATGACTGCTAACTGACGCAAGAGAGATCTTCCATAAAAGAATCTAGAGATGTGACCCAAGAAACAGTAGGTAGACATAGTTGAAACAACTAGTGACTATTGCGAAAGAGATTCTATGAGGAGAATCTTGAAAATGAGGTATAGTGGCGATAGTAGGCAGATGCAATGAGAACCACTAGTGACTATCATGAAGGAGATTCTATGAGGAGAATCTCTAAAATAGTGACACTAGTGATAGTAGGTAGATGTGGTGAGGACTGCTGGTGACTATCATGAAGGAGATTCTATGAGGAGAATCTTGACAGTAGTGACACTAGCGATAGTAGGCATATGCAGTGAGGACCACTAGTGACTGTCATGAAGGAGATTCTATGAGGAGAATCTCAAAAGTAGTGACACTAATGATAGTAGGCAGATGTAGTGAGGATCACTAGTGACTATTGCAAAGGAGATTCTATGAGGAGAATCTTGAAAGGAGTGACACTAAAGGGGAATTCCCTCGAGCTATAACAAGACTCAATCCATGGATACATGAGAAGAAAGTAGGAAAAGCAGTAAAGCAGAAGCATGAAAGTGACTATACAGAATAGCCAAAAGATGTACTGCAAGATGGAGCATTGGGAAAAATAGGTGCCTGTTTACCAGGTTTTCACCCTCTTGGCAAAGCTTCACTTTTTCTTTTTTTTTTGCTACCATGATGCCTGTTTCCAGGTTTTCACCAATGGCACTTTTCATGTTTTTCAATTTTTTTGGTTTTTTTTTTTTTTTTTCTTTTTTTCTTTTTTTTTCACTTTTTTTGGTGTTACCAAGGCACCTATTGCTAGGTTTTCACTAGGGTAACAAAAATTTTCAAGACTTTTTCAATTTTTAGATTAAAGATAGATAGATATGTACAATGAGCTTACTGATATTAGATCAACTGTAAAACTGCTTCAGGTGGAGAGTGTTGATAGGTTCTTTAAGCACTTCTCCTTCAGTTGTCGAAAGCTAATAGGCACCAGATCCATATACTATAGTAATGATGTAAGGACTGAGCCAATTTGGTTCAAACTTTCCTTTTTGTACTTGTTGTTGATTCTTAGGGTTCTCTTGCAGGATGAGATCACCTAGCTAGAAATCATGTGGCATGACTCTCGAATTATAACCTCTTGCCATTCATTTTTGATATGCTTGCAGATGATCACATGCCACTTGTCAACGTTCATCCAGTAACACAAACTGTTGAAGCTGAGCTACCCTGTAGTCATCATCAGTGATAAGGCCATTCATAGAGATTTTCAAGGTAGGAATCTTAACCTCTATTAGAAGCACAACATCCACCCCATACACCAACGCAAAGGGAGTCATGCCCGTTGGAGTTCTGATGCTTGTTCTATATACCCACTAGGCTGGATTGATCTGGAGAGGCCAGTCTCTCCCTAATTTTTTGACTGTGCGATGAAGAATTTTGAGGATCATATTATTGGATGCTTCAGCCTGGCCATTACCCTGGGGGTAATAAATGGAAGACCAATGTTGTGCGATTTTGAATTTCTTACATAATTCCTTGAGGTCTTTGTTCTTGAATTGTCCTCCATTATTAGTAATGATTGAGGATGGCACACCATATCTATAAATGATGTAGTTTGTGATAAAAAGTGCTATAGTTTTGCCATCAGAAACTATGAGAGGTATTTCCTCTACCCACTTCGTGAAATAATCTATAGTTATGATGATGAACTTATGCCCATTAGAAGAGGTTGGGTGGATCTATCCCACCAAGTCACAGGCCCATTATTGGAATGGCCATGTTGTAGTAGAGGGAATCAACTCTCTAGCTGGAGCATGGATGAGATTCCCATGTAGCTGACACTGCTTGTAGGACCTAGCATACTTGATAGCTTCTTGCTCCATTTTGGGCCAGTAGTAACCAGCTCTAAGGAGTTTGTGAACTAGTGTTAGGCCATTGGAATGAGCTCAGAAAATGCCCTCATGAACATCAATTAGTGCATGTTTGGACTCTTTGGGTTCTAAACACCTAAGGAGTGTTCTGTCGAGAACTCTCCTATACAAATCATTAGCAATAATGACAGTGTGAAGCATTATAGATTAGATAACGTTTCTCATTCCAAGTCAGACATTTCAAAATGATTTGATTGTGGATGTAGGAATAAATGTGATGGTAGTGAGATGATTCTTTTCCTATAACATAATAGATCATCTTAGAATTAGGGGTGTTATACGCTGGGTAGTGTAATGCTTCCACCAAGAACTCATGTCGGAGATCATTTTCAAGCATTTGTAGTAGGGAGGCCAGAGTGGCCATGGCATCAACCACTTTATCATCTACTCGTGGAACTTGCTAGAAGGTGATGTGTGCAAAATACTTCTTTAAGTCATCAACCATGTGCTTTTAAGGAATTAGTTTCTCATCCTTTGTTTGGTACACATCATTGACTTGGTTGATGATAAGGTAAGAGTCACCAAAGATATCTAAGTGATCCACTCTCCATTCAGCTACAATTTTCATGCCATTGATCAAAGCCTCATATTCAACAATATTATTTGTACAAAGAAACACAATCTTGTATGCTTTGGGCAATGAGTATCTCTGTGGTGTAATAAAGAGTAATCTACCACCTAATCTTTATTGTGTGAAGAATCCATCAAAGAACATAAACCATGTGTGTTGCATTAGTGTCAGAATTGACTCATCTAGAAAATCAATGTTCATTGGCAGAAGACTCTGTATGGGTGCATCAGCCAACTGGTTTGTGATTTCCTATCCCTTTATAGCCTTGCATTCAACATATTGAATGTCAAATTCACTCAGTATCATAAGCTAGATGAATGTACAAATTTACTCTAAATGTATAATGCAAACTAATTTAAGAACTTGTAAAAGAAGTTATAATAGATGAATACATTCTAAATGTTAAATGAAATTAAGCTAAATGATGAAAATATGTGAGAATGTATTCAGCTAAGTGAGTGCGAAATGTGACATCAATTCGATAGTGAATCCAATTCATCCTCCAAATGAAGAAATGAGGGTCTCTTAAATTGATTTTCCTAAAATACTCCAATGATTGAGATTGATTTGAATCAATGGTCAGGATTGAAGATGAGGTTCAGTTAAGGTGGAAGATTCCCAAATTAGAGGGATTTAACTAGCTCAGATCTAAGCGTAAGAGTCAGTCAGCTCAAATAAACTTTAGTGTGAGAGTAAGTGATCTGGGTCACTTCTAATCTAATCAACAGTGAACTAGGAATTTCCATTTTTTAACTAAAGAGAAAATCAGGAGAGATATTTAATTTAATAAAATGAGATATTCTCTCATAAATATATTTTCTATTTAATTAAATAATTTGATTTAATTAATTAGAGACACTTTTTTGTTTAATCAAATAACTTTATTCAATTAATTAGGAATAACTTCCTATTTAATTAAATAAATTTGTGTAATTAATTAGAAGTAGCTTCTCCATTTAATTAAATAATTTCATTTAATTAATTAGAAATACCTTTCCCATTTAATTAAATAATTCCTTTTAATTAATTGAGATAGGCATATTTATTAAATTAAATAAATTTAATCCCGTAGTACATTAGCCTTAGGATATAATTTAATTTAATAAAGTATGAATACTTTAAATTAAATTGAAATCAAATAGGTTTAATGTGGCTAATATGAGTGTGTACTATAGGGATTAAATAATGAGTATGATGAATGTTGATTATGATTTTCTGCATCTGACAATTAGGTCAAGTAGCGAGTAGCAAAATGAGAATTGGCTATTAGAATAGGTCTTAGAATTGATCAAAATAGACCAGAATTGGTGATCATGGCAATGAGCCAATTTTGGGGTATTACACTTCAGATCAACAATTTGATAGTGTTTGCAACTTCATGCTTCGATGGTGCTCTTCATGATCATCCTTGTGTTCCTATCTTCTAGACCATTTTATTTCCATCTCTTTTTGGAGTAGGGTTTCTCCCATGTGGTTTTCTATGGTTTTCTCTATTTATCCTCTTTATAGTGATTTGGTTGTTGTTGGGTACCTTATCAAGCCTTGTTATTGGGACCCAAATTTGCTTTCAAAAATAGTTTCTAGGTTTTTAGCTAATCCTTAAGTTTCTTTGAAGGGGAGTGTTAGAGTAATAAGACATTGCCTTATTAATTAAATCATTTTGATTTAATTATTAAGTCACTTATTATCTCTATTTTAATTAAGCTAAACTTTATACATATAATAATTAATTATTTGATTAAATATTATCATGCAACCTAGGTTTTACCTATTAGGGTTTTGATCTACTTTTATAACAATTGATCTCTTTATAAATTATTAATTCACTTTTGATTATAGAAATCTTTTTTTTTTTGCTCATTAATAATGTCTCATCTATGGATCTGGCGATTCCAATCTCAATAGACTTTTGCTTCTCTTTCTATGATAGGAGTTTGCATGTAGGTGATTCTTAGGAGTTTTGGGGTTAATATTTCATTGACTTCAATACTCTTCACTGAAGTCATTCTTCTAGCAGTGAGAATAGCTGCTACAATTTCCTAGGAGCATTCAAAGATTAACCATCTCAAACCATTTTGACATTATTTTGGTGCCCTAGCCAACCTGATGTACCTCTCAATGAGTTGAATTTTCTATATGGTAAGGGATAATGTGCATGGTTAATCTTATTTAGTGATCATCATAAATGAAGTTGAAGCTTATTATTTGGTGAGTTTAAAGTTTTGAGGAATATAAGTGATAATCTAATCCAAGCTTCATGAAATCGTCTAGTATATATCACATATAAATGACTCAAACCCACCACATGGGAAGGCATATGGTGTCTCTCTATTCCATACATGCACATGTATGACCATTTGGTGTTGGAGATTCATAGCATTAGAATTATGCCGTGATCTATGTCCCATTTCCAACTCATGCCAACTAACCTTTCTTTTCATGCCTTATTTTCAATATTAGAAAAATCATAGATATACCAAATGTGTGATAAGTTGCAATTTGATAATGATGGATACCAATTGTTTGATTACAATGTATGTAGTGGAGATGCATTATAATTTACTTCAAGGCACTCTAAGTCAAAATTGGTTTTAATACATGCTGCTTGGTGTCACCTTATTCCATGTTTTTTTGAAGATGACGAGTCTTTGATATCTACTTTGGTGATGCTCAAGAGAATAAAAACTCATATTCCTAGCTGAGAGGACACTACATGATTTATAGAGATTGGTGTTTCATGCTTGTTGTAAACTTGGGGTTTCAAATTTGTAAAGGTTTCTCTAGACAAGAATGTAACAAGAATCATAATGCGTATGAACTATTTGAAAAAATAATTTAATTTCTAGCCACAATCAAAGAATATTCCTATACAATTATTAGATAGCTTTCAAAACTTTTATGACTTGTCATCTTTGATGACAACCCATATAGAATATTGCCAAATATTTAGCAGAGGAGATTTGGAGTCTCTAAATGACCACCTCACAAATTGGGTTTCTAAACTAAAGGTTTACATGAAGCCATGAAATATTGAGCATTAACAAAATAAAAATCAGCTTGAAATAATATATATGCAAGGGTGATTGTAGAAATGGGATAAGAAGCTAGTATCCACAAAATGATATGTGAGGAATGAAAATAAATGTGAAGCTTCTTATCTAAAATCACTTCTTAATGACAACTCATCAATTAGGAAGTATAGACAATGCATATGTACTATTTGATAGAATTCTACAATAATATTTGTTTAAAATATTGTCTAAACTTTCATTCAAAATTCAAACATTGGTAGGCATCAACTTGGGACTAGAGGACATCATGCTCTTGTGGAATGGAAAAAGCTTGCAGAGGCACCATAATGAAGGGAGGCATGAATCATTTATTTCAATGTGTCAATAGAGAGGTCATCCCATGAGATGGATAACAAGTGGAGTGATCATTACATAGAGTACAATGATTAGAGAATATGCACAATATGGAAGCATAGACAAGTACATGAACAATTGGGAAAGAGGCCTCAAGAGTCAATTTTTTTTGGAATTGATTGGTTTTATGAGTAATAGTCATAGAAAATGTGGCTTGCAAAAATACCATGGAAAATTGTATTTGATCTTGCTAGATGGGAACAACTAATTGTTTTTTTTATTGTGCCTAATCTAATGATAGTTTTACAGGAATTTGTAACCAACCCAGCTAATAAAAACTAGACCCAATTTATAGGATTATGGATAGTTTCTTTCTAAAAGCATCTTCTATGATGTGTTTTTGTGAAATTTCTTGCAAAATCTACGCTTTTTTCCTAGTTTGCACTATTTTTGTGGAGGATCATGTGGTAAGTCACTTAGCATAGGTTGAGTGAGATCTATTGTTATATTATTTGGATTCTAGAATATGTATACAACTAGATCAATTTTCTCTTGTGCTAAGATATAATAAGCACCTTAAAAAAGATCTCTAAATATACATGTTTAGAAGAAATTATAAAGAGATACTTGTTTAGATGGAAAAGATAAGAAAATTTATGTAGCCCTTGAAGAAAATAGCAGAGTTAGGGCATGGCAAAAAAATCACAGAGAAAGGGTACCACACCACACCAAAATCATAGAGCAAGGGCATGACAATCATAAGGGAATGGAAATAAAATGTAGAGACCACAAGGGCACAACAACCAAATCACAAAGAAAGGGCAAGACAATGAAATGTAGAGATCACAAGGGCACACCAACCAAATCATAGGGCAATGGCATGACAATGAACTATAGAGATCACAATAATGAAATAAAAAACCAAGGTCATGACAACAAAATCATAGAATAAGGGCACAAAAATGAAATGTAGAGATAAAATCAATTAAATGTAGAGATCATAGCAATGAAGTGAACAACAATGTTCAAAGCTCTCCACCCTCATTATGAGCTCTCAACCCTCTTTCTTGTAGAGCTCTCCATAATAAAAAAAATGGGGAATGACTTATGTCATGTTTATATTTTATAGTGATGAGGCATCAAAATTATGCCACCAATGTCAGTGTTGAAACAACACTGGGGATAATTACAAAAGAAAAACATGAAAATCAACACAAATTACACTGCCATTGCAAATTGCTATTGCAATTTGATCCCAAAAGTTGTAGTGAGTGCATCAATATTAACATTCACATTGTCATTATCAACTGCATAATCAAATGACTTTAGCCATGCTTTCCTAGGCTTCATTTCTTGTACAAAATATATTATGTATGTCTACAAGAAAACATATGTTATTGTAGAATTTCATTACTAGCTCTATTAGAATCCTCATCCTTTTCCTCATTGTTTGTTTAAACTCTTCAAAATACGTATCCATAAAATTATCAAAAAAAATCCTATTTGGGTTATATATTCACTAATCTATCTTGTGATAGGTTTTTCTTGCTCCCAAACAATGTCTCCAATAATAGGAAAATAATTATGAACATAAAATAAAATGCACATAATCAGTGATCTAAACATACATGTCAAATTCTTCACTTTTCTGATTAGTATCAAGGTTTCTGCCAATTGTGATCTCTGTAAGTCAGCAAGATCATATTCATGATCCTTGATGACAAATTTTCATGCTTAATTGACTATCATACAGGGAAAACTACTCAACTTACTCAACTGATAGAATTTGTGAGAAATCACTCTCACTACCAACTCCATTATTGGATCAGTAATGGTTGAGATGGACAACTCTCATCCACTCCACTTGGCCTTTGTGTTAGCCTCAATTTATTCTTTGCTCAGAAAATGTACAATTTTCTTCTTATCCAATGTAGGATACCTTCTAAGCTTGTGAATTATCTTCTTTGATATCTCAATAAGTCCAATATCTAGTCATAGCTTCATATCATGGATTCTTCTTAGTACTGCCTTGATCCAATAAATCTTGAAATTGCCTAGTACTCCTAATTTGCAAGCATTAGTTGATTCATCATGTCAAGTTAAGTGTTTGTAAGCTTTTTCACATCAAATGACCTTTGTTCAAGTCTCATATACATTTTTCTTTTGTCTTCCTTAGCTACAACCTTGTCTTCTTTAGCTTTCTTCTTTTGTTTGGTTACTTCACATAGCATTACTAATTAAGCTTCATGTTCCCTTTTTAACCCTCTGACTTCTTCATGTATAGCATACTCTTCTTCTAAAGTAGATAGTTGACTATTGCATCACTCTCATTAGAATTTCTACTATCAAATAGTCCTTGAGTATCAACTTTTTCATTATTATATCAAAAATTTCCTCGGTTCCTATCTTGCTACCTCATTTTTCTATAGTATGAGCTAGATGTCAATCACCTGATTGTTAATAACCTTTTCTAATTTGTAAGCCTCTAAAATTGTAACATGTAGATCTAAATATTAATCACATGCATGAAATATAAGCACATAACACAAATTTTTGGTTACCCAAAAATTGTTGTAGGTGAAGGTAAAATTAGGGTAGGGATAACACCCACAAATATTCACTACTATAGTAATAAAGTTAACCTATTAGGATTACAATGTTGATCACTTCTAATTATCTACCTTATGAGGGGTCTTCCTTGTTAAAGGCTACTAAGACTATTAGGTCTTAGCTTGTGAGAGGATTTTACACTTATAATGAAGTAAGGACTCAATTAAGAAATTTACAAAAGCTTTGTTAAAATTAGTCTATTAAGAGATTATCCCTAACTCAGTTATGATTCAATACCTAATCCTTTGGTCTCTACTCTATTGTTGATTATAGATCTCCTCTATTTAGTTATGATTATATCTTAAATTTGATATATCTATGTTGTTTCCTTTACTGCTTGATAAGGTCACTTCCACTATTCTAAAATGACAAAACTCAACTCTTTTTCCTTCTTTGCAATGATCACACTTCCACACTTGATCTTCTCTATGATCACATCAATAGCTTGCTCACTCTTTCACTACATCAAAAATTGGGTTTTGAACTACTCTATTTAAATATTTCTTTAGAGTTTTCTAGATTCTTCCCTTTTTTGCCTCTTCATCTCATTGGTTGATCACCACTCATATGGGTCTATGATCCATGTCATAAACATGTAATAGCCTCTTTAACAATGTCTAGAAATATTGAATATTGTGTCAATGTCATTTTAAAAAGGTTTACCTCAAATTAAGTATCATTTTCAATTAAAATGTGAATTTTTTATTACTTGACTTACTATCTCTAATACTTGGCATTCACTGTTCTTTTAGCCATTGCTTGGTCTCTATTGTACTCAAAACCTTTTTTGTAACTTATAATCAATGTGTTCTAACTACTTGGCAATCATTAGGTTCAACTTATATTGAAAATACTTGACAACCAAAGAATTTATTGGCTCTTATAGATCTCAGCATATGCATGTCCATTTACAAGTCTTTCTCATGACTCAACCTATATAGAGTAGCTCAATTGCAGTGATGACTGACTCACTTTATCTAGTATATGACTAAGTGTTTGTCACTAATAGACAACAATATTTAGAGATAACAATAGTATTTGACTTGGGAACTCATATTTTCTTCATGTTTTCTTCTAGTTTCCTAAGCTATAACTTGATGATATCATACCCATGACCTTTCTTTACAATCTTGTAACCTAAATCAACAACCATGGAAGGAACATTTTTCTTCTTGCTATATTGAAATATCTTGAAAGAAACTTCATATAATATAAACTTAATTTCAAATTTTTCGATAGTGTCCATTCTCATTCCTTTGTTATCCCATTGGTCCTTAGTTTTCTCCTTAATCTCATTCTTTGAAGTCATCCTAATAGTTTTAACCTTTTTAGTAATAGGGTGTCTTGTGACCATGTGAACTACATCCTTGGTTATCTTAACAGGTTCAGCATGTTGATCCCTAAAGTTTGTTGTCTATTAGTGTCAAATACTTATTTATTTGGAAAAGTTAGTCAGTCATCACTATGACTGAGTCGTCCATTGAAGGTTGAGAAATGTATTTAGAATTGTTCATGTTTTAGTGATTTTCAAGAAATTCTATGGTCACAGAGTGCTCCTATATATGTTTATTAGTGTAAATACATATTTATTATTTACAATTTACTTAAGTTTACTTAGGTTAATGAATTATTTATTATATTACATTATTTTATTATTTATTTTGTGAGACACTTAAGAGTTTGCATACCTTTATAAGTTTCCATGTTGACAACATAGAAGTACGCAACTCTAATTCAACACATGGTGTCTACAACACTAGAGTTTACATCATTAACTAAGTTTTCATGTAGACAACATAGTTATTTGCACTCCTAATTTAGCACATGGTATCTACAAAATAAATTTGCATGCTACACTTTTGTAGGCTTATCCTCTCACCATCACACATATTCCTATGCTTAATGGAGGATAAGCATATCTAGTGGACATGTGCCTAGTTGTATGACTTATCATGTTGTTGATTCCTAGGTATTCTAAATGCATCTCAAATGCCTTTATATACAAGTACTCCTAGTGTACTTTCATTGACATTGAATCAAGTACATATTGATATTCTAATCATACTATTTCTAATCTACAATTGTTCTTGTCTTTGAGTTCTTCATTCTTGTGTGAATTTTCCCCTAAGGAAAATTCTTGCATGGTATCAGACTTGGAAAATTTCTCTTTACATAGCCATTCAAGACCATTGTTGCTTCATCACCTCAACTCAAATCCAGAGTACTACAGAAATTGTGAGTGTCTTGAGCTAATTTTTTTTTGCAATCAGCACCCGGAGGCCCCGATTTGCAAGTTTGGGTATGATCTTTTTTTAGATTTGCAATTTTTTATTTAGATCTATTTTTTCTCTACCATTTTCATCTATATTTTTTTGAATTTTTTTCCCCTTTGGGAAGTAGAGAAATTTTTTTTGATACAAGTACCAGGTAGTCACACCCTGACCTTGCACACATATAGAATATTCCCTAGTATTGTAAAATATTCCTTTATTTCCAGTACGGGTGCATAATAGTCTGAATTCAACTAAGATAAAGACTATTAGTTTAGAGTCTAACCATGGACTCCACCGACATCCACCCAAGAAAATTCGGTGGCTTCTTTACCAAAGTCTAGTGGAGTTCTTTAATTTTCCTTGGCATCATTATTGTCTTTAAACACTACTCAATACTATCCCACATGACATGTGGGACTATCCACTCACCGATGTTTTAATCACAATAGCCACAAAGTCTTTCTTGGCAATAATGTGCCAACTCTGGCTTTCAAATTCCTCAATTCTGACAAAGTTTGTCCTCCTAGAGTAGCGTGTATGTTGTCAACTATTTTTCATTTTGTGGCATCCTGTTTGCAATATCTGGGGACTATTTTTTTGAAACCTAGCAAGCAACTATTCATTTTTTTGGCACTGATTAAATATTTTGGCCAGTCTTTAAATTATTTCCACCACTATTTTATTTGGCCTGCCCATTCCCACCCTATTCCATGTGGCACTTCCACAATGGGCCATGACAACCAGACCTCAAATTCACCCACGTGGACCTTGCCAAGTCTACCTACCATGTGAACAATCCATGAAAGAAAATATGTAGGACTCTAGAAATGTTAGTAGAGAAGACATGCCATCCATGCCACACATGATCCATTCACTAAGTCAATGTCATATTGCTATGTGTCACTTGCCTATCTAGCCATACGGTCTACTCACCTGCCACGTAAGCAAGGGAGGCTAAATTTTTGCCTGCTTCAGGATTTCACTACATTAAATTTGATAGTTGTCTGAGCATCATTTCCAAGCATTTTATAATTGCTATGATGGTCACTTGACCATCAAATTTAAGCTCATAGTTTTCTATCTAGACCTTTCTTCAGATGTGTTTTTGATTTGGCAGTCTGACTTTGAGAGGTCATAACTTGGTCATCCAGCCTCCAAATTAGGTGTAATTTTATTTTATTTTGGGTAGAATTTCCTAAACTTTTGAGTGGTGGTGTTCTTTTCTGGTTTTGGTGTGAATATTTTTTAGAAATTGTGTTTTTTGGCAACTGTACCTGTTCAATCCTACATTTTGCAACTTCAAATGCTTCATATGGGCTCATCTGGACATGAAAATAGGTTCCATTTTCTTGAAATTACATTATTTTTTTTTCTACTTTCCAAATCTACAATAAGATTGTAGGGTTGTGTGGGAAAAAATCTCACTTTTACAATCAGGGCTTTTTCTACATTGTAATGCTTTGACTAGTTTTCAAAACTATTGTACATCTTAGATATAGTACTTAGTGACAGATTTGGTCCTCAAAAGGTAGTTGCAACAACAAAAATTAGAATTCCACTTTGTACATTTTAACAAGTGTCCTATTGTACTTGCACTACATATAAAGTGAGCTAAAAGCATCTTTTTAGTGGGGTCTTTTGATTCAGTGAAAGGGGGGGTGTGTATTATGTATTGTGTCTCTCTCTTCTACTCTTTTAATTTTCTACATCATGGGTTCACCTAAATGTCCACTTCTAACTTCACATAATTATTCTACATGGAAAGATATTGCATGGAGTAGATTGATGGAAAAATGTTACATTCTTTATGTTGATGGTACAATTCCCAAACCCACTGATACTAAAGAACTCATTAGTTGGCAACAATAGGACCAACAAGCTTTAGGAATTATCAGGAATTATGTACATAGAGATCTCTTCTTCCACATTTCTAGTCTCAAGGAATCCAAACTTGCATGGAACAAACTTGAATCATCGTATGTTAAGGTGGATGAGGAAAAGGGTTTTTAGATTGAGGATGATCTACTACTATTGGATCCAAAGAACTTTGGCATACTTTAAGATTACATCAACAAAGCCAATGAATATAGGACACTACTTAAATATTATGGAAATTCCATGAAGGATGAAAAGTTGATTCATCACATCCCGAAGAGGCTACCTTTAGAGTATGCTTTCTTTGTTTCAAGTTATAATACTCATAGGTTGACCATGGGAAGTTCTTTCCAGAAGCCTACTTTTGATGAATTGACAAACATTTTGGTGTATATTGTAGGAAGTCAAATCATGATGAGCATCATTGCAATACTAAAAGAATCAATGAGTTGGAAAACCTACTCAAGAAGAATAAAATTCAAGTGCTAGGTACTTCCAAGGATTCAACTCCAACCTCTTCAAAGGGAAAAAGGAAACCACTTATGGAAAATACAAGTTTTTCATCAGAATGGATTCTTGACTTAGGTGCCTCCTATCATATGGGTTCTTCAAAGGGAGACTTTTCTTCATTGAAGTAGTCATAGGTACCGTACATCTTTGTGGGAGATGATACAAAAATGGAAGTTGAAGGGAAAGGACATGTGGAAATGGAAAATGGGGAATTCAAAGACATTCTCTATGTTCCAAACCTAAGCTCTAATATACTCTCAATTTACCAAATCACTCACCTTGGAGATAGCAAAAAAGTTGAGTTCCTTCCAGATTTAATAATGGTGTGAAGTCTAAAAGATGATTCATTGGTTGTAGTGGGGAAAGTCAATCATGACAAGAGGCTTCATTCCTTCACCCACTTTATGCCTAAGTCTCCTTCACAAGCCTTGATAACTCAATCTAATTCACAAATCAAAATATGGCATGAGTGGTTTTGTCATCTTTCCTTCCACTATCTCCAACAACTTTTCTCAAAACACATGGTCAAAGGTCTACCTAACATCAACTTTTCTAAGGGAGAGTGTTCATCATGTTTAGTGAATATGCATCTTGAGGAGAAGTATGATAAAGGGAAGTCTTCAAGAGCACCATTTGTTCTTCAATTGGTTCACATGGTTTTAGCAAGTCATTTTGCAGTCACATCAGTCAGCCAAGACCACTACATCCATACTTTCATTGATGACTTTTCACACTTCACATGGGTCTACTTCCTTCATCACAAAAATAAAATGGTTAATAAGCTTCAAGACTTCAAGAGTCATGTTGAATGGAAATCAAGGAAATCCATCAAGGTTCTTTGGATGGACAATGAAAGCAGATATGTGGACAAAAGACTTAAGCACTTTTGCAAACTTCAGGTAATTGATCTTTGAAATTCACCGACATTTAGTCCAGATAGGGCATATGTTGCAACACTAAGGATTAGGACTCTTAAGACCATGGCAAGTTGCATCATAAAGGCCAAGTCTTTTGATCACACACTTGAAGTCAAAGCCATAAGTAATGCCACTCACATACTTAACAGGTCTCCTCATAATGCCTTAGATGGGAAGACTCCTTTTGAGGCATGGTGTGGTAGAAAACTAGTTGTGACTCATTTCAAAGTCTTTGGTTGTCCAACATGGGCAAACATATCTTCCAGGGGATGCAAGGAACCATCACCTAGACCTTTTACTTTCATCGATTATGAAGATAGTGTTAAGGCATACAGATTTATGGATCCTGAGACTCATAAAATCTTTGTGGAGAAGGATTTTTACTTTGGAGAAATTTCACCTAGGTTATCCTCTAATCCTCTTTGAACTTCATACACATTGGAAACTAATAGTGACACAAGTGATAGTGCTTCAACAGATTTAGATACATGGGGTTCTATCAATAGTTGCAGTGAGAGGTCATGACATCAGTATAGTCCACATGCATATATTGCCATAGTGATAGGTCCAGCATAGCAGGGTACACCTTGTCTTCTAGGTTTAGTGAAAAGGGATGACTACATGGAAGACATTGTAGGTTTTTTCATGGAGTCACATATCACAAATTTGGGAGATAGCCTTGATGATGTACATCTTCTCTTTGATGAAGATGATCTTTCTATAGTTGTTGCAAGGGCTCACTTTGACTATCATGTCCATTCTCTACATGATTGATCTTTACAGGTTGACATGATTGTTTATCCTTATGAACAACAATTTTTAGAGGTCTCTTTATTAGTTGAGGAGATAGAAGGTTCATTGGGATAGGTTCTATAGACATCCTTACCAGATCTACATTCATTCTTTTCAGCATTTTTGGAAGGGGTGACCATCAACATTGACACAAGAACACTTGAGCAGGTTTTAGAGCCACCATACATCTTCAGGATTGTACCTTTGCCAGTGTTTCTTCCAAAGGGGAGGAACATCATTTTTCTCTCATGGACTAGCTTCTTCCTTAGAGTAGTACTCACTAATAAGGATTCTTCATTATGAGGGGGAACTATCTTATCTCTCTTCCTCTTCTTTCTTATGGGGGGGACTTTTTCCTCTTATGAGTTCTTGTTCTTCTCATTCTTCACTATTGTATATACTTGATGTATGTTGTAATGGGGGGTTGATTACTCCATCCATCCATGCATCTAGTCTTTTCTCTTTTTGGGGGACATTTTTTCCATGAGGTTTTCCATCTTTCTCAACTTTATGAGAGATTTCATTTCATTATGTACATGGGTACTTAATATGGCCTATTAGCTAGGACTCATCATGCATTTTGATCCTAGTTTTTGTAAGCTTATGGACATTCCCTTAAGTTTCATCATTAATTGAGTTTTCATGTAGAAAATAGAGTTATTCACACTCCTAATTTAGCACATGGTTTCTACAACATAAACTTGAATGCTACACCTTTGTAGGCTTATCCTCTCATCATCACACGTACTCCTGTGCTTAATGAAGGATAACCCATATCTGGTGGACATGTGCCTGGTTGTATGACTTATCATGTTTTTGATTCCTAGGCATTCTAGATGCATCTTAGAGGCCCTTATATATAGGCACTCCTAGTGTACTTTCATTAATATTGAATTGAATAGATATCAATATTCTGATCATACTCTTTCTGGTCTATAGTTGTGCTTCTGTTTGAGTTCTTTATTCTTGGATGAATTTTTCCCTAAGGAAAATTCTTACAATGTCAAGTAAGAAAGAATCCATATTGTGCTAGGAAATAGAGATTTAGTTAATGTTGAGTTATACTATGAATGTGAAGCATTCAGAAGTTGAGGGACAATATGAAGACTAGTCATGACTGAGCATCAAAGTGTTCATATTGCAAGAAAACCAATTATAACATATTTTATTAGAATTGCACAAACACTAAGGTAAATAGATTTTGGCTAACTTATTGCATGTTCTAAGGATTGAGGAGTAATTTAAGAGATGATTGTGCATTTTGGAAATGATCATTGATCTCTATGTAATGTATTTAACCAATTATAAAAATGGAAAGTTTAACTAGAAAAAGGGAGAAATCTAGATTGTTGATCATGATCTAGAACCTTTTCTAGTTGGTTATATGAGGAGGATACAAACTCTATTTTCAATATGGAATGGTGAGAATGTATGCATAAGAAGTTAAGTTTAGATTCTTGAATCAAAGTGTGAAGGTGATACAAGGAGTATGACCCAACAGAGTAGTGAAGTGTAAAACAAAGTTATATCAGATTAGAGAAGGATCACACAATTGAAAGAGGAGACTCATAATCAAGCATTACAATTCTAACTAAAGGATCAAGTATAAGCACATTTTATTAGAGTGAAATAGGGTAAATCTCTTAATAAAGTAGTCCAAATAGGCCTAAGAAAATTTCATAATATAGGGATTAATTTATTGTATGTTTAAATCCTTTAATCAGGGTAGACCGAATGAGTCCTGTAAGTTGTTATTAGAGAAGACTCCTAATAGGGTATTTCAATGTTTTGAAATGTTATTCTTTAAATTACCTTGATGAGAAAAAAATACATCTAGGGGTAGCTACTTCACATCTACAATGTATCCTTTTAGACACCAAGCCAACTATAAGGCTAAACCCTTCTTCTACTTCAGGCTCTACAAAACCTAGGTGGGTATACTCATAGATTCTTCATATGGTACCAGTATTCAAAGCATACATTGAATCTAAAATAAAGAAGATAGAACCCTTATATCTTTTGTACTTATGTGAAGATTATAGACATGAGATGGCTAATAACATGACCTAAGAGGTTGATAAGCTATGTGATGAAAATACTTTTTAGTTTCTTCAACATTAAAGGGGAAATGTATTTGATTAATGATGTTGATTTGAAGAAAAATGATGATATGAACAACATAACACTTTGATCCTATAGCTAATTAGTTCCTTGTCTATTGGGAAATCCCACAAACCCCTAACATTAGGACTTTCGTAATCTATTCATTCACCTTGTGAGTAAAACATCTACATCTTTTTGAATCTCACACTCAACCTATCCCTTCATGAAATCTGCAATCCTATGATGATAAACAAAGCATTTACATCACTCCTTGAATCATAAGCAAAACATATCAATAGATACAATCTTGAAAATAGATTGTAACTAGACAATATGCACCTTATACATATATCACAAAAGATAACAAATAACATGAACAAGAGACAAAATTCAGATAGAGGATTAACTTGCTGCTACACTTTTATTCATTTCCATGAAACAAATACATAAAGGATGCATGAAATTAAAGCATAAAATAGCCTAACGGATCTGAACTATTTGTATTCTATTACTTGTTGTTCATTACAATGAGAAAATGCTAAAGAATATGGTGAAATAATAGCTCTAGATCCAACAATGTGGTACCACAGACAAACTAGAATGAACCTTGTATTACAATAATGAAAATATCAAAAACTAGAACCAACTAGTCTCATAGTAAAAAATGTAACCCTTACAACGAAACAAAAAGAGGAAGATATAGGAAATGAAATAAATCTTGGATCTAATCTAGAAGTGACATGTGTCCACTGGAATCTTCATTCCCTATTGTTGTAAAGCATCTCTCATCTTTCTATAACCAAAATTTGATATGATTCTCATCATTTTCTATAACAAATTAAAAATATCTCTTCTAACTAATGAGAAACCCTATCTCTAACAAAACATCACATATGTATCTGAAATGTTGATAAAAACCTTCACTAAACTAACCATGAGAGTGAAAAATCATTCGTAACTATATTTTCACTTCTTTTCACACACATCTAGTCCATCACCTTGCTAAAAATCAAAATTGAACCACTACACCTGAATGAGATTGAAAAATGGGTACAAAGAAAAAACCCTAGATATCTCAAGTAGGTGGCTTCCTGCATAGAAACAAACCACAAATATGGAAAATTCACTTTCTCTCAATTTTGACAATATATAATAGTGCTATGTTAGCATATTAGGAATGCTTAGGGGATCATTTTGAAAAATAGGCTCCTAGACTGATTCAAAGGTTTGCACTTGCTTTAAAAACTTTGAATGCAAAAATTTAAATGTCCCTATAGTCAAGACTTTAAAATATACCCTTTTTCATTTAAATTTTTTTTGCACATTCAGAACTAAAGGATAATCAATTTTTTTGCATTTTGAATTTTTTCCTTTCCATTTCCATTTGGGTCAAACCTAGGTTTGATAGGGCTTGACATGTGTCAACCTATGATTGGTTGGTCAAATTCTCTATCAACTATCACTGGGTGCCATGTGGCACACTCTAATTGGTCTAGTGGTCTACCACATGGTAGTATTTATTGGACCTCCTCTTGCTTAGTCACCGCAACATTGTCTCCTGTCAGGCACCTACCACATCACTCCCATGTGGCACCTTGTGATTCATTAGAATCCTACTCATGCCATGTCAATACTAACCCAAGCCCACTACCATGTGTCAGCTAGGTGCTTTCCTGCATTTCCTAATGGTCAAGTAGCTTCACAATGCTGGAAAGTGTTGACCATCACATCTCACCTACCATGTCAATATCTAACCTCAATTTTTGTTCCATGTGTCACATTTTAGTTGACTCTATAGACTACCACATCATCATTTGTCTCACATTTTTTGGATCAAAATTTCTTCTTTCGTTCTGAGTCAACGAGTCCCACCATGCAAGCCTTAGCTTGCAAAAAGGGCCATGTCTTCAAGACATTATATGATATGAGTGCTTTGGTATTTAAACACTACAATATCACCTTGCCCATCAAATGTGGGACTAATGATTTTGACCACCCTTTTACCCTTGGATCTCTTTGCATACAAAAATTATTATAGCAAGGTTAGAATGGGAGTATTCCAACTCCTTGGTGACATTAATGCCATTTATAGGTTTTGAAAAGCATTGTTGGTTCCTCCTTATGTCATCCTTTTGTAGTTCCCAAGATGGCTCTCATGAAACATGGCATTCCAAGCTAATCTCATTGAATTTAAAACCTTGCCACATAGCACCGTCAAATTCCATAGGCAAAATCAAGCATGATTCAACTATATAATGCAAAACATAAATTTCTTATCTCCCTTTCTATTACCACCATGCAAAAACATAGGCTAGTTTTTTGGTAATTTTACTGGCATCCTCTACAACACATTATGTATCTCCACATTACATCTTCCCCTGCCACAATGCAACAACTCCTAACTGTAGTGACAGACTCATAATGGTAGTAGTAGACTCCTAATGGCATTAGGAGGTAACAAGGATAAAGGTAGGATTCCCATGATTCATGCATTGAAAAGGAATGTTTTACCCAATTGTGCCAGTGATATTGTTGACTCTTTGATATGTTGCCTTTTATTTATGTTTTGGGGCTTCTATAGCTACTAGTTACATTATCTATCAACAACCTTTCATTTGGTAACTAGCATCCATTATAGGCTACATCTATTGGAGAAGTTGATGATCACATTTCTTGATTTGGGCACTAGAGTGGGGCTACTCTTTCTTTTTCCATGGGATGCTTCTTTTGTACTCATCACACCCAATTCGTGACTAACATTGCCAACTTTTCTTGGTGCAAGTTTGTAAAGGACTAGTCATAGAGTATTGGGATCAAGTTCTTGCCAACTTATACACAAAAACTTTAGGGAATTTTCTTTGTTACTTAGTCACCCTTCTTTATGCTTAGGTGGAAATTTGATGTGTCTTTCTCACTAAAAAAAAAAATTCTTATTCTAAAACTTGTCTTCAAATTTGGCCTTGATGGGAATTTAATGCTGACATTGTCATCCAAATGGAGTGCTAGAGGAATTCACTTAGACCTTTTCCAGTCTTGTACTTAGAATCAAAGCTTTGACATTGGGATCCAATTTGGGATGCTTTCCATATAATATGTCCATGAGAGAGACTAGAGCGACATTTCTCATTAGGGAACCATAGCAAGATTTAGTACACCATAGCTATGGGTTTCAAAATCTCACTGAAATGTTCAATTCCCTCCTCTTTTGTTATTTATTTTATCTCTTTCAACTTTGAAAGGTGTTCAACCACATTAGAAATCTAGGTGGCTATTTTGACATTTTTTGGGAGCCTGAAATTGTTGTTGTAAATACATATTCACTATTTACACTTACTTAAGTTTACTTAGGTTAATGCATTATTTTATTATTTTATTTTATGAGACACTTAGGAGTTGGCACACCTTTTTGAGTTGCCGTGTTGACAACACAAGAGTATGCAACTCTATTTTAGCACATGGTGTCTACAACACTGATTTGCATGTCACACCCTTGTAGGCTTATCCTCTCATCACTACACTTACTTTTGTGCTTAATGGAGAATAACTCATATCTGGTGGACATGTTCCTAGTTATATGACATATCATGTGACTGATTATGAGGCATTCTAGATGTATCTCAGAGACCTTTATATATAGGCACTGCTAGTGTACTCTTAGCAATGCATATTGAATGAATATATCATCATTCTGATCATACTCTCTTCTTGTTCTATAGTTGTGCTTGTGTTTGAGTTCTTAGTTCCTAGGTGAATTTTTCCCTTAAGAAAATTCTTACATGGTATCAAAGCTTGGAGATTTTCTCATCACATAGCCATTCGAGACTAGTGTTGCTTCAACATCTCAGCCTGAATCAAGAGTACTGTAGAAATTGGGAGCATCTAGAGCTAGATTTGACCTCACCATTGTGTCAAAACATTAAATTGATGAAAATTGACTATAAACTTGGCTACCTTGGCCCAAAGTTGATCATGAGGCAAAAAAAAATTGCAAATCAGAACCCAAAGTCCCCAATTTGCAGTTTAGGTATGGTCATTTTTTGTAGAATTAATTAATTTTTTTATATCTTATTTCTCTATAATTTTTTGTCAGAATTTGCAAAAAAAAAAAATTCCCTTTGGGCACCTAGCAAAGAAATTTTTTTTAGCAGAACTGGGCAGTGACACCCTAGCTCTGCCATTTGGAGAATATTTTATTTTTTCACAGAGAATTTTGCAGTAGGCATCTTTCTATTTTTGGTGAGGAGGCCGTACAAATATATGGGCTTCATATTTCATTTAGCCTATCCAAAATCCATGGCATCACTGGCATATATTTCTCCACATCCAGCAAGTATATCTCTAGACTAGATACCTTACAAAGTCGGGGCTTTCCACACAAACCACACTTTATTTTAATCTCTACAGCCAATGTCTTTTATACACCTTGGTTTATGGACTTTTGGTTGATGTGGGATTTTTTATTAAGCTTCCTAGCAGCCATTTAAAAGTTTTCATCTCCACAAAATTGTTTCCATCCTTCGGCCCCATGTGCGAAGTAATTTTGGCCACATCTCCACTGGCATATTCTAGTGAAAAAAGTTTAATGGGTCTCTGCAGTGGAATTCTCACCCTTGCCTGCTTCTGGTGACCTCCTTGGAATCTTGGTGAAAATTTTTCAAACTCCAATGATCACTAAACTCATGAGAGTTGAAATTTGAAAAATTTGGCTACGTTAATAATTTCTCTTGCACAACATTCGGTATATTTCGACGAGTGGAGGAAGATTCAAACCATCACTGAATCTTATTTCTTGCAATAGTCTGCACTTTGCACACAACCTACATAGTAGTACATCTACCATGTGGCACTATTCAAGATAGTCATGTGGCACTCCATGGTGAATGCCCACCTAATTAGCACAGTTGACACGTCTGCCTGATCAGCACAACTAGCGACGTTGCCAACTTAGCCAACAGTCATCTGCAAAGTTGCTAACTCATTAGACACATCATGAGCACCATGTAGACCACTATTTCAACATGTACCTTGATCTTGTGGACCTACCTTAGTTACACACAAGAAAAGTCTATACGACATGTGTCACCCATGTACTTGCCACCTCAGCAGTCGACCTCCCATGTCATCTAGCTAGTCTTTTTCACTGACGTCAGCTAGTAACAGGAAAAAAATTGACAACTATTTGACCATCATTCCAAATCCTTTTTCAACTACTACAATGGCCATTTGACCATCAAATTTAACATCACAATTTTCCTGCCACACCCCTCTCTAGATTGCTTTTCTATTTGGCAGCCTGAATTTGCAAGCTAATAACTTGGATATCTAGACTCTGATTTAGGTGCAATTTTTTTTGAAATTGGGTAGAATTTCTTGATTTTTCTAGTGGTGGTGTTTTTTTATAGTTTTGGTGCACAAATTTTGCAAAAATTCCATTTTTGGCAATCATACCTACATAATCCTATGTTTTGCAACTTCAAATGCTCTGTATGGGCACATCTGTTCACTTTTTTATGTTCCATTTTTTTGAAAGTGAATTATATTTCTTCTACTTTCTAGATTTGAATTCAAATTCTAGGGTTGTGTGGACCAAAATCTCACTTTCAAAATTAGGCCTTTTTAATGCATTGTAAAGTTTTCATTACTTTTCAGAATTGTTTTACATCTAAGCTATAGTGTTTAGTGACAAATTTTAGCCTTATAAGGTAGTTGTAAAAGAAAAATTAGAAAGTCCACTTTTTTCATTATGAAAAGTGGCTCATTATACACACACTACTTATAACGTGCCAAAAGTATCTTTTTGGGGGGTTCTTTTGATTGAGTGGAAAGGGGGGATGTGTACTATGCGGTTGTGTCTCTCTTTTGTGCTTTTTTCATTTCTGCACCATGGGTTTTAAATGTCCTCCTCTAACTTCACACAACTATTCTACATGAAAAGATATTGCATGAAGTAGATTAATGGAAAAATGATATAGTCTTTATGTTGATGGTAAAATTCCTAAACCTATTGATGCTAAAGAACTCATTGAATGGAAAAGACAAGACCAATAGGCTTTAGGAGCTATAAAGAGTTTTATACATAATGATCTCCTCTTTCACATTACCATTTTTTCAGAATCCAAAGGATCTTGGGATAAAATTGGAAAATTATATGGTAAGGTGGGTGAAGAAAAGGGATTTCAGATTGAGGATGATCTACTTCTTTTGGATCCAAAGAATTTTGACACAATTCAGGATTACATCAACAAAGCCAATGAGTATAGGGCACTTCTTAAAGATTTTAGAAATCCCATGAAGGATGACAAGTTGATTCATCACATCTTGAAGAGGTTACCTTCAGAGTATGCTTCCTTTGTTTCAAGTTTTAATACTCACAAGTTGACCATGGGATCTAGTTACTAAAAGCCTTTATTTGATGCATTCACAGAGATGTTGATTTTTGAAAAATCTCACTTGATGGATTTAGAACTTTTTAAGTCATCAAATACCAGAGCTTTGGTGGCTAATGATGAGCACCAATCAAGTCAAGGATGGAAAAGCAACAAGAAGAAGAAGTAGTGGAAGCAAAAATCACAATCTGAGACACAACAATCCTCATCACAACAAGGTGGTTCTTCTTCCAACAAGAAGGGAACTAATGAAAACAAGGACAAACTCTTTTGTGCATATAGCAAAAATCTAAATCATGATGAGCATCATTGCAAAACTAAAAGAATCGATGAGTTGGAAAAGCTACTCAAGAAGAACAAGATTCAAGTGCCAAGTACTTTCAAGGATTCAACTCCAATCTCTTCAAAGGGTAAAAGGAAAGAATTTATGACAAACACAAGTTCTTCTTCAGAATGGATACTTGACTCAGGTGCCTCTTACCACATGGGTCCTTCAAAGGGAGATTTTTCTTCATTAAAGCAATCAAAGGTACCACACATCTTCATGGGAGATGATAGTAAAATGGAAGTTGAAGGGAAAGGGCATGTGGAAATGGAAAATGGGGAATTCAAAGATGTTCTCTACATTCCAAATCTTAGCTCCAATCTCCTTTCAGTTTACCAAATCACTCACCTTAGAGATGGTCACAAAATTGAGTTCCTTCTTGATTCAGTGATGGTGTAAAGTCTAAAAGATGATTCATTGGTGGGGAAGTCAATGATGACAAGAGGCTTTATTCCTTCTCCCACTTTATGCCTATGTCTCCTTCTCAAGACTTGTTAACTCACTCTACTTTACACATCAACTTATGGCTTGAGCGATTTGGTCACCTTGACTTCCACTCTCTTCAACAACTTTTCTCAAAACACATGGTCAAAGGTCTACCTAACATCAGCTTTTCTAAGGGGGAGTGTTCCTCATGTTTAGTGGATATGAATCTCAAGGAGAAGTATGATAAAGAAATTTTTTTTAGAGCTCTAGTTGTTCATCAGTTAGTTCACATGGTTTTAGCAAGACCCTTTGTAGTGATTTCAATCAGCCAAGACCACTACATCCTCACATTTGTTGATGAATTTTTGAGATTCACTTGGGTCTACTTCCTTCATCATAAGAGTTAAGTGGTTCATAAGCTTCAAGACTTCAAGACTCATGTTGAAAGAAAATAAAGGAAAGACATCAAGATACTACAAGTGGACAATGAGAACATATATGTAGATAGAAGACTTAGGGAATTTTATAGAATTGAGGGGATTGAGCTTTAGAATTCACTAGCATTTAGTCTACACAAGCTAGAAGTTGTAGCTATGAGGATTAGAACTCTCAAAACCATGACAAGTTGCATGATAAAAGCCAAATATCTTGATCCAACACTAGAAGTTGAAGCCATTAGTAGTGCTACTTACATACTTAATAGGTCTCCTCATAATGCCTTAGATGGAAAGACTCCTTTTGAGGCATGGTGTGGTAGAAAACAAATTGAGAGTCACTTCAGAGTCTTTGATTGTCTAGCATGGGAAAACCTATCTTCTAGGGGTTGTAAGGAACTAACACCTAGGCCTTGTACCTTCATCAATTATGAAGGCAATATTAAAGCTTATAGACTTATGGATCTAGAGACTCATGAGATCTTTGTGGAGAAGGATGTTCACTTTGAGGAAAGTTCACCTAGATTATTCTCTACTCCTCTTTGAACATCATACATAGAAGAAATTGATAGTGACACCAATAATAGTACTTCAATAGATTCATACATGCAAGGTTCTATCGATGGTTGTAGTGAGAGGTTACATCACCAGTCTAGTCCACATGCTTACATTACCACAATGAAAGGTCCAACACAACATGGTACATCTCATCTTCTAGCTCTAGCTTCAATTGATTTGGGAGATAGACTTGAGGACTTAAATCTTCTCATTGATGAAGGTGATCCTTTTACAATTGTTGCAAGGGCTCACTCTAACCCTCATGTTCATTCTCTACATGATCAATCTTCACAGGTTGGTGTGATTGTGGATCCTTATGTATAGCAATTGGTGGAGGTCTCTTTGTTAGTGGAGGAGATAGATGGTTCATTAGAATAGGTTCAATAGACATCCTTGCCAGATCTACATTCATTCTTTTTAGCACAATTAGAAGGGGTAAGTATCAACATTAGCACAAGGATACTTGAGTAGGTCTTAGGGCCACCATACATCTTCAAGATTGTACCTTTGCCTTTATTTCCTCCTAAGGGGAAGAACATCATCCACCACTCTTGGAGTAGCTTCTTCCTTGGAGCGGCTTTCACTTGCAGGTATTCTTAATTTGGGGGGAACTACCTTGTCTCTCTTCATCTTCCTTCTTATGGGGGGTACTTTTTCCTCTTATGAGGTTCTAGTTCTTCTCATCCTTCACTTATGTATATATAGGATGTATGTCATAATGGGGGGGTCTTGATTACTCCATCCATCCATACATCCCTATTCATCTCTCTTTCTAGGGGAGGGTTTTTCCCATGAGGTTTTCCCTCTTTCTCCACTTTATGAGAGTTTTTCATATCATTAGGTACATGGGTACCTAACATGGCCTAGTAGCCAGGACCCATTCTACATCTTCATCCTAGTTTTCATAAGCTTAAGGAAATTCCCCAAAGTTGCACTTAAGGGGGGGGTATTGGTGTAAATATGTATTCACTATTTACACTTAAGTTTAATTAGGTTAATGCATTATTTTATTATTTTTAATTATTTTATTATTTTATTTTGTGAGACACTTAGAAGTTTGCGCACCTTTTGAGTTGTCATGTTGACAACATAGGAGTACACAACTCTATTTTAGCACATGGTGTCTACAACACTGATTTGTGTGTCACACCCTTGTAGGCTTATCCTCTCATCATTGTACTTCCTTCCATGCTTAATGGGGGATAACCCATACCTGGTGGACATGGGCCTAGTTGTATGAAATATCATGTAATTGATTACAAGGCATTCTAGATGTATCTCAAATGCCTTTCTATATAGACACTCTTAGTGTACTCTTAGCAATGCATATTGAATAAATATATCATCATTTTGATCATACTCTCTTCCTAGTCTATAGTTGTGCTTGTGTTTGAGTTCTTAGTTCCTAGGTGAATTTTTCCCTTAGGCAAATTCTTATAGAAATATCATCTTAACCTCTAAATTTGGATTTTTGTGCTTTTTTTTCTAGTTTTTTATAAAGTTGTTTTTGTAATAAATCTAAAATCATATTCTTTATTTTGTAGATTAGTTGACAATTCATCTTCCCTTAGTTGGGGGTTTTTCTTGGAAAAAATCAAGATTCATAGGATGGGTTTTGAAAATTACCAAAAATGGAAAAAAATGTTTTTCCCAAAAATTTGCCAAATATGGTAGTTTTCAAAATTGTAATAAGGAGTCATTTTCTTTCATTGTGGAAGCAGAGTAGAGTTGGAAAATTTTAAGGAACAATTTAGTATTCTGAAACTTCTGTGTTGTGTAATTTTCTAAGTTATTGCTTTGAAGGGTTTGGGCTACATCATCTAGGCTCTTCTTTCCTCTTCAGTTGATTGTCTTATCCTAGGATTATTTTCTTCATTGGAGAGAACCTAAATTGAACATTGTTTCCTTTCCCTCATCATGGTAAAATCAAGGATATATTTATCTTTCAAGGAATCATCATCTCCCCAAAGTTGTTTTGATGATAAGGTGTTATTATTTGGTTGTTCTTCCCTTTCCTCTTCTTCCTCGAAAACACTATGATCAATCAAAAAATGACAAGAGCATGTGGAAACTTAAACATTTTACACCAAAGGACAATTTCAATATAGTTATCATTTATTTTCAAAGAATCAAGAGTTTCATTTTCCTTATAGGCTTCCCATCTTTCCAATTAGTATTAGATGACATATCTTGTAATCTATACTTGTAGGATCTATCATTTCTATTACATTTTAAAAGCTCAATTTTGATTTTTTGATCTATAAATCTTTGATAGTGTTAAATGGTTTCTCAATATTATCTTCATTTATTTATTTTTGTATTGGGGCTCTAACATTGAACAACTTAGGATTTTATCTTTTGCCAATCTTAGTAGTAGCTTTTTTGTCATTCTAAATAGTTCATGTGACTTTCAAGGCTTCTTGTAGTGTTTTTACTCTATGATATCTTATCTCATAGTGATTTTTTTTATCAAAAGCACTCCACTAAAAATTTCTCAAAGAATATTCTATTGGTAAGAATCTCTTGGTATCTTGTTTAGAACTTTGTTAAACCTTTTATTGAATTTTGTGATTGATTCAATGGAGTTCTTATTTATGCTAGTCAATTCATGGGATGAAAATGATGTATAACTATGATCTCCAAACTATTAAATAAATAATTCCATAAATTTGTGCCAACTTGAAATGGAATTGCCAAGTATTCCTCTATAGCATTCAATTGCATCATCATTGAGGAATTACACAAATAACTTCATAAATACTTCTTCATGATTTTCCTCCAATTCTTTGATACTATTTTTTAAATTAATTGCATGTTCTTTAGTGGACTAGGTCTCTTATCCAAAGATTTTTTGTATTACAATTCTTAAGTCATTTTTTATAGCATTTGGATATGCCATTATTCTTGTAAAGTCAAGCTCTTTATATCTTTCAATTACCATATGGGCATTGGCCCTATGTCTCATAGTTAATAGCTATTGATTTTTCCCTCTCTAATTTTTTGCTATATTTTTCTAATTATTTTTAAGAATGTTTATATTATTTTTTATTTTTATTATTCTATTATAATTATCATTTTTGTGATAATTATTTCCCCAGTTATGATTTTTTCTACAATGTTCATTAATTATGTCTCTCCTACTTCTCTCTTATAGAGGGTTCTTATTGTAAATGTGACCTTAGTTATGATGTGGATTGTATTTAGTACCTTTCATGGTTTCCAAACTTCTATCATCATCATTCTTCTTAAGAGTGACAATTTGAGCTTTCTTTATGCCAATTTTTCCAAGCACGCATTAGGAACCTACCTTAAAGCCTTAGATTCTTTCTTAGATGCAATAGTACATAGTATCTGAAATGTTCCATCCAATTTGTGACCATCATCCTCATTCTATTCCTCATCATCTTCCTCATATTCATCATCAACTTGATATTTTTATAGTTGATTCTTAGTATCAAGTATTCTCATGTTATAAAAGGGGGTTCTCCCCCTTTTATAAGTCTTCTCTCTGGAATGCTCCCCTTCTTTACTAAAGGGCCCATTTTCCCTATTATAAATTTTCTTATATCTCATATACAAAAGGTTTCATGATTTCTTCTTCTTACTCCTAGTCTTTTTATTTGGGCTCCTCTCTACAAATTTGTTTCCTTTGTGAATATATCTCCTACCCCTAGATACACTTAATAGAACAATGGGTATAGCTCTATTTTCTTTCAAAATAACAAGATTGATCATTCATAAAAATTTACATCAAGTCCTGACCTCTTTCTTAGAGGATATTTTAGTGTATATTTTATGCTTCTTCCACTAGAGTGTGCATTGAAAACTATCACTAATCTATAAATTTCAAAAATATGTTTTGTTTCTTTCAAGCAGAGTGTATAACTAATATAATCTGCAAAACTTTCAATTCTGGGTATCTTCACAATGAATGTTATGAGAAACTTGCAAGTGGAGTAACTCATCTATTGGTTTCTTAAAAGAAAAATTGGAAAACCTATGATCCTTGCTTATTCAATACTAGATAATACAAAACAAATTTTTCCAATGAATAGGATTGATGTTTGGAAATCAAATCCTCTTTACTTCAAGATCTACTAACCTAGGTGAGTGTACCTAATGTGATTTTATGATTTGACTTATGGAGATTTTATAACCTCATTCTCTTGGGATAGCAAGTTATTCCCAAGGATAAATCACAAATATAAGGTTGAATGCTTAGAATTAATATTTTGGATATCTTGAATGAATATCTATTTTTAGGAATTGCAAAATATTTGAGAACAATAAAGAACTCCACTAAATTCAATTGATAATATAATTTATTGAAGTTAAATTTAGACTAGTTCCTTAATCTAGTTGAGAATAATAAAGGTAATTTAATATAAACTTCAAGATCATCAAAAAACTCTTTAAAGATAATACCCACCTACCATCAATCACTAGACAAAGAACTTGAATACAAACCCTAGTTCAATTATTTTTAACTTCACTTCAATCTTAGAAAGCCAATTAAATAAGAAAAACAAAGCTTGTGAGTTTTAATTATCAAAGAAATGAATTGGATTTCATTCCATCAATGGAAATGTACATCCAAGAGGACAATCTATAAAAATAGGAGACAATTTTTCACATTTCTTGACAGAAATGGAGTTTTTTATTTACTTCAATAAAGAGAACAATAGAGCGGTGTCTAATTACAACATCTACTCAAAACTTGCATAGATTTTTCTATGGGCTAGTTTGTATATATTCTATTGTGTAATTTTTTATTAGTATATTATATGATGATGGTCTCTTTTTTAGGGTCTTGTTACCTCCCTTTATAGTAAATTGTGAGGTGCAACAAAACTTAAGACCCTTTCAATTTTTTCTTAAGTAAAGTAATTACAACTATTAAAGAAAATTTACAATTTTAACATAAATAAAATCTTCATGATCCTTAGGAAAGCAGGCCATGAAATATATCAAGCATATCATTGATTATAAAAATTCAATTGACTATTCTTCTCACTCCACCAAATTTTTTGCAATTATAGCCCTGCCCTCTAGTTTAAGTTCATGACAATCACTAGCATAGCTAGCATAATTCTTATTTGAGTATCACACAACTTGGTACATACTATTAATGATGACAAACTAGTTTTGTTCTGATGTAGTACAAAGAAGAAGAATCTACAAATGAGATGTCCTAGCCCTTAAAAAATAACAACACAATGGAAATAAAAAACACAATATAAGATCTTATACCAAACAAAACTCTTTATTCATTAAAACCATTGATTACATGTAATGTGTCAGGCTGTAAGGCCTTCCTAGCTATGACCATAGACAAAGCAATTAATAGTTCTACAAGATCCATCAAAATCCAACCCTAAACCTAGACAGTCTAGATTCACACTCTGGTAGAAACCTCTAAGGAAGATCTAAACTTATGCTTGTAACCCACCAAGTAATCTCCTTGTTTCCAAAGTCGTAGGTACTAACTATTCTCAAATTTATCTCCTCTTCTTCAAGCTAGATGATATATCTCTTAATACTCCACAAGACCCCTTACTTATACCCAACTAAGCCACAAGTTGGCCTAGAAAGTTACAAATTAAATAAAAACTTACATTAAATATATATAACCAAATTAAATACAAAGGTCAGCTCAAACTAGAAACTAGTCACAGATAACATAGTCAAAGGAAGACCAAGACATGATTGAGCATATGAAGAACCATGAAACTACCAAGTATTAGCAAAACCACCAAGCCCTACCTCACATAAGTATTGCCAAGCACCAATATATGTCAATTCCTCTAGAAACTAAGCTACTTTATTGACCAAGCTACTTAGTCAACACTATAACCAAGCATAATCGAGCCATACAATATATGCCAAGTTACTAGAGTGTATGAAAAGTATGTTCAATGAATAGGTACTTATGTAAATCATTCACTAAAGAAAAGATGAAAGAATTTGAAATGTCTATGTTTGGAGAAATCAAATTTTTTGTGGTTCTACAAGTTAATCAAATTAAGGATGGGATATTAATTACTCAATCAAAGTATATCAAGGAAACATTGAAAGTGTTTGGAATGAAAGATTCCAAACTAGTTGGGACACCTATGTCTACTAGACATAAGCTCTCAAAGGATGATGATTCAAAGGAGGTAAACCTAACTACTTATATATCAATGATTGGGAAACTTTAGTATGTGGTTCACACAAGACCTAATATTGCATTGGTATAGGCATAGTTGCAAGATTTTTTGCTAATCCTAAAAAAAATCAAATCATGGTAGTCAAAAGAATTCTAAGATATCTAAAAGGAACTAAAGACTATGGACTACAGTACAAGAAAAGAGGAAATCTCAAGTTAAGAGCCTTTATTGATGCAAATTGGAAAGGATACATTGATGATAGAAAAAGTACTAGTGTCTTGGACAAGCAAGAAGTAGAATTGTATTTCTCAATCGATAGTAGAAGTAGAGTATGTTTTTGCAGCAATTAATTGTTCTAACATAATATAGATCAAGTAGTTGATGTAAGGAATGAAGGAAGAAATCAAGGAACCAATGGTTATCTATTGTGATAACACAAGCACAATTAGTATATTTAAAAATCCAATGATGCACTCAAAGACAAAACACATTATAATCAAATATCATTTCCTAAGGGAATTGGTTTAGGAAAAAGAGATGAGATTGAAGTATGTGAACACCAAGGAAAAAATAACATATATATTTACCAAGCCATTACCTAAGGATGCATTTATGTATCTAAGAGGCAATCTAGGGGTCATTCCCCAATCTAATGCTTACTAGACTATAGATTAGTGATGCATCAACCAAGCTTCAGTGAAGAACTATCAATTTGATGCAAGTTTTTCAAAGCACGTTCCATATGAATCATTACATAAGGTACATTGATATTTTATTTTATAAATTCTTTGGCATTTGATGTCAAAGAGGGAGAGAATGATGTGATGTCAAAGAAGAAAGTGTGTGTGTGTGTGTGTGTGTGGGCGTGTGTGTGTGTGTGTGTGTGTGTGTGTGTGTGTGTGTGTGTGTGTGTGTGTGTGTGTGTGAGAGAGAGAGAGAGAGAGAGAGAGAGAGAGAGAGAGAGAGAGAGAGAGAGAGAGAGAGAGAGAGAGAGATTTGTATAAGAGCAAGAGGGAGTTCCCATATATGAACAAAGATTGAAGATAGATAAAAGAGGGAGAATCTCAAACGGATTTCTTATGGAGTTCTCATGGATGAAGAATCATAATCAAATTAATGATATTGTAAAATATTATAAAATATTCTATTGCTCTAAATTATCTTTGCATAATGACATGTTGTGTTGCTATAAATTCCAAAGGCGAAGATCATTAAAAACAATTATTCAATTACATATTATCATTGATGTTAAACAAGTGTCAAGCTTTGACCAAGCACTATTAATTTAATCTGAGCTTAGTCGGGCACCAAATGAGATTCTAGTATCAACCAAGTAGAAGTTAGGGTTAACCAAGCTTAGTTGATTAGCAAAGAAGTCAGTCTTAACCAAGTTTGGTCAGTCATCAAAGGAAGTTCTATATTAATTGAATGTTTAGTCCAATGCTAGCCAATTGATAAAAAATTACTTTTGTTAATTATTTTACTAATGCAAACCAAATAAATAGATGCTAAATGTTTATATGGAAGGCTATTCAAGCTGATTTGATATTGAGTATCATATATATGCAAGGTCAAGTTGTGGATTGAAAAATAAAATTGAAAAAATATGAGAAAAGGGAAATGAGAAGGATATTTAATTAAGGAAAGAGTATTCAAGTTTGAAGATTGAGCTGCAAAGAATATTCTGATCACAAAGGATCCAAAGATCAAGCTAGAATAGTGATCTAAATCTACAAAGTTAGTTACTTCAACTATTAGGTCAATCATTGTTACTCTCTAACAATTATAGCAATGAAGAAACCTCTTAACATAGGTACCTTAAAAGTCATTTTGTAAATCCTTTAACAAGATAATATTTTTAGATTGAAGTCTCTAAAGATTTGTAATAAGGTCACTCCTAACAGGTTGATTCAAATTCTCACACTTAACTGTGTGTTTTGTAGCCTTTAAGAGGGTTGGCTCCTAATAGGGCTCACTTTAGAAGAGTGAAAAATTGTAACTAGTTGCATTAATGCTTTTCCCAAATTGGGTTTCCATGTTAAAACTTGGTGTCTCATTTGTTCATGTTACTTTCTTCACGGTTCATATTTCTACAACTAATTTACTAAATTTAAATATAAATTAATTTATTAGAACTTCTTTTTTAACTGAGTTACAGTAAATATCTAGTTCTAACTGAGTAGAGAAAGAATTAGGTTTTTTAAATAAAAGTTTTTGTTGACATCTAAGGGACTTGGATTTGTTTTAGTGGTAAGTGATTCACCCTTCCCCTCTTAGTTACTCCTCTTACATGTCCAACACAAAATAGCTTACAAGTCAATTCATAAAGTCATACTTTAGGAGCTGCCTAAAGTAGTGAAGAGAGAAGCACAAGATGGTGTATCAGTCATCAAGTTATATGATAGGAGAAGAACCTAGTTTAGAGAATCAACCAAGCATTATCTACATGGTAAAGATGTATATGAAAAAATTACCTAGTGATGGTATTTGAGTGTCTTTGGCATTGTTGTCAAAGAGGGAGATATTATACAACTACTATCAACAATGGAAAGGAGGGATAATGCATTAAGAGAGATAAATTAGTGAAAGATGTTGCCATCAATCAAGAAACTCAGAATTTTAGGAGTTGTACATGAAAGGGGGAGTTGATTGATTTCAGGTCTTTAGATGATAGAGGGCATCTATGTTTTGCATATCAAAGCTGCATGTATGGGAATTAGAGTGAAACTAAATAAGGGAGATTATTGGACACTAAAATGGGAATCAAAATAAAACTAAGGATATTAATGAAGATCTAAACCTAGAGGGAGATGCTTGAAATAATTAAATATTTTGGATTGCATGGTAAATAGAGATGTTTCCATCAATGCCAAAGAGAGAGATTGTTGGAACAATTGTTATGTTGCCATTGAAGTCAAACCTTATTGGCAAGATCATTTCTACCTGAGTAGAGTGCCATATCAAGATGATTTATGAAGAGGATTGAGAAGAAGAGATAACAAAAGGACCTAGAGGAAAGGTTAATTTATGTAAAACTACAATGGTAACTTGTCCTTGATCAGTAAGACCTTAACAAGATAATTTGATTGTTTAATCATAACACTAAGTGGAGGAGATAGTTCTATTGAAGCCTAGAAGGAATGATCAAATGAAGAATAAATTTATAGGCTTGACCAAGAAATTGAGCAAAATATTAAGGAACTAGAAGGAGAAGTTGAGTGATGCTAGTGTTGACCAAGTAACAATTAAGCCAAGATGAATATATTATTAACGAAGCATTAGTATTGGTCAAGTATCATAAATTGTGCTGAAAAAAAAGTTAGTATTGACCATGCATTTCATTCATGACCAAGTGTCAAAGCAAAAGATTAACTGAGTGTAAGCATTTGAAAGTTTGTAAGGAAATCTTGATCTCCAGTCAACACAATTGAATTTTTTGAATATGTAAAATGTATTTAAGATAAGGATGGATGACCTCAAGATTTAATGCATGATAAACCATGTTTTTTGTCTCCTAGAAATGGATTCAAAGATAATTTTTGTGAAATATCTAGAAGGGGAGGAGAATGAAATGGTGGAAGGATTTGATGAATCTAACCAAATCCTAAGATCTAAAATTATGTTTAAGTGGTAAAAGATCAAAAATACCTATTTAAGGAGGTACAACAATAACCTAAAATTGGTGAGAGTCATTTGTTGATGCTATTGATTGGAAAACTTAAGAAAGAGGTTGAGTAGAGTTGTGCAGAGGTGAAGTGTGATTTCTTGAAGGATTGCCAAGAAGATCAAAGTTAGAGATGATAATAGAGTTCAATCAATGGATTCACATATGAGCTACATTATGATAAATATTCTAAAATGAATTATATTTATTAGATCAACTCGATGGTATGTTCTAACCATTGTATTAGTTAAAGTCCTTTACTCAAGGTGATATTCTAATGGAATGTTCTTAAGACCTTTAACCAAGCCACTTCTAATAGGATGATTAAAACCTTTAAGAGGGTTACACCTAATAGTTTTTATTGTAGCCTTTAATGGGGTTGTCTCCTCATAGAGCTCACTTTATAAGAGTGATAGTTTTGTAGCATGTTATTGGTGGTTTTTTCCAAATTGGGCTTCCATGTTAAATCCTAGTGTCATAATTTTGTGGATGTTATTTGATCTATTTTGTTTTATATTCTACAAGTTTGTTACTATTAGGATAGTGTACTAAAAGTTTTATGTTACTAATTATTTTCTATAGAAACCAAGCTACTCAATGAATAGATCTAAAGTATTTGAAGTGATTGGAAGTTCAATTGGTACATCTAGACATGAGGATAGTTGATTCAGCCACCCTATAAGTTATTCTAAATCATTCTAACAATATCAATATGTGTGTGTGTGTGTGTGTGTGTGTGTGTGTGTGTGTGTGTGTGTGTGTGTGTGTGTATAACATTAATTAATGGTGTGAAATTTACTAGTTAAAGTGATTCTATATACCTATATTGAAAAAATAATGATGCAGTCAAACTACTTTTTGTGAGCTAATTTATTAGTAAAATGCAATTTTCTAGTTTATTTCCAATACAAAGTTTCATTGCATAAGAGTTGGACATCATGTGTGTGTGTGTGTGTGTGTGTGTGTAGACACACACACACACACACACACACACACACACATGATGTCCAACTCTTATGCAATGAAACTTTGTATTGGAAATAAACTAGAAAATTGCATTTTACTAATAAATTAGCTCACAAAAAGCAGTTTGACTGCATCATTATTTTTTCAATATAGGTATATAGAATCACTTTAACTAGTAAATTTCACACCATTAATTAATGTTGTATATATATATATATATATATATATATATATATATATATATATATATATATATATATATATATATATATATATATATATATATATATATATATATATATATATATATATATATATATATATATATATATATATATATATATACATACATACATACATACATACATACATACATACATATGTAAATATATATCTGTGTGTGTGTGCGTGCATGTGTGTGTGTGTGTGTGTGTGTGTGTGTGTGTGTGTGTGTGTGTGTGTGTGTCTATATATGTATGTATGTATGTATGTATGTATGTATGTATGTATGTATATGTATATATTTATGTATGTATATAACACATAAAGAGAGATATCTATCTCTGTGTGTGTGTGTGTCTTTGTGCATGTGCAAACATGTGTGCGTGTGTTCTTTACTTGCCCTTATAGCTAGGAACTTCATGATAAACTTAAATAAATTATTAATCCTTAACTAAAGGCCTTGAACATTACTGAAGGTTAGATTATAAATGTATTCTAATTCAAGGCCAGAAGAGTAATTGAGTAGAAAAAAAAGCTTGTAAGTTTTAATCATAAAAGGAATGTATTGAAGTTCAATCTATTAATGAAACTATAAATCTAAGAGGAAAATCTATATATATATATATATCTATGTGTGTGTGTGTGTGTGTGTGTGTGTCTTTGTGCATGTGCGAACATGTGTGCATGTTTTTTACTTGCCCTTATAGCTAGGAACTTCATGATAAACTTAAATAAATCATTAATCCTTAACTAAAGGCCTTGAACATTACTGAAGGTTAGATTATATATGTATTCTCATTCAAGGCCAGAAGAGTAATTGAGTAGAAAAAAAAGCTTATAAGTTTTAATTATAAAAGGAATGTATTGAAGTTCAATCTATTAATGAAACTATAAATCTAAGAGGAAAATCTATAAAAATAGGAGATAATTTTGAAAAATTCTCGGGAGAAAGAGATTATTTTATTTACTTTAAAAAAGATTATAGTGGAGAGGGCGATTATTGTAATATCTACTATAAATTTTCACAGACTATGTTATGACCTAGTTTATATATATTCTAATGTATAATATTTTTTCGGTACAAAATATAATGTGAGCTCTTTTTTAGGGTCCTAGTACCTATTGAGCTATCATTTTGCACAATGATCTTAATGATCTTCTCAATGATCTTACAACCTATTGGAATCCACTCAATTGAAGATAAATTTATTTGTTTACAAAGATGCTTTTTCTATTTCAAACCAATTTTGGATAAGATGATCAATTTGCTTGTTGTTTCAAAATTAGCCACACAAAAGAATTTTATTTTATTTTTTTATATTTGATATTTTTAAATGAATACAATCTAACAATTAAACTATATGAATTCCTAACAAAGATAAAGTAACAAGAGATGAAAGTAAATAACATAAAAAGGGAAAATTCCTAATGGACATAAACCATGGTAATAACATGTATGTGAGTTATTTCATTGAAAAGATCAAGTAGGAAACCAATGAAAATAGGAGTAGCACTTCCTCAAATCCATTGATGTAATTGTCAATGGAAACTTAGTAAAACTAAAAGATGTTTCATGTCTTATCAAATCAAAAGGCCATGGAAAGTGCGCTCATGCAAAACAAGAAGCTCTGTAGGAATAATAGAGTGATCTCTTCTCTTCTCCAATTCTGTATGTTAAAAAAATTTGTCAACACATAGAAAACACCAAAACTAAAATATTGCATGATCAAATCAACACAACAAAACTATTGGCTCCATTATTATATGAATAAGAAACCAAAAAAATAACACACTCTAGAAAGAATAACTACACTAAGAATGAGAGCACCAAAAGCATATATTATTGCTCAAAATAATGGCCTAGAATACACGTTACGTTTATTAATTTATAAGAAATCATCTCCTCAATTTATGTTGAGAGTGAGAGCTCTCTTCATGCAAATATATGCTTAAAAGTAATAAAACAAGTCTATTTATATACAAATTGACTCTCTAAATGGTGCTAAAATAGGACTCCACCCTTGTTTATATCAATTAATGGGTGCATGAGCATTTACATGTCTTCAAACTAAGAAAGAAGGAATAGATAAGAAGAAGAAAGATCCAAGAGGATCTGGGAGTCACTAGAAGCTCTAAAAATGGAAGCTTGGCCTTCTCTAAATTTTTTAGGAGTTAAACTATTGTTAAAATGGAAAGCTCTAAATTTGGAACTAGTAGTTAACTATTAGCACATCTCCGACTCCATCAAAATTTCTAGTGCCCTTTGGAATACTACACCTATAAAGTAGTGTTCTTGTGCACTAGGTTCAAAAAATCAAAAAATTTCACAAGTGTCAAAACTTAATTTCTAGCTTATGGGTTTTCTTCCCCTTTATACTAGAGTGATTTTTGGATGTTTGCTCTTGAATTTCTCTATAATCTCTATCACTTGGAAAGATTCCAGTAAATCTAATGCCTCATATTTATGCCTAATTTTACCTCCCTTTATAGTAAATGAAAAGGTGTGACAAAGATTCAGACCCTCTCAAATTTTGTTTTAGTAAAATATTTGTAACTATCCATAATATTTACATTTAAAAAAATAATATCTTCACAATCCTCATGGGAGAAGACCATAAGACATATCAAGAATATCATTTATGTATTCACATTCACCTAATTTTTCTTCTTGCTCCACTAGCATTTGTGCAATTGTAGCTTTGTCCTCCTCCAAGTCAAGCTTATGAAAATCACTTGCATGGTTGGCATAATTATTTTTGAGGTCCCATGTAGTTTGGTATATTCTATTAATGATGTCAATCTATTCTTCTTATTCAATAGAGAGAATAGGTTGTGTTATTGGCTTGGAATCCTAGTCTATTGGATGCACATGTATTGGCGACCTCATTTTCTTATGTAATCCAAAATCTTGCAATTTAAAGTGTTTACCAAAGAATTTATACTACAACTTTGAGGCCTTTATAAAACTGTGGTATTTAATAACCCATTAACTCAAAAATTTAATTGATAAAAATCCACACATGTTTGGTTGTGTAAGTACAATATTTATGTCATTTCCAATTAAAATTTTGCAAAATTTTCCTTGTACTTCTTAAGATATTCTAGTCCAATGGTCATTTTTCATTTCCATGTGCTTATCTAGCTCTCACTTCCAAAACTATAATGATCATTAATGCACTGCAAACCTTTTTCTACATCTCGAGGAACATTTGAAACAACTATAATTTGGCAAAAGTTTTCCATTTTGCATTGTACCTTTGCGTGCTCCTTGAAACCTTGAAATTTTCTATTTTGTAGGGTCATATTGAAATCCCTTGGAAATATCTAAAAAATTTCTATTTTACAAGCCTTATTATAATCTTCAATCAAAATCATGACTTTGGATAGCTCATGAGAAATACTCTAAAATAGTGATAAATCACATTTTCATACCATCTCAAATTCCCTTCTCTATGGCTTGGAATTTTTTTTCTATCTCACACTACCTTCTATATATAATATCATGCCTAAAAAATCATGATTTTATCTATTTCACAAACCTCTTATGTATTTCCTTCCAAAATAGAAAAAGTGAAGCTTTAACATCATTTTTTATCACAAAATTTGAAGGTTCCACTAGTAACTTTTCATAGGGATGCATATTAATTCAAAATATGATGAGAATCCAGATCTATCTAGTAAAAAGAGCATAGTATTGGAAACAATATCCATATAGAAATACAAAATCAAGAAATCTATTTAATTTTTATTTTAAAAATGGCTTAAGGTATTGTGCATGCATAGGGAATTCTTGAATACTTCCGTCTATTTCCTACAAGAAATACAACTTTCCTCCTATGTAAGAAATTATGAATGGTCCAAGCCATAAGGCATCAAATTTTTCATGTTTTCCCTTGTCTTAATACTTGGCATTCCATTTAAGTACCCAATCCCCAATTTTAAATGATCTATTATTTGACTTCTTAGTAGGAATGAATCTTTTATTTTTTTGTCAATATTATGCTCCGATGTTGATCTCCTAATTTAATCTAAGTCAAATAAGGGATTAATTATTTTCTCCACAAAGTCAATGTTTTCAATTTGTTCTTTTTTCATAAACCTGTATAGAGGCAATATATTGTTAAGACGAAGTTTAACTTCTTTTTGATAAAAAAGTTTGTAAGTGGGATAAGCTATGGATCCTTTTAGTATAATTCTGTTCACCAAAACTACCATATTCAATTTAGTATCCCAAACCTTTTTGTTATTATCAAACATACTTTTGATAATTTTTTAGTAGGTTCTTTTTACTTAATTATGTTTATCTTTTTCCTCGAGGATGATATGGGGAGAAATATGAAGTTGTTATACCATATTTATGGAAGAATTCAAAAAATTCATCTAACCTAAAAAACGTGCCATTTTCCATGATAAGATTGCAAGGAACTCCAAATCTACTAATAATATTCACCATCAAAAATTTAATCATAACTTTTCTAGTTTCTTGTTTCATAGGTATGGCTTCTACTCCTTTGGTAAAATAATTAGTAGCCACATGAATCCAACTATGTCCTCCACTTGATGTATTCAAAATTTCACCAATGAAGTCAATACCCCACATCTAAAATGGTTCCTAAGATTGTAAAGTTCTCAAAGGGAAGGATCTATTATACTTTAACTTCCAAGAAGATTTCTCACATGCCTCACATTTCCTATCATAGGCATAGAAATCTCCAAGTATATATAGCTAGTATTATCCTGCATGCAGTATGTTATGGGATGTGGTCTTCACTGAGAGATGACCTCCACAAAGTCCTCCATGGAACTCCTTCAAAGTAAATTCTTCCTAATATGTTTCTAGATAGAATAGTAATATTCCATCCTTATTTCTTTGATAAAGGTCACCCTAAATCAAGGCATACTTTGATGCTCGTGATTTTATAATTCTCATCAATTTTTCTTCTAGATCCTCGAGACATTTCATGTGTTAAATAGTAAATAACGTCTTTATACCAAGTTCAATGTTCAATACTGACAACTATATTTTCCAATTTTGCATGATTTACCAGTGCTTCCTCTAAATTTGCCTTAAGCACAAGTTTTGCCAGACCTTGACCTCTTATCAATTTTGTAATCTAAAAAATATTTTCTAAATTTCTAAATTTGATTGATCCACTTGCATCTCCTCCCAATAGTTTCTATCTACCTAAACATATCTTTAACAACATCGTTTGGTTCATATGCTATTACATTAGCACCAACTAGGTACAAGCTAATATTTTTTGCAATATTTACTAATGTAGAAGCTTGTTTTCCATTGATATCATAATTTATCTTAGAATTTTTCAAAATTTAACTAAAGAATGCAATAAGTTCCTCATGTCCTTTTTCATTTTTGTGTAGCATGACAATGGCTATTATATGGTATGAAGCAAAGGAAAATATTTGAAAAGGTTTCTTAAAATTAGGAGGCTTAAAAAATAGTGCTTCTTTTATTGTCTTATTTTATATTAGAGATAGATTTTAATTATTCATCAACCCATATCACTTTATCTCATTTCCTTAACATCTTAGAAATAGGTTTGACTATCTCTTGAAAATTTGAAATAAATATCTTCACAAAGTTAATTTCTTTGAAAATGCTTAAATAGCCTAAATTTTTTTAAGCACTTTAATATTGGAATTTGTTCTATCCTCTTAGGATCTATCCTACTCCATCTTTAGACATAATATGCCAGATAAGTTTCCCCTTTGTGACTTCAAATTGACACTTATTTGGATTTAAGGATACCCCATACTCAAGGGCTCTTTTGAAAATATTCTCCAAATGATTGCAATGATCCTTTGCCTTTTTTGAATAGAAGTAAGTGTTAGCATGAATACTAATGATACTACATTGGGGGAGTATCCTAAGAATTGGATAGTATTGAAATTTTGTGTTCATGACTATCTTTGTCATTGATGTCAACATATCAATAAGTTTGTGGAGAATGACATAATAGCATAGAGAGATCTTTTTTGTATGGACAAGGTTATGCTTATTTGGTGATGCACAATCATGGACATGTTTTTTATAGTGTCCTAATGATGAGGTTTAATGTGCAACATGTAGCTCAAAGATGTATGGAAGTTATACCTAATTTATTGAGAGTAGTACAAAAATAAAGTGCTAGAAAAGTCATCTATGATGTTTATATTATATCTTTCATCTAAGATGTAATTAGAAGATGCATAGTCAAATAGTGATAGAGGATAGTCAGATGATGAGGTCAATGGATATGCAAGCCTTAGTATCACATGTGTGAAGTTTTGTATAGACTGTGAGTCCAATAGTGCTATTGTAATTGTAATTAATTAATTATCTTATTATAATTAATTAGGAAATCATCAAGGTTGACTCAAGGAATTATTTTGAAGATATGGGATAAAGGAAAGATATTTTCCTTGTATGTAAAGATTATCTAGAATTGTATTAAGTGCAAACTATGAAAAGGAGTAGAGTTTTTATTGAATGCGAGTAAGAAATCCAAGGGATTATTGGATGTGAGTTTTGTGATTTGGTCACAATATCAGAAAGAGTAAAGTTCCAACTGACAAGACAAAGAAAGGAACTACTATTCATTTCTATAATATTGGAAGGAATAATATATAGATCATTTGGACAGTGGGTTCATTGGTCTTTCCCTTGAAGTTGTTTGGGCAGTGGGTCTAGCTATCTTCCACAACTCCTAACAGGGTTGGCACAACTCCTAACATTGTTGGAATCTCCAAACAAGGATTCAAAGTTTCCTAATAGGGACTAATATGTATTGAATGTTGTTATAGACTCCTAACAAGGTGCATCCTCTAACAAGGAATATTTATATTGGTACATCATCTTGTGGGTATCATCCCCATAGGGGTATTCCCTCTAATCAAGAGTTTCCCTAGTTAAAATATCTAGTGTTATTGTGTATGAGTATCTTGTTGTGGTTTATGATTATATTTCTCATATGGTTAAGTTTATTTAAGGTTGATAATTGTGATAATAATTGGAAAACTAATTCACCCCCCTCCCCTCTCAGTTATATTGGTGGACTATATATTCTAATAATTGGTATTAGTTCATTAGGTCCTTGAAGGATAACCTTAACAAATTTGGGAGATCAATGGTGAATCTTTTTTGAAAAGATAGTTTGAAGTGAGATAGAGAATATTTTGACACCTAGAAGATGGATCTTCTTAGTGAGACATCAAAATTGTATAAAGAACTAAGCATTGAGTTTCTAGATTTAGAATCCTTTTGTTGCATACAAAAGAATAGAAGCACAAGAAAAGATAGATCTAGATCTAAAGAAGACATGAAGATAAAAGAAGGTATTGATCTTCTTATGAAAAGAGAGCCAAAGGGTATGAAAATTTTCGTTTGTTGGATATGCAAAGAGTTTGGTCATTTTTCATCTATATGTCCTAAGAGAGTAAGAAAATATAGAAAGAATTCACTTTATAATAAAGATGAAGAATTTAAAGCAAGTATGGAAATATTCTTGAATGATTGTAATGATAAAGATAATGAGCCTAAACTGGTTAAAAAAGAGGAAGTAGTAAAAGAGATAGTTTTGGTAAGTATTGTTGATCCAAAGGCTAACCATAAAAATGTGGAAGTTATCATTAAGACTAAAAATGATTTGCAGAATAGAAATCAGATTGAAGAGAAAATATTCGATCCTAGAATGGAAGAAAGAGTTTAGTTGATGACTCCTTGTAGAAGTATATAAAAAAGGATGAATGAGCAAGGTGAAGTTGTGAGAAGTAAGTCTAGAATTTTATGCAAATGTTACTCATAGCAAGAAAGCATAGACTACGAGAAGATATATGCTCTTGTAGCAAAAATGGAAGCAGTAATTATGTTCTTGGCTTATGCATCAAATATGAAATTCAAATTATATCAGATGGATGTTAAGTTAGCCTTCCTAAATGGAAAACTTGAAGAAGAAGTATATATTGAGTAGCCTGAAGGGTTTCCTCTAACAGAAGACAAAGATATGGTATGTAGACTAAAGAAGGCTCTATATTGTCTGAAGAGTGCACCTAGAATCTTGTATGCAAGGTTGGACATCTATTTGGAAAAAAAAAGGATTTTCTAAAGGTATGATAGATAGTAACTTGTATTTAAAAGAAATGGAGAATAGTTTGTTGATAATAGTAATATTTTTTGATGACATAAAATTTGGAGGAAATGATGAAGCAAGTGATAAATTTTTTGAAGAAATGAAATGAGTTTGAAATGAGCATGATAGGAGAAATGAAATTTTTCTAAGGATTGTAGATTGTGTAGAACAATGATGGTATTTTCAGTTCAAGATTTGTTGAAAATATTTGAATTGGAAAGTTGTAAGCTTATTAGTACACCTATGATAACTAGTCAAAAGTTATCTAGCAAGGATGAGACACCTATAGTTGAGTAGAAGAAGTATAGATCCATGACTAGAGGTTTGTAATATCTAACTCACACTAGACCAAATATAGAATTGTAGCTAGATTTCAAGTTGATTGTAAGGAGTATTATTATGTAGCAATAAAGAGGATATTCAAGTACTTGAAAGGGACATCTAACTATGGAATTTGGTATGAGAGATCAAGTGATTTCACTCTATGCACATATAGTGATGCAGATTGGGTAGGTGGTATGGATGAAAGAAAGAGCACCCATGGTGGAGCATTCTTTCTTTGAGGAAGATTGCTTTCTTGGCTAAGAAAGAAACAAGATTGCATTTCTTAAAGTAAAACTAAGGCAGAGTATGTTGCAGCAATAAATAATTGTAATTAGGTGATGTGGATGAAATAGATGTTGAAGAATATTAGAATTGAGCTTGTAGGGCCTATTATCATATACTGTGATAACACAAGTACAATCAATATGTCTAGGGATCATGTTTTACATTCTAAGACTAAGCGTATATCTATTAAGTATCATGTGTTGAGAGATAAAGAAGTAGAAGAAGATATTAGATTGCATATATCTTCATGAAGCCTTTACCTAAAGATACATTTGAGTACTTGAGAGGTATGATTGGGGTTACGCTCTTGCCTACTTCTGAGTAGATGATGTAGTAGGTGCATCAGTCCAATGGTACAAAGAAGTATTTTTAGACTAGACTAAATTTTGATGCTTCCCATATGGGGGTGTATCAATGATGAGCTAAGTTGATAAGGACTCTTGGTATTTGGTCTTGAATATTATCTTTGAACACTTGAGATGGTTGAATAGTTGGACTAGTAAAATGACATAATGAGGAATTTGTCATTGATATCAATAGGGGAGAGAATATGCATGAAAAAAATCTCCTGAGTATGTATAGGGAGAGTGCATGGAAATATCTACTTTATTAGGGAGATTTAGAAATATTCATGTGTTGGCATTATGGTCAAGTTTGTTTACTAGTGACTCACCTTAGTCAAATGGTTAGCAGCTACCGAGCTTATCTTACTATTTACAGTGTTAACTAAGTAATTTAGGTTCTACTAAGCTCTATAGTTTCTACCAAGTTCCAAAATTAGTATCTAGTTCACATTGAGTAGTATCTACCAAGTTGACAAGTATCAGTGCAAATTGAGCTTCATAGTATTTACTAATTTTCACAGTACAAACCATGGTCTCTAGTGTTTTCTGAGTTCACAACATCAGTAATGTGAATCAAATGTTGACCAATCTAGGAAGTGTTAACCAAGTAATTTAGTTTATATTGAGCTTGTAGTGTTAGTGTTGACTAAGTCTTGCAATGTCAACCAAGTGATTTAGTTTATATATCAAGAATGTAGTGTTCACTGAGTCACCAGTGTTGACTGAGTTTAGACTACTTGGAAGTGATTAATATGAACCACGCTTCTACATCTACCAAGAGTATGATGATTCAAGTGTTGACAATGGTTTCAAAGTATCAGAACCTCACTGAGTTTGTCTTCGAAACCTGAGTACCAGTAGTTGATCTGACTTTGTGTATTTTGGTGAAACTTGTATTATAGCCAAATTTGATGAATTGTAATTTAGATTAGTATATATGCAATGTATTGTATCACATCCAAACAAGAAGAAGATACAGAAGACATATGATGCAAATATAATAACAGCAAAGAAGCTACAAGTAGTATCATGGTATGTGCAAGATCATGGTGTGCCAAAAAGTGCCAATTTGAAAAATCTGTAGTTATGAAATATTTCAAACCATTTAAAAATCTATTCAAACTTTTTTCCCACCCACTCTAATACTAAATGAAAACAATTAATATCTTTATAAGGTCTACTATATATTTTGATACCAAACCTATATGGTCAACTTTACAAACATCCTAAAAATGTGCTTTTGGCTTATTTTTATGTGATTTTTACTTCAAAAATGTAATTGATGACTTTTTTTCCACCAAAATTTGATGAAATGAAAAGGGTTTCTTAAGAATGTTCTTATTTTTCCATAAATGTATGGTTTGTCAAATTATGAGTTTAGTAAGTAATTATTACTTGTTTTTAAATGGAGTTGCGTATAAAGTGCTAACTGACACACTACTTGAAGAAAAACTATAACTTTCAAATGGTACAACATTTTTTAAATCCAAAAGATTCATCACATTCTATGTTTCTTCTTCTATAAGGAAAAAAAAAATGAAAAATTGAATTTTACAGAGTTTTGAATTAGTTAAGGTGGTCAGACATGAGAGTTTTTTTATTCCAAAAATATGAAAGTCAAAAATCAATTATTTATTATTTATTTAGAATAAAAATAACCAAAAATATGTGTCATGTCTAGGAATGAGTCTACTACTTATATCTAGAATATTATTAAAAAATATTATCATTTGATTTTGATTAAGGTGGTTAGACATACGTCTACTTCTTATTTTTGTTCTAAATTTTTTGTAATATTGCATTAAAATTCAAAATTTTGACCAATAATTTTTTTTTTTTTTGAGATAAGTCCTAGTAGTTTAGAAACTAGATTCAATTTTCTATAGATTCTTTTGTCTCAACTTTTTGATATGAAGTTAATAACAAGTTGAAAATTGCACGTCAAGTTGACATAACCTTAATTTTCTAATTTTTTATTGCCACTCAAGGGCATAGTTTGGTTGACCATGATCTTGCACATACCCATAAGGAGCAACAAAGATCTATCTATCACAACAAGGTGATCATTACACTCCAAAGGAATCTCAACCAGCAAATCAGAGTTCCAGATCATATATTAGCCATTGATTCATCCTAATATGTGGAATAGTTAAATCCTTTCACAAGGTACACTTAATAGTCTTTTGCAAATCTCTTTAACAAGTGCATACTTCATTGTATGTTTTGAAAATCCTTTAACAAGGTGGACATAGAAGTCCTTATTTCTCCTAATAGGGAAGATCATTAGAAATGATTAATTGTTAGCCTTAACCAACCAACTTTATACTGCAGTACTAGAGCTTGTGGGTATCATCCTCATGTTAGAATTCTTTAGAATAACTGAGAGGGGGGGGTGAATCAGTTATTCAAGGTCCAAATGCCCTATTGATACCTTTTTACTACTTTTAATGAATCCATACCCTTTTCATCTGTTCAAACTTAAATAGAACATATAAGCAAATTACTGTAAATCAACATGCAACGATAAAACATTCAAGATCAACACATGACACAATGATTTACGTGAAAACCCAATTTGGGAAAAACCACCAATAACATGCTACTTGATTCTCACTCTTCCGAAGTGATGCCCTGTTAAAAGCCTGCCTTGTTAAAGGCTTACAACACACTACTAAATGTGACTTGGTTAGAGGATTTCACCAAACTGTTAGGAATGGGCCTGGTTAAAGGTCTTTAGAACATTCACTTGGAATGTCACCTTGTTAAAGGATTTTGCTAATGGCTATTAAACCAACCTAAGTCCATAGGATTTAGACTTACAGTTACAATTGCTAGAAAGTAACAATAATGGTCTTTTGATCTGATATAACTTCCAACATACTTTGTAGTTTTCAAATCACACTTTCAGTTCAATCCTTATGCTTGGTTTTAATCTCTTTAGCTCTAACTGCTTGTCTTCCTCTCAAGCTTTGTCTCCTTGAGTCTTCTCACTCATTCTGCCAATGCAATCATCTTTGTGGTCATCTATACAAATAGAATTTCTATGCTATCTTCTCCTGGGCACATTCTTCTGCATTTCATGCTTTTATGCTTGACCACTGTCTCTTTTCCTTCTATCCCCTCTTGCTCTCTTTTCTCTTATTAGCTTATGTCTTCTTATATAGAAGTCTGATTTTCCTTTACCGCTCAATTGTCCCTCTTCAATTTTAGGGTTTCAAAATTGATTAGGTAGGATACAATGTATCTACCCCATATCTTGGTTTCTTCTTGAAACTTCACCAGTTGTATCTTAAAAATGTTCTATGTGGTGTTCTGTGCCACCAACTCATCATTTTTATCTTTCTTTTAATTCATAGATTTCTAGATAACAACCTTGTCCGCTAAGATCTAGCGAATCTTCAATTTTCTAAATAATGTAGCAACTCGGCATTATTGAGTTACTGGTGCTCGGCACCTCTATGTTACTTGGCACCTATACCAGCTCAACACTTGAACTTGCTCGGCACTTGAACTTACTCGGCATTTGAACTTACTCGGCACTTGATTCTACTCGGCACCACTCAGCATCTGAAGTTTAGTCAGCATTAACTAGAACTTGCTCGGCTCTTACTAGCTTGCCTGGCTCCTTCTCTCTAATGAACTTAGTTTCAGCTTTACAAAAGACTTAGTTAAAACCTTAAATCTTTGATATGTTTCAGTGTTCCCATTCTTTGTAGTGTGTCATCAAATACATTCTTTCATCAATGGCTTAGCTGATCCTTGTACTTCATTCCAACATCATAACTTCAACCTTTCTCTAGGTATTTAAGTTACATCTTATTGATTGCCTCCACCTTGAAATTCAACTAATTAATAGTATTTGGATCACTAAAGTAGTTGTCATCCCTGCAAGTAGAAAGTTTGACATCAATGACAAAACAATGATTGAGGACATTCTTTACTAGTTCCATATTCTATTCTAGCAATCTCCCTCAACTTTTCTTATAATTATTTCAATCATTTCCAACAATCTCCCTCTTTGGCATTGATGGCAAACCAAACTGATCAAGTAATCAATTCAGTTACCACCAAGATTGTATACGTTGTCTTGCTGTATTTCACTACTAATATCATATATCCCCCTCTTTCATATATATATATCCCTCTTTCTTTGCATTGATTTGTTTTCCTGCATATTTCTCCCTCTTTGACATAAATGCCAAAGATGTAGCATTTTTATCATGCAAAATATAAGCTTTGGCTTCTTGTTGTTTTTCTCCCTCTGTCACCATGCTTGTGGCTGATTTGGAGTTTCTGTACCTACTATCATCCTTTGCATCAACCTATTAATATTTCAATGATTTATTCCTGTTGATGCAAGGTAGCTTCCTTGTTGCCTTAAACTGCTTGGGTTAGGGGTATGACCCCCAATTTGCCTCTAAGATATTCATAGGTATCCTTGGGAAATGGTTTGGTGAAGATATCTACAATTTGTTCCTTTGTGTGAATGTATTCCAACTTCACTTGTTTGTCTTCTACCAATTCTCTGACATAATGATACTTGATTGCGATATGCTTGGTTTTTGCATGCATCACTGGATTTTTTGATATGTTTATAGAACTTGTATTGTCACAATACAATATCACCAGTTTTGTTACTTCTTCTTTCATTCCATTCAATAGATGTGTGAGCCATACAATGTTTGTACAATTGACTACAACTGCCACATATTCTGATTCTGCAGTGGATTGGGATATACATGTTTGTTTCTTGCTAGTCCAGGTAACCAGCCTTTTGCCTAAAAATAATGAACCTCCACTTGTGCTTTTTTTGTCATCAATGTTTCCTCCCCAGTCTGCATCTGTATATGCATTGAGTTCAAATTTTCCATTCTTTTTGTAGTATAGACCAAAATCATTAGTCCCTTTGAGATATCTCATTATTCTTTTTACTACTATGAGATGGTTTTCTTTAGGATTAGTAGAGAACCTAGCCACTATTCCAACTGCTAATGCTATGTCTGGTCTACTATGCACAACATATTGTAGTTTTCCAATCATGGATTTGTACATTGTTTGATTGACTTCAGTTGACTCATCATTTTAGGACAGCTTATTTCCTGTGGCCATTGGTGTGCTGACTGGTTTGGATTCCTCCAATCCAAATATTTTAAGAATTTCTTTGATGTATTTTGATTGTGTAATAAATATTCCATGTTTGAGTTGATGGACTTGCAATCCAACAAAAAAATTGATTTCACCAAACAAAGACATTTCAAATTCATGTTTCATTCTGTCTACAAAGCCTTTGCAAAGTACTTCCTTACCACCAAATACTATGTCATCCACCAAAATTTTAGATACAATAATGTCTTTACCTTCTTCAGCTTTGATGTACATGTTGTTGTTATCATCAGTTCTTTCAAATCCAATTTGCACTAGATACTTGTGAAGTCTCTCATACCATGCTCTAGGTGCTTGTTTCAAACCATAGAGTGCTTTATGTAGCTTACACACCATATCCCTATTGTTCTCATCAACAAATCCTTTTGGTTTCTCAATGTAGACTTCTTCTTCTAATATACCATTTAAGAAGGCAGATTTTACATCCATCTGATAGACTTTGAAATCTTTGTAGGCAACATATGCAAGTAAAGTTCTTACTCCTTCCATTCTAGCAACAGGAGTGAATGTTTCTCCATAATCTATTCCTTCTTCTTGAGCATAACCCTTGCATACTAATCTGGCTTTATTTTTGGTAATCTCACCATTCTTATCTAGTTTTTTTCTGAATACCCATTTGGTACCAATCACATTTTTGTCAGTTGGTCTAGGAACCAAACTCCAGGTTTTGTTTTTCCTTATTTGATTAATTTCTTCTTCCATAGCTTTATACCAGTCATCATCCTATAATGCACCATATACTATCTTGGGTTCAGATTTACTGATTAGGCATGTTTCATTTCTTAGTCTACTCCTTGTCATTGGTCTTGCATCTTTGTCACCAATTATCTGTTTAGCAGGGTGATGTCTTTTTACATATTTGGATAATCTTGGGCCTGTTCTTGTTTCCAAGTTTGATCTTTCAGATTCAGGATCACTATGCACTTCATTTTTAGGTTGTTCTTCATTATGTGTACTGTCTTCAAAATCAAATTGTGCATTTTCTTCATTTTGTAACTCAGTTTCTGAATGCAACTTGGCATTCACTGGTTGTGAATCAGTTGAAACTGACACTTGTTGATTTTCAATTTGATTGCCATCATCCTCATTAGTAGTCATTCCTTCATAAGAATATACAAAGGTTCTATATTCTTCCATTTTCTTTGGCTCTTTAGCTTGGACTTATGTGTGTTCATCAAAATTTACATTTGCACTTTCCATAATTTTGTTAGTGTTAACATTCAAACACTTATATGCCTTACTTCTAGTGGAGAAACCAAGAAATATACCTTCATCACTTTTTGCATCAAATTTTCCATTTCTAGTATCCTTCAGGATAAAACATTTGCAACCAAACACTTTGAAATGTTTTACATTGGGTGAGTAACCATACCATAATTCAAAAGGTGTTGTATTTGTACCTTTCTTGACTTGTACTCAATTCAGTGTATGAACAGCTACACTTACAGCTTCTCTCCAGTATTTTAGAGCAACATTCTTTTCCATCATTAATGTTTCAACACAGTCAATCATAGATCTGTTTCTTCTCTCAACAATTCCATTTTGTGGGGGAGTTCTAGGAGTTGACGTTTGTCTTTTGATTCCATTTTCATTACAAAATATCTCGAATTCATTTGATGTAAATTCACCACCTCTATCTGATCTTAGACATTTCAAGCTTTTTCCTATTTCCTTTTCAACTCTAGCCACATACCACTTAAACATTTGAAAAGCATTAGATTTTTTTTTTAAAAAAATGACAGTCATCATCCTGGAATATTCATCAATAAATAGCATTATGTATTTATCTCCTCTATAGCTTTGTATTTCCATTGGGCCACATAAGTCAGTGTGAACTAACTCAAGTATCTCTTTGGATGTATAGTTCTTTCTTTTGAAACTTGATTTTGTCATCTTTCCTAGCTGACATTGTTTGCACATGATATTATCAAGCTTTTTAAGTTTTGGTAGACCTCTGACTTTCTTCATTTTACTGATGTTGACTAGATTATCAAAATTGACATGACATAATCTTCTATGCCATAACCATTCATCATCAAATTTTGCAAATAGACAAGAAAAATCATCCATATCAAGGTAAAACAAATTACTCTTTGTTTGATCTCCTTTTCCTATTAGTTTACCATCAGTATCATAGATTTTTGTAGTTTTGTTTCCAAATTTCACTCTGCAACCTATATTGCCTAACTGTGAGACACTCAGTAAGTTGTAGTTTAATCCTTCAACATAGTATGCATTATCACATGAAATCTGTTCTGTGAGCTTAATGGAACCTTTTCCTTTGATTTGACATGGAGCATCATTACCAAATCTAACACTATTTCCATCATACTGAATAAAGTTGACAAACTTACTTTTGTCTCCTGTCATGTGATGTGAGCATCCACTGTCTATGATCCATCTGTCATTCTTGTTTATACATGTCACCAGTGCTGTGGCTTCTTCTTCATCAGATTGGTCCTTCATGGCTACATAAACAACTTCATCATCATTGTCATCAGAATTTTCTTCAACAATATAACACTTCTTACCTTTTTCTTTGTAATCTCTTTTGTCATCATCTCTTCTGTTCTTGTATTTATTGTTTTACTTGGAATCCTTTTTCTGTGGACATCTTGCAGCAATATGACCTACTTCATTGCAATTGAAATAGATGATAGGCATCTTACCTTTGAATTTTCCTTTGCCCCTATGAAATCTTCTAGCGAGCAATGCTTCCAATTGTTCCACATCTTCCTCATCAGTGCTACTATCACTAGATACATACTTCATTTTTCTTCCTTTCTTTGATTTTACCTGTTCGACATCTTTCAGTGATAACTTTGCCTTAAATTCAGATTCAACATTTTCAAGTTTGTAGTTGTCAAAGTTAGATAACTCAAATGCTATGAGTCTACCTATTATACCTTCAAAGCTTAGATTATTTCCTGGTATGCATCTTAGTTCTTGTATTGATGATACTCTAATAGCATAGATAGGGAGCAAGGTTCTTAAGAACTTACTATTAACAGTATCCTCATCTAGTTGACCATTCAGGCATCTTATTGCACTTACCACTTCTTTTATTCTTGCACCATACTGAGCAGCATTGTCATTTTCCTCTATTTTCATGTCATCAAACTTTCCTTTGAGACTTTCTCTTTTTTCTCTTTGTACATTCTGATCTCCTCCATAGATGTTTGATAGTGCTTTCCACGTTTTGAATGCAGTGTCACATCCTTTGATATCATCAAATTCAGCATAGCTGAGTGCAGATGCAATTTCTAGCATTGTCTGATTGTGTTCTTGTTTTTTTTTCATGTCTTCTGCAGTAGGAGCACCTGTTGGATCTACATGTTCAATGACAATTGAATTTTGGTCATAATCTCCTATGGATCCAAGATGTAGCTTCATCAAACTTTTCCATGCAACAAAGTTGTCTTTGTTGAGCTTGGGAACTTCTATTTTTGGCATTTTGATCTTTTCTGCTAGTAGTCCCTTTAAACTGAATCAGCAGTTAGGCTCTGATACCAATTGTTAGAATTCTTTAGAATAACTGAGAGGGGGGCAGGGTGAATCAGTTATTCAAGGTCCAAATGCCCTATTGATAAATTTTTACTACTTTTAATGAATCCATACCCTTTTCATCTGTTCAAACTTAAATAGAACATATAAGAAAATTACTGTAAATCAACATGCAATGATAAAACATTCAAGATCAACACATGACACAATGATTTACGTGGAAACACAATTTGGGAAAAACCACCAGTAACATGCTACTTGATTCTCACTCTTCTGAAGTGATGCCCTGTTAAAAGCCTACCCTGTTAAAGGCTTACAACACACTGTTAAATGTGACCTTGTTAGAGGATTTCACCAAACTGTTAGGAATGGGCCTGGTTAAAGGTCTTTAGAACATTCACTTGGAATGTCACCCTGTTAAAGGATTTTGCTAATGGCTGTTAAACCAACCTAAGTCCATAGGATTTAGACTTACAGTTACAATTGCTAGAAAGTAACAATAATGGTCTTTTGATCTGATATAACTTACAACATACTTTGTAATTTTCAAATCACACTTTCAGTTCAATCCTTATGCTTGGCTTTAATCTCTTTAGCTCTAATTACTTGTCTTCCTCTCAAGCTTCGTCTCCTTGAGTCTTCTCACTCATTCTACCAATGCAATCATCTTTGTGGTCGTCTATACAAATAGAATTTTTGCGCTATCTTCTCCTAGGCACATTCTTCTGCATTTCATGCTTTTATGCTTGACCACTGTCTCTTTTCCTTCTATCCCCTCTTGCTCTCTTTTCTCTTATTAACTTATGTCTTCTTATATAGAAGTCTGATTTGCCTTTACCGCTCAATTGTCCCTCTTCAATTTTAAAGTTTCAAAATTGATTAGGTAGGATACAATGTATCTACCCCATATCTTGGTTTCTTCTTGAAACTTCACCAGTTGTATCTTAAAAAAATTCTACATGGTGTGTTGTGCCACCAAATCATCATTCTTATCTTCCTTTTAATTCACAGATTTCTAGATAACAACCTTGTCGGCTTAGATCTGGCGAATCTTCGATTTCCTAAATACTGCAGCAACTCGACATTATTGAGTTACTGGTGCTCGGCACTTGAACTTTCTTAGCACTTGAACTTACTCGACACTTGAACTTACTCGGCCCTTGAACTTACTCGGCAATTAAACTTGCTCGGTACTTTAACTTACTCGGCACTTGAACTTACTCGACACTTGCTTCTACTCAGCACCACTCGTCATCTAAAGTTTACTCGGCATTAACTAGAACTTGCTTGGCTCTTACTAGCTTGCCCAGCTCCTTCTCTCTAATGAACTTAGTTTGAGCTTTACAAAAGACTTAGTTAAAACCTTAAATCTTTGATATGTTTCAGTGTGCCCATTCTTTGTAGTATGTCATCAAATACATTCTTTCATCAATGGCTTAGCTGATCCTTGTACTTCATTCCAACATCATAACTTCAACCTTTCTCTAGGTATTTTGGTTACATCTTATTGATTGCCTCCACCTTGACAATCAACTAATTGATAGTATTTGGATCACTAAAGCAGTTGTCATCCCTGCAAGTAGCAAGTTTGACATCAATGACAAAATGATTATTCAGGACATTCTTTACTAGTTCCATATTTTATTCCAGCAATCTCCCTCAACTTTTCTTATAATTATTTCAATCATTTCCAACACCTCACCCCAACTTTACTCTCTATTTGGAAGGTTTTTGGGTCACCATATCTTGTTTCAAAGTGTTATGAATGTTTTAATGTTTTTAACTTTTCATGCATGCAATTAAATCAGAATATATATAAAGGATTAATTGTTGAAATAAGAATAAGTTTTATTGGTTCCATGTTCACAACTCCCCTCTTAGTAACCTATCGAATCATATATTTCCAAAAATTGGTATCAAAGCATTGTAGTTCTCAAAGAAGAAGTTTAACAACTTCAGCAAAGATTAGAAGCAATGGAGGTATTCAAGCTAGATAAGACATTGATAGTAAAAAGCTAGATTTGGAATTGGCTATTGGACAATTTAAGAAAGCAAAGGAGAAACTCTCTCAATCTTTGAAAAGAAGAAAATATCTTGCAATACAACTAAATGAAAAATTCTACATTGAAGAAAGTATTGAAATCTAGAAAGAAATTCAGATGAAGCTAATTAGGTAATCAAAGACCTATTAGAAAAGAATTGTAATCTTTAAGAAGAAGTTAGAAAACTGAAAAGAGAACAAGAAATTCAGTCAATAAGGTTGTGTGAAGCCATGGAAGAAAAGGACAAAGCCAAAGAAGAGATATAAGGAAAGAAAAATGAAATTCAACATCTATCCCTTCAATAGGAAGACTTCATTGATTAGCTTACTAATACAAATGAAGAAATCATGAATCTAAGATTAGAGAATAAGAGATTGCAAAATGATCTAAACACTAAAAAGTAAACCAATGAGAGGATGACAAAATCTCAAATAAATATGAATTAGTTGAATAGGCAAAGTCAATACAGATAAAAAGGAAAAGCAGTAATAGGATAGACAGAAGAAGGTGAATCATCAAAGTAAGGAGCTCAAAATAATTAAAAGGACAACTTGTAATCACTGCTATAAGTTAGGTCATACATTAAACAAATGTTGGAGTAATGGCAAAGAAAAATTCAATGGAAAGTGTTAAAATTGCAATAAGTATGGTCATAGAGCTAATGAATGCAAAGAGAAACCTAAATTTGAAGGTAAATGTCACAAATGCTAGAAGCATGGGCACAAATATTCTAAATGCAAAACCAAGATATTGAACCCAATAGAACAGATTGTGAAAGCTATATTTGGTTAGGACTACAACACATGGTGTAGATGCCACTACTGTGGAGAATTTGGGCACATTGGAGAAAATTGTGTGAAACATCACATGAGGACAAGAGACACCACTAGAAGATGTTTTATTTGCATAGATTTTGGACATATTGCCAAGAACTATGTGAAAATTGGAAGGATTAAAGATGAAAAGAAAGCCAAATTTGACAACATCAAAAAGAAAATGATGCAAGAATAGATTCCAAAATCTTTTGAGAATGCATGTTTAAGCCATTAAGCACATGTCAATCAAGAGTTGGGTGACTCAAGCATTTCTACTTGATCTCCCACAAGGATGAATAGAACTAGTGCTCTGAAGCAAACATCTTACATCGATTCCAGCTAGCTAGAAGGAAAGATCCACATCAACATTCAAGATGCAAAGGGATCACTGAGTGTCTAAGGGAAATCTAGATCTTACTGAGCTAGGTCAAGTTGCAAGACCCTACCGAGCAAGGTTGGGATTCACTAAAACATTGTATGGACACCGAGTTATGAATGACTCTACCAAGCAGTAAGGTCAAACTGAGTGGAAGACATTTTTTCACTAAATAAGAGATTGTACCAAGTATTTATGGTGATCAGAAAGGAAAAATTTGTTAAAATGAAGGGAATCAAATTCGTTTATCACTGTGGATTTTTGAAGAGCTATTTGCAAAGGGTGATTTCTATGCTTTCAAGCGATCTGTGCATTTTTGTTGAAGATTTTTGTGTTTTCATAAGTAGAGTATCCTCAAGGATCAAAATAAGAAAGTATCTAAGATGTTGATTTGAGGAGTTGATTGGAAGGCACCACACTTCAAGTTGACTTTGGCAATTATAGAAGTACTTGACCCAAATAGAGCTCAGTCAAAGATTCCACCAAAGGTATTAATTGTTAATGATATTCATTCACATTTTTGTTGTATGATACAATATATTGGAACCTTGGTGATGGATGAGACTTTGGAAGATTTATGTGTGAATGGTGCATTGAAACATGAGCATCAACATTTGGAAACCAATGGTTTAAGGCACATTCCTCATATGCCATAAGACTTTTAGATAAAATGGATAAGGTTCATCCTTAGTTTTGTACACAATAGGAAGTTGTGGTTGGAACAACCTATTCAAATAACAAAGAAAATGATTCATCAAATCATAGGGCTCCCAATGTTGAGCAAAGAAAGGACTACCAAAACACTAAGTCGAGTAGAATTGGAAAGAAAAACTCTTGCCGAGTGGGATGGAAGAGGCATGAAGATCAGAAGTGTGACTAACATGTAGCTAATTTTTGAATTCATGTGATAGCTCATAAGATCTATATCTCTAGTTGTCTCAATAGTGTGTCATGTGAGGTAGTTGATATAGCTCTCAAGGTGGTGAAGAATAACATGTCCTTCGACCTTGCTGAGCTAATGCTAAATCAATTCAACATGAACACTAAGAGCATCAGGACTTCAAAGAATAGTTCATGTAAGTTTAGTTCACTCTTGAATTTTTTGTTCTTCTTTGTAAAAAAAAAATTCCCTTAAAAAGGTTTAGTCATATGGAGAAAAGATGTACCAGTATTATATCAGATTAATGAATATATAGCAAAGATTGGTGAGAAATTTTTTAGTATTATGGACAATTACTTTGATCCATTCAAGGAAAAGAAGAGTAGTAGATTTAAAATCCCTAAGAAACTTGTAGAAGATTACAAGGATGATGTTTGTTTCATGGCAGATGATAAAGTGTACATCCAAGCAGTCAAACCTAGAGTAGTATGGGTTAAGCCTCTAAGCTATGAGGTTAACATTGATGACACTAAGGATATCATGAAGGCACTGTTAAATGAACTTGTGGATCCCAAGGCCACATATTTTGGTACTTTTGATGAAGCCAAAGCTAGAATAGAACTTGAAATTAAGCTTCCTCAAGTAATCAGCAAAGGAAAGAAGAAGATGGCAAAAATGAGGCAAGAAAGTTCTACTCTCCTATTGACAGAAGGAAAATGAGATGATGAAGAAGAAGATGAGATAAAAGAAACAAAATCTAAAGAAGAAGATCCAATCAAGAAGAAGGGTAAGGTTATTATAACCAAACCTACCATGTCATCTACTATACTATTCATGAGAAGAGCATCTAGATGAAGAAAGAAATTGAAATTAGGTGAAGAAGATGCAAAGGAAATTATTTTCAAATGACCTCTACCTACATTTTAGGAAAAATTAAAAGAAATTGATGCAAGAGCTAGCATGGAAAACTTGAAATCTCCCAGTTATGAAACTAGGAATGTGGATGAGAAGAATCAAGTTGAAAACATGGTAATGGAAAAACTAGGTAAATGGAAATACTCACCTGATCAACTTGTACAAAAAATTCCCAATGAGCTTATGGAAATCAATCCTAGATGGAAAGATGCTAGGAAAACTACAAAAGATATATTTGAATAGACTCTAAGGCAGCTCTTGTTGAGTCTTAGTGATAAAGAGGTGAAAGAATCAATGAAGAAAAATGAGGAAAAAGTCACTTTGGAATTCAACACTTACATGATATGTGTTAATGACATTGAACATGTGGTGAAGATAGCTACAACTACATGGAATAATATCTACAAACTTCATCAACTTAGTGATTTTGTTTTTCATGTTAGTGACATAGATGATGAAAATGACAAGGAAGAAAATGAAAATAATGATGAAGAAGATATAGAAATAGATGATGTAAATCTAGATGATGAGGAGCAAGAAAAGGAAGCTAGTAAGGAGAATCTCCCTAAGATTTAGAGTATTGAGGAAACTGACCTAGAGAAGATTATAGGAGCAATTGTGGCCTCATTTTCTCACTCTCTGAGAAAAGATTTAATGCCATCAAGATCAAAGAGGGCTTCTACTGAGTTAGTTGTGGCAACCACTACAACACCATGCACCCAACCAGTTTGTGCACCTATTCAGCTAAATACCATTTTAACTAAAGTAATCAACACTTCATCTACCATGAAGCTAGTGCTTCCTCCATCAACAAATTTGGCTACACAACAACTAGGTATTTCAAGTATCAGTGTAATATCTACTTTCTTTGCTAGCCCTTCTATTTCTACTATTGTTACTATTCCAAGTATGCAAATAGTAAGTACAAAGATAGTTGAGAGAAAGCCTCAACTGAGTACTAAAGTTCCAAGCAAATACATAGGTAAAGAAGAAGACATTGATCTTGACGAGGACATAGTTATCCCAAATTGGGATATCTGTACTCTAAATCTTGATCAAATGAACATCATAGGTAAACTATTGTAGAAGAAAGCTAAGTAGCAGAACCTAGGAGAAGATAAAATTAGAGAAAATCAAGTTCTTGAAGATGTGAAGAACATGCTTGTAGATGCACTAAGTAATGAGGTTGATAATACACAACCTATTTTGGTTTAGTTAGCAAAATTTTCTTAAAAATTCAATGAAGATTTGAATGGACAAGAAAAGTTGTTACAAAGAGCAGAGAGAAAATTTGACAACAAAGTATTGGAGCAAGTTGTACAGAATATTTCAATATATCAAATAGAACTATCTACTATTCTTAGCTAATTAGAAACCTCTACAAATATCGTTACTTCATTATTCAAAAAGTTATATGATACATCTATCTTCACTCAAGAAATCAAAGATAAAATATCTAAGATAGATGAAGACTTGAAGGCAAGTACACAACAGTTTTCACTTGACCTGAGCTATAGTTTTTCTCACTACTCAAATATCAGATTTTTGACTAATATGCAAGCATAATTATTAAGGGAAGAAGCTAGAATTAAGGCCACACTTGTAGACATCTGAGGCATGATTCTCTCAAACATGGAACCATTTTAGAAACACATTGCACATGCCAAAACTCTCATCCATGATAATAACTTCTCCATAGCTGATCACATTATGGAGTTATCAGCAGAAGTATAGATTGCATTACATGCAATCAAGATGTTATAGGGAAATTGGGACAAGAAAATGACATTGATTTTGAAGGTACATTCTAACTTCTTGTCACATTTTGGAATTACCATGTAGCATACACCTTTGGCATATATGTCAAAAAGGTGAAGAAAATGAGATAAGATAAAAAGGGGGAGAAGGTGTGATATAAAGATATGAGATATATAGTAATTAAATTATAATATGTAAATATGTATGGGGAAGGAGCATAATATTTATGTAAATTAATTAGAAAACATCTCTTACAAAAGAAATTTTGAAAAATGTCAAAAATAGAATATATTACCAAGTTGAAGACATGGGATGGAGACTAAAGATTGTTTTGAACTTAAAGTTTTGGGAATTCAATTTTTTATTGATAAGTGGTTTTTTCACTAATGCCAAAAGGGGAGATTATTGACATTATGGTCAAGTTTGTTTATTACTGACTCACACTTAGTCAAATGGTTAGCAACTACCAAGATTATCTTGTAGTTTATAGTACTAACCAAAGAATTGAAGTTCTACCAAATTCTATAGTTGCTATTGCATTTTAGAATCAGTATTTAGTTCACACCAACCAATATCTATCGAGTTGATGAGTATTACTACAAACTAAGCATCATAGTATTTATCAAGTTGCACAGTGCAAACTATGGTCTCTAGTGTTTTCCAATTTCACAACATTAGTGATGTGAATCAAGTGTTGACCAATATAGGAAGTGTCAACAAAGTGATTCAGTTTATACTAAGCTTACATTGTTAGTGTTGACTAAGTCTTGTAGCATCAACCAAGTGATTTAGTTTATATGTCAAGTCTCATAGTGTTCACTGAGTCACCAATGTTGACTAAGTTCAAACTACTTGGAAATGATTAGTATGAACCAAGCTTCTACATCTACTGAGAGTATGAGGATGTTGAGTGTTGAAAATGGTTGCCAAGTATCAGAATCTCACCAATTTTGTCTTTGCAACTCAGGTACCAATAGTTGAGCCAAATTTGTGTATTTTTGTGAAACTTGTATTGTACATGACTTTGATGACTTGTAATTTGGATTGATATATATGTAATGTATTGTATCACATCCAAACAAGAAGAAGATATAGAAGAACATATGATGCAAATATAATAAGAATAAAGAGGCTACTAGCAATATAAAGAGTAGCAAAGATCTATCTATCACAACAAGGTGATCATTACACTCCAAAGGAATCTCAACCAACAAATCAAAGATCAGCCACTAATTTATCCTAATAGGTGGAATAGTTAAATTCTTTCACAAGGTAGACTTAAGAGTCTTTTGGAAATATCTTTGCTAAGTGCATACTTCATTGAATGTTTTGTACATCCTTTAGCAAGGTGGACCTAGCAATCATTATTGCTCCTAACATGATAGTTCATCAGAAGTAGTTAATTGTAAGCCTTTACCTACCAAATTTATACTACAATACTAAAGCTTGTGGGTATGATCCCCACCCTAGTTTTACTTTCTATTTGAAAGATTTCTGGATCACCATATCTTGTGTCAAAGTGTTATGAATGTTTTAACGATTTTAATTTTTCATGCATATAATTAGATCAAAAAATATATAAAATATTAATTGGTGAAATAAGAATAAGTTTTATTGGTTCTGAATTCACCCCTCTCGTCTCAATAACCTAGCCTATCATATATTTCCAACATCATGTAAGAAAGAAAGAGGAATATCTCTATGGGGGAGATATGTATTGTGAGTTATTTACTATAAACAAGTGTTGCCAATCCTAAAGAAGAAGAAGAACATAGAAATGTTCCAGGGGTTCTTAGATTTGATTGATGAAGAGGATTTGAGAAGATGAGCATAGCAGTAGCAATAGTAGAGTACTATTTGGTATTCTTGGGACTTAGATTTTTTTTAATCTATGTTTCCATCAATACCAAAGGGGGAGACTATTAGCATGAGTTCTTATGATACTTGTGTGCATAAAAGTCTCATGCTTCTATAAACCATTATTCTTGAGAGAACCCATGGAAGAGAGGCTCTCAAGAGCTAGCTTATAGCTCTCTATCTATGATGTACAAAAGCTATGAGATGGTCACTCTCAAATCAAAAGAATTATTTAACCCTTGCAAGGTGCACCATAGAATGAGAGATTCAAAGAGTAGAGGCAATACTATCAATATCTAAGAATCTTAAATAAAATGCAATGCAAATACAAGTTATTCTAAATGCAATGCAAGATAACAAATAGATTAAAGCTAAAACATAAATAAAACTAAGCTAAAAAGTATGCCATAATGTAAGTAGAATAAGAGCTAAGCTAAAATGCAAAAATGCAACAATGCTCCAAGTCTTCAAAATCACCAAAAAAATCTGTAGTGTAACAATAGCATGAGAGACCAAAATTTTTTTGAATGAGGAGAGAGCCCTCCCTTTTAAAGAAAAATAGATAGTAGAGATTAAGAGGTAAGATGAATGTAATCAAGGGTGGAGTTTGAAAGTGGGAGTGATCCATGTGCACGAGCATCTCAACTAATCACAATTAATGGTTTACTTTTGAGAGGGTTTGAAATGTGTGGAGGAGAATTAAAGTTGTTTTAAAAATAGAAGATTCCTCTCACATAGGAAATTATGCATTCAGGTGTAGACAAAAATGTCATTTCTTTTATTTCTAAAATAGGAATAATGCTTTATGTGTGCACACTTAGGATAAGAGATGAGTGGGGAATTTTATTTAATTAAAATGGGTACATGTTCTTTTAATTAAATATGAACTTGGGGTAAAGTGGTCATACCATAGGTTATAATCAAATAAATATATTTTTGAGGATTTGATAAAAAAGAAACCATTAAATAAATTATGGAAATATTCTAGAGAGGGGGCTCATATTCTAGATGACCATTTTTACTTGATTACATTTGCCCCTCTTTGATTAATGTGTGATTGATCTGGGAATACATGACATCAAAGAATACATAATCCAAGTACGCAACAATAGATAGAGAGATCTAATTAAGAAGAATAAAATGCAAAAAGAGATAGCAAGTCCAAAATGTAAAATTTGATAGTGATAGTACTGAACACTAGGATAGAGACAATATTAAAAATCAAGAAGAATATTGACACCAAGAAAAGAAGATAGATCAAGAGAAAATATATAGTTGTAGAAGAAAGAAATTTGCAACAATGATAGAATATTCATGCCCCCTTAGGATTGAAATCAAAATAACATAGAGGAGATGCATAAATAAGCTAGATCTGATCAAATTAGAATAAAGAAAAGTTCATAATGATAGATAAGAGATTAAGACTGAAGAGTGACCACCAAGTAATGAAGATATGCCCCAGTTTGACTAAGTTTGACCAAGAAAGATAAAGCATAAGAATTAGATCAAATAAAGAAGAAAGATAAAACAAGATGAAATAAAAATGAAAGCAAAGAGTGGAAGAGAGTAGAAATGATGAAGTAATGAAGAAATGATGTTCTTCCCAATAAGATTCAAAGATTAAGCCTCAATAGGTTAGCCAACTACACAAAAGAAAGAAGAAATTTTGACTAGCAAGATGGATTCAAATTTGGATTTCAATCCTAAAAATGGATCCAAGATTTCAAGATTAGAAAATATAGGTCAAAAGCATAGATGAGAAGGTAAGATGGAAAAGAAGAGATATGATAAGATCAAGAAGAGGTAAGAGAAGGATGAATGTAGTTAGCTGACACATCCATAAAAGATAAAGAAGAGAGATCTCTCTACATAAAAAATGCAAAGCTAAGTTAGAATGAACCCTAGAATGCAAGCTAGTTTGAAAAGATGCAATTGCAAGGGTTACATAAGTAGGTAATAGTTTTTATAATCAAGCCTTATTAGGGACATCAAAATATCATACAACCATCACTAGTATGACTATGAGGATATGAATATGATCTATATTAGATAGGAATGTGGTTCCCCAACCTATGTATCAAAGACATATAGGTCAAGATGACTATGCAATTAGATTGTGTAGTTTAGTATAGCAAGATTACACCTGTATCAAGGCATAAGTGCCAAGATAACCCCAGAGTGTGATCTTGCAAAAATAGACAAGGATGATACATTGTAGGTCCAAAGTGTCAAGTAGGAAAGGAATGAATTCTCTAAACACCTTAGACTAACAAAGTATACCCACAAGTAGAAAGAAAGTAAAACATGCCCCATGCCCCCAGTCTTCTAGTCCATGACATCCTTGAAAGACTATTAGAGAGGGAACATATAGTAAACAAATCATAATATACTATACAAAAAGTAGATAAAGTTCATCATAGCTCAATTTTTTAAGTGTTTAAGTGCATGTGCGTAAGTCACTTGGCCATTTCTTCAAGACTTGATTCTGATAGTGAGAAATATGATAACATTGGAGAGCATAGGTAAACTATCTAAAAAGTGTTGAGAAACACTTGATGTAAAGTTGGGGGTAGTGTTGAGAAACACTATTGTGTGAGTTTTCTAAAGAAACCCTAATGCACAAGGAAACCTTAAATAGGCTAAGCAGCGGTGCCCCTGAGATAAGGACAAGAAATAATCCCAAGATAGTAAATGGGTTGCAAAGTGGGTGATTGAGATTGATAGACATAGCTGCAAGGGTTTCAAGAAGAAATTGTTTCCAAGTTTTCACCAATTTTTTAAGGAAGTTGTTCAATATTTTTTTGTATTTTTGTATCTTTTGATGGTAGATAAGAAAAGACATATAAGAAAGGAGCATGAAGCAAGTGAAAGTGATCCTCAAGGACTGACTCCCCAAGAGTACCCAAGCTAGGGAAACATAGTGAAATAGTCATATGAAGCATGCTTTAGACAAGCCAAGAAAAGAGATAGCATGTAGGATAAGTAGTGGAAGTCAATAAGTGTGATAGCATATAGGATAATTGATAGAAGTTGATAGCATGAAAGTATGTTGTCCAAAAGAGTAGACATGTCAAGAGGCTTATGAGAACCATGTTTTCTTTGTGTGATCAAGACCAAGAGGTCAACTAGATAGGATAGGAATGGGATAGAGAAATAACAATGAGGTTGGATATGAAGGATATGAATGAATAAGCAAGAAAAATAGAGAATCTCATGGATAAGGTAGCCAATATGCAAGGATAGTTCAACAATGTCAAGATCAAAGAGGAAGAGGGAAAAGGGGATAGATGGATAATGGAAGAATTATGCATGATGTCTATTTACCAAGTTTTCATCATGGTACCTATCCAAGGTGCCACAACAAGTGGTTTTCACCATAGGATAAATTTATTTCTCTTTACTTTTGCTACCAAGGCGCCACATGAAGTGGTTTTCACCAAGGCATCTTTTTCTTTTTAAATTTTTTTGAATTTTTATCTTTTTGAATTTTGAATTTTTAGAAAGAGTTCAAGTTGTATATGGTAGTAAGAAGAGTATATGGAGGATAAGAGTTCATGTATAGAAAGTAAGTGTAAGCTTTAGAGGATTTCATGAGGGTAGTTGAAATATTGGACATGATCAATGTTGAGACATGCCTTGAAGGCTATTGGAATGATGGAGGAATAATGGATGAAATAGCATGAGGTTTAGATGTATGAGTTGGTAGAAGGGATTTGGAAAAAAGTGGAGTGGAAGGCTTTGGAATATTTTTAGGAAGATTTTTGGAAGAAGATGGAATGGGATCCTTTGGAAGCTTGAATGTCAACTTTGAAGTATTTTCAGTATTCAAGTCTTTCAAAAGAGCCTTGGGTATCCATATAGCTTTAGATTTTCCTTTGGATACTTTAGAGCATATTTCTTCAATAATGGGCTTAGGAACCCATATTTTATTTTATTTATCTCTCTTAATAGTGGAACTTTGTGGTCTCTTTTTGCGCATTTTCCTCCTTAGCAATCATGTCATTTAGATGGGACATAGTGATCTTCATTTTTCAATGGATTCTTCTATTTATTCTTGCTTCCAAAAGACTTGGGAATTGTGGATGAATAAGGCTGATATGACTAGTTTAGATTGATAGATGGGTGGAAATTAATCAAGGATGAGTGTCTTTGTTGATATTCAAGTATGATGGGAGAGCTAAGAGTGAAAAATGTAGGAGATGAAGGAACATAAGGTCCCAATATAGATGGAAGGTTTGAAGGCTTTAGTTCTGATGGATAAGGACTAAGGATAGACTTTGGATATGCAAATGGGTAGTGAAAAGGGATATCAACATCTTTAGAGTGAGCAACATAGTCAAAGCCACCAATAGACTCATGAGTAGCTTTGATAGGAACACCATTTTTAATAGGAGTACTTGAAGCTTGAGCACAATTTTGAAGTGGATATGGAGTATAACATGAGGAGATGCTTTGATCTTGACAAGTAGCTGTGGATAGCATAGGAAGAGAACTTTTCTCTTAATTTTTAGTAAGCTCAAGGGGTATAATGGAAGTGATATCTTCATCATACTTGTGGGATGGAAAAGACATAGGATATGGAGGGGTGAAAATTTGAAGGAGATGAAAATGTGCTTTATCTTGATCTTTCTTGACATTTATAGCTTTTTCTTTTTGAGAGTCCTCTTGACATGGAGCCACTTCTAAGGAAAAGGGAGAATGAAGAGTTAATGAAGTAGTGCTTGATATTTAGGCTTAGTAGCATGGAAAAGGTTTGTAGCCAAGTGAAGGTTAGCTTGAGTTTCTTTTGGAGGTTTCCCTTGAGGATAGGCATAGTGTACATGAAAAGAATTAGGTTCTTTATTTGATAGAGACATGTTAGAAAGATCTGAAGTATTGGGAGGTGCATGAGTGTTGGAAGAAGTGGAGATATCAAGGAAACCATCATTGATTCATTAATATGATCTTTCTCAAGAAAATTATCCTCATCACATTAGTCACTAGAGGTATTAATAATCCCATTATCAATAAGATCTTGGATTTTATGTTTCAGCTCAATGCAATCTGAAGTACTATGCTCATTATGTCAATGATAAGCATAATAGATACCCAATAATAGGTTTCCATATGAGCTAGACTTAGGTAACATGATGAGCTTGGTACAAAGAAGTTTTTGCAAAGTGTCATCATAAGAATCTTTGAAGGGAGAAAAATTCCTATCAAAAGTATGTCTAGAGTCCTTTTGTTGTTTCTCAAGTGAATGGTATGCATCCATGTCTTCATCATTGTCTTGGTCAAAGATAGGTCCATCATGATAGCATGGAATAGGCTCAAAGGAGGTCTTGAGATCTAGAAGATGAAGACATTTGATGTCTTGGAGTAGAATATGCAGACCTTGAAGAAGATGAACCATGTGTATATAAAGCTCTTAAGGGAGATTCATTTAAGAATGAAATCTTCTCCTCTAATATTTTCTCAATTTTAAACTTCATTTCTATCATACACTTAGAGAAATGAAGGTAAGAAAGATCATTTGTCTCTTCTAGTTCTTTGTATTGAGTGTATAGATCTTGAAACTCTTTAGTGGCATGGAGGATATCATGATCATGTAGATAGATAATCAAGTATGAAAGAGACTAGAGGAAGCTAAGAAGGTGACACAAGATAACTTGATGTCCAAACTAGAGAGGTAGAGTGTTCACTTACAAAAATAGTAAAGATAGAGAAAAGTGACTTGTCAAGAAAGTGTCTAAGAAACTTACAACACTAGTGACTCAAGTCAAGATCTAGGAAAGAAACCAAATAGCAAAATAGATAGAGTAATCAGGGTGACAAGTGGACATCTTTCCCAACATAAGAGTGTAGTTAAGAAATCAAGGTAACCATTTCAGCAAAAAGATAACTAGCAAGTGGACATAGACCATGAAGATAGAAAGACCAAGAGTACTAAGACCAAAGAGTCACTTTAAGCATGTTCAAGAACTAGAGACATAGAAAAGAAAAATAAAATGATGAGACCCCCCTTACCAAGAAACACAAGAAATTTTTTAGCACTTGATGCTTTGACTTGGTTAACAAAGTTTGACAATATTTGATAGCATAGCAAGTCTGATGTTCAAAAGAAATTTCTTTCCAAGCAAGATAGTGATACATGGTGTAGTTTTCAAACAATCAAGCAAGAGATAGAGCAACCTTGCACGATACAAGCATATGTGAGGTATTAAAAGAAATCTCTAGAACTATCATCATGTGTATGGTCAAAAGATTTCCATAGGTCTAGCACATTCAAGAACACATCAAGTAATATCTACCTAAAAGTCACAGTTCATTACTCAACAACTTGGCCCAAACTTGATGCTCCTTCACTAAACACCAAGTGGTTTCTCACAAGAGATATTGGCTATATCATGGAAATTCCATAAGCACAACCAAGGGAACATAGATGGTGAATGTAAAATCTTGAAGTGATTGAGGTAGTCCACTAGGATCAATCCTTGCACCAAGAAGTTGAGTAGAAAAATAGGGTAGCTACTAACTTAGGAGTTTAGAAAGGGCTTCCATTTGTAATGTTTCTCTTACACCCAATTAAGGGAATCCCAACCTTACAGTGAGTAACAAATCTTGCAGTGATAAGACCACCTTAAGCATTCTTGCCTAGTAATCTCCTTATGATTGAAATCCCATAAGTGATCACAATAAGTGAAGAAAAACACTATGTCTACCAAGGTTTTGTTTACTTGATAGCCTTGAGTTTATAGTGGGTTAGAAGAGCTGGGTAATTTTCTTGTCCCCACTTGGGTTTTTCCTCTCAGGCTATCTGAGAGTAGGCCCTCTAAAGGATCCTAACTACCACAAAATGGATCCACTCTCAAGAGTCAAGATTTTTAATTCACCTCAAGGGTGAAGAGCATACTCTCCTACCTTGATTTCTTCCCCCAAACATGCCAAGAAGATTCAATTATCTTCTTGCTTTTGAAATTCAAAGGCGGGTCAAGATTTTTTATTCACCACAAGGGTGAAGAGCATACTCTCCTATTACTAAAGAACCTAAATCACAAGTTTAATGTTCCTATGAAATGAAAGAAACTAGTAGAGTGCCACACATGGAATAAAATAAATACAAGAAAGATTGGTTTTTATGCTTTGGGCAGCCTTGCAAACAATCATTAGTAGCCCTTGCACATTTGAAGCTTTGACATACATTATTTTCAGCAATGAAAATGATATACTACTTGCAAAGAAACCAAGTTTAGGGTATAACAACCAAGTAATAAATGTAACAAAAAGTGGTTAGTTGCCTCAAATATCCAAGTTATCTTCCAACCAAGTGTATGCAAAGAAAGTGCAAGCTAATCACAAATGCTCTCATTTTTACTCTCTGCTTTTGACCTAGTCAACAAGATTGGACTTTTTTTCTATGATTTAGGATCCAAAAATAGAAATGAAAAGAAGAGGCCCCTACTAAAAACTAGAGAGCTTTCCAAAAACACAAGAAATTTTTTAAAAATCCCTTAATTTGTGCCCTAGGGAACCATTTTTTCAAAACACACCAGATTTATCAAATTGAGTTTTTGATTCTTAATATGATCTCAAAATTGAAAACACAAAGAAAGTGCCCCCTATAGAATTCAAAAAAAATTCTAAAAATGTAAGTTATTTTGAAAAAAATGCTGATTTATGACTAGAAATGACTTTTTATGAAAAACAAAGAAAAATCCACAACTTATGCAAATCAAGTCAAAATGATCTAAAAATTGAACTGAGAGATTTAAAACACATAGTAAACTTGAAAATAATAATTTAGAACTAATCTCCAAGAAGTTTATGGGATATGATCAAATCTTCAAAAACCTGGCATTTTTGCCTTCAAACCAATTTGCATATGGGTTAGCCTTAAAACCAAAGTGAGAACTCTACAAAAGCACTTGACTAGATCCAATATTCTAATGTAAAAAAATAGAAATCAGAAATGAAAGAAAATGGAGCTATAAACTTGATTCAAGCCCCATGTTGGGTGCCAAAAATGTGTGCATAAAGTGTCACAGTTCTATAAACCATTATTCTTGAGAGAACCCATGAAAGAGAGAGTCTCAAGAGCTAGCTTATAGCTCTCTATATATGATGTGAAAAGGCTATTAGATGATGGCTCTCAAATAAACCAAATTATTTAACCCTTGCAATGTGGACCATAGAATGAGAGATTCAAAGAGTAGAGGCAAGAGTGCTAATATCTAAGAATTTAGGATAAAATGCAATGCAAATGCAATCTATTCTAAATGCAATTCAAGATAACAAAGAGAACTAAGTTAAGCATAAATAAAACTAAGCTAATTTTTTTTCCATAATGTAATTAGAATGAGAGCTAAGCTAAAATGCAAGAATGCTCCAAGTCTCCAAAATCACCAAGAAAACCTGTAGCATAACAATGGCATGAGAGACCAAGATTCTTTTGAATGAAGAGAGAGCCCTCCCTTTTAAATAAAAATAGATGGTAGAGATTAAGAGGTAAGATGAATGTAATCAAGGGTGGAGTTTGAAAGTGGGAGTGATCCATGTGCACAAGCATCTCAACCAATCATAATTAATGATTGACTTTTGAGAGGGTTTGAAATGTGTGGAGGAGAATTAAAGCTATTTTAAAAATAGAAGATTCTTCTCACATAAGAAATTGTGTATTCATGTGTAGACAAAGATGTCTTTTCTTTTATTTCTAAAATAGAAATAATGCTTTACGTGTGCACACTTAGGATAAAAGATGAGTGCGGGATTTTATTTAATTAAAAGGGGGACATTTTCTTTTAATTAAATATGAACTTGGGATAAAGTGGTCATACCATAGGTTATAATTGAATAAATAGATTTTTGAAGATTTGTTCAAAAATAACCATTAGATAAATTATGGAAAAATGCTAGAAAAGGGACTCATAGTCTAAATGACCATTTTTAGTTGATTACTATATTGGGGGAGTATCTTGAGCATTAGAGTGTATTGACATGTTGCATTTATTACTATGTTTTTCATTGATGTCAAAATAGCAATAAGTTTGTGAAGACTGGCACAATAGTAGAGAGAGATCTTAGTTGTACAGACAATTTTTTGCTTGTTTGGTGATGCATGGTCATGAACATGTTCAATAAAATGTCTTGATGATGAAATTTAATGCACAACATGTAAGTCAAAGATGTATGGAAGTTGAAATTGATTTACTAAGAGCAGTACAAAAACATAGTGCTTGGAAAGTAGTTTCTGATGTTTGTATTATATTTTCATCTGAGATGTAATAAGAAGATACATGTTTAGGAAGTGAAAAAGGACAATTGGATGATGACATCAATAGATGTACAAGCCTTAGTATTGCACTTGTGAAGTTTTGTATAGACTATGAGCCAAAAATGTTATTGTAATTGTAATTAATAAAAAATCTTATTATAATTAATTGAGAAAACCTCAAGGCTGACTCAAGGAATTATTTTAAAAATATGGTATAAAGGAAAGTTGTTTTCCTTGTTTTTAAAGTGTATCTAGTATTGTATGAAGTGAGAAGTACAAAAGGAGCAGAGTGTTTTTTGAATGCAAGTAAGTGATCCAAGGGATTATTGGATGTGAGTATTGTGATATGGTTACAAGATATAAAAGAGAAGAGGTTTAGTTGATGGGATAGAGAAAGAAAGTAGTATTCATTTCTATTATTTTGCAAGGAATAATATAGAGGTCATTTGCACAATGGCTTTATTGGTCTTTCCCTTGAAGCTATTTGGGTAGTGGGTCTAGCTGTCTTCCACTACTCCTAACAAGGTTTATCATTTGGTTTTAGAGGTATTTCATATTGTAAAAAACCATTTTAATAAGATTTCAATTCATCATATTAAGATCATCCAAACACATTCTTGTATTTTCTTAATAGATTGATAAGGTCTAATATAAATTTAGGAGTCAATTTTTTACTAATGAAGATTTATTTTGGGGAATTTGTATTCCCAAGATTAAACTTTTCAATTTCCTCTAGCATAGATGTAGGTGTTTAAGTTTTGAGATTCTAATTTTTATTAAAGATCCTTTATAATGCTACCAAGCCTTTGGGCATTTTGTTAGATCTAAGCTAAACAATTTATTCTCTGAGTAAGGTTTTCTTATCTACAAAAAATTTCCAACACATTTTTTGATCTTTGTAACTTTCTTCACATGTCAAAAAATCAAGAAAATCCTTGTCATTATACAAAACTTGCAAATTGTACAAATTATTAGGTACTAATGGCCTATTTTTCATTTCAACTTCCACAATCTCTTGTAATGGGATATTAATTTGATTGATAGCTAGATTAGCCATCATATCAGCTATGAAATTTTTACTCCTATTAATCCATCTTACTGAATATGCCTCCAAGCTTCCAATCAAATGCCATACATAATTTTTCTATTGCTTCAATCTTGAATTTTGAGTAGTAATCTAGCTTCTAATTTGAGACACTTTTAGTTCAATATCTTCCAAGATTGTTAGGACTTTAATGTTATTCATCCTAGCCATGTTTAATCCCAATATCAATTCTTCATATTCAATAATGTTATTGGTGCATTCAAAATTTATTAAAAAAAAATATCTAAATATCTTTCTAGAAGGAGATATAAGAACTACCCTTATACTATTACTTTCCCTCCAGCTTGTTCCATCAAAATTCATCTACCATAATCCATTGCTTTCCTCTTATGGATAGATTTCCTTGGGTTCATGAATATATTGGATGGGTTTACTCAAGTTTACCTTGAAGTTTTTGATATCCATTTCATAAAAGTTAGCTCCATAATCAACATTGAAGATCTATACTATGTATGTGAATCTTGTTTCCCTATAAATTCTAACACATCTTCCATTGTGGGGATGATTGAATGCTTCTAACTAATAGTATAGACTATTTATCCATTGCATAACATTTCCCATAAGGAGTATCTAAATTTAGAGAAAGTTCTTTCATGACATTGTTGGGCATAATATTTACTACGACACCTGAGTCTATGATACAATTTCCCGATAATTTATTGGTAATTAAAAATTTAGATAAAAGGGGATATATGTGGTGAATTCTCATTGACATTGGTTGCTAGATAAGTAATTGGAAAATCATTTGTCGTATGTTCTCTTATATTATCTTCTTCCTTATTTCTTTAGATAGAAGAGTTGTGACTTATTTCCATATTCTAGAATCTTAACAATTTTGAAGAATGGGATAGGAATCTTTATTTGGAACAAAACATTTGAAATAATTGAATTAGTATTTATTATCTATTTACTCACTATTTTCTTTGGTAGAGTCTCTTTCCATTGTTTCTGATTTGGTATCACCTTCTCATTATATTTTAATGCAAATCAATTTGAGGTCTACTATTATTTGTTCCTAGTGACTTCCCATTCTTAAGACTTGCAATATTGTTTCTCAATCTATAATTTCTTCTTTCTTGTTCATTTGTTGCAATGATGTAGGTTCTTCTTTCCTCTTTAGTTGACTGTCTTATCCTTGGAATTTCTTTTTCATCAAAGAAAATAGACATTGAAAATTGTTGCCTTTCTCCCATCATGTTAACATGAGGGATATATTCATCTTTCAAGGATTCATCATCTCCCCAAAGTGGTTTTGATGATAAGGTGTTGATAGTTGGGTTGTTCTTCCCTTTCTTCTTTTTCCCCCAAAACACTACAAGCAATCAAAAAATGATCAAGAGCATGTGGAAACATACAAATCTCACACCAAGGACTAGTTTCATTGTAGTTATTATTTATTTTCAAAGGATCAAGATTTTTATTTTTCCTTATAGGCTTCTCATCTTTTCAACTAGTATTATATGACATATCTTGTAATCGATACTTGTATGGTATATCATTTTTGTCATATTTAAAAGACTCAATTTTTTTTTGTTTGATCTACAAATCTTTGATCATGTTAATTAGTTTTTCAATGTTATCTCCATCCTTTTTGTTTTGGGGCTCCAACATTGAACAACTTAGGATTTTTTTTTCAATCATACTAGTAGCCTTTTTGTCATTTTGAATAGTTGATATGACTTTGAAGGCTTCGTGTAGTGTGTTGGATCTATGAAATCTTATCTGGGTAAAAGTACAAAGTTGTGTCACCTTTCAAGGTGACTTATCAGATCACTGAATTTGAGTATTTCTATCTAAAATTCAATTTTTTTAAAACATATGATCTAGATAAATTCATTCTAGCTAAGTTACATATGGTCTCACACTTTTTCAACTAAAAATATCTATTAAATGCATGTTTTATACTAGTTTGTATCCAGTTACCAAAAAATAAAATTATTTTAGAAAATTGGTGTTTCAATAACTCTTACGATTTTTTATATTTTTTTTTAATAACATATAAACACCATTTAATAGAGCTTAGAGTCAAGAATATTCTGATGTACATTTTATAATGCTTTAATTAGATATAGTATATTGAAATGAAAAAATTCGACAACCACATATTTTAACACTCAAAAAGATGTCAGTTTTGAGAAAAAAATCTAAATTTATGACATTCTAGAGGAGAGAGTCCTCTTCTATAATGTATAATTTTTCTCCTAGTTAGAATAGATTTGTTTTGAAAATGTGGTGGGAGATGAAAACTATCGATTTTAGGTGAGTTGAAATTTCAATCCTTATAAAAGAGAAAATATAGTTATAAAGATTATTTTTATTTTTGATTGTTCTAGATATATATGTTATCTACAACATTGTTTAAGATCAAAGGGAAATATGCTTATTTACATATAGTTTTGTGGTGGAACTAGACCTCTAATTTTCAGCATTTTTCAGCACCTAAAAAATTATCTATAAAAATTAGGAATATATATCAATTCTTATTCTAAATAATTATTAAAAATTATAATCCTAAAATTCACCCATTTCTACACATTTCATTAGTTTACTTCATTTCAAAATTCAAAATAATAGTACCAATTTTATGTCATTGAAGGTGAACAATTATACTTTTGTTAGCCTTTTCCTTTACAAAAAGGTGACATAGGTTTGTGCTTTTACCCATCTCATAGTGAGTTCTTTTTATCAAAAATACTCAAGGAAAATTTTACCAGAAAAGATTCTACTAGTAAGATATCTCTTGGTATCCTATTCAAAACTTTGTTAAACCTTTTATTGAATTTTGGGACTGATTCAATGGAGTTCTTATTTATGCTAGTCAATTCATCAGATGCAAAGGATATATAATAATGTTCTCAAAACTATTCAATAGATAATTCAATTAATTTGTGCCAACTTGAAATGAAATTTCCAAGTAATCCTCTTTACCATTCAACTGTATCATCAATGAGGAATTACAAAAATAACTTCAGAAATAATTCTTCATGATTTTCTTCCCTTTCTAAGATACTATTTTTTAAATTAATGGCATGTGCTTCAGTGGACTAGGTCTCTTATCCAAAAAATTTTGGGATTACAATTATTAATTCATTTGTTATAGAATTTAGATATCCCATTATTCTTGTAATGTCAAGCTCTTTGTATCTTTCAATTACCATAGGGGCTCTTGCCCTATGTCTCATATTTAATAGGCATTGAATTTTCCATCTCTAATTGTTTGCTTCATTTTCCTAATTATTTTCCAAATTGTTTTTATTATTGTTATTTCTATTTATTCTCTTATAATTTCCATTTTTGTGACAATTATTTCTCCCATTATGATTTTTTCTACAATGCTCATTAATTCCCTCTCTCCTACTTATCTCTTATAGAGGGTTCTTATGTGTGTCATTTTAATTGAGATCTTATTTATGAGGTGGAGTGCATTGAGTATCTTTACTAGTTTCTGAATTTCTATCATCATCATTATTCTTAAGAGTGACAAATTGATTTTTCTTTATGCCAATTTTGTCAAGCATGTCTTTAGGAACCTACCTTAAAGCCTTAGATTCATTCTTAGACACAATAGTACATAGTATCTAAAAAATTTCATCCAATTTGTGACCATCATCCTCATTCTATAACCCATCTTCCTCATCTTCATCATCAACTTGATATGTTTCTAGTTGATTCTCAATACCAAGTATTCTCACGTTATAGAAGGGGGTTCTCCCGCTTTTTGAAGTCTTCTCTCTAGAATGATCCCCTTCTTTAGTAAAGGGCCCATTTACAAATTTATTTCCTTGGTGAATACATCTCCTACCCCATATAAACTCAATAAAACAATGTGTATAGCTCTCTTTTCTTTCAAAATAAAAAAACTAATCATTCATAAAATTTTACATAGAGTCATGACCTCTTTCATAGAGGATATTTAAGTGTATAGTCTATCTTTCCTCCACTAGAGTGTGCATTCAAAACTATCACTAATCTATAAATTTGAAAATTATGGGTTACTTCTTTCAAGAAGAGTGTATAACTAATATGATTCGTAAAACTTTAAATTTTGGGCATCCTCACAATGAATGCTATCAAAAACTCCCAACCAGAGTTGCTCATCTATTGGCTCCTCAAAATTTTGGTTTGAAAACCTATGAGCCTTGCTCAGTCAATGTTTGGTAATGCAACTAAAATTTGGTCAATGACTAGGATTGATACTTGGAAATCAAATCCTCTTCAATTCAAGATCACTAACCTAGGTGGGTGTATCTAATGGGATTCTTTGATTTGACTTATGCAAATTTTATCACCCCATGCGCTTGTGATAGAGGGTTATTCCCAATTATAAATAACTAATATAAAAGGTTGAATTCTACTTAGAATTAATATTTTGGATACCTTGAATGATTTTTTTTTTTGAAGAATTACAAAATATTTAAGTATAATAAAGAACTCCACTGACTTCAATTGATAATATATTTTATGGAAGTTAAATTTAGATTAGTTCCTTAATCTAGTTGGGTGGAATATAGTTAATTTAATATAAACTTCAAGATCATCAAAAAACTCTTCAGAGGTAGTCTACACCTACCATCAATCACGAGATAAAGAACATGGATACAAACCCTAATTCATAAATAAACTTCAATCTCAAATGGCCAATCAAATAACAAAAATAAAGTTTGTGAGTTTTAATTATCAAAGGATTGAATTGGATTTCATTCCATCAAAGGAAATTCAAATCCAAGAGGACAATCTATAAAAATAGGAGATAAATTTTCACCAAATGGAGTATTTTATTTACTTCAAAAAAGAGAAAAATGGAGTCATGCCTAATTAAAACATCTACTCAAAACATTCATATATTGCCCTATACGTTGGTTTTTATATATTACATTGTATAACTTTTGATCAGTATATTATATGATGATGATCTCTTTTTTAGGATCATGGTACCTCCTTTTATAGTAAATTGGGAGGTGTAACATAGCTTAAGACAATTAAAATTTTTTGTAAAGTAAAGTAATTGTAACTATTAAATAAAATTTATGATTTTAACAAAAATAAAATCTTCATAATGCTCAGGAGAGAAGGCCATGAAACATATCAAGCATATTATTTATGTATAAACATTCACCTAAATGCTCTTCTCACTCCACTAACATTTGTGCAATTGCAACCCTGTCCTCCTCTAATTTAAGTTCATGAAAATCACTTGCATAGCTAGCATATTTCTTCTTGAGGTCCCACACAACTTGGTACACACTGTTAATCATGACAAACTAGTTTTCTTCTGATGCAATACAAGGAACAAGAATCCTCGAATGAGATGTGCTAGCCCCCAACAAATAATAACATAGTGGAAACACAACACATGATATAATATCTAATACCAAACTCTTTATTCATAAAAACCATTGATTACATGAAATGTGTTAGGTTGTAAGGCCTTCCTAGCTATGGTCACATAAACAGTAGGTTCCACCAAGAAATCTCCTTTTTTTCCCAAGCTATAGCCACTAACTCTTCTAAAAAAATTCTCCTCTTTTACCTCCTCTTCTCCAAGTTTGATGACATTTCCCTTAACACTCCACAAGACCCTTTAATTATACCCAACTAAGCCAAAAGTTGTCCTAGAAAGTTAAAAATTAATTAAAACCATACATTAAATACATATAACTAGATTAAATTCCAAGATCAACTCAAACTAGAAATTGATCAAAGAAAACTCAGTCAAAGAAAGACCAAGATTTGATTGAGAATCAAAAGAACCACAAAACTATCGAGTATTAGAAAAACTTCCAAGCATCACCTATCTCACACAAGCATTGCCAAGCAATAGTATGTGCCAGGTCCTCTAGCAATTGATCCCCTTTATTAACTAAGCTATTTAGTCAACACTACAACCAAGCATATCTGAGCCATAGAGTATAAGTCAAGCTCCTAGTGTATCCAAAGTACCATCAATAACTAAGTGCCACCAAGAATTGACCGAGTCATCAACCCCAAAGCCAAAATACCTCTAATATGAAGGATTGCTAACTACTAAAGGATTCTCCTACATCATCTTCTTTAGTAGAGAGATCATGTTGTTTTACTTTCTTGGGCTCATGGTGTGCTTGATGCTCTTGTATTGGCAACCACATTTGCTTCTATAATCCAAAATCCTACAATTTGAATAGTTTACCAAAGAATGTACACTACAACATTTCTTTTACATTTAACTTGTAATGAGGCCTTTATAAAATAATTAATTTTAATAAATAATTAAGTTAAAAAATCCATCAATGACATTCCACACATGTTTGTTTGTGTAAGTACAACATTTATGTCATTTCCAATCAAAATTTTATAAAATTTGCCTTGCAATCTCAAGATATTCTGATAATGGTCATTTTTCCTTTTTGGATGCTTATCTAGCCCTCCCTTTCAAGATTTTGATGATTATTAATGTACTACAAATAGTTTTTTCCATTTCAAGGTACATTTGAAACAACTCTTGCAATTTGGCAGAATTTGGCCATTCACATTGTACCTTTTTTAATGATCCCCAAAACCTCAAAATTTTCCATTTCACAAGGCATATTAACATTCCTTGCAAAGTTCTAAAAATTTTCTATTTTTCCAACCTCTTATGATCCTCACCAAGAATTAATATTGTAAGGTGAATTAATAGATTTATTTTACATTTCTATAATTTAATTATTTCAATTAAGGTTAATTCCTAAACTAGGGTATGACCATGGTGAACCTTGCATCAACAAAAAAAAACCATCTTTTATTATAGGTTTTGGATCTTGGATTGGTGAATAGATTGTAGATTTATATACCCTTTTCATTATTTTTCATAACTAGAAAACCATAATCCAGGTTAGACATAATTAATAAGTTTCATAGAGCTCATCTTAATGTAGATTAAGGTCATAGAGGTTTCCATCATGATAAGGTCACCCCTTCCAAATCACCTAACATTTTTTGGGTCTTCTAGATTTCAACATTTCAAGCTTAGATTCGGTGTTATTTACATTAATTTGTAATAACACAAGAATAAAATTTGATATGAAATGTTATTGTTCTATCCTCTTTCGTATTTTAGTAGACCTACTTATTATGTTTACATATATTTTCCTACCTCTCATTATAACTAAGGGTTCCTAAGGAATTTTGCATCTTTTTCCTTTATTCTACTCACTAGGACCTAACTTGCATTAGTGCTCCTTTCTCACTTGGATAGCACTAATCTTTCTAGTTGTATTAATTTAGAATTAGGATTGAAAGTTCCAATTTTAGCAGACCTACTTATTATGTTTACATATATTTTCCTACCTCTCATTATAACTAAGGGTTCCCAAGGAATTTTGCATCTTTTTCCTTTATTCTACTCACTAGGACCTAACTTGCATCAGTATTCCTTTCTCACTTGGATAGCACTAATCTTTCTAGTTGTAGTAATTTAGAATTAGGATTGAAAGTGCCAATTTTCTTGGCTCCCTCTTTGAGTTGTGGAAGTGTGGTTATTTAATGAAATTAGGGTTTTCATTTTTTGAAACACATTTCACCCTTAACATATTTTGTGAACCCAATGTGTGTCCTCTTTTTTGTTTGGACTTAGAATTTTGCATCTTCACATCTCTATTAATGTTGAGTTGTGCCTCATTTCTATTTGGAGTTGGATTGTCATGTCTTCACCTTCCTTTGTGAACCCAATTTTTTAACAATTCCTCTATTGATTTTGGAGTTAGATTATTGTATTGTGTTATGTGTTCACCATATTTAGTGAACCCAATTTGTGCACTATTTCTTTTTTGGCATTAGATTATTTTATTTCATTACATTATCTTGTGATCTATCTTTGTGTTCTTTATATATTAATTAGATTATATTATGTGGTTAGATTCTATTTGTGTATTCTTTCCTTGTTTAGTGTATGATCATTATTACCTTAAGTCCTAGTTATAGTATTCTTGCAAGAAGAATTCATAGACTCATGGCTCACTTGTATTTAGATTCCTCTTCTCCACTCTTTAGGAACCTTAGTGATCCTATAGTTTCTTATGATCCTAATACTTATATGGAGCATGACTCTTCTCATTCATCTCACGATGAGGATGAGGATTTAAGAGTTCCAAATGAACAAGTTCATAAGCTTGCTACCTAGATTGATAAAATGCATGATTGACTTCTTCAAGATAATAACAACATTGATACTATTGCTGATTTTTATTCCCTTAATAAGGTGATATGTAATTATAAAAATGGTACTAATTTTTTTTGTTGCCTTACTCACCTTGTTTTTGGATACATTTGATTAATTGTGTGTTGTCTTTGATGTTACACAAATTTCATATCAATTGATAGTCTATTCATGTTGAGTTCACTTGGTTAGTGAAGACAATTTTCCTACTCTACCGAGCATTCTTGAGTCTGCTATGTACAAAAGGTGGTATCTACTGAGCTCACTTGGGTGTCAAATGAGGTTATATAGAAAAGAGTGTTAACCAAGCTCACTTGGTTAACAAAGGGTATGTTGAACAAAGTTAGTATTAACCAAGTTCACTTGGTTACCAAAGGAATTTTATAAGGTTGTAGTGCCTACCCTTGTCTACATCTTTCTGGAAACATTGTTGCTATTTTTTTGGACTATGTTAGACTAGTTTTAGGATGATGGTTAGTAGTATTGTTTTGAGACTATAAGATATTATGTTATGGATTCAGTTGATATATTATGAGATTATTTAGACTCTACATTTCATATATGCACGATGATTATTACATTATTTCTAGTTATTGATGATGATTAGTTAAATGGTTTATTATCACACGTATTTTCTTATGGATACTTACCCCATACTTGCATGTGTATGGTGTGCATGTTTCATCTTATGTATGGCATTTTTGATGTGGTTAACGGAGTCGTAGTCACATGTTAGTCGAGATCTACACGATGCACCACTTCTTGCCATTGCCTATTTAGCTTAACATATATATATATATATATATATATATATATATGTATGTATGTATGTGTTAGGAATAAGGTGTCTCAACCTTGTATAATTCCTATTCTTATTATTTGTTTTGTAAAATGTATTTATTGCAAATAATGTTGATGTGTTGACATCTTGAATTGTGTGTAAGGAGATCATGACTAAAATAGTTATGATAGATTCCTATGACACGTAAGAGCTATGTTAGGAAGATTCAATGATAGGTGAAGACATGTGACAACTAAGATATTTGAGTCATGTACACTCTACCCCAATAGTGGTAAAATCCTAATACGATTTACCTTTTGGGAGTTTCCCTAAAGTGAACCGCATGTTATAAGAATTTTTAGGGTTACGAAGAGATACGATGCAAAAAAAGTGTATTTTTGGTACTGCAAGTAGCTACTAGAGTCTTCTATTTTTGATGTTGAACTTGCATTGCAAGTGTATTGTAACCTCGTGTTGAAGATAATACATTGTGCAGGTTCTGGAGGGGTGGGGTTATTTTACCAAAAGGTTTTTCCCCACTGGAAATTCCTTGTGTTATGTGTTCCTTTCTCTATCTATTTTCCATATGCATGGTTGGCTGCAATATTGTTGTTTACATGATATTGAATTTGTAAGTGTAGAAGATTTTAATAGGATTTGCATCATACTTTCCTTATGAGATTAGTGTGGGAAGCTATTTCTACACCTGAGTTTCCTTTTGATCCTAGTTGTTGGGTAGGGTTTTTTGAGCTAATCTCAAGTTGAGTGGGAGTCTTGTGCAGAGCATCCTAAATCTTATTTGCAAATTGAGATGGCGAGTTCATCATATGGAAGAATGCAGGTGGAGAAATTTAATGGCACTAATTTCGAGTTGTGGAAACTCAAGATGGAAGACATGTTGGAAGATCGTGACCTATGGGAAGTGACTACAAGTGCTACAAGACCAGCAACTATACCTTAAGCAGATTGGGATATCAAAGACCATAAAGCTAAGGGTCTCATAAGACTTTGTTTAATCGATGTAGTCCTTCTGAATGTTCTAGATGAGAAAACCGCATATAGTTTGTGGGAGAGACTTAGGGCTATGTATCTAACCAAATCTTTGGTGAACACGTTGTTCTTGAGGAAGAAGTTGTATTCTCTATGAATGGAGGAAGGTGGATCCTTAACGGATCATTTAAATGCATTTAATCTACTAGTTGCACATTTGACATCAACTGGTGTCAAGTTAGAGGAGGAGGATCATTGCTACACACTTTTGTGTTCTTTACCAGATTCATGGGACCATCTTGTGATGGCTCTCAGAAGAACATTAGTCACCTTCAAAATGGATGATGTGGTGTCTTCGCTACTATCAGAGGAGATGCAAAGAAAGGCTTCTATTTTAAAAAAAGAAGCCATTGCTATTCATGGGAGATCCACAGAAAGAGGGAATAAAAATGAAAATAACTCTAACAATAAGGGTAGATCCAAATCCCGTGGGAAGTCAAAGCCTTCCAATAAGTCCAAGGAAAAATGTTGGAACTATAATAAGACTGGGAACTTCCATAAAGACTGTAAAGAGCCTAAGAAGAAGAAGAAAGCCTCAGATTTTGGTTCTAAAAAATCTCAAGAAGATGGCGATGCATTCATCTTAGCTTTGGCAGCCCATGCATCTGATGATGTGTGGTTGGTTGACTCGGGTGCATCTTTTCACATGACCTCTCATCAAAATTGGTTCTCAAGATATGAAGATTTTGATGGTCGAAAGGTGTACTTGGGCGATGATTCTCACCTAAAGATAGTTGGACACGGAAGGGTCACTATCAAATTTCCTGATGGATGAGTAAAGGGAATCAATGGAGTTATGCACATTCGAGGTTTGGTATGAAACCTATTATCTATAAGTATGTTGAATGATGTAGGTGTGTAAGTTTTTTTTCTAAAGATGGATGTAAGATGATGAGAGGAGCTATAGTGCTTGCTAAGGGTAATAGGAGAGGTACTTTGTTTTAGCTTGATGCACACATTTCTTAGTGTAATAGTTCTTTTGTTTCAAAGAAGAGAGTAGCTATCACTTCATCCCCACCATCTGAACGAGCGATAAAGAAGACTGTGGTTAGTGGTTCTGATGGTAGTGCAACAAGCATACCTAAGGGTGCAAACACTTTGGAAGGAAAGCTTCCTGCAGAAAAGACAATGTTGTGGCATTTGAGATTTGGTCACATTGGTGAGAAGGGTCTCAAAACCCTAAAAAATAAAAATCTCGTTGTCGAGTTAAATGATTGCAATCTCGAGTTTGACTTCTGTGAACATTGTGTATATGGTAAAAAAAATAATGTTCAGTTTTACTCTAGTTCTCACAAATCTTTTGATGTTTTGGATCTTATTCATTCTGATGTATTTGGTCCTGTAAATGTTCCTTCAATCTCCAAGTCTGTATTTTTTGTATCTTTCATAGATGATTACAATAGAAGGACATGGATTTATTTCCTTAAAAGTAAGACACAAGTCTTTAGTCGATTCAAGGAATTTAAAGCCCTTGTAGAGAATCAGACTAGTAAGAAGATTAACTATGTGAGAACTAACAATGGTGGTGAGTTTTGCTTAGCAAAGTTTCAACAGTTCTGTAAAGAACAAGGTATCGAGAGGCATAAGACAACTCTGTATAACCCACAACAAAATGGAGTTGCAGAGATAATGAATAGGACACAGATGGAGAAGGCTAGGAGTATGCTTAGTGGAGCTAGTTTAGAACAAAGGTTTTGGGCCGAAGCTGTGGCCATTGCTTGTTATCTAGTTAACAGATCTCCTACATCAGCCCTTGTTGGTAGGACACCCATGGAGGTGTGGTCTGGTAAGAAGCCTTTAGTTAGACATCTTTGTGTTTTTGGTTGTGAAGGTTATGGACATGTTCCAATGGAGAAAAGATCTAAGTTGGAAAATAAAGCTGTTAAACATATTTTCATCAGGTACAGTGCTGGTCTGAAATGATACAAGCTTTGGGATCTTGTGACTAGTAAGGTGTTGTATAGTAGAAATTTTATTTTTAGAGAGCTAACATATTCTCCTATTTTGCTACAACCAGATGAAAAAGAAAAGGAAAAAGATGTTGTTCAGTTGCCTCCTACGCCTAAGAAGACTGAAAAGAGAGACCATGTTGGGTCTAATGATGAGGAGAGCTCTTGCAGCTCTGATAGTTTAGAAGAAGAGGAAGAACAACCTCAACCTCAGCCCTTGAGGAGATCCACGAGAGAAAGAAAGCAACCAAAAAGGTTTGGTTATTCTATGTTAGATTCTAGTTATGCTTTTTCTTTGATTACTAACACTGATGAGCCTAGATCTGTGAAAGAGGCTTTGGACATGAAAGATGTGGGTTCCTAGATTGAGGCTATGGATGATGAGATGGCTTCTTTAGCGAAAAAAAAAACTTGGGACCTTGTACCTTTGCCTAAAGGGAAAAAATCTATTGGTTGTAAATGGGTGTTCAAGAAGAAATTATGTATAGATGGTAGTGTTGAAAGGTACAAAGCTAGATATGTTGCAAAGGGGTATTCACAGGTAGAGGGAATAGATTATGGTGAAATATTCTCTCCTGTTGCAAAGTTGACATCCATTAGATTTTGTTATCTCTTGCTGCATCATATGATTTAGAGATAGAATAGATGGATGTGAAAACAACTTTCCTTCATGATGATTTGGAGGAAGAGATTTATATGTCACAGCTTGAGCACTACATTGTTAAAGGTAAAGAATCCTTAGTTTATAGATTAAAGAAATCTCTATATGGTTTGAAGCAATCTCCTAGGATGTGGTACCTTAAGTTTGATGCCTTTGTGTTGTCAATTGCATTTGTAAGATTGAAATTAGATCATTATGTGTATTTCAGAATTGAAAATGATTGCCTTCTTATTGTTGCATTATATGTTGATGATATGTTGTTGTTTGGGAAGGGTAAGGGTATGATTTTTGATTTTAAATCTCAGTTGTCATCATATTTTGAGATGAAAGATCTTGGGGCTGCTAGGTACATCTTGGGTATGGAAATCAGTAGAGATAGGTCTTACAGAAAACTTTGGTTGAGTTAGAGTAGGTATGTGAAGTCTGTGTTGGATAGGTTCAGCATGGTAGATTGTAGACCACTATGTGTTCCTATTCCTGTGGGAACAAAGTTATCTATAGATGATTGTCCAAAATCTCCTAGTGAGGTGGAGGACATGAGTAGAGTACCTTATGCTAGTGCAGTTGGCAGTCTTGTGTATGCTATGGTCTATACTAGACCAAACTTTGCCCAAGCATTGGGAGTCCTGAGTTGATTTATGGCTAATTTTGGACAGATACATTAGGATGCAGTTAAGCGAGTATTTAGATATTTGAGGGGTACATCAGATTACTCCATATGTTATCATGGTAACTCTTCTAGATCTGAGCATTCAGTTTGTATTCATGGGTTTGTGGATTCAGATTGGGTAGATGATATTGACCATAGTAGATCCACTAGTGCTTATGTGTTCACTATGTTTGGTGGTGCCATCAGTTGGATGAGAAAATGACAACCTGTGGTTGCTTTGTCCACTATAGAAGCTAAGTACATGGCTGCTACTCATGCTTGTAAGGAAGCCATTTGGCTTAAGAGATTGTGTTTTGATGTTGGTGTTGATGTAAAACAGATTACTATTTGGTGTGATAGTCAAAGTGTTATTTTCCTTGCAAAGAATCCAACTTTCCATGCCAGAACGAAGCACATTGTTGTGCAGTATCACTTTGTGAGAGATATGATGGAAAATGGAAAGGTAAATTTGGAAAAGGTAGATACTATGAAGAATGTTGCAAATGCATTAGTGAAACCAGTGGGCACTGAGAAGTTTAGATGGTGTTTGGAGTCTATGGGCCTTTTGGCCTATAGCAGTTAGTTCCTGTTATGTTGTTGTTGCTCTTCCAATGTGTTCGACAAGTGGGAGAATGTTAGGAATAAGGTTTCTCAACCTTGTATAATTCCTATTCTTATTATTTGTTTTGTAAAATGTATTTCTTGCAAATAATGTTGATGTGTCGACATCTTGAATTGTGTGTAAGGAGATCATGACTAAAACGGTTATGACGGATTCCTATGACACGTAAGAGCTATGTTAGGTAGATTCAATGATAGGTGAAGACATGTGGCAACTAAGATATTTGAGTGCTATACACTCTACTCAAATAGTGGTAAAACCCTACTATGGTTTACCTCTTGGGAGTAGCCCTAAAGTGAACTGCATGTTATAAGCATTTTTAGGGTTACGAAGAGATGCGATGCAAAAAAGGTGTATTGTTGGTACTGTGAGTAGCTACTAGAGTCTTCTATTGTTGATGTTGAACTTGCATTGCAAGTGTATTGTAACCTTGTGTTGAAGATAATACATTGTGCAGGTTCTAGAGGGGTAGGGTTGTTTTACCGAAAGGTTTTTTCCCACCGAAAAATCCTTGTGTTATGTGTTCCTTTCTCTATCTATTTTCTGTATGCATGGTTGGCTGCAATATTGTTGTTTACATGATATTGAATTTGTAAGTGTAGAAGATTTTAATAGGATTTGCATCATAGTTTCCTTAAGAGATTAGTGTAGGAAGTTGTTTCCGCACCTAAGTTTCCTTACAAGTGGTATCAAAGCTTGATCAACTTTTGATCCTAGTTGTTGGGTAGGTTTTTTTGAGCTAATCTCAAGTTGAGTGGGAGTCTTGTTTAGAGCATCCTGAATCTTATTTGCAGATTGAGATGGTGAGTTCATCATATGGAAGAATGCAGGTGGAGAAATTTAATGGCACTAATTTTGAGTTGTGGAAACTCAAGATGGAAGACATGTTGGAAAATTGTGACCTATGGGAAGTGACTACAAGCACTACAAGATCAACAACTATAGCTCAAGCAGATTGGGATATCAAAGACCATAAAACTAAGGGTCTCATAAGACTCTGTTTAATCGATGCAATCCTTCTGAATGTTCTAGATGAGAAAACTGCATATAGTTTGTGGGGGAGACTTGGGGCTGTGTATCTAGCCAAATCTTTGGTAAACAAGTTGTTCCTGAGGAAGAAGTTGTATTCTCTATGAATGGAGGAAGGTGGATCCTTAATGAATAATTTAAATGCATTTAATCTACTGGCTGCACAGTTGACTTCAGTTGGTGTCAAGTTAGAGGAGGAGGATCATTGCTACACACTTTTGTGTTCTTTACCAGATTCATGGGACCATCTTGTGATGGCTCTCGGAAGCACATTAGTCACCTTCAAAATGGATGATGTGGTGTCTTCACTACTATTAGAGGAGATGCGAAGAAAGGCTTCTGTTTTAAAATAAGAAGCCCTTGCTATTCATGGGAGATCCAGGGAAAGAGGGAAGAAAAATGACAATAACTCTGACAATAAGGGTAGATCCAAATCCTGTGGGAAGTCAAAGACTTCCAATAAGTCCAAGGAAAAATGTTGGAACTATAATAAGACTGGGCACTTCTGTAAAGACTGTAAAGAGCCTAAGAAGAAGAAGAAAGCCTTAGATTTTGGTTCTAAAAAATCTCAAGAAGATGGCAATGCATTCATCATAGCTTTGGCAGCCCATGCATCTGATGATGTGTGGTTGGTTGACTTCGGTGCATCTTTTCACATGACCTCTCATCGAAATTGGTTCTCAAGATATGAAGAGTTTGATGGTGGAAAGCTGTACTTGGGTGATGATTCTCACCTAAAGATAGTTGGACGCGGAAGGGTCACTATCAAATTTCCTGATGGATGAGTAAAGGGAATCAATGGAGTTATGCACATTCCAGGTTTGGCATGAAACCTATTATCTGTAAGTATGCTCAATGATGTAGGTGTGCAAGTTGTTTTTCTAAAGATGGATGTAAGATGATGAGAGGAGCTATGGTGCTTGCTAAGGGTACTAGGAGAGGTACTCTGTTTTAGCTTGATGCACACATTTCTCAGTGTAATAGTTTTTCTATTTCAAAGAAGAGAGTAGCTATCACTTCATCCCCACCATCTGAATAAGCAATAAAGAAGACTGTGGTTAGTGGTTCTAATGGTAGTGCAACAAGCATACCTAAGGGTGCAAACACTTTGGAAAGAAAGCTTCCTGCAGAAAAGACAATGTTGTGGCATTTGAGATTTGGTCACCTTGGTGAGAAGGGTCTCAAAACCCTGAAAAAGAAAAATCTCATTGATGGGTTAAATGATTGCAATCTCAAGTTTGACTTCTATGAACACTGTTTATATGGTAAACAAAATCGTGTCCAGTTTTACTCTAGTTCTCACAAATCTTCTAATGTTTTGGATCTTATTCATTCTGATGTATTTGGTCCTGTAAAAGTTCCTTCAATCTCCAAGTCTATATTTTTTGTATCTTTCATAGATGATTATAGTAGAAGGACATGGATTTATTTCCTTGAAGGTAAGACACAAGTCTTTAGTCAATTCAAGGAATTTAAAGCCCTTGTAGAGAATCAGACTAGTAAGAAGATTAACTATGTGAGAACTGACAATGGTGGTGAGTTTTGCTTACCAAAGTTTGAATAGTTCTATAAAGAACAAGGTATCGAGAGGTATAAGACAACTTTGTATACCCCACAACAAAATGGAGTTGTAGAGAGAATGAATAGGATACTGATGGAGAAGGCTAGGAGTATGCTTAGTGGAGCTAGTTTAGAACAAAGGTTTTGGGCCGAAGCTATGGCCACTGCTTGTTATCTGGTTAACAGATCTCCTACATCAGCCCTTGTTGGTAAGACACCCATGGAGGTGTGGTTTGGTAAGAAGCCTTCAGTTAGACATCTTCATGTTTTTGGTTGTGAAGCTTATGCACATGTTCCAATGGAGAAAAGATCTGAGTTGGAAAAGAAAGCTATTAAATGTATTTTCATCAGGTATAGTGCTAGTGTGAAAGGATACAAGCTTTGGGATACTGTGACTAGTAAGGTGTTGTATAGTAGAAATGTTATTTTTAGAGAGCTAACATCTTCTCCTTTTGTGCTACAACCAGATGAAAAATAAAAGGAAAAAGATATTGTTCAGTTGCCTCCTACCCCTAAGAAGACTGAACAAAGAGACCATGTTGGGTCTAATGATGAGGAGAGCTCTTGCAGCTCTGATAGTTCAGAAGAAGAGGAAGAACAACCTCAACCTCAGCCCTTGAGGAGATCCACGAGAGAAAGAAAGAAACCAAAAAGGTTTGGTTATTCTATGTTAGATTCTAGTTATGCTTTTTCTTTGATTACTAAAACTGATGAGCCTAGATCTGTGAAAAAGGCTTTGGGCATAAAAGATATAGGTTCCTGGATTGAGGCTATGGATGATGAGATGGCTTTTTTAGAGAAAAACAAAACTTGGGACCTTGTACCTTTGCCTAAAGGGAGAAAATCTATTGGCTGTAAATGGGTGTTCAAGAAGAAATTCTATGCAAATGGCAGTGTTGAAAGGTACAAAGCTCGATTGGTTGCAAAGGGGTATTCATAGGTAGAGGGAATAGATTATGGTGAAATATTCTCTCTTGTTGCAAAGTTTACATCCATTAGGTTTCTATTATCTCTTGCTGCATCATATGATTTAGAGATAGAATAGATGGATGTGAAGATATCCTTCCTTCATGGTGATTTGGAGGAAGAGATTTATATGTCATAGCCTGAGCACTACATTGTTAAAGGTAAAGAATCCTTAGTTTGCAGATTAAAGAAATCTCTGTATGGTTTGAAACAATCTCCTAGGATGTGGTAACTTAAGTTTGATGCCTTTGTGTTTTCAATTGCATTTGTAAGATTAAAATCAGATCATTGTGTTTATTTCATAATTGAAAATGATCGCCTTCTTATTGTTGCATTATATGTTGATGATATGTTTCTATTTGGGAAGGGTAAGGGTATGATTTCTGATTTTAAATCTTTGTTATCAGCACAGTTTGAGATGAAAGATCTTGGGGCTGCTAGGTACATCTTGGGTATGGAAATCAGTAGAGACAAGTCTAATAGAAAACTTTGGTTGAGTTAGAGTAAGTATGTGAAGTCTGTGTTGGATAGGTTCATCATGGCATATTGTAGACCACTATGTGTTCCTATTCCTGTGGGAACAAAGTTATCTATAGATGATTGTCCAAAATCTCCTAGTGAGGTGGAGGACATGAGTAGAGTACCTTATGCTAGTACAGCTGGCAGTCTTGTGTATGCTATGGTCTGTACTAGACCAGACATTGCCCAAGTAGTGGGAGTCTTCAGTTGATTTGTGGCTAATCCTAGATAGATACATTGGGATGCAGTTAAGCAAGTATTCAGATATTTGAGGGGTACATCAGATTACTCCATATGTTATCATGGTAACTCTTCTGGATCTTAGCATTCAGTTTGTATTCATGGGTTTGTGGATTCAGATTGGGCAGGTGATACTGACCACAGGAGATCCACCAGTGCTTATGTGTTCACTATGTTTGGTGGTGCCATCAGTTGGATGAGCAAACGACAACCTGTGGTTGCTTTGTCCACTACAGAAGCTAAGTACATGGCTGCTACTCATGCTTGTAAGGAAGCCATTTGGCTTAAGAGATTGTGTTCTAATGTTGGTGTTGATGTAGAACAGATTACTATTTGGTGTGACAGTCAGAGTGCTATTTTCCTTGCAAAGAATCCAACTTTCCATGCCAGAACGAAGCACATTGATGTGCACTATCACTTTGTGAGAGATATGGTGGAAGATGGAAAGGTAAATTTGGAAAAGGTAGAGACTGTGAAGAATGTTACAAATGCATTAATGAAATTAGTGGGCACTAAGAAGTTCAGATGGTGTTCGGAGTCTATGGGCCTTTCGACCTATAGCGGTTAGTTCCTGTTATGTTCTTGTTGCTCTTACAATGTGTTCGACAAGTGGGAGAATGTTAGGAATAAGGTGTCTCAATTTTTTATAATTCCTATTCTTATTATTTGTTTTGTAAAATGTATTTCTTGCAAATAATGTTGATGTGTTGACATCTTGAATTGTGTGTAAGGAGACCATGACTAAAACTATTATGACAGATTCCTATGACACGTAAAAGCTATGTTAGGAAGATTCAATGACAGGTGAAGACATGTGGCAACTAAGATATTTGAGTACTATACACTCTACCCCAATAGTGGGGTTCCTTTTTTCTCAGAGAATGGTAAAACCCTAATATAGTTTACCTTTTGGGAGTAGCCCTAAAGTGAAGCGCATGTTATAAGCATTTTTAGGGTTGCAAAGAGATGCGATGCGAAAAAGGTATTTTGTTGGTACTGCGAGTAGCTACTGGAGTCTTTTGTTGTTGATGTTGAACTTGCATTGCAAGTGTGTGGTAACCTCGTGTTGAAGATAATACATTGTGCAGGTTCTGGAGGGGTGGGGTTGTTTTACCGAAAGGTTTTTCCCCACCGGCAAATCCTTGTGTTATGTTTTCCTTTCTTTGTCTATTTTCTGTATGCATGGTTGGCTGCAATATTGTTGTTTACATGATATTGAATCTGTAAGTGTAGAAGATTTCAATAGGATTTGTATCATACTTTCCTTATGAGATTAGTGTAGGAAGCTATTTCCGCACCTGAGTTTCCTTACAGTATGTACATGCATGGTCTTTATACAGGTTGCAGGTACCAAGTATCAACTTCCTTGAATTGCCAGGATGAGCATACCCTATCCTAAACCCTTAAACCATTTTTCCTAGAGAGGTAGGACAAGTATCTGTATATTTTACCTTCCGAATGTGTCAGATGATATAATTCATGATTTTTAACCCTTTATACTAATTTTGTATGGATTGTTCTATGATGGGTTTTCATACTTTATTTTGGAGGTCTTTGGTGAATTATCTATTAATTAAGTCTGAAATTAAAAGATTTAATTATTTGGGGAAAAATTAATATAATATCATGACCTTTAGATATTTAGATTTTAATTAATTAAATGGGGAATTAATTGGGAAAAGAATTAAATAAAAGAAATTAGAAATTAAAATTAATAATAATAATTTTAAAAAAAGGAAAGTTACCAAACTTAATGAAACTTTAGGTTAATTCTTTGGATCCCTTAGTGGGGAATTACATTTGGTATCAGATCCTAGTTTCGATGGTTAATTCTTTGGATCCCTTGGTGGGGCATTACATTTGGTATCAGAGCCCGAGTTTCTACATTGGGAGCTCTGGGTATTTTGGAACAAAATTAGGACTTTGAACTGTCATGTGTATCTTCTCAAACTTGAAAATTAGGTGAAATGAAACAGAACTTTAAACTATTACTCACATATGCAACACTTAGCTTTCAAAACTGAAAAGTTTACTTAAACCTAAACATAGGTAAAACTGAAAATTGAACTTAGTCTACTTGTAAAATTGTGCCTTTTATGGTATATAGTAGCATGCCTTATGGTTGTTTCTAGAGACATTCTAGGTGCTTCCTGAAAGTTCTTTATATTCAGGCACTCCTAGAAGCTTGGAGAGCATTTTTGGAGGACCAGGGAATGTTGGAGAAGGAAGGAACTTGCTTTGTAGATTTTGAAGAGAAGTGATTTAGCATCAGTGTCCAGGTAGACACTCGTGATTTTGCATATGTTATCTTCACTTCTTGCACTTCCTATCTTCTGAATGCTTTTTGAGGATTTCATGTGTTGAATATCTTGGTTGTATGCATTCTTGTTATGTGTAGTTAAATTTCTATATGTGAAATTTCCACATGCGTAGATATGAGGAAATTATGGGCTAGGGTTTTCAGATGCTTATATACAAATCTATTAGAAAGATTAATAGGAAAATTTAAAGAACAAATATTTTATAGGGGAAACTCTTAAAATTGAAAAGCCCTATTTATTTAAAAATTATTTTATATTTGCAAGTGTTATTATAAATGTTTCTCTTTTTTCTAAAATATGCATATATGCTTATAAATCTGCATATATATATATATATTGAAAAAAAAATGTGTTGCATATTGTTTAAAAAAAATGACGAAGAAATGAGATAATTTAAAACATTTATTAGAAAACGTTCTTGAAAAATGCTTTGAAATCGTTTGTTTTAAAAATGATATAAAAATAAATAAATTTTGCAAATTTAAATGGAGCGGGGAGGGATGAAACTTGTACCCCCACCCCCCTCACGACATTGAGCACCGACAGCTCTGTTGTCGTAGGCTCTGTGATAGCAGTGCTGTCGCAAGCTTGTGACAGCGGACTATTATGGCACTGTCGTCCCTTGTATAGGTAAATGGTTGACCATAGGGTGCAGGTAAGTGTAGATATGTGTATTTTTTTCAATTTCATATATTAAGTGTTTTAAACATTTGTTGTTAATGTTATTTATTATATATGTAAACTATTATATATAAATTATTATATATTAATAATTAATAGTTAATAATTATTATATATTAATAATTAATATTTTGCTAATGAAATTTTATTTAGTTATTAAATTTATAAAAATCAATTAATGAATTAGTTTGTATTTAAAAAGATTAAAATTAATTAGAATTAATTTAAGAGAAATGGAGATGTTTATTAGAATGCGAGGATATTTTTTAAATGATTATAAAATTACTTGAAAATGATAAACAATTTAAATAGATAATTCTTTCTAGAGTAATTTAGAGGAAATTAATCTTTTAAAAGAGGAATCGTTTATCAATATAGTGATTAATTAGAATATTCTTAAAAAATTCTAGAGAATTGTTCTTTTTTAAAGAAAAGAGCTAAGGAGGAAAACTTTCATCTATCAAAACAAATACATGGGTTTGAGAGAAACGTGTAAACATTCCCTTACTTGACTTTTAAATCCAAAATAAAAACTGAAACTCCACACTTTAATTCAATTGTGTAATTATATCAAACCAAAACATGTACTTGCATTTTGTGTTTTCTCTATGCTATTTGTTTTGGGTTTTTGGGTTGACTAGTTGTTGACTAGTTATAGGACATCTACCAGAGGCTCGGGGGTTATGACTGTGATGTCATGATGATGTCTTTTGAACTTGATCTTTTAAACTCAACCATGGTTATGTGATGGATAGGCAGAGACATTGGGAATACTATCTCTACCTAGTGGAGTTTGCTTACAACAACGGGTATCACAGTTCTATTGGCATGGCACCATTTCAAGCTTTATATGGATGTCCTTCTCATACACCCTTGAGTTGGGACAGTCTTAAGGATTGCATTTTTTTGGGTCCTGAGATGCTTCGTGATATGAAGCAACAGGTAGTGCGTATCTGTGAGCACTTAACTACGGCATAGGATAGACAAAAAAAGTATGCTGATGCACATAGGACAGATAAGCAATTTTTTGTGGGAGATAAGGTTTTCTTGAGAGTGCATCCACCAAAGAGTTTGATCTGATATGGAAAGGGTTCAAAGATAGCACCTTGCTTTGTGGGACCATTCAAGATTCTTGAGAGGATTGGCCTAGTTGCTTACCGCCTTACTCTACCTCCTAGCCTAGCTCGCATTCATGATGTTTTTCCTAATCCAAGGGGGGTTAAATAGTTTATTATCACATGATTTCTTATGGATACTTACCCCATACTTGCATGTGTATGGTGTGCATGTTTGATCTTATGTATGGCATTTCTAATGTGGTTAAGGAAGGGAGTCATAGTCACTTGTTAGTCAGGATCTACACGATGTACCACTTCTTACCATTGTCTGTTTAGCTTAGCATATATATATTGTATGTACATGCATGGTCTTTATGTCAGTTGTAGGTATTGGGTATCGACTTCCCTAAATTGCTAGGATGAGCGTACCCTATCGCACTATCTCAATGGTAAGAGAGGGGAGATAAATTCTCAAGTCCAAATCCTGAACCCTTAAACCATTTGTCTTAGAGAGGTAGGACAAGTATCTAGATATTTTACCTTCTTAATGCGTTGGATGACATAATTCATGATTTTTAACCCTTTAGACTGATTTTGTATGGATTGTTCTATGATGGGTTTTCATATTTTATTTTGGAGGTCTTTGGTGAATTTTCTATAAATTAAGTCTAAAATTAAAAGATTTAATTAATAATTTAATTATTTGGAGAAAAATTAATATAATATCATGACCTTTAGATATTTAGATTTTAATTAATTAAATGAGGAATTAATTGAGAAAAGAATTAAATAAAAGAAATTAGAAATTAAAATTAATAATAATAATAAAATGTTACCAAACTTAGTGAAACTTTAGGTTAATTCTTTGGATCCCTTGGCGAGGCATTACATTTGGTATCAGAGCCTAGTTTCGATGGTTAATTCTTTGGATCCCTTGGCGAGGCGTTACAAAGTTCATAGTCTTAACTGAGCTTGTATTGGTTAACACAAGAAATTGCTTCGGAATCAATTTCTACCGAGTTGGGTCAGCTACCAAAGGATTTTCTTGTTTTGGCATGTAAAGCTTAATTATTTTACCTATTGATTCTAGCCAACTATGGTAATGAATATTGGATATTATAATTTTTATTTGAGCCAACTTGAAAATCTAGAAGGCATAAGTAAAAGGTCAAGTTGTGATTTCAAAGAATGTATGCAAGTTGAATAATTTGAAAGAGATAAAGAGAAAGGAAGTGAACTTGAAGGATAAGTAGGTATCCTTGTAGAGAAAAAAAAGTATTATTCGATCAGGAAGGATCAAGTATAAATCTAAAACAAAGATTTGTAAACAAAAATTCAATTGCATCACAATCAGGTCATTTCATTGTTACTCTCTAACCATTGTAGTAGTGATCTAAATCTCTTAGAAAAGTTGGTTTAACAACCATTTGTAAATCTTCTAACAAGGTGGCAATTCCTTTGAATTGTTTCAAGACCACTTGCAAGGCCACTCCTAATAGGGTCATTAAATCTTTTAATAGGATCACACATAACAGTGTGTTTTGTAATCTTTAACAAGGTTGGCTCCTAACAAGGCTCACTTCAAAAGAGTGAAAAAAAAGTAACTAGTTGCATTTGGTAGTTTTTTCCAAATTGAGTTTCCATGTTGAATCATGGTGTCATATGTGTTCATGTTATTTCTTTCATGCTTGCTAATAAATTATTGATAACATCTTAAGATCTGCTAAAGTTAAACACACTCTGCATTTACCAAGTTACAACATTTTTTGTATGCTTAACGAGTATCAACAATAATCAATTTTATCAGTTTGAATTTTACTTGACATCTAAGGGATCTAGGATTTATTTTAGTAGTAACTAATTCACCCATCCCCTCTTAGTTGCTCCTCTTATATTTCCAACAATTGGTATCGGAGCTTTTGGTGCTTGTAGAGAAGGTTTCAAGGACCTAAGCTAAAGATCAGGATGTCTTACAAAAGAGAGATTCCAAAGTTGAATAGAGACAACTTTGTAGCATGGCAAGGAATTATGACTCTTCATCTGGCTACCATCAGTGACTTAGGATGCAAATACCTTGATGAAGAATATAAAAATCCCACTAGAACATTATTAGTTGAAGATATTGTTAAGAAAAAGAACCATAACATCATGATGATTGATATTGCATATACTCTCAGTTATGTTGAATTTGATGAGGTCAAAGACTGTAAAATTTTTTTTGATATGTGGAACAAACTGAAAGAAATCTATTGAGGAGATGAAAATGTAAGAAGAACCAAAGTAGAAAGCCTTAGATGACAATTTGATCAAATAAGAATGAAATAAGATGAAAACATTGTAAAATATGTGGAAAGAGTTAAAGCCAGTGATAGTGCAATCAGAGCATTTGGAAGATAAATCAAAGAAGAAACTATTGTAAGTAAAATACTCAGAACTTTTCTTCCCATCTATGCAATCAGAGTGTCTTCTATTCAAGAAAAGAGATGTGATCAAAATAATATGATAGGCTTGGATGCCCTAGTAGGAAGATTAATAGCTTTTGAACTAGACAACTTTGACAACTATGTTCCTGCTTCCAAAAATATTGAGTTTTCATTTGAAGCTAATCTCTCACTCAAAGAAAAAGGCAAGAAAATAAAAGATAATCAATCAAAAAGTGAGGAAAAAATAGAAGAAAGTTCTGATAGTGATCTTGAAATTTTTGAAGCTCTACTTGCAAAGAAATATTTGAGGAGCAGAGGAAAGTACAAAGGTAAAATTCTTTTAATCTATTTTTCTTGTGAAAAAAATGGTCATATTGCTGCTAGGTGTCCAAACAAAGATGGAAAGGAAGAGAAGAAAAGCCACAAGTACAGAGGAAAGAAGGAATTCAAAGGTCATAAATCCTACAAAAAAAAAGGTAAGAAGTTTTTTTTTTATTGCTAAAGATTCTAATAACAGTGAAGATGAAATAGTGTATATTGTTGTAAAAGATGAATCTGATGATGAAGGAGATAAGATGGCACTTGTCTCTCATGTTAGTAAAAATGGCACATGGATCATAGATAGTGGATGTTCTCACCATATGACTAGAGATAAAACTAAGTTTGAACATTTTGAACACTATGATGGAGGTAGTGTAAGGTTTGGAAATAATGAACCTTGTTGCATAAAAGGAAAAGACCATATCTCATTAACCAATGAACTTGTGTGTGATAATGCCTATTGGGTTGAAGGACTAAAACATAATTTATTGAGTGTGGCATATCTAAACAACATTGGATTCAAGGTAGAATTCATGAATGGCAAAGCAAGACTACTGGATAACCAAGGAAATCTGATTGGATCAGGTAAAAAAAAAAAAGGTAACCTATTTTATCTTGATCTTGGTGATTACTCATGTTTTATTGCTCAAGTAAAAGAAAGTTGGTTATGACATAGAAGACTATGTCATGTAAACTTTTATAATATGGTCAAGATAAGAAAACTTAGAAGAGTAAGAGGTAAACCTAGTTTGAAGAAACCTGATGTTGGATTATGCAAAAATTATCAAATTGGTAAAATGAGAAAGACTAGTTTTAAGAGAAAAAACTATCAATCAGAAGATGTCTTGGAAATTGTGCATACTAGTTTATGTGGAACCATTGGAATAGAAACTTATAGTGGAGAAAAAAAATTCATTCTTTTTGTTTATGATTATTCTAGAATGATGACTGTTATGTATCTCAAATAAAAATCAAAAGCTTTTGAAAAATTCAAATGGTATTTGGCTAAAGTAGAAAAAGAAACTAGAAAAAGATTGAAATGCTTAAGATCAAATAGAGGTGGTGAATTCATCTCAAATGAATTCAACAATTTCTACATTGAAAGAGGAATCAAAAGACAAGTATAAACCCTTGGTACTCCTAAGTAGAATGGAATAGCTGAAAGAAGAAATAGATCCATCATGCATTATGCAAGGACACTGATGATTGAGAAGAATGTTGCTATCAAATACTAGAAGGAAGCTATCAACACTGTAGTTCACACTTTGAACCTAGTTCAGTTGAAGGACTCAAACTAAACTCCCTATGAACTATGGTATGGCTACAAACCTAATATAAGTTACTTGAAAGTATTTGGCAACAAGTGTTATATCTTGAAAGAATCTAGAAAAGAAAAATTTGATATAAAAGGTGATGAAGGTATATTTTTAGGATATTCCTATAGAAGTAAAGCATCCAAATGTCTAAATTTGTCCACTTATAAAATCATATAAAGTGCACATGTGAGAATTGATGAGTTTGCAAAAAAGAGTGAAGAAGAAAGTAATAAGGAGCTAAAAGATTACAAAAGATTTGTCTACTATGAACCTAATACATTGTTGAACACATTTGATAGAAAGGAGACTTCATCTCCCAAGTTCTCCAAGTCTCCAACAGTTATCGAGTTACAGGAAGTGCAAACCAAGTGACAGGGACTTGAGTCACATTCAGAGGCTATCAAGTTAGTGCATACCAAGTCTAAAGAACCTAAGCCATAGATAGAAGGACCCGAGTTTGAGGTTCAGATTCAAAATGAAGAAACTACAATTAATTCAAAAGTCAAAGAACCTATATTGGCTAAATATGTTAGAAGGCATCATGACTTGATCAGATCATTAGAGACAAATCAGATGGAACAATGACATGAAGCAAACTATAAGGTACATGTTTACTTGCTGAATTTGAACCTAGAAGTGTTAAAGATGCACTAGAAAATGAAAGTTGGATTGGGGCTATGAATGAAGAAATAGAATAGATATAAAAGAATAAAACTTGGACTCTTGTTCCTAGGCCAAAAGATAAGAATGTGATTGGTACAAAATGGGTATTCAGAAATAAGCTAAATGAAGATGTAAAAGTGTGAAGAAATAAAGAAAGGTTGGTATGTAGAGGCTATTCTCAAGAAGAAGGTATTGATTATGGTGAAAAATTTTCCCTTGTTGCAAGACTATAAGGTCTTAGAACTTTACTAGCTTATGTAGCTCACAGAGGATTCAAAGCATAGTAGATGGATGTTAAATATGCATTCTTGAAGAGGAAGTCTACATTGAACAACCATAAGGTTTTGTTGATCCAAAAAAAAGGGACATGGTTTGAAAATTACATAAAGCCCTATATGGTCTAAGACAAGCTCCTAGAGCCTGGTGTGAAAGATTACATAACTATTTGATGCAAATTGGTTTTCAAAGAACAAATGATAATAGTAGCCTATATATCAAGGAAGGACTAGATAAGAAGATTGTGTTCGTAGAAATATTTGTGGATGATACTCTATTTATAGGAAACGATGAATTATGCAAAGCATTTTCAAAACAAATGAATAAAGAATTTGAGATGTCCATGTTTGGTGAAATAATTTTTTTTTTTGGATTGTAGATACAATAGAACACGAATAGTATCTATATCACTCAATCTAAGTATATCAAAGAGATACTCAAGAAGTTTGGAATGGAGGATTTAAAACCAGTTGGAAACCCATGTGTACAAGGTTTAAGCTTACAAAAGATGATGACTCTAGAGAAGTAGATCAGACCTTATATAGATCAATGATTGGAAAATTATAGTATGTAGTACATACAAGGCTTGATATTGCCTTAGTAGTTTGGATAGTGGCATTATTCTCAGCTAAACCTAGAGAAAAGTAGACGATGGCAATAAAAAGAATCTTGGGATATTTGAAAGGTACTGAAGACTATGGCTTATGGTACAAACTTGGAGGCAACCTTGATCTAAAAGTATTTACTAATACTGATAGGGTAGGACATCTTGATGACAGAAAAAGCACTAGTGGTGGAGCATTCTTTCTTGGTAAAAGAATGGTATCTTGGTCAAGCAAGAAGCAAAACTGCACATCTCAATCCACAACAAAATTAGAATATGTGGTTGTAGCAATAAATTGTTCTAACATTGTTTGGTTCAAAAAATTGTTGAAAGGAATGAAGGTTGAAATCAAAGAACCAAAAGTCATGTATTGTGATAACACCAGTGTAATCAACATATGAAAGAATCCAGTGATGCATTCCAAAACAAAGTACATTGCTATAAAATATCACTTTGTAAGAGAATTATTTTAGGAAAAAGAAATTAGATTGGAATATGTGCATACAAAAGAACAAATTGTAGATATATTCACTAAGCCATTACCTAAGGATGCATTTTTATATCTAAGAGGTAAGCTAGGGGTCATTCCCCTATCTAAAGCTAACTAAATAAATTTTAGTGATGCATCAACAAGAACTATATAAGTTGAAGATCAATTAGTTGATGTATTATTGACAAGGATATATTGCAGATGAATCTGTACTCAACGTACATTGACACTAATCAGAATTGTCTTTGGCATGTGTTGTCAAAGGGTGAGAAGTTTACTATCATATCTTTCTAAAATTTTGTAATTCACAAAGGGAGAATACTATAGGAGAAGTTTTCTATCTAAAATCAAAGAGAGAGAAACTTTCTGACAGAGAGAGTCTTTTTCTCAAAATTTCATTGTGCTATGACATGTTGCATTGCCATCAATGCAAAAGAGGGAGATTCTTGGATACAATTTGTTAATTGTGTGTTGTCTTTGATGTTACACAAATGTCATATCAATTGACAGTCTGTGCATGTTGAGTTTAATTGGTTAGTGAAGATAGTTTTCCTAGTCTACTAAGCATTCCTAAGTCTACTAGATACAAAAGGCAGTATCTACTAAGCTCACTCGGGCATCAAAGCAAGTTATGCAAAAAGGAGTGTTAACTAAGCTCACTTGGTTAACAAAGGGAAAGTTAAGCAAAGTTAGTATTAACCAAGTTCACTTGGTTACCCAAGAATTTTGTATGTTCATAGTGTTAACCAAGTTTTTGTTTGTTAACACAAGAAATCACTTTAGAATTAGTTTCTATCAAGCTAGGTCAGCTACTAAAGGATTTTCTTCTTTTGGCATGTAAAGCTTAATTATTTTACCTATTGATTCTAGCTAACTATGGTAATGAATATTGGTTATTCTAATTTGTATTTGAGCTAACTTGATAATCTAGAAGGTATAAGTAAAAGGTCAAGTTGTGATTTCAAAGTATTTATGCAAGTTGAATAAGTTGACAGAGATAAAGAATAAGGAAGCATAATTGAAGGATAATTAGGTATCCTTGTGGAGTAGAAAAGTATTATTTGATCAGGAAGGATCAAGTATAAAGCCAGAAAAAAGATCTATAATCTACAATTCAATTGCATCACAATCATGTCATTTCATTGTTACTTTCTAACCATTGTAGTAGTTATCTAAAATATTTTAATAGAGTTGGTTTAATAGTCATTTACAAATCCTTTAACAAGGTGGCAATTATTTTGAATTGTTTCAAGACCCCTTGCAAGGCCACTCCTAATAGGGTGATTAAATCATTTAATAGGGTCACACCTAACAGTGTGTTTTGTAACCTTTAACAGGGTTGGCTTCTAATAGGGCTCACTTCAAAAGAGTGGAAAATAATAACTAGTTGCATTTGGTGGTTTTTCCCAAATTGGGTTTCCGCATTAAATCCTTGTGTCATATGTGTTCATGTTATTTCTTTCATGCTTGTAAATAAATTACTGATAACATCTTAAGACCTGCTAAAGTTAAACACACTCTGTATTTACTAAGTTACAACAATTTCTGTATGCTTACCAAATATCAGCAGTAATCAATTTTATCAGTTTGAATTTTACTTGACATCTAAGGGATCTAGGATTTATTTTATTTGTAACTAATTCACCCCTCCCCTCTCAGTTACTCTTATATTTCCAACACTTGTCCATTCTCATTTTTAGTATTTGGCTCAAGCCGCATATAAAATAGGAATTGTTCCACTTGGTTTGAACCCACCTTGCCTATTTTTGTACCTATCTCTAGCATTCCCACTTATGTTTCTCCTATTACGACCACTTCTATTCAATTGTCTAATTGTCCTATTATTAGTCGTCTTATTCCTTCTTTTCATGTGGGTGTTTTGTCTTCTTTATTTTCTACTTCACATCCTTAATATAATAGTGTTCCTTACACTTATCCTAATCCTCCTAATATAGTTCCTATTGTCCCACTTGTAGCACCTTCTATTCTAGCTAATTCAAACACTCTTCCTAGCGTATCAAATGTACCAACACCATATATTTCCTCTAATGATTCCAGTATTAGTACCATTAGCTTCAAGTGGATATCTTTAATTTCATAGAAAGACCATTAAGTAATTTTTAGAAATCCAACATCCCATTCCTAGAATCTTGGAGAACATAAATGATATTCTCATACCTAGAATCATTAAGAATGATCATAGATGGTTCAATAAGAGACTCCAGGTTCACATTCACCCTATCTATTGTAGCACTACCTATAAAAGTTCAATTCTTTGACTAGGAACCTAATTTCTATAGGAGTCAAACAAGTTAAATATACCATTATCTTTCTCTATAGGGGGAGGGGGGTCAACATTCAATTCCACATTATCTTCCATATTTATGTAGATAGAATCTTTAATCCTAGGTATTTATAGAGGAGACACATTTTTCAGTAATTTCGTTAAGGTTGTGAGTCTTACCAAATATCCTAGAAGACTAATTCTTAATTTATCCCAAATCCTCCATGTATTTATTCATATCATCCTAATTTTTATTATACACTTATTCTAAAGGGATAACCCCTTTCGTACTTTTCCTCTTCTTCAATCATTTTTTGGGGATTTTTTTAGTATTCTTCCTCTTCAAAGAGGATTCCATGGATTTTTTTATGACTAGATTTCACATCTTCCACATTTGATCTAGAGCACCCAATGAGATGAGTATCCAAAAAATTGTCCTCACTAAAAAGACTCAAAGGCATCTATTCTTCCTCTAACTCTGAATGCTTTTTAATAGAGGGACGAACAATATTAGCCTTGAAATGTTCATAAATAAGGATCACAATACCATCATCGATAGGGGGCTTAATGTCTTCCTCCAACCTAATCCCACTAATACTAGTATTCAAAGAACTATAAAGGTAGTACATATAGACACCTCTTTTTGTAAAAAAATTGATTCAATAGCATGAACTAGTATGTATAGACCCAAGAAAACCTCTCTTTAATGGTCACATACTACATAATGGCCCTAAGCATCATTCTCTAAACTTTTTTGATAGCACAAGGTAAGTAATAGGTTTTTTGTACTTTAACTAGAGTACCCTTTTCTTTATCACTCTGGGGATATTTTCCCATATTGTCATTTCAAAACCTTCTATACCTATAGTTTTTTCTACCAACTATAGGAATACCAATAACCATAGATATAACCTCCTCATTAATAGTAACCTTTCTACCAACTACAACCATTTTACTTTCATCTCATTCCTTATGATAAAGTCTAATGAAAATAGGGTTACCTCCATGAAGAAGCTCCATAAATGGGGTGAGACTTCCTACCTAATGAATTTACCACATGGGAGCATTGTTTGGTTGTTGGCAATCTTGCATCACCCAAAATGATATCTGTTGTTTTTTCTATTTTCTACTTATTTGATGAGGAGGGATTCCTAATCTACCTTGTCCTATCCACCGAGGTTATCAAGGATCTCCTATATCCTTCTTAGGGTCTTATATTCTACTTACTACTAAGGGAATACTTCTCCTATTCCCCTACTTCAACAATCAACTCCCACCAATTTGTAACTCTTTACAAATTTCAAGGTTAAGCTTCATCCTTTATCTTGAATCCAACCATAGGATGAACCAAGACATTCAGTAGGATTCTATGCAATCTAGGGCTTCAATTTTTATGTATTCAATTATTTTCAAGATTCTTGAAGAGGTTTGAGTCATTAGTTTGTAGACAATCTCAACAATTCCTTGTTTAGGAGAGTTACTAGGGCTAGTAGCAATTAGGCCTCCTAATTGAGTTTTTGGTCTTTAACTTCACCAACTTCCAAAGGAGTTTCCAATATAATTTTAAATTCCAATATCTATTTTAGAGTACTTCAAGATTCACTTGGTCTTGGGTCACCAAGGTATCCATACAATGCCATACCAAAAAATACTTTTAAGGGTTTTAAGGGCTTGTCACAACAACTAACTAGGGTTAATCAAAACCCCTTCAAGATATTAACCCCAAGACTTGTCCTTTATCTTGGTGTTCTTTCATGGGTTTCTCCTTCTAACCAAACAATTGAATTGACAATTTCAATCCATCTACTATGATCTTTGACTTTTGTTTTGTTGATCTTCGCTTAGCCAAGTAGCCTTTTACTCATGTAAGACTTCGCTTTAAAAGTAGATTAAAAAAATTCTAAACACTCCAAAATGCATATGTGTGTGTGTGTGTGTGTGTGTGTACATATATATACATATATATATATAGATACATATATATACATATATATATATATAGATACATACATATATACATATATATATATATATAGATACATATATATGTATACATATATATATCTATATATATATATATATATATCTACATATATGTATACATACATATATAATATATATATATATCTATGTATATGTATGTATATATATATTCATATATACATATATACATATATATACATACATATATCCATACATATATACATACATATACATATATATAGGCATATACATACATGTATATATATGTGTATACATGTATATATATGCATATATACATATGTTTATATGTATATGTATATATGTATACATATATATATATATATACATATATATATGTATATGTATATATGTATATATGTGTAGATATATACATATATAAATATATATGTATACATATATTACATATATACATATATATAGTACATTTCTCTTCTTGATTCCAAAAGGCCATAGATATTTGACCATTGGAACTAAAGAAAGATTTTTTTTTCTTGATGCTACTTCAATCAGCACTATGAACTATACAATTACAAAATAACTTTCAAACACCTACCTAAATTGAACTTTAAGAAATCAAATCAATACACATAAATTTACATTCAATCTACTAACTAGAAATGTAGAACAATAAACCCAATCAATCCTTTAACATTTGTATTTTGGGCATGCAAGATGACTGTAACAGGAAAATTTTGAATGTTTGTTATTACTTCAATGTTGAATCCATACAAAATGAAAAACAGCCATTGTCCTAGGAATTTAATGGTGTTTTATACTCTTTTTCATGTGTGGAAATCTCCTATATGGACCCATAACCAAAATCTTGCAAGTTGTTTAGTTTTGGCAATTTGTTGTCAATGTTGTCAAGTCCAACTTTGCAAAATGTAATGTTGCTTAAGAAAATTTTCACAACTTTTCACTTTGACCATGTGTAGACCTCAAGAAATCTCACATGAGTCTAGTAAGGTCCAAAACCAACTTCTAACACTATTTCCCAACTCTAAAGTTTTTGGTCAAAGTTTTGTCAACCCTTGACCCATTCAAGCAATTACAAGAAATTTAAGCATTCTAAGGCCACTGCTTGAATCCCAATTTCCTCACACTCACTTACCTATTTACATAAATATATTCAAACCCTTGGGGATTCATACTTAGCCCTTATTCCCTAGTGGTTGGCTAAAACCACCTACAAACCAAAACTTATAAGACTTATATTTATGGTCCTTGGATGCTCCTGCACCATTCTCCCCCTGCAACAAGAAATAAAGTAGGATATTTAGGTAAAAAATTCATGCTAATGCCTAGCTTCTTGCAAACATTTTCAACTACTCAAGTCATATAGATTGTGTGCCTAGTCTTCTTCTTTACCCTTGAATCAAGTATCCTCTCATCTTGTGGCTTAACTGGAGTAGGTATATTGATGTCGTTGACCTTTCTATCAACCTTTGATTTATTTATGTCCTCTACCAGTCCATGGCCCTTGTATGGAACTAGATTTTTGACATTTAATATTGGTGAAAGAGCTAACACCTTAGGCAAGTTAATCTTGTATGCATTTTGACCATACTTGGCCAAGACCTTACATGGTCCTATCCTTTTCATCTGAAGGCTACTTGGAACTCCCTTTTGTAATCTAGACTTATTTAGGTGTACTAACACCTAGTCTCCCATGTGGAACTAAATATCTATTCTTCCCTCATCTATCTTGCTCTTCAATTTCATATTTCCCTCTATGAGAGTCTTCTGGACTTGATCATGGATCTCCTTCATGTATTGAGAAAAATCTCCAATATGGCCACTAATTATTTCTTGTTCCTTCCACTCTGTAAGCTCACAAAATCCCCTTGGGTGAAACCCATAGACAATTTGGAATGGGCTTTTACCTATGACTCTATTGATTCTATCATTGTAAGAAAACTCAGCCTATGGTATGACCTGAGCCCATGTCTATCCATACTCTTTTGTTAAGCATCTAAATAAGTTCCCAAGTACTTTTTTAATGACCTCATTTTGATAATCAGTTCTGGCATGGTATGTTGAACTATGAACCAAACTAGTGCCTAATCTCTTCCATAATGTCTTTATAAAATGCCCCATGAACTTGATATCTCTATCTAATGCATTGTTGAAGGTAGACCATGAATTCTAACCACTATGTCTTACATGGTATGAAGTGACTCATCTTACTAAATCTATTCGCTACTGCAAATACACTATGAAAAAAAACTCTTTTCTTTTGTAAAACAGCTATGAAATTTGTGCTTATGCATTCCCAAGGTCTATTAGGTGTTGGTAAGGGCTGATATGGGTAAAAGTACAAATCTGTGTCACTGTTTGTGATACAAAAACCTGTTTTGGTCAAATCTTATTTCTCTATCAAAACTCAATTTTTAAAAAAAAACAAAAAATACCCTTTTATAGATCTCAGATTCAATATCATTATTATATAATTTTTTGAGTGTTTTGATTAGTTATAATATGTTATAATATCAAAATATTATAAGTCGATATTTCAACATTTCAGAAGATGCTCTCTCAAAAAATGAAAAAAATAGTAAATCATATCAAAAAAATAAAAAAATTATATTTATCACTAGAGGAGAGAATCCTCTTCATGAATATGTAATTTTTTTTCAAGAAGGTATAGATTTGATAGGGAAGTTTTGACGGGAGGAAAAAACTATTGGATTCTGAAAAGGTCGAATTGGAGTACTTATAATAAAGAAAATATACATCAAAAATAATTATTTCTTTTTTTGTTCACTAGCTATACATGTCATCTATAAAATATTTTCAAATCAGAACAAAAAAAGATGATTTGCACATACTTGTTTGACGGGAACTACATCCTATATTTTTTACAGTTAAAAAAAGGACTTCAAAATAAAATAAAATGAATAAATTTTTAGTCAAAAAAATTATAAAAATTATAGGCATAAAATTCATACAATTCTACACATTTCATCAGTTTACATCATCTTCATATTTTAAACACAAATACCATTTTTTTTGTCATTAATGTTGAACTGTCACATTCTGATATCAAATTTCTTTATAAAAGGTGACACAGGTTTGTGCTTTTACCCATATTAGCCAACATTTGAAGAGGTTCCTTTAACCTTTTGAAAAATGATATGGTGCTCAACATATTTTCTAATATCCTTTTGAATTATTGGCCAATAGTAGTACCTACACACAAGCTCTATGGTTTTATTCAAACCAGGACACCCACTCAAACTTCCATTGTTCTTTTCTTGGATGAGATTTTCTCTCATAGAACCCCTTCGAACATATAACTAATTATCTCTACACAAAAAACCAATTTTAAAGGTATAGTTAGCAAACTCACTATGAAAATAATTTTAAAATGTTGAGGATACCTTGTAAGATTCTAAAAAATCTTCATCTCCTTCATAAAGCTCTTTGAATCCCACTATTGACATTCTCTTTAATTGGATTTATTGAACTATTAACAGCTTCTTTCTTAATTAATCTACTACTTTGTTAACTTGCCCCTTTTTGTGCTTGATGCTAAAAGTGTATGGTGTAAGAACTTCATCCACTTAATATGTCTCAAACTTAAATTTTCTTGTGTATTTAGATAAATCTTAAGGCCTAATTATTAGTGTAGACCACAAAATCGTTAGGAAAAAGGTAATGCCTCCACTTTCTAAGGATTTGGACTAGTGCATACAACTCTAACTCATAAGAGAAGTGCCTTGAATTAGCCTCATTCAACCTTTCACTGAAAAATGCCACAGGTCTTCCCTCTTGACTCAGGACCACTCCTACAATAGTTTGACTTACACGAAACTCCACAATGAACAACTAGTGAAAACTTGGTAAAATTAGGATGGTTTGAGTACTAACCTCCTTCTTCAAGTTTTCAAATCCTTCATCTATTTCCTAAGTCCATACAAACTTGCCCTTGAGCCCTCCTTTAATAGTATCCAGTAGAGGTGCAAATATTTCACTAAATCTTCTCACAAAATTCCAATAGAATTAGGCCAATCCATGGAAACTTCTGACTTATATCCATGTCTTAAGAGTAGGCTAATTTAGGGTGGCTTTTACTTTACTTGGATTCATTTTCAAATCATCTTGGGAGACTACAAAACCTAGGTATATGGATTTTTTTTCATGAATTGACTCTTGTTAAGGTTAATGGTAAGTTTCTCTTCTTGCAACCTTCTCAACACTATCTCAAGATGCTTCAAGTGAGCCTCTCTTGTCTTACAAAATATGAGGATTTCATCTAGGTACACTACTAAAAACTCACCTATATAGTTCTTCAAGACTTCATTCATCAATATTATAAACATACTTGGTTCATTTTTAAGACCAAAAGGAATAACAAGTCACTTATAAAGACCCTATGTGGTTTTAAATGTAGTTTTCCATTCATCCCATTCCTTCATCATAATTTGGTGATAACTAATTTTAAGGTCTATCTTGAGATAGTACCTGGCCCCATCTAGGCAATCTGTCAAATCCTCTATTCTAGGAATAGGAAACCTATATCTAATAGTGATCCTATTTATGGCCCTAGAATTAGTACACATTCTCCACTTACCTCCATTCTTGGGTGCTAAAACCACTCTGACTGCATATGGACAAATGCTCTTCCCAATGAGGCCTTAACCCATCAATTGTTGTACTTTTATTTCTACCTCCTTGTGTTGATCAAGAGTCATGTTGTATGCAACTTTATTGGGAAAGGCTACCCCTAGTAAAAAGTTAATTTGGTAGCTTACTACTCTTTGAGGAGGTAAGGTAGCAGGTATCCCTTCATAGATGATGTCTTCAAATCCCTTAAGTAACTACTTCACTTTAGTAGGAATGGTATATTGTTTGGTGATTTCTTCTTCCTTGGGTTTAACATGATGGCATACCCTACCCCTTCATCATGTTTGATTTCATTCAAGAACTCCTTTCCACTCATCAAAAACATGTGTATTTTTGTTGCTTCATTAGATTATTCTTCCACTAAGGACTATATTTTGTAAGTCACCCCACTCTTCTTGAAAGTATAGACATTCTTCCTCCCTTGGTGTACACCATCTCTATCAAATTTCTATGGTCTGCACAAAAAAAGATGACAAGCATCCATGGGAAACACATAAAAAAGTTTGTTTTCATTATACTTCCCAATAGAAAACACAACCCAAGCTTGTTCATTCACTGGCACATTTTGTCCCTTATTCAACCAGATCATTCTATAGGAATGAGTATGAGGTTTCTTAACAAGTTTTAATTTCTTCACTGCTTTTGATAAGATGATGTTGTCTATCATTAATTTGCAAACCTTTGCAAGGATCTTGCATTTGATGCTAAATAATGACCTTCTTTTCTTAGGTTCCTCTTTATTTGGTTCTTTGATAAAAACTCTCTTAAACATCAAATTTTCTCCCTTCTTTGAAGCAAGGCTTACCTCTAAATGAATCATGGCATCTCACTTGTGAATAATTGATCTTCTTCTTCCCACTGGATGATCAGGATGCTTTGTCAGAACATATATAAGCTGGGTGGCCTAATTTACCATAGTTAAAATACTTCATGGTAGAAAAATGTGACCTCCTCCCAAAACTACCAAATCTTCCTCTTCCTCCACTATTAGGGCTTCTTCCTATGCTGTAGCTACCCCTATTGTTACCATCACTAATTTTCTCATTGAACTTGGGATCTCTTTCATTCTTGGAATCATTACTTGTTCCTACATATCCACCTCTATGGGTACCTCTTGAATCTCTACCTCTACCTCTACAACTTGAATTAGATTCTCACCTATTTTTATTCTTCTCTTCCACCTTAAGAGCCAAATGGAAATACTTGTGAACTATTGTGGGGGTCCATAGACCAATTTCTTCTTGAATTACCCACCACAAGTCTCCTAAGTATCTAGATAACTTCACACTATATTCTTCTTGAATCTTAGATCTTAAACATAATTTTGAAATTCCTCTGTTTAAGAGGCAATACCCATGTCCTTCTATTACAGGCTTTGTCTCATTTTGTGGAGTTGAATTTCATAGTCTTTAGGAAAATAAATTTCTCTAATTTTGTTTACCATAGCCTTCAGTTAGTTATTGGTTTCTTGGTTTCATTCTCCCTCTCTTCTTGGAGAAACTTCCACCAAGTTAGGGTTGGTCCCCCTAATAATGCCTTTGAAATTTTAACCTTCTAAGCATCTCTGACTCCTTCACACTGAAAACTATTCTCCATGCCCTCTATCCATTCCATTACCAACTTCGAATCCATCTTTCTTGTGAACAAGGGTGTACCTTCAAGTGACTTTGCACTCTTTTCCTTGACTGGTTTGAAGAAGGTTTCTTCTTGCATTGGAGGATCTATTTTAGGATGTATATCTTCTTCATCTATGACTTTTCCCTTACCTTTATTTTCCTCTAGCTTCTCTTTAACTTGTTCTATTGTGTCTGCAACTTTTTCAAGTTATTCCTTCATGGCCTCTAAGGAATCTTCTAGAATCCTATTTTTCTCCCTTTTTTATATCAAATCATTTGCTAGCTCTACATTTTTTACCATGGTGCTCTCACCTATTGACTCTCCTTTGAAGTTAGACACACACTTATCCTGAATCTTTGACTGGTTCTAATAAAAATTTGATGAGGAGGGATTCCTAATCTATTGTAGCCTATCCACCAAGGAACTCAAGGCTCTTCTATAGCCTTCTTAGGTTCTCATCTTAACCATACCACTAAGCGAATATTTCTCCTATTCCCCTAATTCACCAATGCACTCCCACCAATTTGTAACTCTTAACAAACTCCAAGGTTAAGGTTCATCCTTTATCTTGAATCCCACAATAGGATTAAACATGACATTCACTAGGACTCCATGGAATTTAGGGCTTCCATTTTTATTCATTCAAATATTTTCAAGGTGCTTGATGAGGTTTGAGTCATCAATTTTTAGAGGATCTCAAGAATTCCTTATTCAGGACAGCTACTAGGGCTAGTAGCAATCAGGCCTCAAAACTAAGTTTTTGGTCTTTAACTTCACCAAATTCAAAAAGAGTATCCAAACTAATATTATATTCCAATACCCTTTTTAGAGTACTTCAAGATTCACTTGGTTTTGGGTCACCAAGGTATCTGTATAGTGCTAGACAAAAAATCATCTAATTTTAAGGGTTTTGAGGGCTCATCACAACAAATAACTAGGGTCAATCAAAACCCATTCAATATGTTAACACCAAGGCTTTTCCCTTACTCTCATTTTCTTCCATGGGTTACTCCTTCCAACCAAACAACTGGATTGACTATTTCAATCCATCTGCTATGATCTTTGACCTCTCTTTTGATAATCTTCACCTAGCCAGGTAGCCTTCTACTAGCCTAGGGATTTTATTTTAAAGTAGAAAACCAACTCATAAATACTCCAAAATGAATGTATACATAGCATGCAAATTTATATTCTTGATTCCAAAGGATCATAGAGATTTGGCTATTGGAACTCAAGAAAGATCCATTTTTCTTGATGATACTCCAATCAAGACAGTGAACTCTAGAGTTACAAAAATCATTTTCAAACACCTACCTAAAAATAACTTTAAGATATAAAATAAATAAATAGAAATATAAATTCAATCTACTAACTAGAAATGTAAAATAGTAAGCCCAATCAATCCACTAACATTTGGATTTTGGGTGTGCAAGATGACTGTAACAGGAAAATGATAAATGTTTTCTATTACTTCAAAGTTGAATAAATACGAACCAAACAACAACCCTTCTCCTAGGCATGTGGTTTTTTTTTATACTCTTTATTTACATGTGGTAACTTCCTCTATGGACCCATAACTGAAATCTTGCAAGTTTCTTAGTTTTGGCAATTTGTTGGCAATGTTGTCAAGTGCAACTTTTGCAAAATGCAAAGTTTCTTAAGAAACTTTTCACTTTGACCATGTGTAGAACTCAAGACATCGCACACGAGTCTAGTAAGGTAAAAAAATAAAATTATAACACTATTTCCCAACTCTAGAGTTTTTGGTCAAAGTTTGATCAACCCTTGACCCATTCAAGCAATTACAAGAAACTTAGGCCACTTCTTGACTCCAAACTTCCCCACACTCGTAACTCTAATCAAACCCTTGGGGCCTCATACAAGTAGCCTATATTCTCTGGTGATTTCCTAAAATCACATACAAGACAAAACTTCTAGGACCTTTCTCTATGATCCTTAGGTGCTACTACACCAATATCTATCTGACAGTTTGAGTTTGCAAAACTTTGTTTGTTATTTATTGATTCTATGAGCTTGGCTAAATATTGTGGAGCTATCATAAATCATCATTCTAATTGTATATAATTCAATGCAACAACTAGTAAAAGTTCTTCTTCATTTTCTCAGGTGTTGAAATCCTATGTTGTTCTTCATACGATGTTTGGTGTTTAACTTGGTGAGGTTATACATTTAAGAATTAGCCAATGCTCTCTTGGATATAGGAAGAAGGTTCATGTATGGACCAATACCTAAGGTGATGTGACCACCAATATTTCTATCATACCCCAAGATCTCCTAGGGTCTCCTTAGGTCATACACTTGACCAAATAGGGCTTCTACTCACCCTATGCTTCTTAGGACTCTACTCAATCGATCCTACCCATTTAATTGGTGCACATCATTTAGATAGAACAATGTTGCTTATTAACTCCTGTCAACACAAATAACTCTAGAATGCTTATTAGACCTCCCAAATGGTTAGATGGACATCAAGGAATGTCTTAAGAATATCTTCAATATCCTCAAGAAAAATAAACCTTGAAACACTAATTGAGTTCCAACTATGAAGAAAGAATGTGTCCAAATGCTTAAAATATGGCTACAAGAACTAGCCCTCCAAATGTGGAAAAACCCACATTACTTGCAAAAATCCTTAACAAGGGCTAAAAAAAATGGCCATTACAAATACCCTTTTCAAATTTCTTAAATATTGTTAGGGTCTAAAGACTCCAAGTTGTCTATATAGTGCCAACACAAAATCAGCCTTAAAATAAGGATTTTAAGGGTTTTGTTAGCAATCTTGTGCAAAGACAATTTGGAAAACCTTAAGAATTCCATGAAAGCTTCCTATTTGGATTGGGGTTACTTATCAACACCTTCTAGGGGTAAGTGCACCAAGATGGTTTAAAAAAAAGTGGACACCCCCCCTGCCAAAAAAAAAATGAAATGTTTACTAACCCTATTGGGTTATATGAAATTTCAAAATGTGGCTAGGCTTAGTTACCAAGCCTAGAAAAAATACATTAAAAACAAAACATGATAAAGTTTCTAGGATGAAAAATATATTCAAAACTCGATCAGGTTATGCAAAACCCAATCAGGTTATGCAAAACCTGATCGGGTTATTCAAAACCTGATCAAGTTTTGAAGAAATAAAAATAGGCTCCACTCTGGAAGCCATAACTTTCACATCTAGGCTCCAATTGACTCTATTTGAAATGCATTGGAAATATATTGAAGAGATATACAAAATTATGCAACTAAAATGATAGTAGGAAAAGAATGTTTTCTTTTCCATCCATGATAATAAATCATGGTCTAAAATAAGTATTCATTATTTTCCAAACGTGGAGCAAATAGTTACATAAGAGTATTATGATAGTTTTTATCTATCTATCATCTCTCTTACTCCCTCTATCCCTTTCTCACACACAAAATCAATCACTGAATCCTAATATCTCTCTTACTAACTCTTATCTTCTCTCATTCTCATACCAACTCCTAACCTCGCTCTCCCTCTCTCTCTCTCTCTATCCTACCCCCCCCTCCCCCCTCTCTATATATACATGTCCTATCCCCTTCTCATTCTCTCCATCCTATCTCCCATCCTCTCTCTCTCTCTCTCTCTCTCTCTCTCTCTCTCTCTCTCTCTCTCTCTCTCTCACACACACACACACACACACACACACACACACACACACACACACACTCCATCCTATCTCCCATCCTCAAACACACACACACACATTCCATTGTCTCTCTTTCTCTCTCTATCCTATCCCCCCTCTCTCTCCATCTTATTTCCACCTCTCTCTCTCTCTCAATATTTCTCACTTTCTCTATCCTACCCCCCAACTCTCTCTCTGACCCCTAATCCTTGACCCTCCTCTCTCTCTCTCTCTCTCTCTCTCTCTCTCTCTCTCTCTCTCTCACTCTCACAATCTTATTACCCTTCTCTCTCTCTCCAACCTAGCCCATTCTCTCCATATTACTCTCTCTCTCTATCCATGTACAATCCCCTCTCACTCTCTCCATTGTATCCCGCTATCTCTTGCCCTCTCTATATCTCTCTCTCACTCTCTCCCACTCTCTTATGATATCCCCTCTCTTTCTTCCTAATACCTACTCTCTCTCTCTCTCCCTCTCCCTCTCTCTGACCCCTAATCTCTAACACATGCCCTCTCTCCTTGACCTCTAATCCTTGAGAACTTCACATGAAGAGAGAGAGAGAGAGATAGAGATAGAGAGAGAATAGGGGATAGGAAGAGGGAGAGGGGATAGGATAAGAAAGAGTGAGAGAGTGATAGAGAGAGAGAAAGGATAAGTGTGAGTGAGATAGAGATCGAGAGAGTGAGAAAGCAATGAATTGATAAAGAGAGAGAGAGAGAGAGAGAGAGAGAGAGAGAGAGAGAGAGAGAGAGAGAGAGAGAGAGAGAGAGAGAGAGAGGTACATACAAAAACCAAGGTGGGAGATTAAGAATTTGACAGACCAAAGATGAATCCATGCAACCCTTATGCAAAGTGTGATGTATGTGTGTGTTCTCATTTATATGTTTGTAAAAGTAATCTAAAGGCCTTCTAAAATACCTAAAAGGGTAAGTAGTGTGTGGACTACCTAAGTAACATGTGCATGAAGTGGTAGAGTATTGAAGCTACAAAGAAATTGCCCTACAAACTTGTTCATCAAAACAATAGAGATAATGATAAGTGGTAGAGAGAGAAAGAGAGAGAGAGATAGGATAAGTGATAATGAGATAGAGATGGAGAGAGTGAGAAATAGATGAAGTGATAGAGAGATAGATTAGGGGATAGGATGGAGAGAGAGAGAGAGAGAGAGAGAGAGAGAGAGAGAGAGAGAGAGAGAGAGAGAGAGAGAGGGATAGGATAAGTGAGAATGAGATAGAGATGGAGAGTGTGAGATAGAGATGGAGAGAGTGAGTGAGAGATGAAGTGATGGAGAGAGAGAGAGAGGGGGGGGATAGGATAAAAGAGAGTGAGATAGAGATGGAGAGAGTGAGAGAGAGAGATGAAGTGATGGATAGAGAGGGACATTAGAGAGAGGAGAGAGATTAGGGGATATGATGGAGTGAGAGAGAGAGGGAGGGGAGATATGAGAGAGAGATAGAGAGAAGGGGGATAAGATGGAGAGAGAGAGAGAGAGATTAGGGAATAGGAGAGAGAGATATATAGAGAAATATGGAGAGAATGGGATAGCATGGAGAGAGATATGGGATGATAGTATTGAGAGAGAGAGAGAGAGAGATATATTTTAAGGGTTAGTGAGAGAGTTGGGGCTTATCGATTACTCAGTGAGATACAATGCTTAAGGGTAACAAGTCAAACATAGAGACATAAGTTAGGAGTTAGTTAAAGAAAGTGAGAGGTTAGGAAAAGTAAGAGTTATATCTTAGGATTTATTTAGTTAGTGAGTGATTGTGTGTATGTGTTTTTGAGAGAGAGAGATAAGTAACACTATGTTAGTGTTCATGCTTACCTATTCATTATGCATTTGGAAAATAATGACTACCTATTTTTAGATTATGCTTAATTCAAATTGATGGAAAATAAAATTTTGATGACATAGGATTGATTTATTCAAATCATGTTTTAGATCTCTTCAATATCTTTCCAATGCATTTTGAATAGAGTCAATCGAACTTTGTATGTGAAATTTAAGGCCTTCAAAGTAAAGACTACTTTTAGTTCTTCAAAACCTGATCAGGTTATTTGAATCCTAGAAAACCAATCAGGTTATGGCTTGGTGATAACATAGGGAAACAAACCAAAGGCATGGGAGACTGTTTGCTCTCCAATTTTTTTACTTTAGACATTTTTTCATCTTCTAAGATGAATTCTCATCTTTACCTTCATCAGTTTTTCTAATGGTGAACTAGGTATCTCTAAAACTACTACCATAATATCACATGTCTTCTTAGCTCTCTAACCATATAAATTTTTCTATATTTTGGACAATATTAACAATGCAAACTTTAATTACTTTACAATGCCTCAACATCCCTCACAGACATATGTCTACAATTTTTTTAATAACATTTTATATACTTAACCAAATTCAAAATACATTATATATTATTGTTCTACACTTGATTCTATACACTTTAAAAAGAAAAAGTATTTCTTTTTTACTATTTTGATGCAAGTTAATCTCAGCACACGAACAAGTACCAAAATTTTATGATGTAGTCAATTGAATAATTCATAAAAAAAAATACTCATCATAAAATTACAAAATAAACACACAACTTCTAGATATGACTCTTAACTATCATCCTACCAAAGGGATATGCAAGATACTAAATATAAAGTGGTCTTTTGTGCTACACATGAAAATAACTATGTTATATTTTCTAAAAAAATTAGGGACTATTTTTCGTGTGTGCAAGGTTTGACCCACCTTATCTTATCCATTTTGTAAAAACTCTAGTAGTTTAGAAAGTAGATTTAGAGTACTACAATTTATATGTTTTATACATGTTGTCATTTTTAGTAGATGACCCTGAAATGTCTCTTCCAAGTTTAGGTTTACCTGATTTGAGGAAAAAGTTGTTCGCTTATAGCCCCCTTTTTTACACCATCTTTGTTCACTCACCCCTAGCTTAATCCACCCTCAAGTTAAAGTATCAGACATGTTCAATCACTCAAATTCCTCTTCCTCTACTTTGTGATCTCTAACAAAATTACTAGGACTTGCCCAGGGCATCACTGCATAACTAGCTCCTCAACTTTTGAAGGCCACATCTTCATTGTAAAAAATGTACATGGAGTCATGTTCCAAATACCAAAAGACCTTATAGTACCTATGGTGGGCAATGGTCCTATGACTCCATTTGTGCAATTAGCCTAACTTAAGACACCACACTGTAGGATTTCAAAATAATTAATGTAAGCAGAAAAAACCTTATGATCTAACAAACTAACACTGAATGGAAACTCCACATAGCCTCTACTAACACTTTGAAAATAAAAAGTTTCAAATCTAATTCATTTGCAAACCCAAAGCTCTCAAAGACATAGAACAATTAATCATTTCTTGTTGCTCAATCCATACAATGCAAAAAAGTAACTTCTCCAAACCTTTTAACAAGTTGAGAATGACCTCAAATAGGCTTCCCATGAGTGCTCCTAATTTTTTTAGATAGTTAAAGTGCTTCAATTGAAAATTTTCTCAATTGCAAGAAAACTTGTCAATGACAACATTGACAATTTTGAGTAATTTATGCAATTTTGAGCATTTGAATTTCAAAAATCCTTCCAATGATGTCAAACCATGTCAAAGGCCTTGAATGGTTGAAAAATACTTCATAAGGTCCTCCAAACACTTTTTTGACCATTCTAGCCCCCAAAACCCAAAAATGCTCTATATAGCCAAATTAGCAATTTTGAGCAATCATGAACAATTTAGCCTACATAAACTCACCTTAGGACCAAACTAGCCCTATTATTTATCTAGTGGTGTGGCTAGAACAACTACAAACTAAAATCTCAAGGGGAATCCTAGGTCTTCCTTAGCCCACCTAGGCGCCCCTACACCATAAGGCCACATAATGTTATGCAATGTAGTATAGTGTTTAGTCATTAAATATTGAGGGTTAGCCCTATATTGTATAAAATTTTTCCTATTGTCAAAGGTTGTGAAATCAAATATGACATGTGTATCATGATGACTATATACATGTAATGTTCTTTAGTCTTAGAGGAATCATCATGAGTAGTGATCAAGAGGTAGAGCTTTGAAAAGAAATTCTTGGTCTATAATATCAAATGTATTTTCCCTAACTAGGAAGGCCCTATAACCTAGCCTATTTTCTATCATTTTTTATGCAAGTTGTGTATTGAATTAGTATTCATTGTTTTGTATGAAGATCTCTTGTGAAAAAGTGTGTTATTTATAATTACATATTGTTACATTTTCATTGTGTTATATTTGTTGGGGGCTTGATCATCTATATTAGAGGTACACCTATCTTGTACTACATTAGATTGTATCAAAGAAAAAGGTTTGATCTTGTTGAGTGAAATTTGATCTTAGTTGACATGACTTATTAGAGAGTGGTTGAATCTAATAGTTTATGATATAATCTTGGTGGACTTGTGAAGAATTTTATTCCTTGGATGTGATGTGGAAGATTATGGTTCTAGATCACAATTGTAGAGGACTTGTTCAAGTTTTGTGGAATCTTTATACAGACCTATTGATGTTTTTTGGTGGGAAAATCATCAAAGTTGAGGCAGTTGCACCTTGCTATAACTCAATATGCCACCTAGAAGAATGAACCTTAGGAGGTTGGAGAATATGTTTGAAGAATTCAAGGTTGAGATGAGGAATGAGATTTGAAATATCTTAATGGCTCGAGAAAGAATTTTGAAATAGAAGAAGAATGTGTTGAATTTGTTGAAGATCTATAAGTACCTAAAGTAGAGGTCCTTGCAGAAGAATACATATTTTTTGAAAGCTATGAAACAAGTTTGTAAGAGTCATAGAATGGAAGTTTCAAATTATTTTAGTTCTTTAGATCCTAAGGAATTGAAAGATTGGATTAATGAAATTGAGTGTTACTTTAACCTTGAAAATATTGTAGATCCATAGAGAGTTTAAAGGTTAGAACAATCTAAGTTGGAAGGTCATACTTCCATGTGGTTGAAATAATTGTAGAAGGATAGAGAAGATAAGGATGAACCTAATACTAGTAGATGGAAACCCATAGTTTCTAGATTGAATGCTAAATTGATCCCTGAATACTATGAACTTGAATTGTTTAAGAAATTGTAGAGCTTGAAGCATAGAGGTATGTCTACAAAGAATTATGCTAAAGAGTTTTGCAAGATAAAAATTAGATTTCGATGGTGGGAATCTTATAAGTAATGTAAGGTAGATTAATGGTATGAAATTCAATGTTCAGGGTGAATTGAGTATGTTAAAACTTCGTTTGGTTGGAGATGCTTATCAATATGCATTGAAGACTAAAGAAAAGTTAGGAAGTAAATAAGGTAAACAAGTCACTAAAATTGATAAGGGTAAGACAGTTAGTTTTGATAAGAATTATATATTCAGAGGTGCTTTTTATTGTGGTAAGGATGGACACAAAGATTTTGAATGTCCTAGTGTAAAAATTGACAAGCAAAACTTGGTCGCACAAGATGATCAAAAATTCAAATCTTCTAAAGTTCATTTGGCTTCACTAGAAGTTTAAGAATCTCTTTTGATGAGAAGAACCATGTTAGCTAAGAATGATGTGAAACTGGTGCAAAGAATAAAATTATTCTAAACTATTTCTAAATTTCAAGGTAAATTTTTTAACATTATTATGTATGGAGGTAGTAATCGTAATCTTATTTCTGAAGAAATGGTTGGGAAACTTGGTTTGTAAAGATTGAAACATCCTACTCATTATGGTATCATTTGGTTTCAAGATGATCATTGGGTGCAAGTTAGAGAACAATACATGGTTAATTATAGTATTGGACCCTATAAGGATGAAATCTTATGTGATGTAGTAGATATGAGTTCCTGTCATGTTTTTCTTTGAAGACCTTGACAATTTGATAGAAGATTCGTACATGATTGCAAAAATAATACTATTATAATTGAGAAGGATGGTAAAAAAAAGAATTGATTTATTTGAAGGAGGAGGAAGTTGTAAAAGCAAAGAACCTGGGTGTTTTCAAGACTTCCAATTTGAAGACAAAAAGACATTTGGTCAAGGCTTCTTTTGATAAAGGATAATCCAACTTACATTTATCTAATCCTATAAATTACAATAGAGGTAAAGGAAATAAATTTTCTAATCAAATGAAGGCATACAACTAGTATGATTCATTTAATCTTGAAAGTTGTAACATTTGAGATATCTAATGGCATAGTTGGTTATAATAGTAAGTTTGGATAGACTTATATGTTGATTGATGAAGAGGATTTGTGAATTCAGAATGAGCATGGGATTTATGTTATGAACTCCTTCAGATGTTCATAAGCCCCTACAAAACATCTTTTGTTACCTTGGGTATCTGATGCAAGACCATCCTTAGGCTATTGGAAATATTGCATCACCCAAAAAGATATTTGTTTTTCCCTATTTTCCAATATTTTTTCTTACAATTTGAGTTGGAGAACACGTGTTTTTTCTTTCCAAAATTTGGAAGCTTGTCTTCATATTTTGGACCTGTCATGGATCATTATCCTAAGTGACAATGATTTAGTGTGACAACTAGAAAAAGTTATATGCTTCATCTTATTATGTGTTGAACTCCTATGTTATTCTTCATAGGATGTTTGGTATTTAATCTAGCAAGGTTCTACATTTAAGAATTGTCTTATGTGCTCTTGGATCTAGGAAGTTCATTAATGTGTGGACCTATACCGAAGGCTTCATAATGTTATGTAATGTATTATGCGTTTAGTCATTAATTATTGAGGGTTAGTCCTATATTGTATAACATATTTCCTATTATTGGAGATTATGAACTCAAAGTCAGCCTATGTGTCTTGATGGCTATGTATGTAATATCCTTGAGTCTTAGAAGAATTAGCATGAGTAATGATCAAGAGGTAGAGCTTGCAATAGGAATTTGTGGCATGTAATATGGAATGTATTTCCCTAATTAGGAAGACCTTATAACCCTACATGTTGCTTATCATATTGTATGTGAATTGTGTAATCAATCAATACTTAGTGCTATATATGAAGATATCTTGTTGATATGTGTGTTATTTGAAATTGTATCTTGTTATATTTCCTTGTGTTGTATTTTCTAGGGGTTTGGTCATATCTATTGGAGGTGCACCTTCCTTATACTAAATCACCTTCCAAATATTGCAAGAAATAATCTCGCTTCTTCTCCTTAGCCCACCCCATAGTCGTAGTCAAAAAATACTCAAATTCATGTAAAATAATAGCTCTCACAATGCAGTAGCTATGAACAAGGTAAAGCAAATATTTTGATTTATTCCAACAAAACCTGGACAAGAAGAGTCCACCCATAAAGTATGCAAGAAAAAGTAGTAATATATTACATGTCTACCAAAAGGAAAAAAGTGTTTTATAATTTTAATGACTTGATCAAATCATAAGGATTTCATAATCATCATTAAATTTATAATGGTTTTTTGGTCCCAATATCATTTTTTAGATAATTGTTCAAAGTTTTCTAATATTGGCATAAAAGTGTGATGTTTTATGTGTTTAAAATATGTTACTAAAACTTTGAGTTAGTTGCCCTCACTTTAAAGAAATGGATTTCTCTTGTTTTAGGTTGAATCTCTTGTGATTTAAATTTGATTTATGGATTAAATTTAATTTGTGGCATCCAATTTTAACTAATAAAACATAGATTTGAAAAATATCTTTCTTGATCTTGTACATATGAATAACTTGTATTAATTAGCAATATTCACAAGCACATTAATTGATTTTCATATCAATATATCAAGTTCTCTTAGGTCAAATGCCTAGAAGGACTAATTTGATACCTTTAAGTGAATGGTTAAAGATACAATACATAAGAGTATAAATTTATTTTACATAAAATATTGTGAATATTTATTATTTATCCATTTAAACAAAATGATGCATGTTATAGTGATTTCTCTATATTATTCCTTGTAAATTAATTACATATGGATAACTCTGACTATCAAAACAAGGTGGCAACTTGTCACAATCTACCTCATGTTATTTCATAAGAAGAATACAAAATTCTAATTTGAAAATTCCAAGGTTAAGGTAAATATCATGTATCTTAGGATTTAACTGAGCTCAATTTTGAGTGGTAGAGTTACTATGTATTGTTCATCGATGTTGTTCTAGATGTACAATTTCAACATTTAATCTAGATATTGGTATGAAAAATTGTTATTATATACTATAGTTTGAGTTAATGGAAATAAGGATGGTTAAGATTTGAGATGTAATATGTGAACCTAAAGTAGCATAATAATCAACCACTTCTTAGTGTAATCTATTTATTTTAGATAATAAAATTCAAATAAAATGTTTTGGTACATTTTAGTTATTAACATAAATTGTTTCATCTATATTTGCTAGTTTGTCATCAGACCATTATCTTGCATTTCTACTTGGTATGTGTGTTTATGTAAAACTAAAAAGCTATATCATACATTTATAGAAGAATAAACAAATGCAACAAAATGTTATTAAAAATGACAACATAAAAATGGACTTATATTTTAAAATTAAATCAATGTAAAATAAAAATTAAAAAAACAAGTTTGTTGCAATAACATTTTACAATCAAAGTTGTAACTAGAATATGATTTTTTCATTTAATATCAAATTTCACTATATTTCTTTATCACTTCACAAATAAACACCCATCTAGAGAGGATATTTTCCTTTAATATATCACAACCATTAGTACTACACACACATTTGTATGCATGTTTATCTATATATATGTATATATGTATGCTTGTATATGTAGTCACACATAATTTTGGGGGAAATGTTTTTAACAATTGAGTTCTAGTTGAAAGTTTCAAAAAAAAACACACATATATTCCCAACTTTGATATCCACAAAAAAAAAAAGTCTTTTTTATTTTATCCCTAAAAATTATTTTTACAAGAAATATTTAAATTCAAGTGGGAAGTTTTCGAAAATTGTGAAACTAATGATCTTATTGCCTACAAATTTGTCACTCAAAATACTTTCAATTGAAATGATTATGATAAAAAATCTTCATGAAAATCCTTTTAATCAAAACCTCTCAAATGAAAATATCCATGTAAATTTATTTTAATTATATTTTCTCTCAATTTAACCATTACCATTATCATTATCATAGATAATAATTTTAAAACTAATTTAAAAGTTATAACAATAAAATTAATCAAACCTATATTTCTAGTATTTATATTCCTATTATAATTTATAAACTTCTAAAATTAAACTTTAGGAATTTATTAAAATGTATATAGCCTAGTTATTCTCATTCCAATAATAAGTTATTTAACTAACTATTCTTCTTCTACAATTAATTTGCGATTAACTATGTATGATTGATTATTATTTCTGACCTGAAAATATAAAAAAATTCACCTTAAAATTTGATATATTTGACATCTCACCTTAAGCTTTGCAGATGAAAGGAAAAAGTTTTGAATAGTGAATTTGTAATGAAGGAATCCTCACATAAGGTCATTAATTGGCAATGGGTACCATGCATGGGTGAATTTGAAATCATAATAGTAATATGACATTCAATATGAGGAATTATGTGATAAAATATGCTCACTATAGTCTCAACTAGTGAAATATTGCATGTTTTTTATGTTTTTATTAACATGTCATTCAACCACACATAAGTCATAGAGCCTAAAATAAATCTCTCGAGGGTGTTATAGTTGTGCTTGACCAGAGAGCACATTACAAAACACAAGCTACTTCTTATCCCATATTTCACTAATACAATATAATTTATGAGACAAAAGCATATCTCTTTTGCATTCTTGCAATAAAATAAAATAATTGAAAGAGTGCTTTCCATTTCGTCGTGTGATCTATAATATAATCAGTAATCATAGTCCGCATTTAAGAAACATTGTATGTATAGTGTTAAAAACCACCTTTGAGAAGTACATTCCTCCTCGACAATAATTATTAGGGTTCCAAATAATTGTCTGGCTGCGCCCACGCTTCATATTTGCTCTGGCCTAAGATGTCATTTCTTAAGCAGGCAAAGATTGTTTTTATTCAGAGCAAAACATTCTTTTGTCACACCATAAATAATGAAATTTGCTATGGGTGGTCTATCATGAAAAAATTCAATGGGTAAATGATGAACATTAGCAATAAATGAAGAAATGTTTTCATAAAAGCATATTTTTTCAATCTTATAGTGCTTCCAAAAAAACGTTGGACATTGTAATTATTGTACCCACTTTCAAGAAAATCGGCTCCATGTCTGATGAACACTAGCAGAAGATGAATTTAAAAAATAAATAATGAATTATTATATTGTGCTCTAATTTCCATATATTTTGCTTGTGCTTTCTGTTTCTACAAATCCTACCTTATCTTCTCACCTTATAATTATATTTATTAATTAGAATGCAGTCTCTCTTAATAATAATTGTTTGAATTGATAATGTATTGAGGTGGAGTTTTCGTTTCTTTTCTTTGCTTAATTTCCTGCTTTTAAATTGACTATGGTGCACAATAATTGTGTCCGTTGTATTTTCATTGGCCTAACAACTTACATAATTAAATCCAAGCTAAAATTTATTCCTCAAAATATTCTCATTCAAATAATTGCATACTTATCTTCTAAGTGGCACTACAAGTTTGGTGCATATTATGATTTTCAACGGTAAAATTACTTTCTGAAAGAAAATCTGGTGGTTGGACTTTTCATGTTACTAAAATTGACATACCTTTGTCTTTTGTAGCTTTCTGATACCGCCCACATTTAACTTGTGCTTAAGATTCCGTGAATTCGCTTACTACTTAGCCCGGCAATTAGAGCCCAACTTTAACTCGTTTCATATGCCGAATTAAGAAAACACGAACAATTGAGGATTCGAAGTTTCTTTGCAAGTGCAACGTATGAAGACAAATATATTGTGAATTGAGGGATCAATCAACCGTATATAATGGCATGTACTTGTCCTATAATTTAAAAATAAATTATAATATTATTTTATTTTAAAAAATAATTATAATATAATAATTTTACTAATCTTTTAATGTTTTATATAATAATAATATAAATTATTAAAAAATAATAAAAATATATTAAGATACTACAGTAATTATGATTCATGAATTTATTAGTGATAATAATTGCAGATGTTTTTAATATTAAAGCAGTTAGAACTAGGGGATGGCCCTTTACAATAGTGGTAAACCAACAAGTAGAAAATCAGCAGACAGCCACACAGACCCCTAATGATTTACATCAAAGACATAAGTATCAACAAAACAGTAATTATCATTACTAGAGTTCCTACTCTTAAAAGCAGCAATGTTTATCAAGTTAACAAAAGGCATGTAGATGGTCATCGCATTGTACCACCTACAACTAATATTCAAGTTTAATAGAAAAAACAAAACCATCTCCATAGGATGGAGAGAAAAATCAGTAGAGAACTAAAAAACACCAGGCACCGGGAGGCCACTAACTAACATTTTTTCTTTCTTTCCCTTCCAAGTAAGCAAGACTAGCCCACTCTTCGACAAGGAAGTTGTAGAGCAACTTCAAGTTCTCCTTCCCTAGGCGCTCCTCCTCCGACTTGTGAGTTAGAAGCTGGAGAGAAATCGCAGCTACATGGGTCACCTTTAGAGTGAACTTTGAGAAGAGGGTGAAGCCCTCCTCTAGTGCAATGCACCTATCCTTCAGCTCCTACAAGTCTTTATGAGTAACAACCCCATCCTCCAAAACACCACGATTTAGAGCCCTATTGCAATTCGTCAGGGAGTTCCTTTTATCCTGCACATCTAGATTATTAGTGGGGCCCCTCAAACTTTCCAACCCATCTTTCCTTATTAGAGAGGAGATAATGTCCAGGGAGGCTTTATCATATTTGGTGTTATCCTAGTTATCAACAAAAGGCATGGTGATGGTAGCAAAATATATGCATGGGGTCTTGGGAGGGGTTCTTGGTAGGGATCTCTGCCTCAAAATCCCAAGTGTTGTCAATGGTATCGTCCCACTTCTCCATTTCTTTATCAGTCTCATCCTTCCACTTCTCTTGACCATCCCCTGAGATCTTATCACTCTCCTCCAAATTGGTGTCTTCCTCCTCCTCCTCCTAAGAGCGACTAGCCTTTTGATTGTATCTTCCTCAGTCTTAGTTATTCTTCCCGACCTTATTCTACTCCCACCAATATCATCATCTGAATCCCTAATTTCCACCTCCACCCTCTTATCTATTTTAATCTTTTTATTTGTTGTCAGCTCTGAGGCCAGGGATTTTTTTTTCCTACCCTTATGACTTAGTGAGGGTTGAGGAGTAGGGGCATAGCTAACCCCCACAAACTCTAGATGAAGGGGGGGGGGGGGGGGGGGGGGGGGGGGGGGGGGGGCAGAGGGAAGAAGATTATCAATGACAATCACATGGGGAGGGAATAGGGCTAGTGATGGGGACACGACCCAAGCACATAATGGACACAACAGGAAAGGGAAAATTTTATTAACTGTAAAAATATGCTAGTACACTTAGTGTAAAGAAACAGACTCCAAAACATGGCCTATGGGCTTACAATAGCATAAATCTGGAGATAAATTCTTCTCCCAGTACCTTCTCTCAAACTCTTCTCCGAACTGCCTTTTACAATGCCAGAAATGTTCTTAAATAGACCCCAGAGGGTTAAGGATTAGGAATACATTCTATAAAGTGCTAGTTGGTATCCACCGGCCAAATAGAAGGCTTCAAAAGTCACATTAGAAGTCGGCACAAAATTAGAAGAATCTAGAAATGGTCACTGAACTTCCGAGAGGCATAACTTTTGAACCGTAGCTCCGATTGATGAACTGTTTACATTTTTGGAAAGCTCTCGAAGCGCTCTATAGCCCTATGGACCAGCTTTACTCATCCCCCATTTTTTGGCCCTGTTCAAGGTCATTTAATGCTCCTAACTTGACTTTGAAACATTCTTAGGATGTCTCTAGAAACTGAAAAATTGCAATAACTTTCAAACCGTGGGGCCTTTTGACCTGATTCTTTTTTTGGAATGCTCTAAATTACAATGACAATCATCTGACCAATTTACACCTTCTAGTTCACCAAAATGATGGTTCAATTACTTACTCCTATTTTTTTGGCATTTACATGTATCCCAAGGTGATTAAAAACTCTAACCTAGAACACTAATAGTGGAACTGTGAGAGTTGGAACCTTTATTTGACCCAAATGGGTATTTAGAAATGAAAACACATGAAATAGAAACTAGGTCTAAGTACATTTTTTTGGGTGACACAGGATTGCCCTTATACCTCTGGATGCTCCTACATCAGCCAAGTGAAACTGAAAAAGAAAAAACATTAGCTCATGGTATAAAATAGTGAAATTATCCCCTTTGTTTTCTTTTTTCCCTAACATCCATCATAGTTTCTTCGGGAGCATGCATTAGAAAGAAAGGAATCTAAATAAATTCTCTATTATGAAAGTGGTTAAGCAAAGGGAAATGGTAAAAATAATACACACCATGTCTGCCTTCTAGGGTAAGATACTTCATTATGATCAGGCACACATCATCCCAGGGCTCCCACCTTCGTAATCTTCTATAATTTTCTACTAGTTATTTCCAGGCTCATCAGCATAGCAATAATCTATTCATTCACCTAAAAGGTTATACCATTGATAACAACCTACCTATCCTTCTAGCTACAATCGAATTCTTGGGAGCAATTCTCATGATAGCTTGCTTCGGCTTGCATGTAAGGGACAAACCGTCCCTCCTTCAACATTATCCAAGTAGCTTATCTTTTAGAAAAATCATCCATCTTTGTGGGCTCCATTCTGTTAAGGTCCTCACCCATGATAACTCTTTCCTCAAGGATCTCTTCTTCCACTATCTTGATAATTTTCATTTGCTCCCAAAAAATCATAGAGGCAATGCTAATAATATTGCATCATGTAGTTAAAATGCCTTTCTCCTAACTCTTTATGGGGATGTAAAATCCAGAATGTACTTGCCAACTTAAAACATCATTATAAGGAGTGCAGATGATCTGCATGCAATATCTTAATGATCTGCATGCAATATCTTAATGATCTAGCATTAATAATAAAGGCAACTATTGCTATAATCATCCCATACCAGCAAAAAATGATGGCAATAAATTTGAAGCTGGGGTTATTAATTTCTTCCCCTTTTTGGTACCATTGCATGATGCAAACCACATGTTTGATCCTCAAGAAATGTCTTGTCAAATTCAAAGGGATCTTAGCCATCATAATAATAGCAAGGCCATCAAATTTTCCCATTTTTCAAATTTGGATAGTCATAAAACATAGTTTACAGTAGTCTTTTCCCTACTAATACGGGAATTTATAAATTCTAGTAACAATTTAGTATTCTCCCATCTTTTTGTGTTTGTGAGATCAAAACCCAACCCTGCCAGAGCATCGGCCATCACATTGCCTTCCCTATAAGTGTGTTGTAAGTCATAATGGTCAAGGGTTTTCAGGAGATGCCAAATGTTCCCCATGATGCCATGAAGAGCCCAACCTAGTTTAGCATGCCCTTTGATAGAGTCTACGATGAGTTTAGAATCACCTTCAATGGTTAATTTTATAACCTTCATTTATATAGAAAAATTTAGATTGTAAAGTAAGGTAGTGGCCGCCACCACATTATTGGTTCCCTAGCCCACATTCCCCGAGAAGGCTAACAACACATCACCCTTTTCATTTTGTAGCACACCTCCTGCTACCACCAAACTGCCACTCGCCACACCATCAAAGTTGAGTTTGATAGTAGACAATGTGGGTGGGGTCCAATGGGTACTTTTTCTAGCTAACAATTTTGAGTTGTTAAATTCTAGAAGTTGAGGAGAATACTCCAATTCCCAACAATGTCCTCCTCCTTCCTTCTAGGGTGGTTCTTGTGGCACTCTGAACTTAGCCACCATAACATTCTTTATAATGAGGTTTCTCAATATCTCTCCCACAACTTCCTCACCCTTTCCTCCTCCTAGAAGACTCGATTATTCTTGTCCTTCTATGCTCCCTAGAAAAAATGTAGGGGGAAGAGAATCCAAAGGATTCTGAGATGAGGGTGGTACAAAGGGAAATTCTAGTTTTCCACGAATCGTTCCATGCCTTTGTTCATGACTCAAGCCAATGAGAACTTGTTCTAGATGTAGGACCAAACCTTTAAAGTATAGGAGATGCACGATGATTTCTTCTTATTCCTTGCAAAGGTAGCATCTATTAGTAATTTGTATGTCTTTCCTTCTTAGGTTGTTGTTAGGATCTTCTTGTCTAGGATTGTCCACCAGAAGAAATTAACTTTTGGAAACAACTGACAATTCCAGATATTTCTCCAACTGATTAAAGTCTAATCATTTTTAAAAATAAGTTGTTAGGAAAAATTAACCAAGAAATGACCGTTAGTCTTCCTATCCCAAAGCACCTTGTCGAGTTGAGTAACCAATAGAAGTAGGTGGTGACTGATCATAAACTCCAATTCTTTAACCAGTGCATCCTCACTATTAAGAATGTTCGTAGTAGATAGACACTTCCACTTCCTTTGGCCATCAATGTAGTCCTCCACCTTCAACCCTATCATTCTTTTTAATGGTTCATAAAGGTTGCTGAATTTTCTATAAATTAATAGTTTCACCCCTAACTAGTTGTCCTCCCATAATATTATTTTTGTACCATTGCCTACTAACCATCTTACTCCTTTCCTTAGGAGTGACATGTTCTTGAGGATGTTGTTCCATACCTTAGAGCCACTAGGGAGATTATGATTGAGGAGGTTATATCTGAGATGGGTATTGGTTAGGTATTTGCACCTCATGATTCTTCCCCAACCAATCTTGTTTTATACCAATTGTAGACCTATTTTAGTGAGTGGAGGTTTATTCATATCAACTATTCTTCTAATTCCCAAACCCTCTTTATCCTTGGGTTTGCTAACAGTATCCCAATTGACAAGGTTCCATTTGTTTCTCTCCTCCCTACTAGACCAAAGGAAATTCCTTTGCATTCTTTCAAGTTTTTCCACCATACTCTGATTAATCTTAAAGATGGAAAGAAAATAGATAGGTATTCCCTGTAGAGCCGCCACCAGGAGTTAAATTTTTCCTGCATTGCTACGTAATTTTCCCTTCCACCAAGAAGGATTTTTTTGCATTATTTCTAGCACAGTGTTCCAATAGGTATTAGAGACATCCTTGAATATTAGGGGAAGCCCTAGACAAGTTTCTAGGAGGTTCTAAGAGTGAAAACTCAAAATATTTTTAATTTTAACCTATAAAGCCTCAGGGGTGTTAAAAAAAGTAGACCTTGCTCTTAACTACATTAATTTGTTGACCTAAATGATTTTCATAGTTAGTGAGAAGGGTTCTCCAAGCTCTAGCCTACTGGATGGATGACTTGCCAAAGAGGTAAGTATCATCCTCAAATTGTTGGATAGTCTATAGTGGTAAAGTAGTGGGAGGTTGGATTCCTTTTAAGTTGCTTGACTCAGACAATCTACAAACATACCTTCCTAACACTTTAGCTACCATGATGAAGAGGTAAGGGGAGAGAGGGTCACCCTATCTCAAGCTTCTGCCAACATCAAAGTTTCCCTAGGGAGGTCCCATTGAGAAGCACCTCATATTGTGTGGTTTCCACCATGTTATAATTGCTGATGTTAAACTATTAGTAAGTAATGAAATAGACTCAAGCTAAATTTTATTAGGTAACTAATATTGTAAAATGATATAATAAGTAGTTAAAACTTCTCTTTGTCTCCATCATAATAAAAATATATAATAATCATAATCATAATAACAGTAATACATAAATTAATAGTTTCTTTATAAGTGTTATTATTAAAAAAATTATTTAATGAATTTTCTTTTTAAATTTAGATTTATTTGACATAAAAAAAATTTACATTTTACTTCCTTTTTAAAATGCATGCATGTATCAATATCATTATAATTATAATAATAGTATCAATACATGCACAATAATTTATTGTTCGCCAAGATAATGATTCATTTTATAGTAAGAAGTCAATTATTGTCAAAATAATATTTGAATGATGGATAATTGTTTTAGGTTATAATTTAATAATTTAAACATAAGTTAATGAGAAAGATAACTTTATTGAATTAAAAATTTGTATTCAAATTAGATGCAACATTTAGTTATGTTAATAATTTTAAACTTCCACTAAATTTTAGGTAAGAATAGTGCAATATGGAGGATGCTACAAGAAAAGCATCCCTATAACACCATTTTTTTAAACCAATAATTTGCAAAATAAATGATATTTTATTGCAACAAAATTGAAAATTTTTAATTCTAACTTTAGAAAATGTCTCATCAATTTTAAAATGGTAAAAATAAACTATTTTGATTGGTTTGTGTTGATTCACTTGTTTCCAAAGTGAATGCAATAGTATTGCCTATGACAAGTACAATAATAATAATAATATAGTGTGCGTGTTTTTATTTTGTATTTTGGAATGAGTTGTATCAGTATAAGAATGAAGGATTAAGTATTATCAATTGAATTAAACATATCTAGGATGTTAATTTTTTTAAATACTAGTTCAATTTTTTTTAATACTAGTAAAAGATAGATAAGTAGATTTTTGAGTTAATGGTTTAGGTCATTCTACGAACCATTATCAAGACATAAGAGAGTTTAAGGAGATTACAAGGAATAGATACATAGATAGATAGATAGATGTTTATGTTAACTTTAGATTAATTTTTTGATAAATTAAGAAACCAATAAGGGGGTTGGCCCTTCACAACAAAAAATAAACAAGGAAGACCATCAACACAACAACAACAGTGTTGTACTATCAGCAAAATAACACAAAGTCATGATAGAGCAATTACAGTGTAGGTGTCAAAAGGGGTACACAAGATAACAAGAAGCCAATAGAGCCATCTTAAACATCACTAGAAAAATAATCCAAATCTTCCCACTCCTGAACCTTGAACAACCTTGATGAGAGAAAGGTCCTCTCATGGTGAAAGAAAGCATCTCTAAAGAGATTGACCTCCCAGCTACACATCCCCTTTCCACCTCAATAGAAAAGAGGCCCAACTCAATAGGAACAATGAAGAGGTATACCAAAATAAAGAGGAGGAAACACCAGACCCTCTTCCTAGCCATCTGAGCACTAGGCTCAACCACAAAGTTGGAAGAAGCCCCAAAACTAGCAACCCAAATTTTCCAAAAACACCAATCTAGAATGAGCTCTTGAAAACTAGTAGCAATCATCTAGCATCTAGAAAAATAAAAAATATCTCACAAATAAGAATAATGGAGAGGACACTCAACATGAAAGTTAAAGATGAACCTTTCAACCACTCCTACACTCCAGTAAGGAGAGCCATCATATTCCAATAATAGATTAGAGAAACATGGGAAAACTCACAATACCTCTTGTCCCAACAACATCAGCCCCAAAGAGTTTCTTCTAGATCGAACTAGAATAGTTTACATCACTAAGAAAATGAAACAAAACTTTTATTAGCTTTCGTCTACTCTTCCCCTAAATAGGGTAACGACCCTTTGAAGAAATAAAGGCCCACCAAATAATATAGCATTGAGAAAATTGAGAAAATTCCTCAAGTGTACAACCAAACAATAATTCTTAATTAGTTAATTTGAGATTAAGTTATCAAAAAAAGTTCAGGTTCAAATTTAGGCTTAATAACTTGGTTCACTAGTACAATAAAACTTTAAAGTGGAATTTGGATTTACTAGTTCAAAATACACATGTATGTGTGTGTGCACGTGCCTATTAATCTGACTATATTTGTGTATGTGTGTGGGTGTAGAGAGGGGGAAAGTATTTTTCTTGATACATATTAAAATATCAAGGGACAAATTAACACTTGTTACACCTCACTTCTACTAGCACTTTGATGAGTTAGGGTCATCAAGACAACTCAATAAAAAATATGATTTTTGAGTTTGACATGAAATAATTAAAGAATAATATTTTTTTTTTTTTAACTATTAGAAAGAGAAGACCTATCTATGAGGATCAACCACTAGGTTGTGCAAGCTCACTATCTCAAAAACTCACACAAACCAAGAACAAAAGTGTGCATATAGGACTATCATGTGTTGAAGTTTTGTCCTACATGAACAAAGTATGAAGGAAAAGACAAAGAATCAGGTTACTAACTAGACTAAAAAAAATTAAAATTAAAATATCTATGATAAAGAGTAAGAAATGTGATTATACTATAAAAATGAATAAAAATATAGGATGATGGAAAACAATATTCGAGAAAAAGCAAAAACCCATATAACCTTTTTATAAAGGAAAAGGCTAACTAGAGTATAACTATTGAGCTTCAATGACATAAAACTGGTATAATTATTTAGAAATTGAAAATTAAGTAAACTAATGGAATGTGTAGAAATGGGTGAAGTTTAGGATTATGATTTTTAATGATCATTTAGAACAAGAACTGATATATTATCCTAATTTTTAAGGATGATTTTTTAGTTGGTGAAAAAATGTTTAAAATGAGGGGTCTAGTTCCCACCACAAGATTATATGGAAATAAACCATTTTTCTTTTGATCTCAAAATATGTTATAGATGACATATATAGCTAGATCAATCAAAAATTAAAATTTCCTTTTGACCTATATTTTCTCTTTTATAACAATTCAAATTTCAACACACATGAAATCAATAGTTTTCATCTCCCACCACATTTTTCAAAAAAAAAATCTATTTAGAGCAAAAGAAACATTATGCATTTTGGAAGAGGACTCTCTCTTGTAGATCATATACTTTTTTTTTTTTTTTTTGATAACATTTTCTATTCTTTTCTTTCTCAAAATTGACATCTTCTTGAGTGTTAGAATACATAGTTGTAGTATCTTTTAATTACAATATACTATATCTAAGTAAAACAATATAAACTCTATATGAGAGCATTCTTAACTTTGAGCTCTATAAGATGATATTTATATGTTATTAAAATAATATCTTTAAAAAGAGTAAAAGTTATTAAAATATCAATTTCTAAAATAGTTTTATTTCTTTAGTAATTGGACACAAACTAGTAGAAAACATGTATTTAATAGACATTTTCAATTGGAAAAGTGTGAGAAGATATATAACTTAGCTAGAATTGATTAATCTAGATCATATGTTTGAACAAAATTAATTTTTTAGATAGAAATACTCAAATCTAGTCATTTTGATAAGTCATCTAGAAGGTAACACAACTTTGTACCTTTACCCTTTCTCATAATGAAGGAGCTTGCCCAAGAAAATGAGTTTATTCACTTCTACTTTAGCCTCCTATGAAATTTTTATGGATAAAAAATATTGTGGGATTTTTTTGAGACTTGTGACTTAATTCCATTCTTTCGTGCTTCCATGTCCATTACAACTAGATAGAAGAGATAAATGGTGATAGATAAGTGCAAGATAATAAACAATGATAATGAAAATAAAATAGTTACATGACCATGATAAACAAAATATGATATGTTGAGGGAAACTAATTAGAATGGATTATAAATCTCTTCTTTGAATCCATAAAGCTAGAGCTCAATGGAATGAATGCAAGGTGACATTGGTGACAAAGTTAATATGTTGTAATAAACAAGAGTTGTTTGTACAAGCTGTCATAAGACGATAATTCATTAAAGGGAGTGAACTAATTTTGCTAAGAAGAATTGATAATATTCAAGAAATGAAATTTAGCTAAGAGAGATTGAAAATGAAGGCTTACTACACATTTATATTGGGTTATAGGAGACATTACATTGGAAGGGTGATAATTCTAATTTATTGAACGCTCACTACACATTTACAAATTTTTGGGCAAGTTCATTTAAAATATGTATTTTGAATTTTAAGGTGGAATGGTATGTGAAATAAATTTAAAAACTAATTTAAGTAGATCATACTATTAGATAAGAATTCTTTAACTATTAGAAAGAGAAGAATTATCTATTCAGATCGACCACTAGGATTTATAAGTTCATTGCCTTAAGTAGCACATGAGTTAAGAACAAAAGAGTGGATGTAGGATGCCTACATGGTGCACTTTTTCCCTTGAAAGATGAAGGATTGAGACACTAACTAAGATAATATAAAATAAACTAATATCTATACTTTATAAAGTAGGAAATGTAATTGTACTATATAAATTACTAAAAATAAATAATGATGGAAAATAATATTCTCGTAATGAATTTAAGGTTGATGAAGACAATGAGTTTCTATTGGAAATAAAAATGGGAAAGTAAACATTGAGAGAGGGGGAGGGTGAATCAAAACTTCAAAACTTTACCCATAAAACATTCACCACACATCCATCTCATAATTTAGCGTATAAACTCAAATATCTAACTACATATTTTCATCCATAGCATGAAACAAATAACACATGACACAATAAATTTTTTACCTAGAAACTCTCCAATGAGAAGGTAAAATTGGGGTGGGGATGACACACACAAGCCTTCACTACTACAATTGTAAAGTGTAGTCAGTTATGGTTACAAGGAGTTTGACCATTAACTATGATCTACCCTGTGAGGGGTCTTCCCTATTGAAGGCTTATAAAGAGTGTTAAATCTCACCTTGCTAGAGGATTGAAACATACAATAAAGTAATCAGTTTACAAAAGCCTATTAAGACTACTTTTTTAGGATATTTGCTTTACATCATCTATTAAAATGATTCAACACCATGATCCTTTTGTTAGCACACTATTGCTAGATGTCAGATCTTGTCTTCACTGATAAATCCTTGATCCTTGTGATCAGATATGTCTCTATTGTCCTATGTTTTCTCTCCAATGTTCGCACTAATTGATTCTGAAACTCAAATCACTATCATAACCTCCATAGCCATCATGAATGATCTCTCTACACTTAGCATGAATTTCCTTTCATGCATGCGAACTCCTTAGGGTTTTCCTTCTTAAATAAACATAGGTGGAATGGGTTGGTAGGAAACAATGACTTTGGTTGATCCATATTGTTGCTTAATTCACCCCTTAATTTGATTGGTTGCATGTACTACATAAAGATTCACAATATAACTCCATACTTATCTTTTAGAATCATAAAACAATCATTATGTCAGCCCAAAAATGGTTTACATAGAAGTTTGTCCCATAACAAACAACTATATCAAAAATTATTCACTTGGCATTTGAAGGCTCTCATGCTCGGCCATCACTACATTCTCAATGTTATAAATTAGCTTCTGAATGGCTTCACATACACTATTTACATGAAACTTGAATTACTTAACATGTATATACTACTCGACACTTGAGTGACTTAGTACATACCATTTGCTCTGCACGTATTGTCTAGCAATTGATGCTTAACATGCTTTGATCACTCAGGTCGCACTGATTGCTCTGATTTCTCTGATCACTTGATGTGCACTGTAATACTGATAGAAAATAAATAAGTGCTTTGTCATTGCCTTGTCAAAACCAATCTGATATTAACAATCTCTCCCTTTGATATGACTAGCAAAAATAATTTTTCATGCATATACAATCCTCATTATGAGTATAACTCATACAATATGTATACATTACTTGATTCAAATTAAAAATTTCAAAATTTTCAAAACTTATGACTAATTGATATACCTTATTTCTCCATTACCCCCCCTAACTAAATGCTTCATTTCTATATCTAAATTTGATACTCTTGTTGAGTAGATTTTTTGTCCCTTGTTTCTGCATTATTACTCCCCCTCACTCAAAACTATATTTTTTTCATTTGATGCAGGAGCATCTTGGGTGTAAGAGAAATCTTGCATCACCCAAAAATATTTTTATTTTCAGCCTTTTCTATTTTAATAAGGACTAGTAGACAGGTGGGTTACTATTTCTAGGAACTTGCTATTTTTAGTAAGTTTGTAATACGAGCTCAAAATATTATGATTTTCTATACGAAGGTTCATTTTCTAATTATAAGCCTACAATAAAAATCTTGTTCCTCTAACTTAAGTATCAAAAAAGTTATTATGGATTTTCAATGAAATTTTTTGGAGAAAAATATTTGAACTCAATTTTGAGGGCCTTAGAGGCCCTAGATAAGGTTTGAAAACTTGACAGAAGGGCACTTGCACATCTTTGAGCCTATAGATGAAGAGCTGGCATTTTTGAAAAGTGGTTATAATAGCTAATTGGAGTAACAATTTGAGAATTATGGCCTTCCAAAGTTGGGCTCCCCAAAATTTTTAAAATAAATGTGAAAGATGTATTTGGTTGACTCTATATGTATTGTTAGGGTCTACCGGCCCTAGGTATTAAGTTTCAATGTCTAGAACCTTCCTGGGCGGCATAAAATTACCTATTTAAGAAAGGCCTAAACATTGTCTAGAATAACTCTGGGTGGTAGTTCACAGCATAGTCTTATAGATTATTGTAATGAAGGTGCCCATGTGGATTAACATATTGTACTTGTGAATTATGTAATTCTAATTTGTGGAAAATAATAAGAAGCACATATTTTGTTCTCACATTTTTTGTTGTTTCTTTGTTTTTGTTATGTGTTTATGGTATTGAGGGGAGCACCCTTTCTCAAGTCGTATCAAAGCTAGAGTTCTTGAGTGTGTGCACAAATTGCTAACTATGAGGTAGTTTGCACCAGGATGGTGGTTTGGGTTGTGCATGTAGACAGATCATTGATTATGAGGCATTTTGCACTAGGGTTTCAAAGTGAAAGCGCAAAAATGACTCCATGAAGAGAGCATGGAGGAAGAGCAATAACTATTACACTTGAGGGTTATAGAGCCCTCCAAAGACAAATGAAAGCATTAGAAGAACAAATGCATAGAGGAATGAATATTTTCATAAGAGATGAAAGTGAGGATGAGGATGATGAAGAAGAAAATGCTGAAGTAGATGTAGTTCTATACCTAGAGGAAGAGAGACTTTTTAAGGCCATCTCCAAGATTGGAAAAATACTTAAGTTTGAGGTTTTCACATTTTTTGGGAAATCTTAACCCAGAGGAGCCAATCGATTGGATCAATGAATAGGAGGATTAATTTAAATATGAATATATTGAGGATCTTGATAGGGTCAAGTTTGCGAAGGAAAAATTGAAGGGACATGCAAAGATCTTGTGGTAGGAGATTCAATTGGAGAAAATAGAAGGGAAAAGGACACAATCACTAGATGGGATCAGATGATAACTAAACTAAAGTAAAAATTCATTCCCATGGATTATGAACTTGATTTGTAAAAGAAAATACAAGGGTTGAAGGAAGTGATGAAATATGTTCAAAAATATATAGAAGAGTTCTATTGAGTTCTCATTAGAATTGGCCATGCCAAAGTTGACAAGGAGAAAGTGGCCCATTATCTTAATGGGTTAAGCCCATGTATTTAAGATGAGCTAAGTATAGTTTGAATGATTAGTATTGAGGAGGAATACATATTTACCCTAAGATTTGAGGAGAAATTCAGCAAGAAGTTTGATAATAAGAATAGTGGAAGAGGTCATGGTGGAATATCTGGCAGACGATCTTATGGAGACCATAATGATTATCAGAAGAACAAGGATGAGGCTACAAGTAGCAATCAAAATGAGAGGGCAAAAAATTTGAATAATTTCCATGATCATAACAATAGAGATCATAGAGGAAGAGGTAGAGGACAAGGATCTGGAAGAGGATGGTTCCATGTGAAATTTTTTCACTACGGAGAAGAAGGGCACAGAGAATTTGAATTTTCCCAACACCAAGGAAGGACAGATCAAAGAATAGAAGGCTAGGCTAGAGTTGCACATGTTGATGAAGATGCCAAATCATCACATTCTAAAGATTCTGAAAGAGGAGAATTCCTAGTTAACAAAAGAGCCCTACTAAGTGGTGAGAATAAACTTGGTCAAAGAAGGAGCTTGTTTCACACAAGCTACAGATGTGAAGATAAGTGTTATGATGTGATCATTGATGGTGGAAGTATTGACAATCTAGTGTTAGAAAAAATGGTCACAAATTTGAATCTAAAAAGACAAAAATACTTGCATCCGTATCATATTGCTTCAATCCAAGATAACCACAAGGTCATGGTTAATGAGCAGTGCTTAGTGAAGTTCAAGATTAGAAGCTACTGGGATGAGATATTATATAATATCATACCTATGGACTGTTGGAAATATAGATGGAGTAACAGAGAGAGGGGGTGAATCAGTTACTAGAAAAACAAATCCATAGATCCCTTAGATGTCTTATAAACTTACTTACTGCTGTCACACAGTAGCCACACAGAAAAATGTTGCAACTCGGTAGATGTATGCTAACTTTTTACTAATCTTTAAGCATTCACAAAGATTTAACATGCATGCACAAAAGAAATAATATCTACACAAGAGACACTAGATTTAATGTGGAAACCCAATATGGGAAAAACCATCAAGTAACTAGCTACCAATTTTCACTCTTCTGAAGTGAGCCCTATTAGGAACCAACCCTGTTAAAGGTTACAAAAGACACTATGAGGTGTGACCTTGTTAAAGGATTTAATCACCCTACTAGTAGTGGCCTTGCTAGAGGAATTTAGAACAATTCAATAGAACTGTCACCTTGTTAGAGGATATATGAAAATTGTTGTTAAACCAACTTTATTAAGAGATTTAGGAATCACTGGTACAATGATGAAAAAGTAACAATGAAGTGACCTGAATGAGATGCAAATGAACTTTGTTGTTACAAATCTCTGTTCTGCTTCACTAGGTCCTCTCTGATTGAATACACCTTTACTACTCCTCAAGGATATCTTATCCTTCTTCAAAATTTTCTTACACTTTCCTCTTCACATAATTAACTCACTTGCATGCTCGCTCATTCATCCATCGATACTTTTGAATTCAAAACTTGACCTTTTATTTATACCTTACAATTTATCCAGTCGGCCCATTTGAAAGTAAAAATTACCAATAATCATTACATCAGTCAGCTACATTCATTACATGAAACAATTATACTTTATTTCCCAAAACAATGAAATCCTTCATTGTTCAACCTTTCTCAGTAAAGACTATCTCAAAAATGAGTTCCAGTATTAACCAACGAAAGCTCAGTAAACACTACATATTCTGCAAAATCTTTTGTAGACTAAGTGAACTCGGTAAATAGTGTCTTTCCTTTGTTGACCTTGTGATCTTGGTAGAAACTGACTTCCATCATAGAAATCTTTGATGCCCAAGTGAGCTCAATAGAAACTATTTTCACAAAATATATTCAGGAACACTCGGTAGACTCTGTAATTTGCTTTGCTAACCAACTGAGCTTGGTAGACTCTGTAATTTGCTTTGTTGACCAATTGAGCTCGATAGACTCTGTTTGATAACTAATATGAAATTTGTGTAACATCAAAGACAACACACAATTGAACAATTGTATCCAATGATCTCCCTCTTTGTCATTGATGGCAACACAACATGTCATAGCAAAATAAAATTTGAGAACAAGTATTTTTGTGATAGAACATTTTCTGATGCAGGAGGATCTTGCATGGGAAAATTAAATTATTAGGGAAAAAAAAAAATTGGAGGAGAGAGAAAGTGACAAAAATAGAAAGAAAATAATAAAAAATATAAAAATAGGAAAAAAGGAGAAAAGAGGAATTTTTATTTTCAAGGTGCATAGGTGGCGTAAATAGAAAAATAATAAAAATAGTTGTTATTCCATTAATCGAGGTGTGTAGGTGGCATCTTAGAAGTTTGTGGAAAGTTTCTTAAATCATGCATTTAATATTTGTTGTGATCCATAAAGCAAATGTAATTTTCCAATTGGGCCACATGGTGGTGCTTAGTTGTATTTAGGAGGAAATTCTAGAAAGTTGTGGATAAATCATGCATTGGGTGGTAAGTGCCTATTTAAGGAAGGCTTATGTTCATTTGTAATCAAGCTCTTTGAATGTAATTTCTTGTAAGGAAGCTCTCAAGGTGTAGCGAACAAGCTCTTTTGTTGTAAGCTCTTCCAGTTGGAAGCCCTTACTGAGAAATCTCTCTTATATTATAAAAGTTTGGAGTTTTTCCATTTGGAGAATATTTTAATGAATTGCAAGTATTAACGGATGCTTTATGAAGCATTTTGTCATCTCTCTTGTCTCCATCTTTTTGTGATCTTGGTTGAGTTGGTACGAGTGGTGGTTTGGCCCTTCATCAATGGTATCAGAGCATACCTACATCAGTCGTATCAGAGCATACCTTCATTAGTGGTATCAAAGCATACCTTTAGCAGTGGTATCAGAGCATACCTACATTAGTGGTATTAGAGCGAGAGTTCTTGAGCATGTGGACAGATTGCTGAACGTGAGGTAGTTTGCACCAGGACCTTGAGTTGGGTGAAGTTTGTCAAGAAGTTCTTGATTGTGTAGATAGATCACCGATTGTGAGGCAGTTTGCACAAGGTTCTTGTGTTGCACTAGATTTGTCTTCTAAAGACTTGATTATGGAGAAGAGAAAGAAGAAGATGACTTTTGTGATTGGATGGATTCTAAGGATTCCTCGACTTGAGAAATTTAGAGCAAGAAATCAACAGTCATTGCTAGTTGATTTGCAGAAGCAAGTGAATGAATTAGAAGCTAAGTTGCAGAAACAAAGAGTGTGTCATGAGAAAAGAGATGTTGATAATTCCTTGGATGCACAAAAGAAAGATGATCCAGTGGAAGAGCAAGCAGATGAAGAGGAAATTATTTGCGAACCTAAAGTTGAAGAAGATGAAAGAGAAGAGGAAGAGCATGAAGACGACAAGATTTATGAACCTGAAATAGATCAAGATGATTAGAAGATTGCAGCAATGGAGGAAAAGTATAGTGTGATGCAAGCGCATCTCATTACTAAATCATTTCAAAGGTCCAAGATTCTCCATGTATTTTAAATGGTCAATTTTAATAATTTAGGATTATGTCTTAGTGGATAGAATTAGGTGTTTTATTAAATAAATGTTATAGTTTTTAGTCAGATATGTTAGAGAGTTAGAGGAAAGGGTTAATGATGTTAGTGTCGGTTTTAGAAAGGATAAAATTAGTAATAGAAATGCCATGTGGTGAATAATTAAAAGAATCTCATCAGAAAGTTGGTGGCAATTTTAAGAGTGTTCATAATGACGAAAAAATGGCTATGGAATAAAAGAAACTGTTTCATATTCCTTCTATTTGGAGGAAAGTTGGTTTTCTTTAAAAAACCAATCCTATTCTTAGCAGTTACAAGAATATCCATGATTGCTGCATGGTATTGATGATTCCTATTCTTAGTAGTTACAAGAATATCCATGATTGCTACATGGTATTGATGGTAAAACGTCTTTCAGATTCCTATTCTTAGATGGAAAAGAAAATGTTTTTATTACTACTAGACAGCAAGGCCAGTCAGACTTTGGTTATTAAAAAGCCAATCTTTTATGTAAAAAATGATTCGAACTTGGGGAGGAATGGGAAGTTTTATGTCTCCTTTGGTCTCCTATTTTTTTCTTTCAAGATTATGGTTCTACTATTATGCTTCATATATTTCTCATGGCAATCAGTTTAGGGAATAACAATTGTAGAAAAATGTACTCTGATGCGGGGTCAATATCTCAGGTTTGAACCGTTGGATTTCTCTCAAATTTTTATATGTTGTTTGAAACCTAGTTATGCCAAATATCAACGGTTGGATTGAGTAACTCTTTTCTAGTTCAAAAGTTATTCATGTCTGAGTGTGGATCTATCCGAAGGTAGCAAGAAGATATTTTGGGGGACTTATTTTCAGAAAAAAATGTACTATGATGCGGGGTCAATATCTCAGGTTTGAACTGTTGGATTTCTCTCAAATTTTTATATGTTTTTTGAAACCTAGTTACACCAAATATCAATGGTTGGATTGAGTAAATCTTTTTTGGTTCAAAATTTATTCATGTCTGAGTGCGGGTCTATCCGAAGGCAGCAAGAAGATATTTTGGGGGATTTTATTTTCAAAGTTTTGTTTATTGAATCTAATTTTAGTGTGTGATCCTGAAGGTTGTAGATGCCACTTGAAGCAACTTGGTTGAGTGATTGATTCCTCCTGAGTTTTCCAAGGTGTGGCTCTACATCATTTTTTGTATCAGAGCTCAGCAAAAGGTTTGGGAAAAAGTAGTTGTGTATGTGTTTGTGTGATTGTGAAAGATTGAGAGAAATAGTCTGAGAAGAAGTCCAGGAGACTAGATAAGAAGAAAATAACCTAGATGAGTAATGATGGGACAAGAAGAAGCAGCTTTATTGTATCTTTTTAGAAGGTATCGGCAGAGAAAGGATTCTAAATAGAAGGAGATAGAGGAAAAGAAGAAAAGAGAGAAAGAAGAAAGAAGAAAACAAAGAGAAGAGCTAAGCAAGATAGAAGAGGAGATAAACAATTTGAGAAGGAGACTTGAGGAGAATGACGCTAAGTTGAAAGAAGTGCAACAACTATCTCTTGACGAGAGCAGTAACAAGACAAGCCCTATTGGATTTGAATGCAAACAATCTATGGTTGGAAAAGTAACATGTCCTTTGAAAATAGAAAAGAGTACAATGCTGGAAGGTACTCCTATGAAAAAGATTTTGGAGGCTGAGGATAAGAAGGAAGAAGTGATTCAAAGCACACAGGTAGAGGATGAAGAGTTAGATCAAGAAGAGGAAAACAATCCATTAGAAGGGCATAGACAGTAGGTGAATGTTGGTGTAGAGACTAAGAGTGAACAACAGGAGGTTGTTGTTCAACCTTGTGAGCAAAAGGTTCTTGCAGATGAAGAAGAGTTGGTGACAGGTGTGGTTGCAAACAATATTTTCCCAGATGAAGGAGATGTTGACACAAATGATCAGAAAGGAAAAGATGTAGTACAAAGATCAGATGCTAAAGAGAAGACTATTGATGACAAGAATGAAGTATTTGTTGATCATTATGATGCTCTAGAGATATACAAACGAGAAGCAAATGTTGGTATGATAATTTGGTATTTTTATGCAGGTGATACGAGGCTATTAAATATATTTGTTCCAAGATTTGACATAGGTACCATGGAAGGTATTCATTCTACAGTTTGGAATCAGAATGTTCTAGCAAGCAGCATCAATTCCATCATTCTTATGGTGACATTATTGCTTACATACAATTGGAAACTCCAGAAAAAGATTGCAGCAATTCAATGGGACTTGAATTTTTCTGTCCCCGGGAGTATGATGTAGGCGCATCTCATTACTAAATCATTTCAAAGGTCCAAGATTCTCCATGTATTTTAAATGGTCAATTTTAATAATTTAGGATTATGTCTTAGTGGATAGAATTAGGTGTTTTATTAAATAAATGTTATAGTTTTTAGTCGGATATGTTAGAGAGTTAGAGGAAAGGGTTAATGATGTTAGTGTCAGTTTTAGAAAGGATAAAATTAGTAATAGAAATGCCATGTGGTCAATAATTAAAAGAATCTCATCAAAAAGTTGGTGGCAATTTTAAGAGTGTTCATAATGACGAAAAAATGGCTATGGAATAAAAGAAACCATTTCATATTCCTTCTATTTGGAGGAAAGTCAGTTTTCTTTAAAAAGCCAATCCTATTCTTAGTAGTTACAAGAATATCCATGATTGTTGCATGGTATTGATGATTCCTATTCTTAGCAGTTACAAGAATATCCATGATTGCTGCATGGTATTGTTGGTAAAAAGTCTTTCAGATTCCTATTCTTAGATGGAAAAGAAAACGTTTTTATTAATACTGGACAGCAAGGCCAGTCAGACTTTGGTTATTAAAAAGCCAATCTTTAATGTAAAAAAAGATTCGAACTTGGGGAGGAATGGGAAGTTTTATGTCTCCTTTGGTCTCCTGTTTGTTTCTTTCAAGATTATGGTTCTACTGTTATGCTTCATATATTTCTTATGGCAATCAGTTTAGGGAATAACAATTGCAAAAAAATGTACTCTGATGTGGGGTCAATATCTCAGGTTTGAACCGTTGGATTTCTCTCAAATTTTTATATGTTGTTTGAAACCTAGTTATGCCAAATATCAACGGTTGGATTGAGTAAATATTTTCTGGTTCGAAAGTTATTCATGTCTGAGTGCAGGTCTATTCGAAGGCAGCAAGAAGATATTTTGGGAGATTTATTTTCAGAAAAAATGTACTCTGATGCGGGGTCAATATCTCAGGTTTGAACTATTAGGTTTCTCTCAAATTTTTATATGTTTTTTGGAACCTAGTTATGCCAAATATCAATGGTTGGATTGAGTAAATATTTTTTGGTTCGAAAGTTATTCATGTCTGAGTGTGGGTCTATCCAAAGGCAGCAAGAAGATATTTTGGAGGATTTTATTTTCAAAGTTTTGTTTATTGAATCTGATTTTAGTGTGTGATCCTAAAGGTTGTAGATGCCCCTTGAAGCAACTCAGTTGAGTGACTAATTCCTCCTGAGTTTTCTAAGGTGTCACTCTGCATCATAGTGCCTTCGTTGGAGATCAAGCAAGTGGAGTAGTTACATGCATTGTTGACAACATGAAAGAGGCAAGCAAAGATGAAGATGTCAAATAGGTAAATTGTTATGAATCATGGGATGTTGTCTTTGAGGTGAGTTTAAAAGATATTGATAATGGTTTGCATGAGGATCTTTTTAGTCATGTGTGGCATGCAAAGGAAGATTGGTATGGTGTTGTTGGATTTATTATAGGTATGATTAATTCAGCAAGATTGAATGAGGATGAGATTTATACTTGGAAAAAGTTCATTGCAAAGGAGAAATTTCAGCAACAGACACTTGTTCTGACTAAGTGTTGGAAAAGAAGAAAGAAGGAAATATATCGGCACCAGATACTTGTTCTAGCTATGTGTTGGAGGAAGAGAAAAAAAATATGTCAACAGTGGCTACTTCATTTTGTGAATCCATATTCACAAAATTTTTCCTACCATAGGAGTCAGATGCAGGAGCATCATGCATTAGAAAAAAAAATGTGAAAGATTTGCATGTTGGTTTTCTTGTCCCTATTGAGGTGGAAGCTTGTGGTGAAGATGAAGATAGTTGTATATCTTTCTTTTGGCTTCAAAGTGTGGGACACACTTTTCTATCTACTAGGGGAGTCTGATGCAGGAGCATCTTGCATCGAAAAATTAAATTATTAGGATTTTAAAAAAAAAAATTTAAAAAGAGGAAAAATAATGTGGAGGAGAGAGAAAGTGATGAAAATAGAAAGAAAATAATAAAAAATAGAAAAATAGGAAAAAAGGAGAAAAGAGGAATTTCTATTTTCAAGGTGCATAGGTGGCATAAACAGAAAAATAATAAAAATAGTTGTTATTCCATTAATCAAGTTGTGTAGCTGGCATCTTAGAAGTTTGTGGAAAGTTTCTTAAATCATGCATTTAATATTTTTTGTGATCCATAAAGCAAATGTAATTTTCTAATTGGGCCACATGGTGGTGCTTAGTTGTATTTAGGAGGAAATTCTAGAAAGTTGTGGATATTGTAGAATGTTGTGGATATTCTAGAATGTTGTGGATAAATCATACATTGGGTGGTAAGTGCCTATTTAAGGAAGGTTTATGTTCATTTGTAATCAAGCTCTTCGAATGTAATTTCTTGTAAGGAAGCTCTCAAGGTGTAGGAAACAAGCTCTTTTGTTGTAAGCTCTTCTAGTTGGAAGCCCTTAGTGAGGAATCTCTCTTATATTATAAGAGTTTGGATTTTTTCCATTTGGAGATTATTGTAATGAATTGCAAGTATTAATGGATGCTTTATGAAGCATTTTGTCATCTCTCTTGTCTCCATCTTGTTGTGATCTTGGTTGAGGTTGTACAGGTGGTGGTTTGGCCCTTCATCAGTGGTATTAGAGCATACCTACATCAATGGTATCAGAGCGTGCCTTCATCAGTGGTATCAAAGCATACCTTCAATAGTGGTATTAGAGTGTACCTACATCATTCTCCCTCTTAGATTTTAAGCCACAAAGTTCTCAAATATAGTAATCTCCCTCTATGAAGGAATTACATAGCTTCTTTTTAAATAGCAAACTCTTCACAAACAAATTCAAATTTTAGAAAGATATGATAGTATACTCTCCCTCTTTGACAACATATGCCAAAGACAACACATACCAAATGAGTAGCAATGTACCTTAAGTGCTGATTCATATGCAATGTTTCCATGACTATACTACATCAACTAAAAAGATTTTCAACTTGGTTCCTATTGATGCATCACTAAAACTTCATTTTAGTGAGCTTCAAATAGGGGAATGACCCCTAGTTTATCTCTTAGATACAAGAATGCATCCCTAGGTAATGGCTTGGTGAATATGCTAGCAATTTGTTCTTTTGTATGGACATATTCCAATTCGATCTCCTTATCTTGCACCAATTCTCTGACAAAGTGATACTTTATTGCAATGTGCTTGGTTTTTGAATGCATTACTAGATTCTTAGATATGTTGATTACACTTGTATTGTCACAGAACATAAGAATTGATTCTTTGATTTCCACCTTCATGCCTTCCAATAATTGTTTGAACCAAACAATATTAGAATAGTTTATTGCTAGTGCAACATACTTTGCTTTTGTTGTAGATTGAGATGTGCAATTTTTCTTTTTCCTTGTCCAAGAAACCAACCTCTTTCCAAGAAAGAATGCACCTCCACTTGTACTCTTTTTGTCATCAATGTTTCCTACCTAATCAACATCAGTAAACACTTTCAAATCCAAATTACCCCCAAATTTATACCATATTCCATAATCTTCAATGTCTTTCAAGTATCTCATGATCCTTTTGATTGCCATCATGTGATTTTCTCTTGGTTTTTCTGAAAATCTTGCAACTATACCACTATAAGAGCAATATTTGGCCTTGTATGAACTACATATTACAACTTTCCAATCATTGATCTATATAATGTCTGATCTACCTCCTTTGATTCATCATCCTTGGTAAGTTTTAGTCTAGTGCACATAGGAGTTCCAACTAGTTTACAATCTTCCATTCCAAAACTTTTGAGTATCTCCTTGATGTATTTAGATTGAGTGATGTAGATACCATTCTTACTTTGCAGAATTTGAAGACCAACAAAGAATTTAATCTCACCAAACATTGACATCTCAAATTCCTTGTTCATTTTCTTTGAAAATTCTTTTCATAGATCATCATTTCCTATAAACAAAGTATCATCCACAAATATTTCTACCAAAACAATCTTGTTATCTAGTCCTTAATTGATATACAAGCTACTATTATCATTAGTTCTCTGAAAACCAATTTGAATAAGATAGTTATGAAATCTTTCATACCATGCTCTAAGGGCTTGTTTCAGACCATACAATGCTTTGTGTAATTTTTAGACCATGTCCTTCTTATTTGGATCAACAAAACCTTTAGGCTATTCAATGTATACTTCTTCATCCATAATACCATTGAGAAATGCAAATTTGGCATCCATTTTATATACCTTAAATCCTTTGTATTCAAAATATGCAAGTAAAGTCCTAACACCTTCTAATATTACAACAAGAGAAAAAGTCTCTCCATGGTCTATTCCTTCTTCTTGAGGATAGCCTTTACATACCAGTCTAGATTTTTTCATTGACACCTTACCATCTTCATTCAATTTATTTCTGAATACCCACTTACTTCCAATCACATTTTTATCTTTAGGCCTAGGTACAAGAGTCCATGTTTTGTTCTTCTCTATTTTCTCTATCTCTTCATTCATAGCCTCAATCCAACTTTCATTTTCTAATGCATCTTTGACATTTCTAGGTTCAAAATCAGCAAGTAAACAAGTACCTTTTAGCTTACTTCTTGTCATAGTACCTTTAGATTTGTCTCCAATGATCTAATCTGGTGCATGATGTCTTCTGACATACTTGGCTAATATAGGTTCCTTTCCTTTTGACTAAGTTCCACTATCTTCATTTTGAGTTTCAACTTCTAGCTCTAGTTGATCTATCTGCTACTCAAGTCCTTTAGACTCGCTAGGCATTGTCTTGGTAGCATTTGAATGTGACTCGAGTTCCTGTAGCTTAGTTTGAACTTCTTGCAATTTGGTGACTAAAGACTCGGGAATAAAAGTTTCTTGATTGATAGATGTATTTGGCACTATATCAGGTTCAATGAAAACAAATCTCCTGTAATCTTTTGGTTATTTTTTGCTTTCTTCTTTTGTCCTTTCTACAAACTCATCAACTTTCACATGTGCATTTTCTATTATTTTGTGAGTAGACAAATTCAAACATCTATATGCTTTACTCTTGCAAGGATATCCCAAAAATATTCCATCATCACCCTTCACATCGAATTTACCTTTTCTAGATTCTTTTAGAATATAACATTTACTTCCAAATACTTTTAGGTAACTTACATTGGGTTTATAGCCATACCATAACTCATAGGGCATTTTGAATGAGTCCTTCTTCAGCTATACTCAGTTCAAGGTATGAACTGTAGTGTTGATAGCTTCCTTCTAGTATTTGATAGAAATGTTCTTTTCAATCATTAGAGTTCTTGCATAGTCCATGATAGATCTCTTCCTACTTTTCGCTATTTCATTTTTCTCGAGAGTTCCAAGTACTGATATGTTTCTTTTGATTCCCCTTTCAATGCAAAAGTTATTGAACTCATGGGAGATGAATTCACCACCTCTGTCTGACCTCAAGCATTTCAGTCTTTTCCCTATTTCCTTCTCTACTCTAGAAAAATACCATTTGAACTTCTCAAATGCTTTTGATTTCTCTCTTAGATACATGATAGTCATCATTTTAGAGTAATCATCAACAAAAAGAATGAAGAACTTTTCTCTAGTATAACTCTCAATTCCAATAGGTCCACACAAATCAATATGCACAATTTCTAAAATTTCTTCAGACTGATAACTTTTACTTTTAAAGCTAGTCTTTCCCATCTTACCAATTTGACAATTCTTGCAAAGACCAACATCAAGTTTCTTTATACTAGGAATGCCTCTTACTTTCCTAAATTTTCTTATTTTCACTAGATTATCAAAGTCCACATGACATAACCTTTTGTGCTATAACCAATTTTCTTCAACTTGAGCAATAAAGCATGAACATCAACCAAGTTCAAGATAGAACAAGTTACCTTTAGTTTGTATGCCTAGTCCAATTAGCTTTCCTTTGTCATCCAACAGTCTTGCTTTTCCATGCGTGAATTCCACTTTGAATCCAATATTGAGTAGCTATGCCACACTCAAAAAATTATGTTTTAGACCTTCATCCCAATAGGAATTATCACATACAAGCTCTTTGGTTAGTGAGATTCCTCATCTTGCTTTTATGCAACAAGGTTCATTATTACCAAACCTCACACTACCACCATCATAGTCTTCAAAATATTCCAACTTTGTTTTGTCACTAGTCATATGATGAGAGCAACCACTATCTATGATCCATGTATCATTTTTGCTCACATGAGAGATAAGTTTCATTTTATCTTCCTCATCATTGTCAGATTCATCTTTCATAGAAATGTAAACAATTTCATCTTCACCATCATCAGAATCATTAGAATCCTTGGCCATGAAACATGTTTTCTTACCTTTTTCCTTGAATAATTTGAAATCTTTCTTGCCATTGCACTTGTGACCTTTCTTCTCATCCTTATTTTTCTTGTTTGGGCACCTAGCAGCAATGTGTCCAGTTTCCTCACATGAAAAACATATTAGAGGAACCTTACCTTTGTATTTTCCTTTGCCTCTAGAATATTTTCTTGCTAGTAGAGCTTCAACCACCTCAAGATCATTGTCAGAACTTTGTTCTGATTCTTCTTCACTTTTTGAATGAGAATCATTTATCTTCTTGCCCTTTTCTTTGAGTGAAAGCTTGGTTTCAAATGCTAATTCAATGTTCTTGGAAGCTGGAACATAGTTGTCATAGTTATCTAGCTCAAATGCAGTCAATCTTCCTACTATGGCTTCCAAATTTATCTTATTATTTGCTTCACATCTTCTTTCTTGAATTGGAGAAACTCTTATTGCACAAATGGGAAGTAATGTTCTAAGAAATTTACTTACAACTATTTCTTCTTCAATGTCTCCTCTAAAAGCCTTGATTGCACTAACGAGTACTTTAACTCTTTCAACATATTTGGAAATATTTTCATCCTCATCTTATCAAATTGTCCTCTTAGACTTTCTACTTTTCTCTTCTCACATTGTCATCACCTCCATAGATATCTTTTAGCTTGTTCCACATTTCAAAGGAAATTTTGCAGTCCTTGACGTCATCAAATTCTTCATAGCTTTGGGTAGATGTAATGTCTATCATCATGGTGTTATGAGTCTTCTTCTCAGCAATGTCATTGATAGATAGTGTATTGGAAGGAGTCACATATTCTTCATCAAGATATTTCAATCATGTATCTCCAATGGAAGCTAGATGGAGTCTTATGAGACCTTGACATACTGAAAATTTATCTTTGTTAAGCCTTTGAATTTCCCTCTTGTAAGACATCCTAATCCTTAGCTTAGATCCTTGAAATCCTTCCTACAAGCACTAAAAGCTCTGATACCAATTGTTGGAAATATGGATGGAGTAACTAAGAGGGGGGGTGAATCAATTACTACAAAAAAAAAATCCATAGATCCCTTAGATGTCTTATAAAATTAGTTACTACTGTCACTCAGTAGCCACACAAAAATATGTTGTAACTCGGTAGATGTATGTTAACTTTTTACTAATCTTTAAGCATTCACAAAGATTTAACATGCATGCATAAAAGAAATAATATTTACACAAGAGACACCAGATTTAAAATGTAAACCCAATATGGAAAAAACCACCAAGTAACTAGCTACCAATTTTCACTCTTTTGAAGTGAGCCCTGTTAGGAGCCAACCCTATTAAAGGTTACAAAACACACTGTGAGGTGTGACCTTGTTAAAAGATTTAATCACCCTACTAGGAGTGGCCTTGCTAGAGGACTTTAAAAAAATTCAATAGAACTATCACCTTGTTAGAGGATTTACAGAAATGGTTGTTAAACCACCTCTATTAAGAGATTTAGGAATCACTACTACAATGATGAAAAAGCAACAATGAAGTAACCTAAATAAGATGCAACTGAACTTTGTTGTTATAGATCTCTGTTCTGCTTCACTAGATCCTCTCTAATCGAATGCATCTTTGCTACTTCTCAAGGATATCTAATCCTTCTTCAAAATTTTATCACACTTTCCTCTTCACATAATTAACTCACTTGCATGCTCACTCATTCATCAATCCATAATTTTGAATTCACAACTTGACCTTTTATTTATACCTTACAAATTATCCAGTCGACTCATTTACAAGTTATACTTACCAATAATCATTACATCAGTCGGCTACATTCATTACATGAAACAATTATACTTTATTTTCCAAAACAATGAAATCCTTCATTGGACGACCTTGCTCAATAAACACTGTCTCAAAAATGATTTCCAGTGTTAACCAACTAAAGCTCGGTAAAGACTGTGAATTTTGCAAAATCTTTTGTAGACCAAGTAAACTTGGTAAACACTATCGTTCCTTTGCTAACCTTGTGAGCTCAATAGAAATTGACTTCTGTCATAGAAACCTTCGACACCTAAGTGAGCTAGGTAGAAATTATTTCCATAAAGTACATTCAGGAATGCTTGGTAGACTCTATAATTTGTTTTGCTAACCAACTGAGCTCGATAGACTCTGTAATATGCTTTCCTAACCAACTGATCTTGTTAGACTTTATCTGATAACTGATATGACATTTGTATATTGGCTGGGTACAAGATAACCACAAGGTCATAGTTAATGAGCAGTGCTTAGTGAAGTTCAATATTAGAAGCTACTGGGATGAGATAATAAATGATATCATACCTATGAAAATATGTCATATGTTGTTGGATAGTCCATGACAGTTTGATAGGAATGTTGTACACGATGGGTGAGAAAATACCTATAATCTAACCAAGCATGGAGTGAATCATAAGTTGAAGCCATTGAACGAGAAAGAAGAAAAGGTATGCAGTGCTACCGAAATATGTTTTTTTAATGGAAAAGAGTTTCTCAAATGTATGAATTGTGATCATATGTGTTTTTCTATAAGTCCAAAATATAGTAAAGAAGTAGTAGAGGAGGTACCTATAGAAGTTGCAGAAATGTTGGGGGAGTTTTCTAATAATATACCTGATGGATTACCCCCAATGAGGAAGATCAATCACTAAATGGATTTGGTTCCAAACAAGGTAGCACATAGAATGCCACCAATAAAAAGTGAAGAGTTGAAAAGACAAATTCATGAGTTATTGCATAAGGGGTTGTTTTGAGAGAGTCTAAGTCCATGTGTTGTACCAATCATATTAGCACTATAGAAAAATGGAGAATGGAGGATGTGCATAGATTCTTGCACTATCAACAAGATCATAATCAATTAAAAATTTCTTTTTCCAAGGATGGATGATATTATAGATTTTTTGAGTGGGGCTAAGTATTTCACAGAGGTAGATCTGAAGACTGGGTACCATTAGATTCATGTCAGAGAAGGTGATGAGTGGAAGACTACTTCCAAGACAAGGAAAGGACTATATGATTAGTCATGCCTTTTGGGCTAATCAATGCACTGAGCACTTTCACGAGGCTCATGAATGAGGTACTAAACGAGTTTTTGGATAATTTTGTCATTTTTTACTTACATTATAATTTGACCTTTAAAGACATTGGAGAAGCATTTGATTCATATTTGTAAGGTGTTTGATAAGTTGAGGGAAGAAAAATTGTTGATAAACTTGAAGAAGTGCATTTTTGTAAAGAAGGATTTGGTGTACTTGGGATTTGTAGTCTCAACAGAAGGTTAGAAAATACACCTAGAGAAAGTTAAGGCTATCCTTGAATGGCCTATTCCAAAGTGTGCAACAGAGGTAAGATCTTTTTATGGACTGGCTAGTTTTTATAGAAAGATCATAAGAGGTTTTAGTAGTATTTGTGGACTCCTATTTGAAACAATGAGAGGGGATGGGAAAGAATTTAAGTGGACTATAGGAGAAGATAAGATTTTTAATCTATTGAAATAGAAAGTAATTGAGTAGCTTGTTTTAACACTTCCTAATTTTAACAATGTGTTTCAAGTAAAATGTGATGCTAGTGGTATTACAATAGGAGCTATATTGAGCCAAGAAGTTAGACATGTTTCTTATTTTAGTGAGAAGTTGAATGATATACAACAAAAATATTATGTTTATGATCAAGAATTTTTATCCTATAGTTCAAGTATTGGAGAAGTGGAGACACTATCTTCTTCCTAAGGAGTTTGTTTTGTATACTGCTCATCAAGCTTTGCAATATTTGAATAGTCAAGAAAAATTAAACCAAAAGAATTTGAAGTTTGTTGAGTTTTTGTAGTTATACATTTGTTTTGAAACATAGGAGTGGAAAGTCTAATAGAGTTTCAATTGCTCTTAGTAGAAGACAAATTTTGCTAACATAAATATAGATAGAGGTGGTGGGATAATGGATTCAAGGAACTCGGTACTTTATATCCAGATGATCCTAATTTCAGTGAAGCGTGAAAAGCTTGTACAAAACATGCTACACTTGATAGAACAAAGTGGTAGGATTCCATGATCCAGGATAGTATGTTGTTCAAAGGAAGCCAATTGTGCATTCCCATAAGTTCAATGAGAGAGAATCTCATCAAGGAGAAGCATAGTGGAGGATTGGCTGGACATTTGGGTAGAGGTAAAACCATAGCTTTGGTTGCTAAGAATTATAATTGGCTACACATGCAGTAAGATGTGAAGAAGTTTTTATAGAGTTGCAAACTATATCATATTGCAAAAGGAGTAAAGAAAAATAAAGGGTTGTATCTACTATTACCTGTACCAAAGAAGCCGTGAGAGGATGTCAACATGGATTTTTCTCTTGGATTACATAGGACTCAGCAAGGGCATGATTTTATTTTTGGTTTGGTTGATAGGTTTTCAAAGGTGACACATTTTATTCCTTGCAAGAAGAGTGATGTTGTTCATGTAGTAGAGTTATTTTTTAGAGAAGTGGTGAAACTAGATGGTCTTCCAAAGTGTATAGTTTTAGATTGAGATACCAAATGTGTTGGGTATTTTTGGCATACATTGTGGAAGATATTGATGATGGAGTTGAAGTTAAATTCATCACATCATCCATGGCCTAATGGATAGGCATAAGTTGTGAGTTGTAGTTTGGGAAATTTGCTGAAATGTTTAGTTGGAGACAAACCAAAAGGATGGGATCTAATTTTACCATAGGAATAATTTTCAGATAAAATTTTTTTCAACATGAGTACTCATAAATCATCATTCTATATTTTATATGAGAGCAATCCTAGAAATGCTTCTGAATTGTGATAGTTGGATAAAGGAGAGATAAGTAGTACTGAAGCAGAATAATTTGTTGAACATTCATGAGGAGGTGAGGAAGCATATCATAAATATGAATACATAGTAAAAGGCTAAGGAAGATGTGAAAAGGATGTACATGGAATTTTAGATTGGAGATGAAGATAGGGTTCATTTGAGAAAGAAGCATTTTCCATTGGGTAAATATAATAAGCTGAAGATGAAGAAGTTTGGACCATGCAAGATAGTGAAAAGGCATGATTCTAGAAATTATTATGAAGTGGAGTTTCCTATTGAATTGAATAATTCACCAGTATTTAATATTTCAGATTTGATAGAGTATTATGAAGGAGGTGATGGAGATCAAGTTGTAGAAGTGTAGTGTAGTATTCCAGCAACTAGTTTGGCTACAAAGGAGATTGAGGAGATACTGGATAGTTGTGTTAGAAAAAAAATAAGGAATAGAACTTATGAGGAATACCTGGTCAAATGGAAAGGGAGGCCGGTAGAGGAATCATCATGGCTAGCAAGGGAGGAGGTTAACTTCCTTAGTTTTCCTCTAAACACCTAAGACATGACAAAATCACTTCTCAAATTACCCTGGGTGTAGGAGCATTCTTGTATCACCAAAAAATATTTTTATTTTCAGTCTTTTCTATTTTAATAAGGACTAGTACATAGGGGGTTACTATTTTTAGGAACTTACTATTTTTAGTAAGTTTTTCATACAAGCTAAGGATGTTTTGATTTTCTACATGAAGGTTCATTTTAGAATTATAAGCCTACCATAAAAATATCATTGCTCCAACTTAAGTACGAGAGAAGATATTGCAGATTTTTGATGAAATTTTTTGGAGAAAAATCTTTAAACTTAGTTTTGAAGGCCTTAGAAGTCCCAAATGAAGTCTGAAAACTTGATGAAAGGGCACTTGCACAGTTTCAAGTTTGTAGATCAAGAGTTTGTGTTTCTTAAATGTGGTTATAATAGTCAATCAAATCAAGAGTTCAAGAGTTATGGCCTTCCAAAGTTGGGCTACCCAAAATTTCTAGAATAAATGTCAAAGATGTATTTGGCTAACTCTATATGTATTGGCCAGCCCTAAGTATTAAGTTTGAATGTCTAGAACTTTCTTAGGTAGCATAAAATTACCTATTTAAGAAATCCCCAAACATTGTCTAGAACACCTTTGGGTGGTAGTTTGCAGCTTAGTCTTGCAGATTACTGTAATGAATCCACCCGTGGGTTAGCATATTGTACTTGTGAATTCTATAATTCTATATTTGTGACAATAATAAGAATTCCATATTTTATTCTCCCATTTTTTGTTGTTTCTTTGTTTCTATTATGTGTTTATGGTATTAAGGGGAGCACCCTTCATCATCATTTCTCATTTCTCATTTCACCCTTTTTTGACATTTATGTCTTGGGTGGTACAATAATAGTGTTTTTATCCAAAATAATCTATGGATCTCCATGATAATTTTTAACATTACATCCCAATTGTTGCATGCTACCTCTAGAGATTTATATTGATAATCTAGCTGGCCAACAAGGTCAACTAAGCCATCATGAGTTAAAATTTGGTTATCTTTCTTAATCAATGTCTTAGCATAGGCTAGTTCCTTATGCAACACCTCAAAATGTGGGGTCAACATGGATTGGATAATGATCAAGGTAGCTCTAATAGTAGCATCTTGTGCTTGTAGCTCAACAAGCCTACCTTGTGTGGATAGTAACCTCTAAAAATGAGATTGACTTTGACCAAGAGATAGGTTTAAGGTATTACCTCTAAGCTATAGATCTTCCTATAGTTGGTCAATAGCCCTCTAAACTTCTTGTATGAATAGATTTACATCACATATCTTGGTGTAGAGAGAGAAAATATTCTCTAACACCTTCTTCACACTCTCCACTTTGGTTTTTGTTGTCACAAAAGTTTTCACCCTTGTCCAAAGTTTTTACCTAAGGACAACCTTGTGAAACATGGAAGAAACCTCCAAGCTCTTGGACTTGAACTATGAGGTTGAGTCTCTAGAGAAGGTCAGCTTCCTTTACTATCAGGGTGCAGCTAAGTACACTTGGAGAGGAAAAGGGAGAAGGAATGCATGAAAGAAAATCTACCAAATCTAACCTAAGGGGTGATACACAAAAATAGAGTCTTCAATCCTATCTCTGCCCATACATGTGCACTTGAACTGCTATGATACATATGCAAATTTTTTTAATCAAACAATCATATGCAAATCATACAATAGATAAATGAATCAAGGAAGAAGAAAGTTCACTTATATATTATTAATTGGTTGAAAGAAACAATCATGAAAATTTTAGAAAAACAAAACATTGAGGAGAGGTAAGTAGATCTTGCATAGTACATCAATGGCTTAAAGAGATAATGTAGGAATTCATGAATAGTTCAGAGGAAAAGGGAATTTACAATGTTCATTCTAAAACATGCCAAGGGACATAGAGAAGGCCCAACCATAAGAAATAATACAAATTTTCTTTCATAGTTCAAGCATAACTATGATATTTCTCACTAAAGTTACTCTATAACCATTGTCATTAAGTGCTCAGAGAACAATCACTATAAATCTGGAAGATTAGATCTTGGAACAAATCCAAATGAAGGAAATCAAATATTTTGCTAAAAGAGAAACCTTGAGAAAATAGAAATAGTGGCCATTAAATGCATAGCTAGGTAAATGGATAACCAAGCAATGAATGAGTTCTCCTTTTCATTTAATAGGTGTGGGAGGTAGTTGAAAAAAAAATCAATCTATCAACTAGATTAGATTTTCTATTACACAACTATTATTCTTCTATCGACATGACTATTAAGTAAGTCAACCATATTCAACCTTTGCACATATCTTTCCTACAATTTCATGACAAGGCTAGGATATCATGGAGTCATGGGATCATTCCTTCCTTTTCATGATGTTATAAAGCAACAAACTAACCTTACAATCCTATGATTGTAGTCTAGCGTAACATCAGCAATGGGTCTTATAATCCTCATGATACTATGATAATAGTTATCCTAGCCTTGTCATGACGTTGGTGATTTCCTCATTTTCACTTGTGATCTTATGACATGGCTTCATCATAAGATTAGAATACTCACCGAATTGCTTTTTCCTTAATCATGACCACTAACTGCATGAAACTATAACTTTATTAGTGTTTTTACTACTTTAACTAGGCCTGCAGTGTATATGAGTCAACCTCTTGCTTTCTCACATTGTCAAAAAACTTTGCAACTCCAAAATGAAAAAGAGTGACCATCGTAAGTCCTCTTTGATCTAACAATGAAGATCAAACCTTGAAGTTGCATGTAGATTCAATTGCCTAGCCAATAGGAATGAGTGACACAAATAACCTCAGACACATCCAAAACCTGTTGTAGCTCACCAAAGAGGAAAAAACCCACCATGTTAGGTTCAACTCTTCACTTTCTTGTATTCTCAAAAGTTCATGCTTCTTGGCAAAGTGATATTGTGAAAATCGTAGATCTGAGAAGATCTGACAATAGGAAAAATTGTGGGCCCACAGAAATAAACTTAGATTCATACAGAAATATAATGAGGTTCAACTCACTTATTTTACATTTCCATTGGCATTTCATATTGAAATGTGGAAGTGACTATTGGGTGGGCTTTAGCATGTAAATTCAAATTTTAGCAGGAAGGCATTTTTTGTTAACAGTTGCTAGATCAATTTGTCTAAGTGCAATAGCACTAGATATCTTTTCAAGTACCTTTGAATGAACTTTTCTTGTAGACCATTCAAAGAGTTTAACATTAGAATCGAGGTCTTCATCCTTGATCTTGTCAACAATGTCAACAAGTTGCTCAATGATAGCTTTGGCTTCATGTGGCTCAAGAAAGCTGAAAGCTTTAAGAAATATATATTTGATGTCATGCAAAAATTTCTTTTTCTTTTCCTCCCTTCTTACAAACTCTTGCCTCTTGTTTTGTTGGAGAGCTTCACATAGAATTCTTATCTACTCTATAGTGATTGTGTTTAAATTAAACTTTGGAAAATCAATCACCTCATCTAAAATAACATCCTCATATGATGTGTCATATGTGTCCCTTGATATATTAGCACTTGGCATTGATATTTGAAAAGGTTTGATGTGTGTGCTTAGCCTTTGAAGAGCTTGACTACCAGGAGGAATAACAAAAACTATTAGGGTAACCAGAGTCTATATGGAAATTTGTTCTTCTAGTGTATGAGTCACCTTCAACTATCTAGTCTTATCATCTTTATTCTCTTTATGTTGTGCTTTACCTTGTGTTTGTGAAATAGGTGTAAGATTTGCTTCTTGACCTGTGTGAACTTTAGTTCCATCTTTCTCAATAGTTAATGTAGCTAGAATAACTAAAATATTTAGTTTGGACAATGATGTATATGTATGTTGTTCCTTTACCTCTTTTTATTTGAAATGCAACTACAGGCATTACATATTATGTCTCAGTTCTAACAACTGTCTATTCTTTGTTTTCACTTTGATCTATTTGTAAATCTTTTTTTTCTTTATCCTTAGCTTCTATGGATTGAGGGGGCACATTAGATGTATCTTTTGGTTTTCCCTTGTTGATGTAACATTAGCATTCTAGATCTCATCAAGTCTCACCAATATGAGATTTGAGCATAATTGTGATGTTGTGGTGGAGTTTTTAAATATCTTTTTCAAATCTTCTTTAGTAAACGGATTGATGTTTTGAGCTGAATTAACAACAACGCCCTATATTTTCATTGAGTCATATTGACTCACTTGGTCTATATGTGGAGGATTGGTACTCAACACTTGTACATTATGCTACTCTTCATCAACTGAAGCTTCCTCTACTATTGTCTCCTTAGTGCCTTCTATGTTACCATCCATAACTTGCACCTCTTTTGCAGTATTTGTTGCCTCTTGTTCACCTTTCTTAGTTTCCTTTTTCTCTTTTTTTTTGGTTGTGTCCTTGGTGGATAAACCATAAATATCCTTCCAAATCAATGTTCTTTGAATTGCCACTTCTTCTATCTTATTCCTCAAAATTTTAAAAGATATATATTTGGGGAAAAATTTCCCTTGTATTTGTTCATGGTTTTAGCCATCATCTACTTGTCCAAAGTAGGCATAGCTCAAGCTAATTGAGCCTCTCTTATTTTCCTCTTTTTGGTCAAACTATATTGCCACTTTTTCTCAAATTAGTCATATAGACTTTTAGCTAAAGAGTTAAAAATATCTAATGGAGTAGATTTAAATGTAGCCATCATCTCATATATGCCTTGTTCAACCTTATTCTTATCTACATTCCTTAGCTTATCAAAATCAACATGTGTGAACCTTGAAAATTTTTCATTTGTAATAATATTTTCACACAAATTATCTATGTTAGAAGAGGGATTGTGGCTAACCACCTTGTATTTACTCAAGTCATCTAACTTAGTCTTCTCCTCATCTGAATTTGGTTAAGGAATTGACTTATTTTTCAATCTTTTGTATATCTTCTTAGAAAACTAGCTCAAAAACCTAGTAGTAGGTACTATTAGCTTCTATTGTGGTTGATTCATAAGCTTCTTTGTAGGTTTGTCCACTTTTGGCTCCTCTTCTATTATCTTCTTCTTATTTGGTTGAGGTGCTTCCTAGATTTCTTCTCCTTGATCTTCTCCTAGGCCTTAAGTTAATGTCAATGAGTCTTGGCCTTGTTCTTCATCTTCATCATCATCATCTTCTTCTTCATCATCTACTTCACCAAATATCTCCCTTGGTTTTTTCACTAGTTTTCTCTTCTTTCTAAGAATTGTAGTTCTCTTTAGGTCTATTATGATCCATGATTTGACTTTCTCATAATTACCAAATAAGGTGGCACTCTTGTCAATATCTTAGATGCTAGTAAAGTTGTAATAGCTCCAAAGGCCTCATCTACATTGATCTCATGTAGAAAGGGTTTTAGCCATCTCGCTCATGGTATTGTTGCTTGGACATATGTATGGTCTACATCCACTAGGAAAAAAACATCATCATAATGTTTTTCCACTAAGGATACAAGAATCCTCAACCTTTGCTTCATGGATTTCTTAAAATACTCAAAGTAGCTAGTCATTAGTGACTCAAAGTTATCTCCTTGTTGTTCTATGAATTTTGAAATTTGTTGTGCAATTAGCCTATTGGTCTTCCAAGCAACTATGCCAAAGGTGGGGAAGGCATTTTTCACATAAAATAATTTGCAAACAAGTAAAGAATTGAATTTTCATGATGCACTTTTTTGTTTCCTAATGGCCTCCAAGTTTTCTAATAGTTGTTGTAGTTGCGACTTGGCAAGGTCATAGGAATAGTCCCTCTTTATTATATTGTAACTCAAATCAATAGCCATACATGATATACTATTCAATTAGCTAGACTGAAAGAACTTGTGATAAATCATTCTCACCACAAAGGAAATTAGGGGATTTGAGATTATGTCAATAGACATCTCTCTTTTGTTCCATACTGCACTTGTATTCTTTTCAATAGTTTCCTTCACATCACTTTGCATGCTCTTAGGTCAATAAAGGTTAGAGTACTCTGATACTTGGTTTATGATCCTCTTAGAGAGCTTAATTGCTCCACCTTCCAACCAAATATAGTTATCATGCATGTGGTTATGAACAATTCTAATTTGTTCAATTTTAAACACTTGGGGAAAATCTAGGGCATGGTTTAACCCTTTTTGTTCAACAATTTTATATTCATACCTTAAGACTCTATTATGACATAGTTTATTATATGCATCTCTTATTTCCATGTGACCTACTTCTCTAGGCTTTCCCATCTAACAACATCTAACATCTTGTATCATTAATAGTTTTGGTGGTATCATCGATAATGCACCAGATGCATCTCCTTTATATACTATCTTAGGAATAGCTTAGAAAGGGGGTTGCCTAACATCATTACTTATCAATTGAATATTTAAAACTTCCTTTCCCTCTTTCCTAAAATTTTCAGAAGAGCTCAACAACATTTCAAATACCTAGGGTTTGCAAAAATTCAAACAAAATAACTTGATAATAGTCAAATACCTTTTGAATCTAATGATTGATGATGAGTAGTAATTGAATCTAGTTTTAAAACACTTGAATCTTCTTTCTTGATTTGTGTGCATTCTCTTCATGCACTCTATAAACTTTGGTAAGTGAAAATGAGTCAAAAATTGACTATATAACCAAATGTTCATATTTGGCAATAAATTCTTAGTGCTTACACAACTATAAGCTTGGCTATCATAGGACTGTCAACATGCTCAGTCAACATTGCAATCTCAACACTGACTACCATGTCTCCATAACTCAACTATAACTATAATACGATTCACATTCAATAACAATAGTGAAATTTTCTATGCTTGACATCAACATAGAAAATAAAAAAACTATAGATTTCCTTCAAGTTCTAATCACTATATTGAATCTTAATTCATGCATACATAATCTTTTTAGATCTTAAATTCTTGGAACTAGTGCATAATATAACTTTTGAAATATCAGTCACATACATACCTATTGATTGCCTAGTTGGGGGTAGAGTGATTACCTAATCCATTAGATGAGGTGACCTCATTTGAGATTGATGTACTATGGTCTTCCTTCTTCTTCCATATCTTGTTCATCTCCACCTTTACCTTTTCAACATTAGCCTTTTCTTTTCCTTTTCTAGTTTTATTACTCAGTGTTGTTGACCTAGTTGATAGTTTCTGTTGACATGACTAGTCTTCAGACAATTAAAGCATGTAGTCTCACTCAACCATCTATTTTAGTTTCCTTTGAAGTGTGTTCTTGTGCGATTCTTAGGAACATGTCCATGTTCTTGACAATAGTGACAACTATACCTTGTATTGTAGTCCCAGTCATAGGATTTCTCATTTTTTGTACCTTTGTCTACTTGTTTGATGTCCACTTGGCATTAGATCTGCATTCATATGCTTTGTGTCCATACTTTTGACAATTTTGGTAGTATCCTTCAAATCACTAAGTGATCATGGTCTTGGACTAGGATTCATGTGCCTGATGTCCTTTCTTGTTGCGCTTATGAAAGTAACCCTTGAATTTCTACTTAGGGTTTTGATTTGCATTGTTTCTCCTGCAAACATTTTTTGTGTGACCTAGCTTTCCATAATTATGACAATTGGGTTTGTAGTTCTTTCCATTTTCTATTTTTTTTCTCACCACTTTTAGATGATTTTCCTTCCTTAGTACTAATGTATCCCAATCCAAAAGTATGATTATTGGGTCTTGGAGATTCCATTAGTTTCTCAAAGTATTTGATGGCTTTACTAGGTTTGTTGAATCTTTCAATGAATTCCTTTTATGCTCTTATTATTTCTCACAAAATAATTTAGTAACTCTATATTTGTGATCTCAATGTCCTTTCTATTTAATTCATGGTTTGCAATCATCAATTTATTTATTATATCCAATTGCATGTTAGCAAGCTTTTGCGCATCTAATGTCTTCTCTTCTTGTCTATTAGTCAGTATCCTTTTGTCATCTTCAATCATGAATTTTTCTTCCGCGTCTTTCTTTTTCTATTCGATCACCTCAAATAGTAATATTGATTGGACTTCTTGTTCTATCTTAAGATTTCTTACCTCTCTAGTTAGAGCATTGTTCTTTTCCATTAGATCTACAACCGCTACATCAAATTCACTCAATTTTTTATTCTCAAACAATCTTATGATATCTTTTTCTTGTTGATGAGTGTCATTTTTCAAAATAGCCAGTTTATTTCTTCTCTACAATGAACACTCCATTTCATCTATTTCCTCCTAGAGTTAGTGCAGGGATAGTTTTACTTCAATCTTCTAGTTCTCAACAATCTTTCCTAACTTGTAGACTATTGGTCTTAGATTGGTTTTGAAAATTGAGTGTTAATACACTTAACCAAATTCCAAGATGATGCTTAGTGTAATACAAATGCCAAGCTATAGTGTGTGTTGAGCCAAAAATTCAACAGGTGTCGAGCAAGTATCAAGTGTTGAGTAATAAGTGATGTCGAGTCACTATAGGTACCGAGAAAAGTATAGATGCTAAGATAAATAGAATTACTATAGGGGTTGAGTGAGACAAAATTTCTATACGTGTCAAGCATTAGAAATTAGTAAGTGTCGAGTAACATAGAATCAACATATGAGTTTGCGTCTTCACAAACTCAGATGTAAACTACTTTTGAGCTGACTTAAGATGAATCTCAAAGGATCTTGAAGATAAGATTGAATCTTTTGCATTTCCTATGTATTCAACATGTAGCCAATAAGAAAAATGGAGAAAGCATGAAACCAATAGGAAAATTGAAAGAATTGAGTAGGAAAAGAAGAATGAATATTGATCATAGATTCATACCTAACCCTAAGTCTTTGAAGCCTTTATAAGGAGGTCAAAACCCCATAATTTTTGTGTGAGAGTGAGAGAGTTATATGGGAGAATGATAGAAAAATTTAGAGGGGTATAAGAACTTAGATAAGGAAGAACAACATTGCAAAATTTAGTTAATTAGAATAGAGCATTAAGGAGAGACATATCAGATCAAGAAAGGATCAGAACAGATAGAGCAAAATTTTGATTTGGAATTAGCAATTGAAGATTGCAATTCATCAGGTCAAGACTTTCTAATACTCTCTAGACATTATATTAGGAATGAAAATTGTATGATGATAGGTTGGTTTAATACCCATGTTGTAATCCTTTCAACAAGGTGTTAAATCCTTTAATAGGGTAACATTCCAAGTGAGTGTTTGTAAATCCTTTAACCAAGTTGCTTTTAACAGTGTAAAGCCTTTAACAAGGTAGGCCTTTCATAGGGAAAACCATTGGAAGTGGTCAAATTTTGTAACCTTAAATAGTTACATATTGTTGCAATGATACTTTGTGGGTGTCATCCTCACCCTAGTTTTACCTTCTCATTTCAGATGGTTTCTATGTGACCAAAATCTTCTGTTATCTATTTTCATGTTGAGTAGATATGTTAGATGCATGTGAATGATCTCAACTAATTTTTTTTTAAATTTTAAAGTTAATTACTTCTAATTCACCCCCCCACCCCTCAGAAGTAAACCTTCTCACTTGTAAATTCCAACAATTGGTATCAGAGCCAAGTTCTCACAAGGAGGAGCCTTACAATTTGGAGAAAAGATCTAGAAATTGAAGTCTACTTACTTGGGAAGGTCATAAGAAACTAGGTAATTGCTATACAATTTGCTCTACATACTTTTGAAGAAGCCAGGGAAGACTCGAGAAAATATTTAAAGAGAAGAAGAGAGATTGCCATAGTTGAGAATGATACATAGTACAAGGAGATTGACACCTCAAAATTGTTTGCAAATGGAGATTCCAAAGATTTTGATGTAGCAATAGCAGACTTAATGGAGAAAAATAGAGCTCAAGTAGAAGAAATTAGAACTCTCAAGATTGAACAAGAATCTCAAGCCATGATTCTTTGTCAAGTAACTGAATATAAGAAAAGAGCCATTGAAGATAAGGCTATGCTAGAAGATGACAAGAGAAATCTTGCCAATAGATTGGAAAAAAATTCAATTGAGCTTGCAAGAATTTCCAACATGTAGCTAGACACCCTAAGTCAAATGATGAATGCACATCATGAGCTAAATGTCAAGGACATTGAGATCTCCACATTGAAGATGCAAAATGAACAACAGCAAAATGACATGAAAAGAGAGAAGGAAATTGTAGAGAGCTTCAACAAACCTAATAAGGTCATCAAGTACTTTGAACAACTACTGAAATCACCAAGAACCAGCCATGATACTTTAGGACTAGGATACACCAGCATTGAACAAGGAGAGTCAACCAAGATTGCAAAAGAAAGGAATGAAAAAGGTAAGAACACTAAACCCACTTGTCATTTTTGTGGTAAAAAGGGACATACCTCTAATGTGTGCAAGAGCAAGAACACCCATCAGCTTGACAAACCTAAGAATGTGGGTCATTGCCACAAGTGCAATAAGAAAGGACATCAAGCACATAACTACAGGACTAAGACCATTAGAACAACAAGATTTGAAGCTCACTGCTATATTTTCTAGAAGTATGGACATAAAGCTTCTCAATGTAGATCAAAGTCTATGTGGACACCTAATTAGCCAATAATAGGAAATAATCATGGACATCACTACAATTGGGACTACAACACCAGGTATAACTACCATTACTATTAGGAATATGGACACATCCCTGAAAATTGCATAAGAACACATTTCAGTGGAAACTATAGTAGATGACTCAGCCAAACCACATGCTTCAGTTGTTTAAAGACTAGACATATCAACAAAAATTGTCCAACAAGGTCAAAGGCACCCAACTAAGAGTTCAACAAAGGAAAAGGGAAGGTAGATGTTGAACACATTAAAGGAGAAATGAATAAAACATGGAAGAAGAAAGATGGAAGCAGCACATCAAATGAAGGGATCACTTGACCTAAAAGGTCAAGTCATCACACTTCATCCAAATAAGCACAAGAAGGCATGGGGAACTAATATACAAAGCTTTATCATACATCAGTTCCTAGATAAGTAAGTAATGAAAAGAAGAGATCAGCATGAATAAGGATGTAAATTTAAAATTTCAAGATTTCATAAGTGTTTCCAAGTTACCCTCAGATGCCAAGGAAAATTCCAATACATGCCGAGTTGATTGCCAAAGTCAGTAGAAGCAAAATGGTTAGTTGTAGCCAAGTGGTAGTAAAAGCTGAGCGAAGAGAAATTTTAGTTGAAGCTAAATATGGATACTTCAATAGAAGCCGTGTAATGTAGAAATGCTCAAGAAGCTAAGTGGATAGCTATAAACACACTAAGCATTAAATGCTACAAAATAAGGGTATATGATCACATTTTGAACCATTTTTTCTTTATCGTGAATGAAGAACAAAGACAACGAAGAGTGTAGAATGACTTCAAAGTAGAGAATCTAGCATTTGAGTAGATCTCAATAGTAATTCAACACAAATGCCCTCTAGTTCTAGGAAACCACAAGAGAAAGAGTTGTTTGAGGTCCAACTTGTGTCAAACAAAGTAAAACAACCTGATTTCTAACCAATCCCGAAAGTGGCATACAAAAATGACCCAATCAGATCCCTACTATTATTCCTCCTAAGGTAGTTATGGTCCATGATATTAGGAGATGTTACAACTATAAGATTGGTGCTATTGGGGATAGGAAAATGAGAGAAGCATATGATAGGTTGTGTAAAAATGGATTCTTGAAGGAAGAATACCAAATCATTGAGAGGAAGGGTTTGATGTGTACCCTAGAATTCCCCATTGTCTTCAAAATGAAATGGATTAGAATTGTACTTAGCAGGACTCATGATGGAAGTTTGTGGCTAGAAGATGGACTAGTAAAAATAAGAAAAAGGATTGTACATAGAGTAATAGGGTATTCAACCCTAGATTAGCCAAAGACCCTTAGAAGTGACTCTAAGGAAGTAATTAAGAACACAGGTGCAAAATGGAACAAGAGAGGAATGACTATAGATACTATCCAAGATCCTCTTGTTGACTTTGTTGTTAGGGTTATTTTTCACAAATTTTATCAATCTAGTAGACTTAACAATATACCTTGCATTGCAGTGGATGTTGGCTACAAACTAGTGAAAAAGGATCATACTTATGATCTTGCAGAATTGCAATTGCAACAAATCAATGAGAACTTAATAGCAATAAGGAGAACAAAGGGACCACAATGCAAGTTTGGTGCAATTTTGATTTGAATATTTTTCTATGTACAAAATGAATTTCCATCCTTTGGAAAGGTAAGATAGAAAACCAACAGGTCTATAGTAGCTCAAGTGAATGAATATATTGAACAAATGAGAGCTAATTTTGAGACACTAATGACAAGTTATTTTGAGGATTTCAATAAATCAATGAAATAGAGGTCAAGAATACCTATTTCACTTGTAGAACAACATGTAAATGATGTATGCTTTCTTGTAGATATTGATTATACCTACATTCAAGCAGCTACACCAAGAGTTAGATGGATAAGACCTTTTGGCAATGAGATAAACATAGATGAGGCATCTATAGCTATAACTAAATTATTAGCAGAGGAAGTGGACAAGAGTGCACGACATTTTGGGACTTATGATGTGGTGAGATCAAAGGTGGACATGGAGTTGAAGACTATGTCCACACTCAAGAAAAAGGACAAACTAGTTAAGAAATTAAAGGCTAAATTTGGTGAGGGTACTATTGAAGAGGAAGAAGATGAAGAAGAATAACGTCAAGAACCATTAGCATTGACCCAAGGTATGGGTATGGATGAAAAAGAAGAAGGTGCCAAGTAGGAAGCACTCAAGGCTGAACCTAAGAAGAGAAAAATACAAAAATAGCCTATTGCATAGTCCAAAGGGAAGAAGAAAGCAACTAAGTTGAGCCTAACCAAGCCTAGTACAAGGGCAGAGACTAAGGCAACAACAAAAAGTGGACAAGGATTAGGAAAATCAAAAAGCCATAGAGCAAGGAGGGCCTATAGAAAAGAAAAAAAGAAAATATGTAGCACCCCTAGAGTCAGATGAAGAGAAGACAAAATCTAACAATGACCAATTCAAAGTGGTAAGACATTCCACCAAAATCTAACTTGGAAAATATTTGTGATAATATTAGGGATAATGTAGATTTAACAAGTTTAAAGATCATTGATTTTAATAAGTTCAGTATAGAAGAGTAGAACATAGTGGAAGAGTCTATCTACACTATGATCTCCAAGTTCGAGACTACTCCACTTGAACTTGACAATTCTATGCCTAAGGAGCTAAGCTCCATTGTTGAAAATAAATGGCATTATTGCCTAAACATGGAAGAGGAAATAAGGGAGTCAACATTGGCTTGTGTAATTCCAAACCTTACAAAAGGTCAAATAAGTAAGGCTAGCAAGAAACATGGGAGAAAATTTGTACCCAAATACAGAGCCTTCAGCATTCTACAGAATAAATAGAAGATGTTGTAAAGAAATCCACATAAATGTGGAGATTTATTTATGGGCTAATAATAGTCAAAGAAGGACAAGAAGATCCCTTTGAGGGAAGAAATGATGATGAGGAAGAGGAAAATGAAAAGGAAGAAGGAGAGAAAGAAAAGGAAGAAGTAGCAGTGGAGAAGGAAATAAAGAAAGGTGATGAGGCAATAGCTGAAGATTAGCAATAGGAACAAAGTGTCCAAGACACCCAATTACCACCACCCAGTCCTCTAAATGGAGCACCTACATCTGCAAAAACTATAATTGTGAAGGATGTTCTTGACACCTCAGAGGATCTTAGAAAGATCCTTCACCAAACAACATTGCAATTACAATTGTGCACAAATCCTGTTTTGGTGAGTGTAGAAGAATTAAGAAGGTTGTAGCTGAAATAACTAAGGAGAAGGTGAGCACACAAGAACCACCTTCACAACCTCCTATAGCTACAAGTGATCAACCAAAAGAGCAAGAAACACAAGACACATTTACTAAGTTTAATTCCATAGTGATAGTAACAACAACTGCAAAGGAGTCAGCAAAGGAGTAGATAGGACAAAAGGATCCTATAGCACAGAGCCAAGGTGCACCTCCTCAAATCACTATAATTGATCAAAGCAAAAGAGAAGAAGAAAAGGAAGAGGAGAAAACCCCCAAGGAAAGAGAGCAAGAGACAATACAAACTCTTGTTAATTTTCCTACCATAGGGACTCCTAGCAAGCAACCAAGCATTGATGTAGTACCATTACAAATTTTAGCATCAAGCTCGTAGCAAGGGTACTTCACTATGGAGACCCTACACTTGATGAAGAGATAGTCATACCAAGTTATTACTACAAGACAATGAACCTAGCATAGATAAATGAAGTGCAAAGGCACTAGAAAGGAAAAAGAAGCAAGAGATACTCAAAAATGAGTATAGGAAAAAGCAAGCATTAGTAGAAATCAAAGACATCTTCCTTGATGCATTCAGCTTGCAAGTACCTGATGAAACAAAGCCCATCATGGAGCAACTATCCAATATAGTGGACCAGGTACAAATGAAGACCTTGATACTAATGTTAAATTGGTAGAATGGTCTAAATAGAAATTTCAAATAAAGGTTAATGAGAAGATATCTAGTGAGATAGCACTATCACAAGTTGAACTGGCTAAGAAGGTTGAGAAGGTTAAAATAGTACTTGAGAATATATTCTCATTATACTCCAAACTATGTGATACCTCAATTTTCACACAAGAGACTAGCCAAAGAATAATGAGCTTGGAGAAGAACCTTAAGATATCAAGCACATAGCTACCTAAGGATCCAACTCAAACTGAGAAGCATTTTGCCACAATGCTTCACACTCAGAAGGAGTTAGTTGTATTAACAATAGAAGAGGCTAATGTAAAAGCCAAATTGATATAGTTATAGCATGCAATAGCCTCATACCTAGAAGTATTGCATAAAGAAGTGGCCCATGCAAAAAATGTTTTGAAGAAAGATTCAAACCTTTCTACATTAGAAGGCCTTGTACATCTTGCAATAGAGATAGCCATCCAGCTCATAGCACTGAAAATAGCATTGGAAAAAAGGGATGCTTCTCTAAAGATGATAATGGAGGTAAATAAAACATTTTTGGCTAAGTATTCAATTCATTCTTAGGACCCTTTGACATAAGTGTCAAAAGGGGGGAGATATAATAAAGATATGATAATAAAAGGGGAGATAATAAAATTTTGAGTTTTGAGGAGAGATAAGGAAATAAAGCCAAAAGGATAGGAAAAACTACAAGGAGATGTGTGAAAGGGGGAGAAGAAACAAAGGGGAAGTACAAAAAAAGTAGATACAGACCAAACATAGAGCAGACAAGGAAAAGAGTATCAAACACATTAGCATGAGACAAATTTAGCTTAAGGAAATTTTACATTACATAAATAGCACATCAACTCAGGAGGAGTTACAAGTTTTTGAGGTATATAATCATCTACAAAATTTTGAACAAGTTTTTGAAGTTTAGTACATATGTTGCACATGATACATATTATACTCATAGATTTTAGATTCATAATGCTTAGTTAAGTGTTTTTGCCACTCATGTCAAAGGGGGGATTGTTGGTCTCAGATTTGTATTGAAAATTGAGTGTCAACACACTTAACCAATTTCCAAGATGATGCCAAGTGTAATATAGACGCCAAGCTATAGTGTGTACCAAGCCAAAAATTCAACAGGTGTCTAGTGAACTTCAGGTGTCGAGCAAGTATCAAGTGTTGAGTAATAAGTGATGCTGGGTCATTATAGGTGCCAAGAAAAGTATAGATGTCAAGCTAAATAGAATTACAATTGGAGCCGAGTGAGACATAATTCCTATATGTGTTGAGCATCAACAATTAGTAAGAGTTGAGTAACACAAAATCAACATATGAGTTTGTATCTTCACAAACTCAGATGTAAACCACTTTTGAGCTGACTTAAGATGAATCTCAAAGGATTTTGAAGATAAGATGGAATCTTTTGCATTCCCTATGTAATCAACGTGAAACCAATAAGAAAAATGGAGAAAGTATGCAACCAATAGGAAAAGTGAAAGAATTGAGTAGGAAAATAAGAATCAATATTGATTGTAGATTCATACCTAACCCTAAGTATTTGAAGCCTTTATAAGGAGGTCAAAACTCCATAATTCATGTGTGTGAGTGAGATAGTTATATGGGAGAATGCTAGCAAAATTCAGAGGGGTATAACGACTTAGATAAGGAAGAACAACATTGCAAAATTTAGTTGATCAAAATAGAGCATTAAGGAGAGACATATTAGATCAAGAGAGGATCAAAATAAACAAAGCAAAATGAGGATTTGGAATCAGCAATTGAATATTGCAAGTCATTAGGTCAATACTTTCTAATACTCTCTAGCCATTGTATTAGGAATGAAAATCCTATGATGACAGGTTGGTTTAATACCCATGTTGTAAGCCTTTCAAAAAGGTGCTAAATCCTTTAACAGGTTAACATTCCAAGTGAGTGTTTGTAAATCCTTTAACTAGGTCACTTTTAATAGAGTGTAAAGCCTTTAACAGGGCAAACCATTGGAAGTGGTCAAATTTTGTAACCTTGAATAGTTACATATTGCTGCAGTGATAATTTGTGGGTGTCATCCTCACCCTAGTTTTACCTTCTCATTTTGGAGAGTTTCTAGGTGACCAAAATCTTTTGTTATCTATTTTCATGCATGTCTTTATTTTTATGCTAAGTAGATATGTTAGATGCATGTGAATGATCTCAACTAAAATGTTTTAAAAGGTTAAAGTTAGTTACTTCTAATTCACCACCCCCTCCCCCCCCCACCTTAGAAGTAAACCTTCCCACTTGTAAATTCTAACATAGACTTCCATCTTCAAGATCTTACCTTAGAATCTATAAAAATTGGTTTTCTAGAGAACAAACATGTGATACAAATTATTGGAAATAACAATGGGAAAGTAAACTCTCTGTTGGGGTGGTGAGGGGGATGGGAAAATCAACACTTCAAAACTTTAACCATAAAACATTAACCACACATCCATCTCATAATTTAGCATATAAATAGAAATAGCTAAGTACACATTTTCATCCATGGTATGAAACTAATAACACATGACATAATAAATGTGTTACCCAAAAGCCCTCCAATGAGAAGGTAAAATTGGGGTGGAGATTACACCCACAAATCTTCACTACTATAGCTGTAAAATGCAGCCAATTATGGTTACAATGAGTTTGACAATAAAATATGATCTACCCTATGAGGGGTCTTACCTATTAAAATCTTACAAAGAGTGTTTGGTCTCATCATGTAAGAGGATTTAAAATTACAATAAAGAAAGCACTTGGTTAAGAGAGTTACAAAAGCCTATTAAAACTACTCTATTAGGATATTTTCTATGCATCACCTATTAAAATGATTTAGTACCATGATCCTTCAGTCAGCACACTATTGCTAGATGTCAAATATTTCCTTTGCTAATAAATCCTTGATCCTTCTAATCTTATATGTCTCATTTGTCCTATCTTTGCTTTCCTTTTTTCTCATTAACTAATTCTACAACTCAAATCATTGTCATAACCTCCATAGTCACCATGAATTCTCTCTACACTTAGCATTGGTCTCCTTTCATGAAAACAAACTCTTTAGGTTTTTCCTTGTTAAATAAACATAGGTGGAATCGGTTAAGTAGGAATCAACAATTGCGGTTGATCCATATTTCTGTGTAATACATCCCTTAATTTGATTGGTTGCATGTATTGCATAGGGATTGCTAGTCCTTCTTTGATGTATATGTTTTTTTTATCATTAGTTCTTTGAAAACCAATATTTATGAGATAAATATGTAACCTTTCATACCATTCTTTGGGGGTCTATTTGAGAAAATACAAAGTTTTTTGTAGTCTGCAAACCGTGTCCCTTTTGCTAGCATCAATGAAACCTTTTGGTTTCTCTATGTAGACTTCCTCTTCTAAGATTTCATTCAAGAATGTTGATTTCACATCCATCTGATATACTTTGAATCATTTGTATGTTGCATATGCAAGGAGTGTTCTAACACCTTCTAGTCTATCAATACGAGAAATTTTTTCTCCATAGTCAACACCTTCCTCTTGATCATAACCCTTGCAAACTAATCTTGCCTTGTTTCTTGGAACTTCTCCATTCATATTCATCTTATTTCTAAATACCCATTTTGTGCCAATTACATTCTTGTCCTTAGGTCTAGGAATAAGAGTCCAAGTTTCATTCCTTTCTATTTGATCAATCTATTCATTCATTGCTTTTATCTAGCTTTCATTTTAAAATGCATCTTTGACAGTTCTAGGCTCAAATTTAGTAAGAAAAAATGTATCTTTTAATTTCTTCCTTGTCATTATACTAATTGAATGATCTCTAATGATTTTCTCAGGTGCATGATGCTTTCTATCATTTCCAAAAAATCTAGACTTCTTTTTGAATTGACTACATTCACCATGATCTTCTAATCATGTTCGAGTCCCACTATCGATGACTCAGGTCCATCAAATGACTTGGTTTGTAATGGCTAAAACTCAGGTTCTTTTGACTATGACTCAAGTCATTCAAACTATGACTCAAGTTTCACTAGCTATAACTTGGGTTGAACTATGGATTTTGAGGACTTGGGTGGTGAATAGTATTGATTTCCACTTTCTTAAACTTTAGGTATATTATTAGGCTCATAGTAAACAAATTTCTTGTAGTCTTCAGGTTTTTTCTTTCTTTGTTTTTCAAACTCTTCAACAAACTCATCAATCTTCACTTGTGCACTTTCTATAACTTTGTGAGTAGATAGATTCAAACATTTGTATGCTTTACTCTTATTGGAATATCCCATGAATATGCCTTCATCACTTTTCACATAAAATTTTCCTTTTCTCAACTCCTTCAGAATATGACATTTTCTTCCAAATACTTTAAAATAACACACATTAGGTTTATAGCCATACCATAATTCAAAAGGTGTTTTATTTGAATCTTTCTTCAACTAAACTTGGTTGAAGGTATGAACTGTAGTGCTTATTGCTTCCTTCCAGTATTTGACAGAAACATTCTTCTCTATCATTAGTGTCCTTGCACAATCCATGATTAATCTATTCCTTCTTTTGTCAATACCATTTTTATGAGGTGTACTAGGTATAGATACATGTCTTTTAATTCCTCTTTAATTGTAGAACTCATTGAATTTATTAGAGATGAATTCACCTCCTTTGTCTATTCTTAAACATTTTAGCTTCTTTCCTATTTCCTTTTCAACTCTAGCTAGATACCATTTAAACTTTTGAAAGGCTTTTAATTTGTGCTTTAAATACACAACTGTCATCATCTTAGAATAATCATCAACAAAAAAATAGAGTACTTATCTCTAGTATAGCTTTGTATGCAAATAGGTCCACAAAGGTCTATATGAACCAGGTCCAAGACTTCTTTAGAGTGATAGTTTTTTCTTTTAAAACTTTTCTTTCCCATCTTACCAATTTGACTGTTCTTGCACATGTCCATATCAGGTTTCTTCAAGCTTGGAACACTTCTAACCCTTTTGTTCTTTCTTATATTGACCAAGTTATCAAAATTCAAATGACACAACCTTTTATGCCATAACCCAATTTCTTCTAATTGAGCTATGAAACATGAATTTACAATTAGATCTAGGTAGAATAGATTACCTCTTGTTTGATTACTAGTACTGACTAGGTTTCTGTCTCCATCTAGTACCTTGGCTTTTCTATTCATGAATTCTACCTTGAATCTAGTGTTATTAAATTTTGCCCCACTAAGAAGATTATGCTTCAATTCTTCAACCCAATAAGCTTTATCACATCTGAGATCATTGGTTACTACAATACAACCTTTTTCCTTCACATAATATTATTCATCATTACCAAACCTGACACTCCCACCATCATAGTTTTCCAAGTGCTCAAATCTAGATTTATCACCAGTAAAATGGTGAGAAAAAACACTATCAATAATCCATATATCATTCTTACTAACACGTGAGATAAGGTCCATCTTATCACTCTCATCATTTGATTCATCTTTAACAACAATGCAAACCATTTCATCTTCTTCACTACTATCAAAATCTTTATCAATGTAACAATATTTCTTACTTTTGTCCTTGTAGCTTTTGAAATCCTTCTTGCCTTTGTACTTGTCATCTTTCTTTTCTTCTTTTCCTTCTTTGTTTGGACACCTTGCAACAATGTGACCAACTCCTTCAAAAGAAAATAAGATTAAAAGAATTTTGCCTTTGTACTTTCCTTTTCCTTTGGGAAATCTTCTTGCAAGCAATTCTTCAATGACTTCAAGATCATCATTAGAACCATCTTCCTCTTCACTATCATATTTCTTACTTCTAGACTTTGCATCTTTCTTTTTGAGTGATATCTTGGCTTGGAATGCAAACTCAAGGTTACTAGAGTTAGGAAAATAATTATCTAAATTATCTAAATCAAATGCAGTCATCCTTCCCACTAGTGCATTCAAGGTTATATCATTCTAAGGATCACATATCATTTCTTCAATAGCAAACAATCTAATTACATAAATTGGAAGAAGGGTTCTAGGTAGCTTACTTACCATTGTTACATCATCAATTTTCCCACCTGAGGCTCTTATTCCACACATGTTGGCTTTGATTCTTTCATTGTATTGTGCAATTTTCTCATCTTCTCTCATCTTAATATAATAAAATTGATCTTTGAGACATTTTTCTTTAGCTCTCATCACATTATCATCACCTCCATAGATAGATTTTAGTATGATCCACATCTCATAAGTAGTGCTATAGTCTTTGACTTCATCAAATTCAGCATAGTTGAGAGTTGAAGTGATATCATTCATCGTAATGTTATGATTCTTCTTTTCTTTAATTTCTTCAAGTATCATAGTTCTAGTAGAAGTCACATACTTGGCATCTAGGTGCTCTAGGCCTAAGCTTCCAATGGTTTCCAAATGTAGTCCCATGAGTTCCTATCATGCCTTGAAGTTATCTTTATTTAGCTTAGGGATCTCCTGTTTGCAAGACATCTTGATGTTTAGCTTAGGTCTTTGAAACCTTCTCAATAAGTACCAAAAGCTTTGATACGAATTGTTGGAAATGTAAGAGGAGTAACTAAGAGGGGAGGGGTAAATAAGTTACCAAAAAAAAATTCTAGATCCCTTTAGGTGTCAATTCAAAACAAGACCAAATTTTATTGAAACTGAAATACTGATGTAACTCGATTAGCACTGAAACACTTAGTTAACACAGTACCTGAATTTACACTAACAATAATTATCACTTAGTAACACTTAGTCAATACTATACATATGCACTATTACTTTGATAACATTGAATAAGATGTTCTTAATATATTAAGTGTGATTAACCTTAATTAACTTAGTTGTAGAATCATAAAGAAAACAACATGAACACAAGAGACACCATGATTTAACATGGAAACCCAATTTTGGAGAAACCACTAATTGCAAATAGTTACTATTTTTCACTCTTCTAAAGTGAGACTTTCTAGGAGCCAACCCTATTAAAGGATTTAGTTCACCCTATTTGGAGTGGCATTTTTGGAGGTCTTTAGACACTTCAATCTAGAAATGCCACATTGTTAGAGGATTTGGAAAATAGCTATTAAGCTAACTCTATTAGGAGATTTGATTCACTACTAAAATTATTAGAGAGTAATAATGATATGATCTAATTGCTTATACAAATTTTATTTGTTGATTTCATATCTTTTTCTATCTTGAATACTTAATCCTCCTTAATTAGAATGTTCTTTGTAGCTTAGGCATTTCGCTTGCTTGATTTATATTTCTAATCCCATGTTTCTTCTTCTCTTTTCACTTACAATTCAATCCTTAATTTGACATTATACTTATACATTTTTCCTTGTCAAGTTAGCTTGAATACAATTTCAAATAAATGAAATTCATCCCATATGTTGGCAAGAACTAACCAAAAAAATTGATACAGTAAAATACCTTGTTACCTGATCCAACTTGGTAAACACTAACTTAGAAACATTTTTCCTTCAGACTTCCTTTAGTAACTAATTGAGCTCAATTAAAATTGGTTCCATGCCAACTTTTCTTTGGCTATCAAGTGAACTTGGTAGATATTGTCTTCTTACAAACTCCTTTTGGTAGCCTAGTTATCTCGGATAACACTCACTCTAAACTTGGTAAACATTGAGACACTCTTGATAAACTAAAACTTCCTTTGACTCCCAAGTGAGCTTGGCATACAATAATTACTAGGTATATACTTGAAATTTGTGTAACATTAAAGATAACATATAATTAAATGATTGTATCCAACAAAGAGCACAAAAGAAAACACCAATGAGATCTAACCACACAAACAACATAATAAAGAGATCTAACCACACATAAAAGATAGCTAGACCTAAATCTAGAGAGAAGGAAAGGGTCCACCAAAAGAAGAGAAAATATAACTCCTAAAAGAAAGGGGCCTAAGTTGGGTTCACCAACATATTTATGAGAAAAAGGGGGATGCTTCAATAGGATGTAGATCTCCACTTTTTGCCACTAACCCATTCAAAGGATATGTGAAGGGAAAGAGATAATCCCCAAATATCATTCCCCTTTATAACCCAAATTAGATTAGCATGCTTAAAGGAAAGGTATTTCAATACTCAATTAGAATTGTAAAGGAGAATTCCATATGAGGAATTGTACTCTTTGGCCCATGTCTAATAATATGTATGAAAAATTGAACTAATTGACTAAATCATGTAGATCTAGATGGTAAGTGTATACAATTAGCCTAATTAAGATTTAGATCTAAGATAAAGATTAAAAATAAAATAAGATATGCAAGGGTCACCTTTAAATGTGTAGTAAATGATTTAGTCTAGTTCCAAAAATCATAGATCTAGATCCGTAAATGCGAATCTAACTATAAATTTCCTACCATAATGAAAAACCCAAAAATATTTATTTTGGAAAAGTAGCAAGGAACACATTGACCTAGTGTTGAATATGCATAAAAATTTCCACAAGATCACTATGTTTTATGGATAGTATGATAAATTCCAATGAAGATATTCAAAATTCTCTTAAGTTATTTTCACATCTCTAATTGCAATTCTGCTATCCTGCTTCTACACATAAAAAGTGAAGGTGTTATTTGTTGGATGAGGGATTTCCTTGGTAGAGCCCTAGTTTGAGGAACTAACCTTAATTAATAAATATAAATGTAAATGACTGAAGCAAGATAAATGCAAATATTCTCCTTTCTTATAAAAACCCTTGTCAGTGATCATTTTATCTTCTTTTATGTTCAAGATGTCAAATTTGGTATGTGAATAGAGTCCATCTCCACAAGTTGCAATGGATCCAACAAAATTATATCATGGACCCATGACTGTAAATGTAGATCAATGAAGAATATTATTAAAGTATCAATGCATATCTCCTCTTGTTGATGGACCATAATATGTTAGATCTTGAACAAAAAAAATCCACAAAGGATCCTTCAATGCTTGATGAAGTCTCCCTTTCTTAAATGTGTGAAATTCTTGAATAAGTGTAGATAGCATTAAAGTGTGATTCATGAGAGTGTGCTAGTTAAAGTATGGTTATAATATTGAGCCTTAAAGTCTCCCTATATACTAGTTTTTGGGTGGTAAGACAATACCAAATGACTAGAAAGTGGGAGTTAACAAATTAAAATCTTGAGGCTTTTTGGGCTCTAGGAACTACAATCCATGGAGAAGACATCAACCTGGGTTGACCTTTTAGGACTAGGTCAAGATGAGTCATCCTATTCTAGGATAGGTCAATCTTAGTTGACCTATTCCTAGGGGTAGGAGAAGTTGAGCCACATAAAACTCAAGAGAGATGTTGAAAGATTCAGGATGAAAGTGGAAGAAAATAGGGAAAAAGGAGTACCAATAATAAGTATATGCATGGTCTAGGAAGTCACTATAAGATGAGTTCTAAAAGGTCTTAAAAGACAACTGCATCCATTTTAGGATGGTAGAACCTAGTCCTTTTTATTATGCTTAAAGATCCTATCAAAGACCTCCTTTAGGTTTTCCTTCATTGATTCTAATGACATTTCCCATGACCTCTTCAAATGATGCATGGAAATTATTTTTTCATGTATGTGTGTTGTGAAATTGTCTATTAAATCCAAAGTGCTCATGTCTTGTACTTAGTCACTTTACCATACATATCTTTTTGTAATGTAAAAGGGGCATATCCTCTTAAAGTCTTGTCTTAGGGAAATTATATTTTTGTATACATGACTCTAGTTCCATGCTATAATGGGGGCTCTCTTAACACCATTCTAGTACTTTCCAACTTATTCTACAAGCTTCCTTGAGGCCTTTATATTTGGTCTCTCTCATTGTAAATTCATATCATTCACATAGAAATTTCATTTTCTTATTGTGAAATATCTTTTCTAGCTTTGTTGAATTTATTCAAGCTCTTGCTCCTTTCTTCTTCAATTTCTCTTCAGTGGGCTATTTTTATGCAAGGATTCTAGTGCACTATGAGGTTAGCTTTCATCAACTTCTATAGCAGTGACAAAAATACCTTAATTGGGTGGACTTTAACTAGTCTCTTTTTGTAAATCCTTTAACAAAGGGGAATTTGAAAGGAGTTCTAAATCCTTTAATGAGGCAATTCCTAGAAAAAAAATTGTACTCCTAATAGTGTATTTAAATCACTCCTAACATGGTGAACTCCTAGAAAGGGTACTTGTAGCTCATAATAGAAAAAATTTTAACTGCAATGAAAAACTTGTTGGTATCATCCCTACCATGGTTTTAACACTCTAACAAGGGTTCCCATGATACAAAATAAATGTTTCATATATGTTGTTTCTTTATTTCATTGGTGTTTTTTCATTTTAGTAGTTATTTGATATGTGTTTTGTAAGGAAAGTTTATATTTTCATATTGGCAATTTGAAATTGTAGTTTACTTTTTATATTCATTCACCTTGCACACCCCTTAGTACTACTTCATATGATGCAGGAGCATCCTGGGTGTAAGAGAAATCTTGCATTACCCAAAAAAAACCCATTTAAGTTGTTTCAATAAGTTTGTCTTAATACAGAGTTGTTATATATGGATGCTTGCTATTGTTGGAATTCTTTAGAATAACTAAGAGGGGGATGAATCAATTATCCCAAGTCTAAATGTAAAAAAAAATAACTTTTTAGCACTTAAAATTGTGTATCCATATACCCATATCATGCATGCATCCATTAGATCATCAAAAACCTTAAAACACTTGCATATTCCTATCCTAGGTCAAAATAACTTTGTAGTAATGTAAACATAAAACACCACAAACTCATTTACACATTTTGACACAAGGATTTTACTTGGAAACCCAATTTGGATAAAACAACTAGTAACATGCTAAAACTTTTAACTCTTTTAAAGTGATGCCTTGTGAGAGGACAACCTTAATAAAGGTTACAATACACACTATTAAATGTGAATTGGTTAAAGGATTTCAATCACCCTATTAGGAGTGAGCCTTGTTAGAGGACTTTAGACCATTCCATTAAAATGTCACCTAGTTAAAGGATTTACAAATGACTGTTAGGTCATCATTAATCCAAAGGATTTATCTAGACTAATACAATTGTTAGAAAGTAACAACAAGACTTGATTTGATGACAAATTAAAAATCACTTGTAGATTATAGATCTTTGTTTCAGTCTTCCATTTTACTTGGAATTTATCCTCTTCATCTTTGATATCTTTTTCATGCTTCAAGCATTAAACTACTTAATCCTTCTTACTTTATATGCTGATTGAAGTCTCTTCTATTCGGCCATCAAATAAAACAATACCTTAGACTTCAAGTTTCTTCCTTAGGTTCTCACACATGACAAACTTTTCTTCTAGCCTACTATCTCTATAAATAGAGAATTTAGATCTTTTGTCACTTCACCAAAATTTTCCATTCTAGGGTTAGGTAAGATTCAATGAATCTACCCACAACATTGAATTTTGTGCCTCTAGCTTATCAAGCTTATCTTCCACATGCTTCACATAATTCAAGAAATCAACTTTTTGGCTCAAATTCATAAAATATTTGATTTAACACATTTTACTTTAACTTGACACTTACACTATTCTATTGCTTAGATAATATTAGTTCACTCAAGACATGCTAAAGTTTATTAATGCTCGGCATCAACTAAACTTTACTCAGCTTCCTCTATTTTTCTTCTTTGCTCAGCAACTATTGATTTTCACTCGGCTTCTACTATTTTCTTCTCATCTTGAACTATTTGCTTAGCTTGCACTATTTAGTTGGTCAATCTTGGTAGACACATTTCTTTACTTGATCTTCTTTCAGTCCTTCCTTGAGTAACCTTTCATTACAAACTTTAAGTAAATAAAGAATACACTATAGTATCAATGTCTTACTTGGTCTTAGTGCTCCTTTTATACACTAAATAACTCAACCTTTTTCTAGGTGCTCTTGTTATCTTTTCTTTTCAAATCCTCTTCATCAATCAAATAAATGATAATATTTATACCAAAAAGCAATTATCTTACAAGTAAGTAGTAGGTTTGACATCATTGAAAAAATAATGATTGTTCCATGATAGGTTCCATCAATCTAATCCTCAAAAGTCCCCCTTACTATTAATCTCTTTTCTCAACAATATTGTTCTAAACAATCTGATCTCAATAATCTCCCTCTTTGGCATTGATGGAAAACCAATATCAATAACAATATCAAAAAGAAAAATTAAATAGCTTTGAAATTTCTTTCTCTATCAGTATATCTTCTCTCTCTCTCTCTCTCTCTCTCTCTCTCTCTCTCTCTCTCTCTCTCTCTCTCTCTCTCTCTCTCTCACACACACACACACACACACACACACACACACATATCTCCCTCTTTGAAATTAATGCCAAAGAATTTTCATCTATACATGCATATATAATCAATTGACGGTCTCCCTCTATTAGGTTGCATGTGATTGCAAATCTTCTGATTCACCTCCTTCATTACTTTAGGTAGCTCCTAAAGTAAGATCCATTGTATCAAGTTGTAAGATAAAACATTCATCTCAGTTGATGTAGGGCACTGGTGATGCTTCTCAAGTAGGTTTGGATAGGGGTATCACCCTCTTTTGCCTCTAAGATATTCATTTAAATCCTTAGGTAAAGCCTTTGTGAATATATCAACTATTTTCTGTTTTGTATTCACATATTTCATTCTCACTTCTTTGTCTTGAACCAATTCTCTTAAGTAATAATACTTGATTGCAATGTGATTTATCATTTTGTGCATCACAAGGCTCTTAGATATGTTTATAGAACTTGTATTGTCACAATTAAGTACCATAGGTTCAATAATTTCGTTCTTCATTCATTTGAGTTGGTTTTTGATCCATACTATATTTGTACAATTTTCTATAGTAGAAACATATTTAGCTTCAATAGTAGATTGAGATATAAAAAAAAATTTCTCACTAGTCCATTAGACTAATCTCTTTCCCAAGAAAAATGCTCCAACACTTGTACTTTTTCTATCATCAATATCTCTAGCCTAATCATAATCTATGTAGGCACTTAATTCAAACTAATCATTCTTCTTATAGTATGGACCACAATCTTCTATCCCTTTAAGATATCTCATAATTCTATTAACATCCATCAAATAATTCTCCTTAGTATTTGTAGAAAACCTTGCAATAATGCCAATAGTTAGTGCAATATCATGTCTTCTAAGCACTACATATTGTAACATGCCAATCATATACCTATACAATGTTTGATTCACTTCAACAAAATCACCAGGCTTTGAAAGTTTATGCACTGTGACGATAGGAGTGTTGGCTAGTTTTGAATCTTCCATACCAAAATTTTTCAATATTTTCTTTACATACTTAGACTGAGTGATGTAAATACCATATTTCATCTAATATACTTACAAACCTATAAAAAACTTTATCTCTCCAAACATAGATATCTCAAATTATTTCTTCATTTCATTTGCAAATGTCTTACACAATGCATTTGGTCAACCAAATATGATATCATCAACAAATATTTCATCTAGTAAAATTCATTTAGCTCCTTCAATCTTCAAGTATAAGTTGTTATTTTCATCAGTCTTCTCAAAAGCAATCTTCACAAGATAATTGTGAAGCTTTTCATATCATGCTCTTGGAGCATACTTTACACCATACAAATATTTTTGTAATCTACATACCATGTTCTTGTTGTTTGGATCAAAAAATCATTTTGGTTGTTCAATGTAAACTTCCTCCTCTAGTATATCATTCAGAATGTTAACTTCATATCCATTGGATAAACTTTGAAGATCTTTTAAGCAGAGTAAGAAAGAAGAGTTCTCACTCCTTCAAATCTTACAATAGGGTAAAATGTCTCTCCATAGTCAATTCCCTCTTCTTGTACATATCCTTTGTAAATTAATCTTTCCTTATTCCTTGTGACTTCACCATTCTCATCTAATCTTGAATACCCAATTGGTTCCAATAATATTCTTATCCTCTAGTTTGGGCATGAATGTCCAAGTTTTGTTCTTCTCAATCTGATCAATCTCTTCTTTCAGGTCATGATTCTAGTCTTAATTCTCTAATACATCATTCTTTGCATTAGGTTCATGCATTCTTAATAAACATGATTAATTTCTCAACCTATTCCTTATCATTGGTTGAACTTCTTTATCTCCAATGATTTTCTTAGCAGGGTGATGTCTTTTTGCATACTTTGATAGACTTGGATCTATTCTCCTTTCCTTATCATTAGATATTCCATTTAGTTCAATCTTAGAATCAATGTGAACTTATCTATCAAGTAACTTAGTACTCCTTTGATGCAAAATGATCTTTGTATTAGAATGTACCTCGGCTTATGATTGTAATTCAGCTCTTGAAGACAACTTAGCTCCTAAATGTAACTTGGCAATCATTGTATGTGACTCAGAAGTCACTAATACTTGTTTTTGTTGATTTAAAATTTGGTTCACAACACCATCAATAGGTATATCTTCATAAAAGTATACAAAAGATTTGTATTCTCCAGATTCTTTCTCAGGTTCAGCTTCATGTACCTCTATATATTCATCAAACTTTACATTTGCACTTTCCACAACTTTTTTAACTTGTACTTAGTTCAAGGTATAAACAATTGTATTTATAGCTTCTCTCCAATATTTCAAATCAACATTCTTCTCTATCATTAGTGTTCTAGCACAATCCATTAGTGATATGTTCCTCATTTCAAAAATCCCATTTTGTGGAGGGGTCCTAAGTGTAGAAGTCTATCTTTTGATTCCTCTATCATTAAAGAATATCTCAAACTAATTTTATGTAAATTCTCAACCTCTTTTAGATCTTAAATATTTGAAGATTTCACTAGTCTCCTTTTCAACTCTTTCTAGATACCACTTAAACATTTGAAAAATATCAGATTATTGTTTCAAAAACATAACTGTCACCATCCTAGAATAGCCATCAAAAAATATGATAATGTAATTGTCACCTTTGTAACTTTTCACATCAATTGGTCCACATAAATAAGTATGAATTGATTCTAGAACTTCTTTTGAGGTATGAGTCTTACTTATAAAACTATATTTTTTCATCTTGCCTAACTGACATTTTTTGCAAATCAAATTATCAGATTTCTTCAATTTTGGAAAACTTCTTACTCTTTTCATGTTACTAATACTGACTAATTTATCGAAGTTAACATGACATAACCTCTTGTGCTATAGCCACACATCATCAAATCTTACAATAAGACAAGTAGCATCATTCATGTTAAGACAAAATAGATTACCTCTAGTTTGATCTCCATTTCTAATCAATTTTGCATTGTTGTCATAGATCTTTACTTTCTTATTATCCAATTAAACTTTACAACTTGAACCATCCAATTGTGACATAGTCAACAAGTTATAGTTAAGTCCTTCTACATAGTAAGAATTGTCACACATTATCTTTTTTGTCAATCTTATTGATCATTTTCCTTTTATTAGAAAAGGTGCATTATTACCAAATCTAACACTATTTCCATTGTAGTAATCAAGGGTAATGAGCTTACTTATCTCTCCAGTCATGTAGTGTGAACATCCACTATCAATGATCCATCTATCATTTTTGGTCATAGAAGACACTAATGCAGTTGCCTTATCTTCATTAGAATCATCCTTCATAGCAACATATGAAACTTCATTATCATGGTCATCATATCCATCATTTGATTCCTCTTTAGAAATGTAGCAAGACTTCTTTCCTTTGTCTTTATAGTCATTGTTATTCTCATCTTGTTTACCTCTATATGTATCTTCACTTCTATTCTTCTTCTTCTTTGGATACCTTGCACCAATATGACCAACCTCATTACAATTGAAACACATGATAGGTATCTTACCTTTGTATTTTCCTTTTCCTTAATGGAATCTCCTAGCTAGCGATGCTTAACCTTTTTCTTCTTCTTATCTTTAGGTTCTCTCAATCTTAGTTTAGCTTTGAAAGTAGAATCAATACTCCAAGATCTGAAGTTATCAAAATTAGAAAGTTCAAAAGTGGTGTGTCTACCAAGAAAACCTTTAAGAGTTAGATTTCTACCAGGGGCACAGCTTAGTTCTTGAATTGTAGAGACTCTAATATCACAGATAGACAATAGAATTCTAAATACTTTTCTTAGTACAGTGTTATCATCAATGATTCCATTTTCTCCTCTATTTGAATTAACAATTTCCTTGACTCTTGTATAGTACTAGACTATGGTATCACCTTGTATTCTCATTTAATCAAACTTGCCTCATAAAATTTCAGCTTTGGCTCTCAAAATATTTTTATCTCCTCCTTAAATTGTTTGTATAGCATCCCACATCTTGTTTGTAGAATCAAATCCTTTCATGTCATCAAACTCTAAGTAGCTTAGGGCAGAGACCCAAGCTCTAACATTGCCTAATTGTGTTCTTTCTTCTTTCATAAATCATCAATGGTAAGGGCTCCAATAGGATCAACATGTTTAGTAGTAATGGTTGACTAAGCATAATCTCCAAGTCCTCCTAGGTATGACTTTAGAAAACTTTTCCATGTAGGAAAGTTGTCTCTATTAAGCTTTGGTACCTCCTTTCTGTACATCTTGATCTCTAGCTTTTAGTACCTTCAAACTATCCACTTACAAGCACTTATCTCTAATACCAATTGTTGGAATTCTTTAGAATAACTGAGAGGGGATTAGTTATCCAAGGTATGAATGTACAAAATAAAACTTTTTAGCACTTAACAAATTCATCTTCATACACACATATCATGCATGCATCCATTAGATGATCAAATACCTTAGAAATTTGTATATTCATGTATTAGGTCAAAATAACTTTCTAGTAATGTAAACATAAAAACCACAAACTCATTCACACATTTTGACACAAGGAGTTTATGTGGAAACCCAATTTGGGAAAAACTACCAGTAACATGCTACCAAATTTCACTCTTCTAAAGTGATGCCCTATGAAAGGCCAACCTTATAAAAGGTTACAATACACACTCTTAAATGTGACCTAGTTAAAGGATTTCAATCACTCTATTAGGAGTGAGCCTTATTAGAGGACTTTAGACCATTCCATTAGAATGTGACCCAGTTAAAGGATTTACAAATGACTATTAGGTTAACCTTAATCCAAACGATTTATCCACACTGATACAATGGTTAAAAGTAACAGAAGGACTTGATATGATAACAAAATACAACTCACTTGCAAATTACAAATCTCTTTTTCAGTCCTCCATTCTTCTTGGAATTCATCCTCTTTGTCTCTTACCCTTCAAGCATTCAACTACTTTAGCCTTATTACTTTATATGGAAATTGTAGACTCTTTTATTTGGCCACCAAATAAAGCAACACCTTAGACTTATTGTCTTCCTTAGGTTCTCACACATGACAATCTTTTCTTTTGGCCTACTATCTCTACAAATAGAGAATTTAGATCTTTTGTTGCTTCACCACAATCATCCATTCTAGTGTCAGGTAAGATTTAATGAATCTACCCACCTTTTCATTTTAGTCCCTTCAAGAAACTTCCTCTCTAATCTTCTTTCAATTCACCTCAAAATGGTTTATCTTGAATTCTATGCCTCTAGCTCATAAGCTTATCTTCCACATGCTTCACATAATTCAAGAAATTAACTTTGTCAGCTCCTATTACATAATTTTGGTGTATAATTTTTGTATAAAAACTTTAGGCTCAGTTTTGAAAGCCTAGAGACCCTAGATGAGGTCCAAAAACTTAATGAATGGGCATTTGTGTCAATCGAAGCCTATAGATCAGGATTTGTGATTTCCAAAAAGTGGTTATAATAGCCAATTATAGAAACAATTCAAGAGTTGTGATCTTTTGAAATTGGGCTATCAAAAATTTCCAAAATAAATGTTAAAAGTGTATTTGGTTGACTCTATATGTATTGTTAGGTTGTGTTGGTCCTAGGTATTAAGTTTGAGTGTCTAGAACCTTCCAAGATGACATAAAATTACCTTTTTAAGAAATTCTTGAACATTCAATAGGATGGCTTTGGGTGATAATTTGTAGCTTTGTCTTGCAGATTACTATAACAAAGGAACCTATGTGGTTTAGCATATTGTAATTGAGAATTCTATAATTTGGATTTGTGGATATTTTATTCTTGTAATTGTTTTTGTTTCTTTGTTTTTTTATGCATTTATGGTATTACTGGGAGAACCCTTCATCAAGTGGTATTATAGATGGAGTTCCAAAGTGTGTAGATAGATCACTGATTGTGAGGCAGTTTGCACTAGGACCATGGTTTGGGTTAAGCATGTAGAAAAATTGTTGATTGTTAGGTAGTTTGCACTAGGGTTTTAGTAGAAGTGAAAAGATGTCTCCATGAAGAGAGCACGGTGGAAGAGTAAAACGTGTTTCACCTAAGGATTTTAGAACCCTCCAAAGGAAAATGCAATCTTTACAAGAATATATGTGTAGAAGAATAAATCTTGTGATAGGAGATGATGAAAGACAACAAGGAAATATAGACCAAGCCATACTAGAGGAAGTTCTTAAGTTCATTTCCAGTATTGGGAAAAGACATAATTTTGATGTTCCCACATTTTTGGGGAATATCATCCCATAGGAGTTGATTGACTTGATTAATGAATTGGAAGAGTACTTTGAATATGAAGATATTTAAGATTAGGATAGGGTCAAGTTTGTGAAGGCCAAACTCAAGGGTTGTGCAAAGATCTGGTGGCAGGAGATCAACTGGTACCAAAATAAAAGAGGAAAGGACAAAATCAATAGATGGGATTGGATGATAGATAAAATGAAGTGAAAGTTCATTACTTTGTATTATGAGCTTGATTTTTTGAAGAAAATAAAAAGGTTCAAGCAAGTGGGAAAATCTATTCAAAATTTTAGCAAAGAGTTCTATTGAGTTCTCATTAGTACTAGCCATGCAGAAGCTAATAAGGAGAAAGTGCCCCATTATCTTAATGGGTTAAGGCCAAGAAGTCAAGAGGAGATGAGTCTTGTTTGAGTGACCAGTATTGAGGAGGCATATGAGTTTTCTCTAAGAGTTGAGGAGAAGCTAAGAAAATATTTTGATAACCAAAATAGTGGTAGAGATCATGGTAGAAGATCTATCGAACGATCTTATGGAGGCAAGAATAATGATCAGAAGAAAAAGGATGAGGCTAGAAGTTGTTGTTAGAACTAGAGGGGAAATAACTCTAATAATTTCCATGATCAAAACATTAGATATCGGAGAAGAAGAGTTAGAGGAGAAGGATCTAGAAGAGGAGACTCCTATGGGAAATGTTTTCACTATGGAGAAGAAAGGCATAGAGAATTTGAATGTTCCCAACACAAAGGAAGGATTGTTCAAATAATAGAAGGCTAGGCTAGAGTTGTGCATGTTGATGAAGATGTCAAATCATCAAATTCCAAATATGCTAAAAGAGGAGAAGTCCTAGTTAACATAAGAGTCTTGTTGAGTGGCGAGAATGAACATGATCAAAGGAGCTTGTTTTGATGTGAAGATAAGTTGTGACAGGATCATTGATGGTGGAAGTGTTGACAATCTAGTGTTAGAAATGATGATCAAAAAATTGAAGCTAAAGAGGCAGCAACACTCACATCCATATTGTATTGCTTAGGTGGAAGATGACCACAAGTTCATGGTCAATGAGCAATACTTAGTGAAGTTTAAGATTTAAAGCTATTAGGATGAGCTTCTTTGTGATATCATAAAAATGGATGTATGTCATATGTTGTTTGCTAGGTCATGGTAATTTCACAAGCATGTTGTCCACTATGGGTGAACAAACTCCTACACTCTGACCAAGGATGGAGTGAAACATAATTTGAAGTCATTGAAGGAGAAAGAAGAAAAGGTATGTAGTACTACTCAAATATGTTTTCTTGATGGAAAGGAGTTTCTCCCAAGTATGAAGCATGAGCATGTGTGTTTTTCCATAATTCCAAATGATGTTAAACAAGAAGTAGAGGAAGTATGTGTAGAATTTGTAGATATAATTGAAGAATTTTTTGATATTGTGTCCATAATGTACCTAATGGATTACCCCCAATGAGGATGATCAGTCACTAGATGGATTTGATTCCAAGACCCAATTTTTAAATCAAGACAGTGAACAAAATGAAACCATCAAAAATTGAAGAGTTGAATAGAGAAGTTCATGAGTTATTCTAGAAGGGGTTGATTCAAGAGAGTCTGAGTCTATGAGTTGTACCAGTAGTATTAACACCAAATAAGAATGGAGAATGAAGGATGTGGACAAATTATCATGCTATTAACAAGATCACAATGAGGTATAGATTTGCATTGCCAAGGATGGATGATATTATGGATTGTTTGAGTGGAGCTAAGTATATCACAAAGATGGACTTGAAGAGTGGATACCGTTAGATTTGCATCAAATAATGTGATGAGTGAAAGATTTCCTTCAAGACAAGGGAAGGATTTTATGAATAGTTAGTCATGCCTTTTGGGCTAACCAATACACCATGTACTTTCATCTAGCTCATGAATGAAGTATTGAAGGAGGTTTTGGGTAAGTTTGTCATTGTTTACCTAGATGATATTTTGATCTTTAGTAAGACATTTGAGGATCATTTCATGCATATCCAAAAGGTATTTGATAAGTTGAGGGAAGAAAGTTGTTGATAAACCTAAATAAGTGTAGTTTTGTGAAGAAGGAGATGGTGTGCCTAGGATTTATTGTCTTAGCAGAAGGTCTAAAAATAGACCCAAAGAAAGTGACGGCTATCCTTGATTGGCCTACTCCAAAGAGTGCTATGGAGGTAAGATCTTTTCATGAACTAGCTAGTTTTTACAAAAAGTTCATAAGAGGCTTTTGCAGTATTTGTGGACCCTTGATTGAAATAATTAGAGGGGATGTTAAAGAATTTAAGTGGAATATAGGAGCAAATAAGATTTTTAATCTATTAAAATAGAAAGTTATAGAGAAGCCTGTTTTAGCACTTTCATATTTTAACAAGGTGTTTCAAGTAGATTATGATGCTACTGATGTTATAATAGGAGTTGTTTTGAGCCAAGAAGGTAGACTTTTTTCTTACTTTAGTGAGAAATCAAATTATTCCTAAAGATAATAATCTATTTATGATCAAGAATTTTATGCTATAGTTTAGGTGTTGAAGAAGTGGAGACATTATCTTCTTCCAAAGGAATTTTTTTTGTATATTGATCATCGAGCTTTGCAATATTTGAATACACAAGGAAAATTGAACCAAAGGCATTTAAAGTGGGTTGATTTTTTGTAGAGTTGTAAATTTATTTTGAAACACAAGAGTGGAAAGTCTAATAGAGTGGCAGATGCTCTTAGTAGGAGACAAATTTTGCTAACAGAGATTCAGATTGAGGTGGTTACATTCAAGGAAATTAGTAATTTGTATCCAAAGGATCTTGATTTTGGTGAGGCATGGAAGGCTTGTACAGAACTTGTTACACTTGATAGGACGAAGTGGTTCAATTTCATAATCCATGATGATATGTTTTTCAAAGGAAGATAGTTGTGCATTCCTAGAAGTTCAATGAAAAGGAATCTCATCAAAGAGAAGCATACTGGGGGATTGGTTGGACATTTTGGTAGAGATAAGACCATTGCTTTGGTTATTGATGTGTCTAATCTAAGGCTTATTAAATTCATGTTTTATTTGATTAGTTGGTTAAAGACTTGAGCATTTTTTGAGTTTTTGATAAACTTATCCAAATTTCTTATAATTATGTTGTTATATGTGTGAGTTTTGATGAGATTAATATATATATAGATATGTGTGTGTGTGTGTGTGTGTGTGTGTGTGTGTGTGTGTGTGTGTGTGTGTGTGTGTGTGTGTGTGTGTGTGTGTGTGTGTATGTATGTATAGAATGAAATAATGTATCTTCCTATCTTGCATTAATTGGGTACTTTATCTTGTAGCCATTGATGAAAGAAAAGACCATATGAGTTACTTTTTATGAATTTTATCTTGGATATGTATTACGGTTGTTGCATGTATGCACTAATATTTTGTAGGAAATGCCAAGTTAGGCAATGGAGGGAAAAGTCATCATTTACGATAAAGTATTGATAAGGAAGTGATTGATTTTTTTAACTATTTATGATCCCGTGACCTTTTAGTTGGTAGTTATTGTCATGTGCTAGGTCAAGGAGGTTGTAAATCATCATGGAATAGATCTAGAAGCTATGAATTCTAGAGTTCATGTTTAAGAAAAGGTCAATTTATTTCTAAATTGAATGATGTTTTTTGGTGTCAACCTTGTCATATTCCTAGCATTGAAGGACCCTAGGTCTTAAGAGTTCTATTTTATGTTAGTATGTTAAATGAGCTAGAAGTTTAGATTTTAGATGTTAAGAAGCATTAGTAAGACACTCTTTTGTAATCCAATAGTTAGGATCAATACAACTTTTTTTACTACAATTTATGTACTTATGAAATTCTCAAGAATGAAAATGATATTTATAGTTCTTAATCTTAGAGTTGTTCATTATTGATTTTGAGTTGAATATAACTTGTAGTTAGGTAGAGATTAGTTTTTCATTCCATGAAATATAAGTATGAATTTTAGAGCTCTATTGTTCCTACAACCTTATAGTAATAGACCTATTGATTATTTCTTGTAGCATAAGTAACAATCAAATTTCATGTTTGTAATTTCATTTCTTAGTGTAGGTTAAGTTTCCATTTCATTTCCTAGCTTAGTTCCTATTCTAACAATGACATCTTAGGAGAATTAGAGCATATACTTTGTAGGCATCATTTCAATTTTAAGTTCCATGGTCGATAATTTAATGAGCTTAGTATGAAATTCTAGTATATTATTTGGTGTTGATCTTATGTAGAGCCAATGTCAAGAGGGTGTTCAATCCTTAGATATAGATTCATTGTACTAGGAAACCATTTGTGGTGTTTTTTTTTGGAAATGATGTTAATTTAATTCATGTCTAAAGTCATTTATTTAGTTTAATTCATGCATTTTTATGCATAGAAGATGAGATCACCTTGGGAGATTCCTCTCTCAAAATTCTCAATTCAAACCAGAAGATATCTTTAATATTGCACCTAAAGAATCCCAACTTGAGAACAAAGAAGAAGAAGAACTATTTGAAAATTTATTTACTGATGTAGAGGACCACTTACCACCACTTGTTTCACTTGAGTACCTAGAAAATCCATTATCCCTTTTTGTTTAACCATTCTAGCAAGTTGTTCCACCTCCAAGGATGGCTCAACTTACATTCCCTTTTCCTATCCCTAACCTGCATGATAATGATAACCTAAAGAGTATAACTACCTCTACACTTCTAGAGTTTTATGGTCTTATCACCAAAGATCCTAAAACCTTCTTTGTTGAATTTGACATACTCTGTAGAAACTATGATTATAGAATTGATGCCCACAAGATGAAATTGTTTCCATTTACTCTAAAGTAGGTTGCTCTAAGATGGTTCATAATAGGTGCCAATATTATAAGAGATTGGGATACAATGAAAAATATTTTTCTTTCTAAATACAAGTATTGTAACTTAAAATATAACACCCAACACTAGCTAAATGAGGAGTCTCAAAAACATCTTTTTCTAAAAGTTGTAAGTGATGCAAGTATAGAAGCTTTAGACCTTATGGAAGAAGGAGACATTACTCAGAGGAATTGGAATTATATAAATAAATATATTCTTGAATTACTCAAGAGCTATTGTGAAGAAGGGTAGATGACTTAGGGCCATGTTGAGTAAGTCTAATGGTTTAGGAGTGTCTAAGGTGGAGTTGTCTAATCTATTGTTTGATCTCAAGCAAGATATTATAAATGATGTTGCTACTCAACTTGACAGCATGCAAGCAAGAAGGAAGAAGAAAGAAGTTAAAACTATGCTAGCTGAATATTATCCATGCTATAGAGAAAGGAAGAGGAAATGCAAATGCAAAACTATTGCAAGCTTGGAGCCATAATGAATTCCCACAAAATTTAACATCTTTGATGAAAATGGAGATGTGATCTATGTTTCTCAAAGAAGACCATGGGCCCAAAACTAGGTATGCCACAAGATCCTCTTCAAAATTTTGGTAACAATAATCAATGTCAAAATTATAAAAGTAGTGACCTTCAAGGATTTAGTAGTAATATCAGTTTGCATCAACCCTAGCAAGGTTGGCAGAAACCTCAATAAGGTTGGCAACAACATCAAAAGGTTGGCTGCAAGCTCAACAAGGTTGGTAGCAACCTCTACAATGTTCAAACCAATCTAATCAACTAGCCCTAATGCCACCACCTCAGCAGTAGGAAATAATGTCTCCTCCTATAGCCAATAATAGTCAAGCTAAGGCAACCCAACTATTAGCCTAGCCTAATCCAAATCCTAACAACAACAAGCTACAAGCTTAGTAGAAAAACTATGCTATATCTATGAATGACATCCACTTAAGGTTAGGAAGCACTCTTCCATCACCTCAAAAACCTATAATGATAGAGGTTGACAAGCCCTTTATTGAAAATTCATATTTTCCTACACAACAAACTACTCCTATAGTAGAAGATCCACCATTTCCTCAAATGCTTATAGACTCAACTATGACTATGCAAAACCAAGTTGTTATAGATTTGCTTAACTAGATAAAGCATATAATTTATAAGATACCATTGCTAGATGCTATAAAATAAGTCCTTTCTTACAATAAGGCTATCAAGGAAGCCTTCATGAGGAAACCAAGGAGAAAAAGGAAAGATACTAAAACTATTCATGTACTAGGACAATTATCAAACCTTATGTTAGAAAAGTTGACACTACCTAAATACTTTGATCCTGGTAGTCCTGTGGTCACTGTTACTATTCATGGAATTCAAATACAAAATGCCTTCATGAATTTAGGTGCATCAATTAATTTAATGACAAAGGAAGTATTATCTCACTTGTACATTATTTTCCTTAGGTAAACACCAACCATATTGCAGCTTGTTGATAGTTCTACTATTGAGCTAGATGGAATGATAGAGGATGTTATAGTTTCACTAAAATGTGATAAATACAAATGCATGAGAAGACCTAAAAAATCATATGAGATGCCTCTGCAACCCTAGGTTGTTGTGACATCCTTTTACAAATAGGGAGTTGACTTTTTTGGACCTATTAAACCTAATTCACAAGGCAAATCCTACATTCTAGTTTAACTGATTATGTTACTAAGTGGGTTAAAGCCAAGCAAATGAAGCACCCTCAGGACAATCATTTTGTCAAATTCTTATATGAATGCAGTTTTACTCAGTTTTGTGTTCCACGAGAATCGATATATGATCAAGGTCCTCAATTCACCTCCCAACTCATCACTACTTTGATGGAAGAAAATAAAATTTGGCATGGAAAATCATCTCGCTGTCATCCTCACACCAATGACTAGGTGGAGGTCACTAATAGAGAGCTCAAAGAAATTCTTACTAAAAAAATGTTAGTACATAAGAAGGATTGGGCTAAAAAACTATCTAAAGCACTGTGGGCTTATAGAACTACATAGAAGACTATAATTGGATTCACTCCTTTTCAACTTTCTATGGAAAACTAGCAATAATTCTTGTAAAATTTGAGCATAGAACCTTATGGACAGAATTGGAACTCAATTTGGATCTTAGTCCTAATCAATAGGAGCACACTTTGACACTAAATGGATTAGATGAATGGAAGAAATTTGCACTGCATTCAATAAAAATTATTCTACAATAATGGACATAGTGGCATGATAAGTTCACCAAAGATAAGTAGTTTGCAATTGCTGATTGGGTCCTACTTTATGAATCTAGGTATCAACATACACCTGGAAAATTTAAGACAAGATGGTTAGGACCTTATCAAATCATTTATGTCTTTCCAAATGGTGCATTCCAATTATCTACAGTTGATCATGTTTGTTTTAAATTACTTGTCAATTGACAATGGCTTAAGCTATATCATAAGCCTCAAAGAAAAGAAGAGTTCTTGTAGTAGTTTCACTCCAATGATGATGAAGAGTCTCCTCTAGCATTTGGTTGTGAGCTTTTTTTCTCACACTAGTTCTTCTCTTTAAGCATTCCTATCATTTCATAATAAATACTTTCTTTCTGTAAGTAAAATCTTCATAATAAAATCCACCTCATCATTCCATCTCATCTCACCTGCTCATCTCACCATTTCACCCCATCTTTACATTTCTACCTCATTGTTCTTCATCGTTGAATGACAACATATTCATAAGGCACAACACTTGGTGAAGGTTTTGCAAATGGGGTTGCAAGCTTTGGGTTTAATTGTGGAGGAAACTCCGTAGTTAAGCGCGCTCAGGCTGGAGTAGTACTGGGATGGGTGACCTCCCGGGAAGTCCCGGTGCTTCAACCCTATGAGCATCACCTAGATCCAATGAGTGCTAAGTGTTCCATTTATTCTCATGAGAGATGGATTCATGTTGAATCACTACTCATGAAACATGGGTCATCGAGTTTGACTCAAAAATCACACAGTTAAATCCTGATATTCACATCACAATTTGACTAGCTGTGGAAATCATGTCCTACTTATCAATTGATGAGCTTAAGGGGCTTTCTAATGAATGGTTCATAAGGCACAACACTTGGTGAAGGTTTTGCAAATGGGGTTGCAAGCTTTGGGTTTAATTGTGGAGGAAACTCCGTAGTTAAGCGCGCTCAGGCTGGAGTAGTACTGGGATGGGTGACCTCCCGGGAAGTCCCGGTGCTTCAACCCTATGAGCATCACCTAGATCCAATGAGTGCTAAGTGTTCCATTTATTCTCATGAGAGATGGATTCATGTTGAATCACTACTCATGAAACATGGGTCATCGAGTTTGACTCAAAAATCACACAGTTAAATCCTGATATTCACATCACAATTTGACTAGCTGTGGAAATCATGTCCTACTTATCAATTGATGAGCTTAAGGGGCTTTCTAATGAATGGTTCATAAGGCACAACACTTGGTGAAGGTTTTGCAAATGGGGTTGCAAGCTTTGGGTTTAATTGTGGAGGAAACTTCGTAGTTAAGCGCGCTCAGGCTGGAGTAGTACTGGGATGGGTGACCTCCCGGGAAGTCCCGGTGCTTCACCCCTGTGAGCATCACCTAGATCCAATGAGTGCTAAGTGTTCCATTTATTCTCATGAGAGATGGATTCATGTTGAATCACTACTCATGAAACATGGGTCATCGAGTTTGACTCAAAAATCACACAGTTAAATCCTGATATTCACATCACAATTTGACTAGCTGTGGAAATCATGTCCTACTTATCAACCAATCATCATCTTGTAGTGCATCTTTCACTATTTTGGGTTCAATCTTGCTCAGCAAACATGATTAATTTCTTAATATGTTCCTTGTCATTAGTCTAGCTTCCTTATCACCAATGATTTTTTTAGTAGGGTTATGTCTTCACACATACTTGGATAGCCTTGGTTCTATCCTTATTTCCATGTTTGGTCTTTCAATTTCAGAGTCACTATGCACATCTCTTTTAGGTAGCTCAACATCTCTTTCATGTGTTCTAATTTTAGAATTAGAATGTGCATTTTCTTCATTCTACAACTCGACTTCTGAATGCAACTTGACATTCACTAGTTGTGACTTGGTTGATACTAAAACTCGTTGTTGATTCCCAACTTGATTGGTAGCTTCTTCTCCAGTAGGCATTCCTTCATAAAAGTATACAAAGGATCTATACTCTTCTGGTTTATTCATAGATTCATCAATTTGAACTTATGTATGCTCATCAAAGTTTACATTTTCAGTCTCCACAATTTTTTTAGTGTTAGCATTTAAACACATATGCTTTACTTCTAGTGGAGTATCCAAGGAATATTCCTTCATCACTTTTTGCATCAAACTTTCCATTTCTAGAATCTTTAAGAATATAGCATCTACAACCAAACACTTTGAAATGTTTAACATTGGGTGAGTGACCATACCATGATTCAAAAGGTGTTATATTTGTACCTTTCTTAATTTGTACTTGATTTAGGGTGTAGATAGCTATACTTTAGAGCAATTTTCTTCTCCATCATTAATGTTCTAGCATAGTCAATCACTGATCTATTCCTTATCTCTACAATTCCATTCTATGGGGGAGTTCTTGGTGCTAATGTGTGTCTCTTAATTCCTTTATCATTGCAAAATGTCTCAAATTCTTTTGATGTAAATTCTCCTCCTCTATCTAATCTCAAGCACTTCAGACTCTTCCCTATTTCCTTCTCAACCTTGGCCAAGTACCACTTAAACATTTGAAATGCATTATATTTTTTCTTTAAAAACATGACACTCATCATCCTAGAGTCATCATCAACAAACAACATTATATATCTATCTCCTTTGTAACTTTTCATTTCTATTGGGCCACATAAATCAGTATGGACTAACTCTAGTACTTCTTGGGAGTGTGGGGTTTGCTTTTGAAACTTGACTTGGTCATCTTTCCTAGCTGACACTGTTTACACATTTTATTGTCAGGCTTCTTCAGTTTGGGCAAGACTCTTACTTTCTTCATTTTGCTGATGTTAATCAAATTATCAAAGTTGACATGACAGAGTCTTTTATGTCATAGCCACACATCATCAATTTTTAGAATAAGATAGGTTGCATCTTCCATATCTAGGTAAAACAAATTACTCCTAGTTTGGTCTCCTTTTCCTATTAGATTTCCATCAGCATTAGATTTTGGTAGTTTTGTTTCCAAATTCTACTTTGCATCCTGCATTGCTTAGTTGTGACACACTTTGTAGATTGTAATTCAATCCTTCAACATAATATGCATTATCACATGAAATTTTCTTTGTAAGCTTAATGAAACCTTAAACTTTGATTAGACATGGAGCATCATTTCCAAATCTAACATTATTTCCATCATACTGAGGTAAGGTAACAAACTTACTTTTGTCTCCTCTCATGTGATGTGAGCACCCACTATCTATGATCCACCTATCATTATTGTTTACATACGTTACCAATGTTGTTGCCTCATCTTCATTTGACTCATTCTTCATGGCTACATAGATTACCTCAGCATTATTTTCATCAAAATCCACTTCTTCAACAATGTAGGACTTTTTGAAGATCAGGACCAAAGGGTTGATCTTCACAACACCCCAAGGAATGCTAATAAGGCTTCTAGATCCTTGAAGTTTGAAAAGAAGGGAGAGATACTTAAGAAGAATCAAATCAGAGATCAATCCAAGGCTTTTTCGGTGGCAACTAGGAGCAGTTGCAAACCGGATGTGGGCTTTACAACCAAAGTAGGTAGGAAATCAGAAAGGGAGTCTAGAGAAGAGGAGACCAAAAGGTGTTTGGCAAATGGGTTCCAAAGTACCCTGAAGGACTTTTCCAAGAGTTAAAAATGAAGATCATCTCATGGAATATTAGGGGCCTTAATGGCACCCATAAACAAGAAATTATTAGGAATCTGATTAGACACTAGAAATGAAAAAGGACTCTTTGAGAAACATAAAGTTCAGCAACATGATGAGTGGTGAGGCCTCGGACTCTGATGGACCCTTTGGGGGCCTTCTAACTTTATACAAGTCAAAAATTTTCAGGGTGGAATTGGTTTACAATGCAAGTAACATTCTTTTTTGTAAAGTGTTCAATATCCATTCCAATGAATTTTGGTTCTTGCTCAACATTTATGCCCCCAACAATAAGAAAGAAAGAAAATCCTACTGGTCTAGAGCAGAAGGGCTGGTACAGAATAGTAACTTGAATAAAGGCATCATTATGGGAGATTTCAATACCCCTCTTCTAGATAAGGAGAAGAAGGGTGGTCTACCTCAAGACTGGGATAGCAAGCTTGATCTTTCTAACTTCATCAATGACTTGTCTTTTCTAGATCTGGACCTTATGGGTGGTGACTTTACTTGGTCCAATAAATGCTTAGGCAAGGAGTGTATTAAGGTTAGACTGGATAGATCCCTCATTCCTCCTGAATGGTTGCAGTCTTCTTCTTGCAAGTTAGCTCTTTTTCCTAGAGTTGGGTCCGACCACTCCCCCATCTCCCTCTCGATTGTTCCTTTTGACCCCTGTAGACCTCCTCCCTTCCATTTCAAAAAAAAGTGGACTTCCCACCCTGACCTTTTAGAGAGAATAAAGGGTTGGTGGAGCATAGATGTGGAAGGCACTGCTATGTTCAAGGTAGCTAGAAAACTCAGTAATGTTAAAAGGATGGTAAAAGCTTGGAATAAGTCAGATTTTTGTCATTTATTCTCTATGAAAGAGGATCTCTCTACTAATCTCACTTCAATCCAAGCCTCCATTTAGGAAAATGGGTATGATGCCTCGAGTAGGGAAGAAGAGTTATCCATCCTATCTAATTTACATGACATCATTAGTAAAGAGAAAAATTTCTAGAGGCAAAGATCTAGAATCAATTGGCTCAAGGAAGGAGATTAGAACACAAAGTTCTTCCATTTATCCACTCTTAAACATAGAGCTAATAACAGGATTTATGGCATGAAGAGAGATCAGGATGTGCTGACTAAGGAAGAAGATATTTCACTTAAAGCAATTTCTTTTTTCTCCTCCCTTCTTTCTTGGGATCCTTTTCTCTCTAAGGTGGACCAGGATGACATTGTCTCTTGTATCCCTCAGATCCTCCAATTGCACCATAATAATCTGCTCCATGCAGTTCCTTTTGATTCTGAAGTGAGAGAAGCTCTTTTTTCTCTTCTGGCAGATAAATCACCTGGACCTGATGGTTTTCCCACCTTCTTTTTCCAAATGTACTGGCCTATCATTATGAAGGATGTTGTTAAGGCATTTCAGGAGTTCTTTGGAGCCAGAAGTATTCTGAAGGAAATCAACTCCACATTCTTGGTCCTTATTCCCAAAGTGCCAGGTGCTAACACTCTAGATAAGTTCAGAACCATCAGCTTATGCAACTCATTTTATAAGATCATCTTGAAGGTGCTCACTCTGAGGCTACTTAAGCTTCTCCCCCTGATTATTTCTCAACAACAATCTGGTTTTGTCCTGGGTAGATAGATTTTAGATTCGATTATCATGGTGCATGAAGTGATTCACTCTATGGAAGCTAGTAAGAGAGAAGGGATGTTACTCAAACTTGACATGTCTAAAGCTTACAATCGGGTGGATTGGTCTTTTATGGAGTTGGTGTTGAAGGCTTTTGGCTTTGATGTCAAATCTTGCAAGCTAATCTCCCAACTGGTCACCACCCCCTCTCTAGTAGTTTTAGTGAATGGATCCCCCTTTGATTTCTTTAAACCTATTAGAGGCCTTCGTCAAGGGGATCCTCTATCACCGATACTCTTCATCATCTTAGCAGAATGTATTGGTAGACTCATGGCAAAGAAAAAGAAAGAAGGGAGGATCAAAGGTTTTAAACCTTCTTCCAAATGCACCCCCTTCGTGCATCAACAATTTGTTGATGATACCATTATGGGGGGAGAGACCTTGGTCAAGGAGGCCAAGGCTATGAAAGACACTTTGGACACCTATTCTAGAGGGTCGGGGCAGCTCATCAATTGGGACAAAAGCTCTATTTTCTTTATCAACATTGCGGAGGAAAGACAACAGAGAATCTTCAGAATCTTAGGATGTCAGGTGGGAAAGCTTCCTTCTACCTACCTTGGTCTCCCCTTGGGTACGTCCCCCTCTGATTCCTTTTGGAATGGCATCTTGGATAGGTTTAATAAGAAGATGGCTGGTTGAAAAGGAGCCATTCTCAGCCAAGCTGGAAAATGTCTACTAGTTAAATCTATCCTTCAAAACCTGCCAATATATGCCATGAGCCTTTTCACCATACCCGGGAAATATGCTGAGAGGATGGAGAAAATCCAAATGGATTTTTTATGGACGGGATCTAAAAGGAATAAAAGGTACCCCCTTGTTGCTTGGGACAAATTTTGCCTCCCTAAGAAGAATGGAGGTCTAGGAATCAGGAATCTCATTCATATCAACAAGGCCCTCCTGGAAAAGCAAATATGGCGCATCTTTAGTAGCACGGGGGAATGGAGAGACACTGTGGTAAAAAGGTATATAAAAAGGCCCTCTTTTTAGTTCACTCTATTCGGCGAGGATATCCTTAAAGGCTTAGTTGTTTGGAATGGCTTCTTAAAAGTTAGCAATTTGGCTAGTTCTAAAGTCTCCTAAAAGTTGGGAAATGGGGAGAACATTCTATTCTGGTCTGACTGTCGGCTCTCTTAGGGCCCCCTCATTAACCCAGCTATGGAGTTTGGGCTAATGATTGCATCAAACTTTTTGGGCACAAAGTCAGCAATTACAGGACTGAATAGGGATAGAAGAACCTTTCCATTATCTCAGAGGACCTCAAACCAATTATGATCATGCTTAATTCCTTATCCCTTAGCAACAATAAGGATGAACTAGTTCTAAGGGATAATGCCAATGGGCTCTATTCGGTCACCTCTGGGTACTCTACTTTATGGGGCCCTAAAGTGCCCCCCCCTTGGTCGAGGGCCTGGCTCCCAGGCCTAATGACAAAAGTCAACATGTTTTTTTGGTCGGCACTTCAGGACAAAAATCTCACCTAGAAAAATCTCATTAAAAGAGGTCATATCATGCCTAGCTAATGTGTTTTATGCAAAGAAGAGTCTGAGATAGGTAATCATTTGTTCATTCTTTGCTCTTACTCCAGGACAATCTAGAGCTTCCTCACCTAGGACCTTGGCCACAACTAGTGCATTCCTTCCAACCTTTTGGACTTTTTCTGCCAATTGCAAGGCATGTTCAACGGGTCTGCCTTGCAGGAAATCAGCTCCTAGCTCCTGACCCATTTTTTTTGGAGCATATGGAAGGAGAGAAATAATCAAATTTTTAGAGATAGGGAGGAGCCGACTTTGATTGTTGGAAGGAAGATCTTCAGTAACATAAAGGAAAAAATTTCATGAGGAAGGGGCGATCTTTTGAGAGAGGAGGCAGGAAAAAGGAGAAGGTAAAAGACAAAGTGAGGAAATGACAGGAAGCCAAGTGGCTCCTCCCCCCTGAAGGCTAGCACAAAGCCAACTTTGACAGAGCCTCCAAGGGCAACCCTGGATCCTCTGGTAGTGGAGGTGTGGTTAGAAATGAAAATGGAGACAATATAGCCACTTTTTCTCTCCTGTTGGGTTTCCAAACAAATCATTTTGCGGAAGCCAATGCAGCGTGCAATGTTGTTAAATTGGCTTTTGAAATTGGGGTCACCAATTTATGGCTTGAAGGGTACTTGAATAACATTATTAAGTGCATCAATGGCAATTTGTATCCATCTTGGATGATAGCAAATCTCATTAATGAGACTAGAGAGACCCTTGCCAAATTCAATAAATTTTTCGTCACCCATACTTTCTAAGAAGCAAACTTGGTTGCCGACAGGTTGGCAAATATAGGGGTTGGTACAAACCAAAAAATGACTTGGCTTCCTGAAACTTGTTTACCGATGGATGTCAAGTGTCTGATTGACTTGGATAAAATCCAAGGAAGTACGGAGGAAATCAAGTTGTAATTATGAATATGAAAGGGTTAAGATATAAGGGTACTTTTCATAATAGAAGCTTGGGAATTCGTAAATGTAGATATCCTTTATTGATTAGTTGCCATGCTTTGTGGGTTGCTTATTGCAATTGTTTTAGGGGGAACAACAAAATTATTTTTCTCTGCTCTTTGCTTACTCTAAGTGGTCCATTCCAGTTACAGAGTGAAGAGCACATGAGTAAAGTGGGTGAGCATAGTGTGGAGATGGTGGGCAAGAGATGCAAAAAGGAGCTGGTGGGGGCCTTTGAGAAATGGAGAAGTAGGCCCAAAGTGTGGGAAAATCTTGAAGAGGGTAGGGTTACCAAGTATATCATGAAGTTGCATGGTTTTGATTAGGAGGTGACCAACAGTATGGTGGAGTTCTGGAAGGATGGCAGGGTTAAGGTGAATGGCATCAACTTCTGGATAATGAAGGAGGTGATTGCGGCTGTCACCAAGATCCCTATCGAGGGTTTCAAATTCTTCAAGAATAAGAAGCTCTCCGCCAATGCAATTAGGGACTTTGTGAAGAGTGAGAAGGAATTGAAGGCATTGAAAGCTGTTATTGAGTACATCACTTTGGTCCCAAGTTTTGATAGAGCCCGAACCACCACTTTGTTATTTTGAATCATTTCTAGAAGAAAGCCAAAAAAAAATTCCCTTTTTATCTATTAACCTCTTTGATTAAGGTGATGGATAGCTTCAAAAATAAGCCCATTGCTAACCCGGCTCTACATGAGGGGCTAATGCTACTTATCCATGAGTAGTTCAAAGCTTAGACTATAAGCAATGCCCCCCCTTAGACTAAGAATGTGGAGTCTGGAAGTTCCAGTTACTCCTCTAACTCAGATGAAATTCAGAGCCTCAGTTCTGAGAAAGGCAGGATCTCTTCTGTGGGGAAAGTAGTGAATTACCATGCTAAAAAATCCCCCTCCCCCATAACCCCAAGTAGAAAAATCCCTAGGGATCTCAGGTAGAAACAAGTTAAGAAGGTTGAGGAGGGAGGTAGCGATGAAGAGGAGGAACCAGAGTATAAGGAGGTGGTTAAGGAGATGTAGGAGGAAAAAAAGGAGGAAAGTGGAAGGAAGAAGTGCAAGAGGGAGAATCTAGAGGATGTGCACTCTCAATTTGAGGAGGCATCTATGCTGACCCTTTCTCCTGTCCATCTCCACCCTGAGGAGCAAAAAGAGGAGAAAGTTGGGTATGCGAAAGGGGAAGTGTAGACCAATAATAGGAGGAAAGTGTGGATCAAATTCAATGTTAAGATAGCCAAGATGGGAATCTTTAGGGAGGCCATGAATCCCCAAATCCTCCTAGATAATCAAGAAGAGTAGCAATTAAAAGAATTAATTAATCCGGTGATTGTGGCTATTTCGAACAGAGCCAGGGAGACAAGGATGAACCTTTTAAATAATGCTCACAATAGCATGATTGATAATTTTAGATCAATCAAATGGCTTTTCCATGAGCTTGAGAAGGTTAAAGATCAGGTGAAACATATTGAGGCAACAAGGAAAGGAATGGATGCCAACAAGAGGATGGATTCAGCTAACAGGCTCAGTCTAGTGGAACAGAGGATACACAACCTGGAAAACTACAATCACAACCTTGCAAATTAGATGTTTTCCTTGTTAAGCCCGATCAACAACAGCATCATCTCTCTCATGGGCTAGATCAAAGATAGAGAAAAGCATGAAGATGAGGATGGAAAAGATAGGGATGAGACTAGAATGGAGGATAACCCTAAAAAGGACAACTCCATTCCTACTTAGGACTAGGAGAATCAAAGGATGCAACAGATGGAAACGGAGGAGAATCAATTGGCCTTTGAGGTTGCTTAGGTGATCCATGATCTGGAGTGAAAGAATGAGGAATAACTCTCACCTGTTCTTTTGTTTATTGCTGTCTCTTAGCTTTTTGTTCTGGCTTTAGGTCGTGGCTTTGCTTATTTCCTTTTCCTGGTCTTTTCTCAGAACTCTTTTCTTTGGTTGGGCTTAATGCTTATTATCAGCCTTTGAACTTATACTTTTTTGGCTAGGCTATCATGCTTATTATCAGCCTTCTTTTGTAGTAACTTTTGGGTTTCAGGTTCCCTGTAAAACCTGTTTATCTAATCAAAAATAATGTAGCACTTTTTGCCTTTGTCTTTGTAATCTCTGTTATCATCTTCTCTTCTATTATTGTGCTTGTTGCCTTATCTATAGTTCTTTTTCTGTGTGCACCTTGTAGCAATATGTCCTACTTCATTGTAATTAAAACAAATGATAGGCAACTTACATTTCAATTTACCTTTTCCTCTATGAAATCTTTTGGCCAACAATGCTTCCAATTGTTCCACATCTTTTTCATCTGTGTTGCTATCACTGGATGCATATTTTATCTTTCTTCCCTTCTTCTTTGGTTTCACTTATTTAGTATCTTTCATCAACATCTTGGTCTTGAAAGAAAATTCAACATTCTCAAGTCTATAGTTATCAAATTTGGATAACTCAAACATAGTAAGTCTTCCCACTATACCTTCAAGAGTTAGTTTGTTTCTTGGTACACATCTTAACTCTTGGATTTCTGATACTCTCATAGCATAGATGGGGAGTAAGGTTCTTAAGAATTTTCTATTGACAATATCATCATCTAAATGGCTACCCAAACTTCTTATTACACTTACTACTTCCTTTATTCTAGAGGCATACTGAGCAATGATCTCACCTTCTTCCATTCTCATGTCATCAAACTTTCGTCTGAGGCTTTCTCTTTTTTCTCTTTCAACATTCTAATGTCCTCCATAAATATCATTCAAGGCTTTCCACATCTTGAATGCAATGTCACATCCCTTTATGTCATCAAATTTAGCATAGTTGAGGGCAGAGGCAATCTCTAGCATTGCTTGATTGTGCTCCTTATTTTTATTCAAATCTTCTATAGTAGGTACTCTAGCTAGGTCAACATGTTCCACTATAATTAAGGCTTGTGCATGATCACCTATTGATTCAAGGTGTAGCTTCATTAGACTTTTTCATGCAATGAAGTTATCTCTATTAAGCTTGGGAACTTCTCTCTTGGACATCTTGTTCTTTCTGCTTCTAGTACCTTTAAACCAAATCAGCATATAGCTCTAATACCAATTGTTAGAAATACTTTAGAATAACTTAGAGGGGGGGCGGGGTGAATCAGTTATTCAAGGTCCAAATGTCCTAATAATAGTGAACCCATCCAAACTACTTAATTATTTTAGCAAGTTACTAAAAAATCAACATGCAAGAATGAGACATGAAAGATCAACACATAACATAGTGATTTACATGGAAACCCAATTTGGGAAAAACCACCAATAACATGCTACTCCTTTCTCACTCTTCTAAAGTGATGCACTATGAAAGGCCTACCCTATTAAAGGCTATCAAACACACTGTTAAATGTGACCCTATTAAACGATTTCAACCAACCTATTAGAAGTGGGCCAGATTAAAGGACTTTATAACATTCACTTGGAATGTTACCCTGTTAAAGGATTTAGAACATGGTTGTTAGACTAACCTAATTCCATAGGACTTTCCCTAACTGATACAATTTCTAGAGAGTAATAATAAGGGCTTTTTATCTGATACAACTCACAACATAACTTGTAGATTTTAGATCTTAATTTAGCTCTTGAATTTGCTTGGCCTTCAGTCTCTACAACTCTGACAGCTTATCCTCCTTTCAAGATTTGTCTTCTTGAGTCTACATGTTCGTTGTGCCAATGAAATCACCTCTATGGTCACCTATCGAGGCAAAGTCTCTATATTCTATTCCTCCCTCTCAATGCCTTCTCCTTGACACCACACACTCTTTCCAACTACTCTTGCTTCATGACCTATAACTCCTTAAATATAAGTTTGGAATACTTTTTCAGCTCAAATCTTCCACTCTTATTTTTTGTTTGAATGGATTAGGTAAGATTCAATGAATCTACCCCTTATCTTATTTCTTCTAAAAACATCATATAGAATCCACATGTATTCATCCAAAAATGGTTTACCTAGAATTTTGTGCCACCAACTTGTTAATTTAGATCTCACAAATCTTTGACTTTTCAAATAATGCAATAACTTAGCACTACTAAATATCTAATGTTTGCCACATACTATGTTTCTCAGCATCAACTACATTTTTTTGATGCTTGGAACCTACTATGGATTCACTCGGCATCAACTAAATTTTATTGATGCTCAACACCTATTACTAGCTTGACACCTGAACTTGCTTGACACCTTCTTTCTCACTCAGCATACACTAGATTTTACATTTTCTTTGCACTTACTAATAATCTACTTGGCATGAACTAACTTGCTTGGCACCCATTGATGAATTTAGTCAAGCTTTGTAGACAACCTTTTTATAACTTATTCTTCTAGTGTATTATCAATACATCATTTTACCATTGTCTTTACTGATCCTTGTACTTCATTACAAAACCATAACTCAACCTTTCCCTTAGGTGCTTTTGTTACATCTTATTGATTAAATCCTCCTCATCAATCAAATAAGTGATAGTACTTGGATCTTATAAAAAAAATTATTACAGAAAAGAGTAGGTTTGACATTAGTGACAAAATAATGATTGAAAATATTCTTTACCAACAATCTCCCTTCTTTCCAAACAATCCCCCTTCTTCAATAATGATCTTTTCAATCAAATTTCAACAGAAAATACTTTTAAATGGATTGAATCTTGAAAGTTAGCTGTGTATTTGAGTAGTGTAGGACATTTAGAGACTTTTTCATTCAATAAGGAAGTTGATTTGAGTTAAGCTTGTAGCTAGGGGAAATTAGTTTAGATTAGACAGTGTGATGGTTATTAAAAGACATTTTTTGTTTTCATAGCTCCCACTTGAGATTCAACCCTTGAAACTTTGAAAATTTGGATGAATCTTAGAGTGGAGACATTGTACATGATGTATATAAAGGTAGGAGTCTAGGGAGGTCGTGCTACTATTTTAAAACTCAATCCCTAGGTGAGCTAGGAATGCCTAGTTAGAGGTTTGATAGTGTTGAATCTAATGGCTAAGTGCATGGAATAGAACTGTTATATAGAACAAGTATAGTTCTAGAAAGGGGATAGTGATATCTTGAAATTTCATGATGGTTGAGTTCATACCAATCTATTTAAGTGAGTTTTCAAACAAGTTTATAGCCTTATCCTAGGAAATAGGCCTTTTAGCCTTGTTAGACCTAGATAATAGGAATCACCTATACAAACAACCTAGGAGTCTAAGACCTACATAATCCTTTCAAAAATCCAAAAGGGTGCTCAATTCTAGATTTTATTAGCCAGTTCTCTTGTAGAATTTTTGCAAGAAAGAGGTTTTAGACATTTTCAAGAGCTAATTGGTATTAGGCCTAATTAGGCTTCCTAGAGGTAAAACCTTGAAATTGATAGGAAAGAAGCCTAAAGATCTTTCTAAATGGACTCAAAAGGAATAAAATAGAATGTTCACTTGTTGACTGATGTCCCTGCAAAGAAGAATGAAGTTTGTGAGCAATTTACACTTAGAGCTCTCTAAGTGAGTGTGGAGAAGAGTACTATAACTAAGGTGCTAGTCTTCCAAGTGTAAGCACAAAGGATCAAAATCTTGGAGAGCAGTTTAGATTGGTATTATTTAATTACCTAAGCTAATAATGGACCTAGGAGGACTAGGTACCTAGAAGAGACAACCTAGGTATCTTGTGGAATAGTGCAAGCACCCCTTGGAAAACATACACCATATTTCTATTAGAGTTTGGTTTTGATCAGGCTTGTGGTGGATATTGTAATCTATTGAATCAGTGGGATAAAATACACCAAGTGGAAAAATAGAAGACACAGCGATGGTGACTAACATTGAGTTGGCCAAGAATTTTGAAGAACAAGAAGAAGATAAAAAGTTACTAAGGGAAAGACTAGCTCAAATGGAGCAACTCTTGGGTGAAGTCCATGATAAAACTGATAGGGTCAAAGAGAAAAATGACCAAAAGTAAGAAAAAGAAGAAAGGGAGAAGGAATTAGAGTTAGAAGAAGAAGAACCAACACCTGACCCTATTCTTCCTAAAGAGTCATTCTTAAAGGCATTAAAAGAATTGAGTGGCAAAGCTTTAGAAGAAGTACCACTATTTAGTGGACAAATGGATCCAAATTTAGTTATGGTGGCCAATTCTATATTAAGAGGTTCAGCTATTACTTGGTGAAAGTTTGTACAAACTGAGAGAGAAAAGGATGGAAAAGGTCCTATAGTTACATGGAAAGGTATGGTAAACAAAGTGAAGTAGACCTATCTTCCTAATGATTATGAAGTTCAAATTCCTAGGAGGAGACAAAATCTTAGACAAAAAGATTTGTATGTCCAAGCATATACTAAGGAATTTCAAAAATTATGTTTGAGGTCCAAGGTAGTTGAAGATGAAAGCATCAAGCTGGCAAGATACTTCAATGGCCTCAAATGGTTAATTCAAAAAGAGATGTGCCTAATAAATTTCAAAACCATTAGGCAATGTTACCAAATGGTCTTGGAGATAGAAGAAAAAAGAAAGAGGAAACAAGAAACCTCTAAAGGTAAAGCTAAGAGCAAGGATAGAAGAGGTCAAAGAGGTGGCTATGGTGGAAAAAGTTCATATTCAAGGTCTTAAGGTGAGGTAAAATTTATTGAATAGCTAGAAGGAAGCACAAGTAAAGGTGGTAGAGGAAGAAACTCTAATTCTAGAGGAAGGACTAGTGTACAAGGAGGAAGAAGCAACTACTCTACTAATATGAAGTGCTACCATTGCAACCAAATGGGGCACCCTACTTATAGATACCTAGGGAAAGGTGGTTCATCACAAGGAGGTGACAAGAGTACAAACTTAGTTCAAGATGAGTCTAATTCAACTGATAAGCATGATGAAGTACCACTCAATTTAGAAGAAGGAGAGAAGCTCATGATGATTAGGAGAACTTTGATCAAAGAGCTAGTGAAGGAGGAGCCAAGCCAAAGAAGATCTTTATTTGGGATAAAGTGCAGAATGATGGGTGAAGTGTATAGAGTCATCATTGACTCAAGGTCTACTAACAACATAGTGTCAAAGGAAGTAGTCAGCAAGCTAAAACTAACAAGAATATCCCACGCCAATTTTTATAAGGTTGCATGGCTAAATAAAAGCCAACATGTGTAAGTAAATGAGCAAGCACAGGTAGAGTTCTCAACTGGATAAAGTTTTATGTAATGTATTACCTATGGATGCATGCCATTTTCTCATAGGTAGACCATGGCAATTTGATCTCCAGGCTATCCATGATGGAGGAAAGAACTACTATACTTTTAAGAATGGAAATCTAACTTTCAAGATATAATCATTATTGGAAGAGGCTAAAGAAAAGATAATTGGTCCAAATGTACTCATGGTGAGTGAAAAGGAGTTCCTAAAAACCATGGAAGAAAGTGAAGGTGTAGGTTTTGCATTGGTGTTGAGACCAAAGGAGGGAAATGAAGGAAAGGAGGCTAGGAGGGAAATGTAACCTAAGGAGATTCAAGGGATGCTACAACCTTACCCCCTAAAAGAGCCATAAGCCATAGGATAGACCTTATCCCAAGAGCTACCCTACCTAACAAAGCACCTACAAAATGACCCCTCAACAAAATGAGGAAATAGAAAGACAAATACAAGAACTCCTAAACCAAGGTCTAATTAGGAAGAGTATTATTCCATGTGAAGTACCCATTGTATAGCACCTAAGAAAGGATGAACTTAGAGGCTTTGTACATATTTAAGAGCCATAAATAGGATAGTAATTAGGTATGGGTTCTCTATATCTAGGATTCAAGACCTAATGGATTATCCAAGTGAAGCCAAGTACTATAGCAAGGTACACTTGAAGAGTGGTTATCACCAAATAAGGATACATGAAGTAGATGAATGGAAAACCACCTTCAAGGCTAATCAAGGGTTGCATGAATGACTTGTCATGCCATTAAGATTATCTAATGCCCCCTCCACATTCATGAGGCTTGTGAATGAAGTTCTCAAATACTACATAGGTAAGCTTGTAGTTGTGTATCTAGATGATATACTAATCTATAGCAAGATAAGGAGTGAGCACCTAGAACAACTTGACACTATTTTCAAGAATTTGCATGATGAGAAGTTAATGATCAACTTGGAGAAGTGTAATTTTGTAAAAATAGAGCTAGTGTACCTTGGGTTTGTTCTATCACATGGTCAGCTGAAAATGGACAAAAGAAAAAGTGGAGGCTATCATGAATTGGCCTACTCCAAGGTCAGCAACAAAGGTAAGGAATTTATACGGTCTTACACAACACTATAGGAAATTTATAATATATTTTAGTACAATTTGTGCTCCTATGTTAGATACTATCAAGGGAGGAATAAAAACTAAGTTTTTATGGAATGAACATGCTAACAAGAGCTTTGAGTTACTGAAGGAGAAGATAGCTACTCAACTAGTTTTAGTCTTGCCAATATTTTTAAAGCTTTTCATTATTGGGTGTGCTACTAGCAATGTAGCAATTGGGGTTGTTCTAAGCCAAGAGGGAAACCTAGTAGCTTTTTAGTCTGAAAAGTTGAGTGAGGCTAAAAGGAAATACTCCTCATATGATCTAGAAATGTATGCATTAGTCCAAGCTCTAAGAAAGTGGAGGTATTATTTTCTTCCCAAGGAATTTATTGTGTATTCAGACAACCAAGAACTTAGTTTCTTAAATTCATGAGAAAAGATAAGTCGCAATCACATGAAGTGGGATGATTACCTACAAGCATATACCTTCAATATCAAGAACAAGAAGGGTTTTCTAAACAAGATGGCAGGTGCATTGTCTAGAAGGCACTCACACTCCAAGAAATTCAATTCAAGAGCACAAGGATAGATCATTTTAAGGATATATATGTAGATGATGAGGACTTTTCTAACATATGTAAGTTGTGTGTTGAATACAAGAATCATTTTCATAGTAGGTATGTTGAATATGCTTTGTAATGTGATCTCTTGTTTAAAGGGAAGCAAGTGTGTGTCCCCAAAGGCTCTATTAGAGATAATTTGATACAAGAAAAGCATAATGGAGCTTTAAGTGGTCATTTTGGGATCACTAAGACTCAAGACCTTATTTCAAGGTTTTACTATTGACCTAGAATGAATCTTGATGTTAGGAGGTATGTGGAAAGTTGTGGTATATGTCAGAAAGCCAAGGGCACTTCTACAAATATTGGTCTTTACCAACTAGTACCAATTCCTACTAGACCATGGGAATGTTTAAGCATGGATCCTATAGTTGGATTAACCAAGAAAAAAAAGGCATGGATAGTTTGTATGTGGTTGTATATAGGTTTAGCAAAATGGCTTACTTTGTGCCATGCAAGACCATTAATGATGCCACTCAAATAGCCTCTCTATTCTTCAAAGAAATTGTGAGAATCCATGGGTTACCTATCAAAATTGTTTTAGATAGGGGCACTAAGTTTATGAGTCATTTTTGGAAGACTCTTTGGCAAATATTGGGTGCCAACTTGTCTTTTGGATCAGCTTACCACCCCAAAACTAATGGTCAAGCCAAGGTTGTTAATAGGACCCTTGGAAATCTTCTAAGATATTGAACTAAGTAGTACAAATAGTAGCAAGATTAGTTGATTGGACAAGCTGAATATGCCTACATTGACACCATAAGTAGTTCTATAGAGAAGAGTCCATTTGAGATAGTTTATGGACTACATCGTAGGGGTGTCTATGAGTTCAGAGATTTGAAAGATGGGGTAAAAGAAAATGGTTATGTTGATGATTTTGCATATGCCATGAAAGAGGTCCATGAAATAGTGAGGAAAAATTTGACAGAGAACACCATGAAACATAAAGTAAAGTTGGATGAAAGTAGAAGGGTAGTTGAGTTCAATATTAGTGACTTGGTCGTGGTGCATCTTAACAATTTAATTGCCAAAAGATAGTGTATTATCACTATCACAAGGAGGGCAGGGAATCACTGGGGCCAATGGCACACCCAGCTATCCAAACCACCCTGCAAGAGTTAATACACTCAAACACCAACACAAATAAAATCCAAAGGAGGGAGAAGAGAGAACACTTTCATTGATTCATTAGATAATTAGCATACATGCCCAGCTATATGACCTTCTAGGTTATGGCCAATTACAATATATAACTTACAAATTCATGATCTGACTTCAAGTTTTCATTCTAAACTCATATCCCTTCCAATCCTCTAAGTTCTACCCCTCTAAACTCAATCCTAGACTTCCTTAAATACTTTTCAAAATGGCTTGTAGAAGATTCTAGAACATAAAAAAGCCCCAAGTCAACTCTTAATAGTTATTAACCACCTATACAAAAATTAAATACAAGCAAGCTCGGCCCAAACAAGAACCAGACATAGGTAACCCACCAAATGAAAGCTTTTCAAAATTGACACTCAACATCCATGTGAACTTAGTTCCAAAGGAATCACTCAGGAACTACTATGAACTCAAAATCCTCCAATGCTCAACAACCACACAGGACTCAACAACCAAAGGGTTACTTGGCAACCAAAGGATCACTCAAAAACCAAAGAAATCACTCGAAAATAACTAACTTGGAAATGAATAGAATGAACAGAAGTGTAGGACTACAACACAACCCAGGATACTCTTACATTAGACAACTCAGGTGGGAAGGAATGATTCTCCTATATCATGTAAATGTCACAACCTGAGTTGAATCCAACTCAGATTGAGAAATCCATGTAGCATCTTCAACTGGTCTATTCTTCCACTTCATCAAATACTTATAGTAATCTTTTCCTTTTGTGCTCTTACCAACTCTCTAATCCAATATCTATTTGACTTCTTCAATTGTCTTCTTAGGATAATCATCTAATACAACAACTTCATCATTTGGCTCATGATACTTATATAAATTAGCAACATTAAATATAGGAGATATATCCATGTCATCAAGTAACTCAACTTTATAAGCATTACCACTATCAAACTTCTTCAATATCTTACAAGGTCCAAACATCTTCATCTTCAACTTACTGTATGTTCCAATAAGAAATCTTCCTTTCTTCAAATGAACCATCAACTCATTGCCAACTTCAAAATCATAATGTCTTCTAGACTTATTAGCATTCTCCTTATATTTTTGATTACTTTGTTCCAACCTCAACTTTACTTCCTTATGCAAAGACTCCATAAAATCAGAAAATTATTCTCCTACAACACTTCTCTTTTCTTCACTAGGAACATCCATCAAATTTGATACTCCTCTAGGATTCATTCCAATAACAATCTCAAAATGTGTCTTCACTATACTCCTATTCACTGAATTATTATATGAAAACTCAACTTGTGCTAACACTACTTCCCAATTACTTGGCTTATTTCCAACTAAACATCTCAGCAAATTACTCAAGCTTCTATTCACAACCTCTATCTATCTATTTGTCTATGGATGGAATGTAGAACTAAACTTCAACTCAATGCCCATCTTCTTCCACAAAGTCTTCTGAAAATAACCAACAAACTTACTGTCTCTATTAGAAATAATACTTCTTGGTAAACCATGCAATCTCACAATCTCTTTGAAGAAAATTTTAGCAACATACTTAGCATCTGATGTCTTCTTAAATGGTATAAAATAAGCCATTTTAGAAAATCTATCCACCACAACAAATATAGAATCATACCCTTTCACTATTTTAGGCAATCCAAGAACAAAATCCATATTGATGTCACTCCAAGGTTTCTTAGGAACAAAATAGGTGTATACAAAAGAGTATTCTGACTTACTCCTTTTGCAACTTGAAAAACTCCATAACTCTTCACAAATTTTTGAACATCCTTATACATTTAGGGCCAATAATACTTATCCTTTGGAAAACTCAATATTTTATCAATTCCAAAATGTCTAGCTAATCCACCACTATGCTTTTCCTTGATCAAATTAACTCTCATAGAAATTCTAGGGATACATAACTAAATTCCTTTAAACAACATACCTTATTGAATGAAATATTCATCATACTTACTAATGTGATCTATCATCTTTGGTGTTTTGCACTCTCTCCATGCCTCAAAAAAATTAGGGTCAGTATCATACAACTCTTTCATTTCATCAAAACCAAGAATTTCAACCTTCATCTTAGTTAATAAAGAATGCATTATGCTCAATGCATCGACAAATTTGTTAGTAACTCCACTCTTATGCTTGATCAAAAATTTGAAACTTTGCAAATACTCAACCCACTTAATATGTCTTTGGTTCAATTTATGTTGATTTCACAAGTATTGTAAAGCTTTATGATCAGTATACAACACAAACTCTGTAGGAATCAAATGATGTCTCCACTTCTTCAAGGCTTGAACAATAGCATAAAATTCTTGATCATACATAGAATACTTCCTTTTGGCATAGTTCAACTTTTCACTAAAGAAAGAAATAGGTTTTCCTTGACTCAATATAGCTCCTATTGCACTACCACTAGCATCACATTCAACTTGAAATACCTTGTTGAAATTAGGCAAAGCTAATATAGGTAACTTAGCAACCTTTTGTTTCAAAGTCTCAAAACTCTTATCAGCTCCATGTGTCCACTTGAATTCCTTTTTATCTCCTCTCATTGTCTAAGTCATAGTATTACAAACAACACTAATATTTCTTATGAATTTTTTATAAGAACTAGCCAAACCATGAAATGATCATACCTCACACACATTCCTAGGTGTAGGCCACTCCAAAATTGCTTTAACCTTCTCAAGATCCATTCTCAAACCATCAGCTGAAATAACAAATCCCAAATACACAATCTCCTCTTGCATAAAAGAACACTTCTTTAAATTAATTAGTAACTTCTCCTCATTCAATCTCTACAATACTTATCTAATATGCTCAAGATGTTCTTCCTTAGTCTTACTAAATATTAGAATATCATTCAAGTAAACAATCAAAAATTTACCCAAAAATCTTTTCAAAACATCATTCATCAACCCCATAAAAGTACGAGGTCCATTAGTCAAACCAAAAGGCATAACCAACCATTCATATAAATCATCTTTTGTCTTGAAAGCATTCTTCCATTCATCACCTTCTCTAATTCTAATCTGATGATAGCCACTCTTCAAATCAATCTTGGTAAAATACTTTGCTCCACTAAAACAATCTATTATGGCATCCATCCTTGGCATAGGAAACCTATGTTTCACTATAATCTTGTTAATAGCTCTGGAATCAGTACACATTCTCCATTCTAAATTCTTCTTAGGTACCAATATAGAAAGTACAACACATTGACTCAAAATTTCTCTAATCAATTCTTTCTCCAATAATTCATGCACTTCTATGTTAACTTCTTCATTCTCTATAGGTTTCAATCTATATGGTTATTTACTCAGCAAACTAGCAATAGGATTTAGATCCATACGATGACTTATACTTCTTGTTGGAGGTAAACTATCAGGTATATCCTCTGCAACAATCTCTTTATACTCGTTTAGCAATTTTGTAATTTCTTCTAGTACTCGACTACCACTATCTAATGTCACTCAGTCATTACTAGCTTATGCTGCTCGGTCATTACTACCAACACTCAGTCCTCTAGGAACTATAGCAAAATGAACTTGATTCTTCTTTATTTCCTTTTCAAATTTCTTTCCATTAACCATGCAAACTTTTATTACAGCACAACTAACCTCATTTGACTTTCAATCAAAATTAGCTATATTTGTTTCTTCCCATTTACCCAAAGAGTGTATTAATCCAATCTTTCATCATATATAGCATACCTATCATATTTCCAAGGTCTACCCAACAAAATATGACAACAATTCATAGGCATAATATCACACAAAACTTCATCAAAGTAATGTCCAATCTTAAACTTCAAAAGGCATTGCTCACTTATCAATATTTTATGCTCATCTTTTATCCATGAAACATGATAGGGTTTAGGATGCTTTAGGCTTTGCAATTAAAACTTTGTAACTAGCTCTTTTGATGCCAAATTTGTGGAACTTCCAGTATCAATAATTACCTTGCAATATTTTCTAGCCATCTTGCATCTAGTTTTGAAAAGAATTCTCCTTAAAATAGGTTTCTCATCAATTCCCTTATTACATAAGGTTCTTCTCACCATCATATTTTCTCCAGCCTTAGGTCCACTTGGTGAACCCTCACTATCTCCTTGAATCACATTATTTCTACTACCTTGCCTATTTTTAGAGGATCTACATTCAAAAGATTTATGTCCCTCTTTACCACATCTAAAATAATTACCATGAAATCCACCTCTAGAATAAGAATTATCTCTTCCTCAGTAAGAACCAGTTTCTCCTCGATATGAACTACCACCTTTCCACTCAGTCTTGTCTTTGTCATCATTCTTCCATTCATATTTTCCTTTATCATGCATAAAACTATTAGATCTACCATCTTCTCCATAAGATCTACCTCTGCCTCTCTAGAATCTACCACCTCTACGCCATTGTCTTTGTTTATGCTTCTTTGTTAAGATCTCCTCAACTTTCAAGGCATATTGATGTGCTTCCTCCACACTTTCCAATTTTACAAAGCTTATTTCATCTTGAATTCCAAATCTCAATCCATTTATGTACCTTACAATTTTCTCAACATCATCATCCACATGTCCAAATCTGATGTCCAATCTATAGAATTCCTCAGTATACTTTTTCAAGCTCATGTCTCTTCACCTCAAATTCTACATCTTTCTCAACAAGCTAACTTGGTAATCAATAGGAAGAATTTATTCTTTACCTTGTTTACCATCTTCACCTAGGTTTTGATCTTCTCCTTTCCTCTCTTTTTTCTATTAGTTTGCAAATGCTCCCACTATAGTGAGGCATGTCCTTTCAGCCTTGTAACTACAATCTTCACCTTCCTATTATCAGGAGTGTTTTCATACTCAAAGAAATTTTCCATATCTAAGATCCAATCTAACATAGCATTGGTATTCAATTTTTCATCATAAGGAACAACTTCTACAAGAGGCCTTGAATGTGCCCTAGACAATACTCTCAGCAACCTTACTTCATCTTGATCTTCTTCAAGTTTTGGATTAGGGTTTGGTGCTACTACTTCATCATCACTTACATCATCATAAAGCTCCTCTCTTTTGGGCTATCTCCACAGCATCTTTTCTAGCTACAATTTGTCTTAATGTATCCAATATTGCATGATTAGCATTTCCTCTACCTCAAACCATCTTTGCAAATCATGTTCCTACAAGATCATAACCCTCTACAAGTTATAGTTCAAATCTACAAATCTGCTATCCCACAACCAAATTCACTTAGGGTTCTACATGATCCAATCACCACAAGGATGAACCTTGAGCTTGAATACCACCTAAAATAAGGAAGGGAATAAAAATAATTAGGGCCAATGGCACACCCAATTATCTGAACCACCCTGCAAGAGCTAACACAATAGAACACCAACACAAAGAACATCCAAAGGAGGGAGAAAAGTGAACGCTTTCACTGATTCATTAGATAATTGGCATACGTGCCCAATTGTATGGCCTTTTAGGTTATGGCCAATTACAATGTATAATTTATAGATTCACGATCCAACTTCAAGTTCATGTTCTAGACTCATATCCCTTCCAATCCTCTAAGTTCTACCCCTCTAAACTCAATCCTAGAATTCCTTAGATACTTGCCAAAATGGCTTACAGAAGATTCTAGAACATAGAAAAGCCCCAAGTCAACTCTAAATAGTTATTAACCACCTATACAAAAATTAAATACAAGCAAGGTCAGCCCAAACAGGAACTAGACACAAATAACTTGAAAAACAAAAGATTTTCAAAACTGGCACTCAAAACCCACATGAACTTGGCGTCCAAAGGAATCACTCAATAGCTACTATGAACTTAGCATCCTTCATGGCTCAAAAACCACAAAAGACTCAACAACCAAAGAATTACTCAAAAACCAAAGGAAATCACTTGGCAACCAAAGGATCACTTAGCAACAAAAGGATCACTCGGAAACCAAAGAAATCACTCAGTAATAACTAAGAACTTTACAACGACTAGAAGAATGAAAAAAAGTGCAAGATTACAAGGCAACCCAAGATGCTCCTGCATCAATCACCAATCTTTAACATTGCAAATGTAGTACATTATAGAAGATCATAGGATGAAGTGGATCTAGCTTTTCATGAAGTGGTCAGAGATGTAGAGGATCTCCAATTACCTACTGTCACAACTACAAGACCAAATAGCATATTGGACACTAGAATCTATAAAAAGACTAGAAGAAAAGAGTACAAGGAACACTTGATAAAGAAGCATGGATAGATGGATGTATTGATCTTTTCATTTTGTAGAGGATGGTACAAGAACTCACCTAGGCTATCTCCTTTGTTTGAAAGATTTTTGGCTTATACTTGACTCTAGCCAAGTTAGGAGCTTAGATTAGTTTTCTTATAGACCTTAGAAGGTCATTTACATTGTTGGTTATGTTGGCTCCTAATTTAAAAATTTCAAAAATGACCAAGAAACCAGACGAATGCATCTAAGGCTAGCAAATTCCTATGACAGATACACTAGACTGCAGTCTTGGGCCAACTATAAGGCTTGACCCTTCTTCACTTCAAGCTCTGCAAGACCTAGGCGGGTTAACCTTGAGGTTCTAATGAATTATACTAGTGCATTTAAAACATAAATCTAAACCTAATTATTGCAGATGAAAACCCCTTATATCTCCTAATAACTCATGCATTAACAAAGAAGTGCAATAGCTAATTAGAAATTTATGAAATACACAAGATAAGTGAGGGTTAAACTTTGATAGCTCTTCAACATGAAAGGGTAAAACATGTTTGATTAATAATGTTGAATTCAAAAAAACCCCTAATAAGTAGTAGCAAGAACTAAGTGACCCTGTAGCTGACCAATGCCTTAACCATTGTGCAAATCCATGAAACAAATGCATACATATGGATATTTGATACTTATTTATATATTTAGATATACGATCTATCTACTTACCTTGTAAATAAACATTTGTGCTCAATTTGAACCTCATTGTTACATGATATCCCCCTCAGTGAACTTGCAATACTATTAAATTCTCTGAAGCATTTACATAACCCCTTGGGTTATAAGCAACAATGAAACAACATAAAGCCTTAAGGGACTGCAACTATGACCTAGGCTCTTTGTTCAAAGACCATAAAATATTGGAAATTCACTGAGATAGGAGACGAGAATCAGAATGAAACTAATGAAATTCTTGTTCATTTGTATTCATTTCCTTGAAACAATACAACCAAATGATGAAATGAAAACATGAAAACACCTAACAAATCTAAACTATCTATATTATCCTTCCTACTATTGTTCATACAAGAGAGAATATGCTGAAGAGAATGGTTTCATAGTAAAACACTAGAACCTTGGTGGTATTACCCAGAGCAAACTACCAACCCCTACAATGAAAGAAAGAAAGAATGATATAGGAAAGAGAGAATTCTCGGATCTATTCTCAAAGTGACATGTGTCCACTTGGAATGCAATCCCTTGCAATTAAATAACCTCTCTCTTGCTTCTTCCATTTTGATCTAATCTGGTTTTGTCATTACTCTGTAACTAATTTGAAAATATCTTCTGTTTAATGATGAAAACCCTTTTACTTGCCAAAATTTGATCTACCTCATGAAAATGCTAGTGAAATTGAGTTTTTACTGAGCGAATCTGATCATAATTCAACCTTAACTGCATTTCCACTACCTTTTAACCATATTCAGGTCATTACCATACTAGAAATTAGTTCTAAACTTTGTCACCTAAATATAGTTGCAAGTTGGAAACCTGATAGAAAACCTTGAATAACTCAAAAAAACTACTTCCTCTGTAAAAGCTAACCTCAGAATCAGAAAGTTCATTCTCTCCCAGTTTCGACGATATATAACATTGCATATTTTTCTTCTCAGAAACCCCTAGAATATCAGTTTGAAAAACACTCCCCTGCTATAACTATCAGGTTTGCATCCTTTAAATTTTAAAATTTCAAAAAATTTAAAATTATCTAAAGTTCAAACTTTAGAAAAGAAATGCCCTTTTGAAAAAAAAAAAAAAAAAAAAAAAAAAAAACTAACATGCATTTCTTATGAGAAAATAATAAAATATTATTATTCTTTAAAACTTTGCCCTCTTCCTCACTAGGCCCACTAGGCACCACCTGGGCTACCATGTGGCAGCCCTTGATTGGCTGCCTAGTTGCTCCGTCATCACCTAGTCAAAACCTACCATGCATCTACCACAGGGACCCACTGCCATGTGGCAGAATCTCGCTTACCTGCAATATTTATCTAGTGCACATCTTGGAAATGCAAGATTGAGTCATCCGTCAAATCATGTTATGTGTCATAATCTGAGTGCTTCTCACCTGAGCTTGTTCTAGAATGCCACCTCACCACTCCTAGGACCCGCTACCACATGGAAAAAATTTGCTTACCCGCATTGCTTAAATAGTGAGCACTTTGGTTTTGCAAGCATGCACCAACTGCTCATCTCCCCATGTGGCATCATCTGGTTGCATCTAGAGTTTGGGTGTCATGTCATCGATCTCACATTTTTGTTTAAAATTTAATAGACGTGACCCGCCATCTATCCTCTCGTCTACAATTCATCAATGGGCCCCATGCACATGCCTATTTAAACCATAAAGAAGACTTCCATACATGCAATGTGCGATAAAAAGAGTTTGTTTTCTTCCAGCGACTCCCCTATTTTTTCATGCATGGGCTTTTGTTTTAATGTTGCAGCTATCTTTGCTTGTGTGAGGTCTTTTATACTAGGCATGGGAAGCTTTTATGCTTCATGTGGACTGCGAATTCTTGACATTGCGTTGGATTACTTCCCTACCACTAGACATGTATCCTACTTTACATTATTGCCTGGGGTCTTTTTTTTAAAATGCTCTTCATGTTTGACACGTTTCTTGCTTGGAGGCTAATCTCAAAAGCGGCTTTAGTAAGAAAAAATTTCCCTTTCTTGCCATTGGATATCCTCCTTGACTGTAGTTTGTAAAGAATTCCGCCTCTTACATTTCAACGTGGGTTCCTCTATCTTGCATGGTGATTTTCTTTCTTGCACAGGGTCTTCCTTTACTCATGGCCTCTTCCTACCAATGCCTTCTCAAACACTGCCCCTGTTTAGAAGATGTGGATGGTTGCCCTACTTCCATGTGGATCTACCTCCATTTTGGCACCTCCCTTTGATATAATTTGGTCTCCACTCACAATCTATCCCGACTACCATGACCCCAGTAAAATACTTTGCAGCATTCATCAATCCGTCAACTGTGTCAACCCATATAATATTTTCTTCTTTTCCTCATTACCCATTTTGCATGCCAAAGCAGTCAAGTACTAAATAAGCTAAGGGTCATCATTGGTAGCCATCTCTGCAATCTCCCAATATACTTTCCTAGCAACCTTCTTCAATTTACTCCTTTTCTAATGATAATAGGAATCTGGAAATTCATTCTTCAATTTATACTTGTTAACCATGTTATATGCCTTCTTGAACATTTTCATATTGGTAAGATGTTGTACAAGAGAGCAAATCATTTCTTTCCCCATGTAAGATGCTCGTTGTTCTACAACTTGAACCTAAATATCATGAATCATGGTATCCAGAAACTCATGGGGAGTAGAATGTTGAAGAGAAAATTTCTCTAAGAGAGCTACAACACTAGGTTAATTTTGAGATCTTATCAACTTTAAAATAAATGCCTCTACATTTATTTTTTCTTTTTTAGATTCCTCAGACTCAAATGCTAATTTATCAAGTGCCTCTTCTAAGTCCTTCAACCCAACATCAAAAACTATTGCTACTTTGATAAGGATACGATCCTCAAGATTGACAATTCCAACTATTATTCTATTAAGCAACTGAGCTGCTAATTTCTTTGCTTCAATAGCTTTACCCAATGGCCTATTTTCTTTATCCAAAATCACAATGTGAACTTATATGCTCGCTCTTCTTGGCTTTAACTTGTACTACCCCAGTTAACTGCTACTCAACTATATTTATATATGTCTCCTTTGATCTAGGCCCCTTGTCAAATGATTCACTATTTTCTTTGTCTTCTATCTCTACTCCATCAATAGTATTTGCACACATGGAATAATTGTACCCTTCTTTATTCTAATTGAAATGGTCATTTTCTACCCCTTCATGATCAGTTTCTAGTTTAGACTGCAAAACATAATTTGGAGAATTCATGCTAACATATTGACTTTGTGCATGTCTAGGTTCAAGAGTAGTTTCAAAATGTTCAAGAAGAGCCATGGAATTGAAGTGAAACATCCTAGCCTCCTTCAATATGTCAATGTCTATCACAAAACTATGGAGACAATCTTTTGCTCTTGATTTGATGCACTTCATTCCAAATTTCCCATTTGAGTAAGTTAACTTCATATAAGACACTGTTGTTGTTGCATATGGATCAAGTTTAACACCACGAGTTTGGATATTCTCCTTGTTCATAGTCTAAACCATCCAATAACCAAAAGGATCACCCCCTTTCAAAACAGCTTAAATCCTTACCAACTATCACAAATCTAATGAATTTAGCCGAGCCTCGAAGTGGGTTCAGCTAAAAAAAATTTTTTTCTTTCGGACAACTGATATGCTAAATTGATCTACTAACCTTCTTGAATTATTTGAATGCAAAATCCAGCACCCAAACATCATTAAAACTCTCTTTTCCACTTATCTACAAACTAAAACTTTTTGCTAACAAGGCTTGTCGACTGGCTTTAAAAACTGACCCAAACATCTGACCAGGCTCTAAAATCTGACACATTGATTCTCTATTCCACACACTTTTACCCTATCAAATCTCATCTCATGATGAATCTAAGGTCAAAAGATATTGACTATCAAATTTGACCTCTCAGAGCTGCCTACAAGAAGACATGTCAGAAAACAATAAATTGGGTCTAAAATTGGCTTCGAAAATTGGGCAAACTGACACTTGGGAAAACAAAAATTGGGTCGTTGGTTCTCTATCATGAGGAGAGTATGAATCTATGATTCGGGCTCATGACAAATAATTGGGTGCAAATGGCGAGTAGTCAAAGTGGGCTACTTAGATTTTGCAAATTGAAAACACTGATAGAAAAGCATTTTTTTGCAAATGGAATTGACCAGGGAAAGTGTGCAGACGGATTCATGAAAACTTGCAAATTTGGCACACTTGGAGTATTTTCAATGGAAAACATAGTGGTACAATCCATTCAATCTCACCTATCATTGATTTCAAGATAAGACATCATGACTAGGGGTTCCAACAAATCTGCAAATGTTGACACCAGTAAAAAGTTATAAATTGCATTTGGAATTGTGTTCAAAAATTGATCAAACAAATTCTTCATAAGCTGAAACTTGAAACATAACAAGTATCTGACATCTACAATGTAACGCAATAGGAATTTCAACATTTTGGTCAACTGGGTCAAAATTATGGCATGTCAAATAGGGCTTCCCAGAAATATGAAGTGCAAAAGCATGAAAACAGTGAATGACCAACTTTGAGGAGTTCAAAACCTAGTCAAACGGACTCAAAATGACTCAAAATCTGAAACATAGGTTCTTTGATATAGACACTTGACACTCCCAAAGCAGTGGGTCATGACACATTTCTAGGTGCGAGATATTCAAATGCAAACAAGGCCTCCAATCAATGTTTGACACAAGTGAAAATGCAGATTTGATAATTGCTCCAAACGGAACTTCACAAAATGGCTTAGAATATTAATTTATCATCATGGAACACTTAGATAGGCTAAATGAAAAATGTTAGAAACATTAAACACCTTATGGGGCTCAAAATTATAGATAGGTACACGTGCATTTATGGGCATTTAAAGGGTTTGATTTGACTCAAAATTTGAAATAGATGCTCAAAATGAGAACGCAATTTTGAGCACCAACAGGTTAGGTGAGTTAGTCATTAGGACTCAGGTCACACATATAGCCATTCTTAGTTGTTATTTTAATTTCTTAGTTTTTAGAGGTAATAGTCAAATGGAGTCTTTAATATGTCTTAGGCACATAAATGTTGTTAAGGTTGTTATTATGATGCCTTAGGGTCATTGCGATATTTAGTTCCTTGAAATCCCATGTGGACAGAGGTCCTAAGAAATGAGATCATGGCTTAACAAGAAGTTGCCAAATGTTGTAAAAATATTGTCATGACAACATTTGCAATACTTGTAAAAGTTGCATGCAACATTGTGATCCTTGGATTCCCTAAAGTCTAGGAGATGATGCTTGACCAAAAAGCCCTAGAATGATTGAGATGACATAATACATTATCCAAGACTCAAATCTTGCTAAAGAAGAAGATTATTATATTAATTTTGTGTGTGGAAAATAACTTTGATACAGTGTTACAATAATTTCTTAAACTTTTGTGATGACAATACTTTGAAATGGATTGAATCTTTAAAGTTAGCTATGTATTTGATTAGTGTAGAACATTTAGAGACTTTTTTATTCAATAAGAAAGTTGTTTTGAGTTCATCTTGTAGCTAGGGGGAAATTAGTTTAGTTTAGACAATGCGATGGTTATTAGAAGACATTTTTTTATTTTCAGGGCTCCCACTTGAGATTCAACCCTTGAAAGTTTGAAAATGTTGATGAATCTTAGAGTGGAGACATTGTAAATTATTTATATAAAGGTAGGAGTCTAGGGAAGTCATTCTACAATTTTAAAACTCAAGCCCTAGGTGAGCTAGGAATGCCTAGTTAGAGGTTTGACAATGTTCAATCTAATGGTTAAGTACATGGAATAGAAGTGTTGTATGGAACAAGTATAGTTCTTAGAAGGGGAAAGTATTATCTTGACATTTTATGATTATTGAGGTCATACCAATCCATATAAGTGAGATTTCAAACAATTGTATAGTCTTATCCTAGGTAACATGCCTTTTAGCTTATTAGACCTAGATAATAGGAATTACGTATACAAACAACCTAGGAGTCTAAGACCTACATAATCCTTTAGAAAATCCAAAAGGGTACTTGAATATAGATTTTTTTAGCCAGGTTACTTGGAGATATTTTGCAAGGGGTTTTAGCCATTTTCAAGGGCTATTTGGTATTAGGCCTAATTAGTCTTCCTAGGGGTAAAATCTTGAAATTGATAGGAAAGAAGCCTAAAGATCTTTCTAAATGGACTCAATAGGAATCAAATGGAATATTTACTTGTTGATTGATGTCCCTACAAAGAAGAATGAAGTTTGTGAGCAAGTTACACTTAGAACTCTCTAAGTGAGTGTGGAGAAGGGTACAAAAACTAGGGTGTTAGTCCTCTAAGGGTAAGAACAAAGGATCAAACTCTTGGAGAGGATTTTGGATTGGTATTAGTTAATTACCTAAGCCAATCAAGGACCTAGGAGGACTAGATACCTAAAAGAGACAAGCTCGGCCTCTTGTGGAATAGTGAAAACACCCCTTGGACCACATATACCATAATTCATCATCAATTAGTTCAACTAGATAATATTTTAAAAGTGTTGTTATAAAATTCATTGGCAATATTGATTAAAAGATTTTTCTCTTTTCTAAGTGTTTGATGATTTGCAAGTTCCACAAGTTGAAAGTCCAGTTCAAATTTGTCGAGTGATAAATCATGTTTTTAATCTTTCTCACAATTGTGAATGGAAACCTCTAAGGATATATGTACCAGTTGCAAATTAGTTTTATGTAATTTATATTCAAGGATTTTCAAATTTGTTGGGAAAATCTAGAAGTTTTATAAGAAGATCTTACCAAGAAGAATGATAAGTTATCAATCCTTGATTGATAATTGAAAAGTTTTGTATGCATCTATTGGTTTAAGAAGTTGGTGTTTAAAACGAAAATCAAAGCAATGATTTATTTGTCCTCTTGAAGAAGATGGTGGCTCTACATGGTTTTTATTGATGGTGTGAAGAAGTTGATGTTCAAACCCATGACAAATTAGTAGCCAAACTTTCAACATCAACACTCGAGATATTTTAATTTTCATGCGTTTTTCTTTCATGAGAATTAAATGTCAAAAATCAATGCCTCTATTTAGTGACTTTCAACACTTTGAGAAAGGGGTAGAGTTTTTTTATTTCAAGATGGAATCAGATCTCATATCTAAAGTTAGTTTAAAAAGTTATGAAAGTGTTATTGAAGAGGTTGATATGTTGAAAAGGAAATGTTGTAGTCATCTTATTACTTTCATAAGAAATGCAATAGGAAGTATACAAGGTAAAATCTAGAAGTTCTGTAAGAAGATCTTACCAAGAAGAATGATAAGTTATCAATCCTTGATTGATAATTGAAAAGTTTTGTAAGAATCTATTGGTTAAAGAAGTTGGTGTTTAAAAGGAAAATCAAAGCAATGATTTATTTGTCCTCTTGAAGAAGGTGGTGGCTCTACATGGTTTTTATTTATGGTGTGAAGAAGTTGATGTTCAAACCCATGACAAATTAGTAGCTAAACTTTCAACATCAACACTTGAGGTATTTTAATTTTCATGTGCTTGTCTTTCATGAGAATTAAATGTCAAAAATCAATGCCTCTATTTAGTGACTTTCAACACTTTGAGAAAGAGGTAGATTTTTTTATTTCAAGATGGAATCAGATCTCATATCTAGAGTTAGTTTATGAAAGTGTTATTGAAGAGGTTGATATGTTGAAAAGGAAATGTTGTAGTCATCTTATTACTTTCATAAGAAATGCAATAGGAAGTATACAAGGTAAAATTGATATTCAAGTTTATATAAAGTTTAATTTAGAAATCATGGAACTTCATTTTTCTTTAAGACCTAAGGAATCTTCATTACCCATTGCTTTCCTAGAAGTCTTTATGCCTGATTCAGTTAATTGACCAGCACATTTGAGATTACAAAATATTTTGCAAGTTGAAGAATACATCAAGGAGATGGAAATTAAATTTTATAAGAATATATTTTATGTTGAATCATCTAATGATGAAAGTGAATGTGTTGAAATTTGGTGAATGTAATGAACCCATGATGTTGATAATGTGTCTTGTGACTATAAAAAGATAGATTCTATATCTAGTGAATTAGATGATTGTAGTCAGCAAGAGAAAGATGGATACATGACTAAAAATGAATCATGTGACAGTATTTATGAGACTGAGTAAATTTCTAATAGTAGTATTAATAACTCTTCCTGTGATAAAAATGAGAATGATTATGGTGATGTGGCTAGTGATGAGATATTTTGCAAAGAAGAGGAAATATGGTGTGACAAGGTGTCTGATTTTTCAAATTATCTTACTAATGATACTATTGCTATAAGATTTTTAGATCATCTAGATTATGATCATAGCCAAGAAGAATAGACTTGTGTTGAAGTCTTGCTAAATGCTAGTGAAACTTTAGAACTATTGGCTTGTAATTGTGAAAGGTATGCAAACATTTTTAAGAATGATATGGTTTTCCCTTGCAATGCTTTTTTCTCTAGATGAAGTCCTTTCCCCAAAGTTTGATGCTAAAAGTGATACAAAAGAAAAACATTCTTTACCAAATTTTGGAGGTGTATATGAAAATAGTTCAAATGCTGATGCACATGATGACTTGTCTTGTGTGGAGAATATGATTAGGGAGAAATTTGGTATTGTTTTGAATTGTTTTCATGTTGGTTATGTTGTAATGAATTTCAATTGTTCATATGATGAAAAGGAAAAGGCTAGAAGTTGTGAATCTAATCTTGAGTTTCCCTTTTGTGTTGATGAGTCTAGTGATAATGAGTTTGAAAGATTCAAAGTTCATCCTGATGAGTTTTTCGAAAGAGACAATGATAGTAATTAGAAATTTGTTTGTGAGCACGTTGATGATAAGTTTTGTAACTTGGTAACTAATCCATTGCTTGAAGAAAGTGAAGGATTTTTAGAATATGTTGAATCTAATTGGATGCCAAGCAAGAGTGCAAATGAGGAGAAATCAAATTTCATGTCCCCTTCATATCCAGTTGCATAAGGTGAGTTTAAAATCCATGATATATGACTCCTTTAATCAAGAAACGTATCAGTCCTTTGTGTTTTCATTGGATAGCATGCATAAGTCATTTATTACAAATGATTTTCTGTCTGATTATGAAATCCAAGAGCATGGTTATCCATACTTTCATAATGACCAAGTTTTTTGAGAGAAATTTTTGAATAGTCTACTTCTTCTAGAGACCTAAATCCTTGCCCTACCCACAAGGGACATGCATCCCCAGATAGAGACACTATTGGGACTCAAAATTGAAGCCCCAATTTTGAGTATCATTCTAAAATTTGAGTCAAATTGAACACCTATAAGTGCTTTTAAGGCATGTGTACCCAGTTGTCATTTTGAGGCCTATGAAGTGTTTCATGTTTCTAACACCTTGCATCTAGTATATGCATGCGTCCAATATTGATAAATTACCATTCCAAATCATTTCATAAAGTTTCATTTTGAATATCTTGCACCTAGTTAAGTTTCATGACTTGTCACTTTGGGAGTGTTTAGTATGCATATCAAAGAACACATGTTTTATTTTTTAAGTCATCTTGATATGTTTTGACTAAGTTTTGAGTCCCTCAAAGTTGGTTGTTTATTGTTGTCATACTGATGTATGTTGTTCAAAATGTTGGGAAGCCCTATTTGATTAGGTATAACATTAGCCTAGTTCACCAAAAGGAGAAAATTCCTTTTGTACTACATTCTAGGGTTCAAGTAGATGATATGTTCTAGATTCAAACCTATGATGAATCCATTTGACTAGTTTTCAAACATGATTTTGAATGCAATTTATAAAGTTGTATTGGTGTCAAAAAGTGCAGATTGATTGGTAGCCTTGTTTGGTATGTCATAACTCTGAATCTAAGATAGTTGAGACCAAATGGATTGTATGACTTTGTTATACTCTAAAAATAATTTTAGTTTTCTAGTTTTCAAGTCTTGATGAATCCATTTGCACACTTCCCAAGTCCATACTATTTGTGAACATTATTGTTCTACCAATGTTTTCCAGTTCTACAAATCCAAGTGCCTAACTTTGCATGCTTGCAAAATTTGCTTTGTTATTTTTCATGAACCTAAATCACATAATTATACTCTCCTCATGATGTTAAACTAATGACCCATTTTTTGTGCACCCAAATGTCCATTTGACCTGTTTCCAAAGCCAAAACTAAATGCATTTTATTATTTTCTAACATGTTTGTTTGCAAGCAGTTCCAAATGAGCAACTTTGACAGTCAATATATTTTGACCCAAGTGTCACCATGATATGAACTTTGATAGGATACAAGAAAATGGAATAGAGAATCAGTCCACTTATTTTCAATGTCTGGTTGCCTAATTTAGTTGATTTTTAAAGCTAGCTCATAGGCCTTCCTATAAGAAAATATTAGTTTGCAAGAAGGGGTAAAGTGAGTTTTAAAGGATCAATTAATGGTTGATTTTGATCCACATTGAATCTATTTCGTTCAAGGAGTCAAATTAGTGGATTCCATGGGTCAGTTGTTTTAGTTTGAATTTTTTTTTAGCTAGACCCACTTTGGAGCCCAACCAACTTTGACATATGGACAAGGCATCGGGATCATTTTTATTTTTAAAAGGAAGTTTTATAATGATTTCCATGTAGTGTTGTGTGTAGGCATGCTAAGTACAAATCAAATGGATGTATGCAAGTTCTTATGCATAGTGTGTGAAGGAAATGAGTTAAAGTTTTCATATTGTTTTGTGCAAAATGAGGGTGATATTATTGGAGGTGGACTACATGATTAATCTTAGATTATATCTTTGAAAGGTTGTTTGAGGATGATCACAGTGATAAAGTCTTAATACCAAGTTAGATATTGAAGTATATGAACATGTGAGCCAATTTTAGTAATAAATAACCAAGGGAATATTGAGAGTCAATAGGATGTTGAACCCACATCAGTTTGGAATTCTTCTATCAATGGATGGATCTTTTATATAAAACATAGATTATTTTAGATGAATCCTAAACAAGGTCTGAAGTACAATGGTATTTCATTTGATGGAAGAATTAATATTCCTACACATCTATGTGAAGCTAATAAAAATGGAAATGGAAGGTCACTGATCTGATAGTCTGAGGCAATGTTCTTAACATAAAATGTGGTATGGATCTTTTCATCGAATCTTGAAGGCACAAATTGAGATTACTTTATCACTGGTCAAAAGGACATTTATATGTATATCATGCCTGACTATGTTTTCATTCGAAGTAGCAAAGGTGAGTGTGCAAATAAAATCTCTACTTGCTAAAGGAGTTTCAAATGAATATTGTGGGATTTTCTTCCTTATGCTATCTACAGTTGTGCTATTATGAGAGTTTGCAAGAAGCTTACAAGGAATTTGTGTGGTTTCTTTGAGTTGGTCAAGCTTGAAGAAAGACCATGAAGAGTTATAGAAGGGATAAGATGGAAAGTCCTTAGTTGAGGGTGATTTCTAAAATCATGTCTATTACCTAGCCTATCACATATCAACATGATTTGAATGGCATTTTTCAATGAGAAGGTATGAGTGAAGGACATATATGCATTATGTTGTGAAGTCTTGGAGTGCACTAACATCTTGGAGGCTATTCTTGTAGTTCCAAATTAAATCATATATTTGCAATAAGAAGTGACAAAAATTTGCAAGGGATCCATCGTATACTACTAAAGTATTTGAGAGGTTATTTTTCTATGTTGACATAAGGAATCCACATGAAGGAGATAGGTGTGGACTGAAAATATAGAAATGTCTAAAGCTCAAGTATAATGAGAACACTAATCTTTCCTGTTAAGCCACTATTTAGATATCAGTGGGATGGGATCTATTTTCATATGGCAGTCAGGCCACACCCTTATCATGTCTACCCTAAACTAGGTTAAATTTTTCTAGTGTAATGATAGGCATCATCACCATTTGGTTGTAGCGTGATCAGTGTCAATCTTCTCAATAAAAGTAAAAGACAACAAAGGAGTATACCATTGGGGAAAAGAATTGACACATGATAGAGAGGTTTTATTCACTAAGGGAATGCCAGTGCAAGAGGTTCCCACCTTCTATGACCAAGTTTTCTACCACAAGAATGAGAATTTCATAAAGCCATGTCTATAGATGGAACTAAAATAATTTATAGTAATTTCAAAGACTTATGTGGGGTAAAACAATCTCAAATACATTTGAGACCTAGGTCACAATCTTTCTTGTGAATCTTGTGTAGAAATATAAAGGGATTTATCCCATATGTGTTGTGTGAAAGGTGTTAGAAGCCTTTTTATGCACAAGCACATTGAATGAAGGTGTCCAAAAGGCATTTGTCTCTCTAGATGAGAAACTAATGCATGGGCCCATCTACAGGAAAGAAATTAGGTATAAAGTAAATTTTTGTCCAAAGTCAATGACAACAGATGATGACATGGACATAGTGACCAACCAAGATGCTCCACATGCTACACTTCAGAGGCTAAGTGCGAGATTGGGAAGCCAAAATTTGAAATTTGCAAGGATACATTTGGGCATATGGTCAGAAGGCTTCAAATATAGAGTTGTGAACTTACATGAGCATATGGTTGGGAGAGTTTCAAAATGAAATGTCTAAGTTACACTAAATTATGCACCATGTGGTAAACAAGTGGTAGGTGGCTTAAAATATGAAATTATGAGATATTAAAATAAAATGTTTTCCAAACTAAGCACTCACCTTGAGAGGTTGAAAATTTTAGATAAATTTGATTATATTTTATAGTTTAGACTATATGAAATTTTAAATTTGTCAACTTAAAATGGTTTGTTCATGGCCAAGGGCCAAAATATTCAAATGCACACCAGAGGCCTCATTTTTGTCAAAATATGAAGTATCATATATCAACAAAAAGGGGAGAAGATGAATTTTTTGATTTTGTAGTCAAAATATATGCAAGTTCAACTAGGCAGAAGTTATAGCCAGATTTGTGAAAATAGGGGCATTCTCAATAGAATGGGTGTTTTTCATGGAGTTTCAAATTCAATTGGAAAGTAAACAAAGAAGTTTTTTGGCTCCAAATTTGGGGGAATATTCCTAGGAGTGTTAGTTTTCCTTTAAAACCATTTGGCATGTGTTTTGGTGTGAGTTTTACTGGAATTTTTGTGTCTTCTTGCAAATCAATTGTATTTTCCATCATTTTGAAGATATTTCTAGCACATGTTAGAAGCTAAATAATGAGATCTAATTTTCAGTTGAAGGAAGAGAGAAGAGAGGGGTTCTACATTAGTAGATGGAAGTTTTTCAAGTAGACAAATGGCAGCATCATAGCAGATATGGGATTGCTTTCATTCTAATTAATCTCTTCTCTTATCTTTCTTTAGTGTTGATGGTTGGTTGTTTTCTAGACTATTGAGAAGAGCTCTAGCTATGATCGTACCATTTATGCTCAACATTTCTACCTTGTATGGACAACAATGATGAATTTATAGAGATAGTTATAGTCTATTCAGTTATTTCATAAGTTATATCCATACATCCTTTATGAATTTGTTTCAAGGAATGAATAAAATGTAGTAACAAGTTTATCTTCAGTCTTATTCTTGTCTCCTATTTATGTTGTCTATAATCTTTTGTGGTTTTTAAACAAAGAGCATAGGTCCAGTTGCAAACTATTTTAGGTTGTATGTTTTGGTATATTTTTCTTGTGATTCAAGGAGTGATGTAAATGCTTGATTTATCATCATAGGGTTGCAGATTTCATGAAGGAATTGGTCATGTATGAGATATAGCCTTGATGTAGATTTCTAATTCAAAAAGTGATGGGATAGATCTAGAGTCTTGATAAATGAGATATATCATTGATATCCAAGGATGTATGTTTTCCATTTGTGGAATTGCCCAATATAAAAGGCACTGCTTAGCTATGGGATCTACATGTTTTGTTGCTCATATCTTGGTTATAATGAAATCAATCAATATTTATCAAAGTCTTTTCCCTTTTATGTTGAAGAGCTGAAAGGATTTTTCCTCTCTTAGCTTATGAAGTTCATAGGTCATTTTATTGGCTATTTCATGTCTATTTTATTTGCATAAAGTATAGAAGATTCAAGGGTTTTCATCTACTAAATTTAGATTCAGATTTATGGTTTTAGCAACTAGTTACATAATTGAATCTATAGGTTCACCCACCTTGGTCTTGCAAAGCCTGAAGAAGGAGTATAGCCTTATAGTTGGCCATGATGTCTGAATAGGTATATTGAACATGGGAATTAGATACCCCTAGATGTATTTGTTCCTATCATTGGGTTATTGAAAAGTTGTTAATTAAGGACCCAACATGAGTAACTTATTATGAATTGTATCTTTGATATGTATTATGATTGTTGCATGTACAGGCTAATCTTTTGTAGGAAATGATGAGTCAAGCATTGGAGAGAAAAGCCAACATTAAAGATAAAGCATTGATAAAAAGTGGTTTATTGTTTTTAACTCATTATGATCACATGACCTTTCATTTGTTAGTTATTATTGTGTGATGGGTCAAGGTGGTTGTAAATCATCATGGAATGGATCTAGAAGCCGTGAATTTTAGAGTTTGTATGCAAGAAAAGCATAACTTATTTGTGAATTAAATCATGTTGTTTGATGTCAATCTTGTCATATTCTTGGCATTGGAGGACCCTAGATCTTAGGAGTTCTATTTTATGTTAGTATGTTAAATAAGCTGGAAGTTTATATTTTAGATGTTAAGAATCATTAGTAAGACATTCTTTTGTAATCTAGCAATTAGGATCAATACAACTTTGTTTCCTATGGTTTATGTACTTATGAAATGCTCATGAATGAAAATGATATTTACAGTTCTTAATCTCTAAGTTTTTCATTATTCATTATTTTGTGGGGGCCCACACGGGAGTTAAACATAACTTGTAGTTAGGTAGGGAGTAGTTTTTCATTCCGTGAAATAGAAGTACAAGTTTTCGAGCTTTGTTATTCCTACAACCTTACTATAACAAACCGATTGATTATTTCTTGTAGCATAAGTAACAATTAAGTTTCACATTTTTCATTTCATCTCTTAGTGTAGGTAAAGTTTTCATTTCATTTCTTATCTTAGTTTCTATTCCATAAATGATAGGTTAGGATAATTAGAGAATATACTTTGTAGACATTGTTTGAATTTTACATTCCCTGGTCAATAATTTAATGAGTTCAGTATAAAATTCTAGTATATTACTTGGTGTTGATCTTACTTATGTAGAGCCAATGTAAAGCAGTGTCCAATCCTTAGATATAGAATCATTATACTGACCAACCAGTTACTAAAACTTTTTACTAGCCACAACTGTGGCTAGATGTGAAGAAGTTTGTATAGAGTTGCAAACTATGTCAAATGACAAAAGGAGTAAAGTAGAATGTGAGGTTGTATCAGCTATTACCTATACTAGAGAAATCATGGGAGGATATTAGCATGGATTTCATTCTTATATTATTGAGGACATAGCAAGGTCATGATTCTATTATTCTTTTTGTTGAGAGGTTTCCAAAAATGGCACATTTAATTCCTTACAAGAAGACTAGTAATGTTATTCATGTGGTAGAGTTGTTTATCAAAGAAGTGGTGAGATTACATGGTCTTCCAAAGAGTATAATTTCAAATTGAGATACCAAGTTTTTTGGGTATTTCTGGCATACATTGTGGAAGAAATTGATGATAGATTTGATGTTAATTTCATCACATCATCCACAGACTGATGGATAGAAAAAAGTTGTGAATTATAGTTTGGGAAATTTGCTAAGATGTTTTGTTGGAGACAAGCCAAAAGGCTAGAATCTAATTTTACCATGGGCAAAATTTGCATATATTAATTTTTTCAACACAAGTATTGGTAAATCGCCATTCCATATTGTATATGGGAATAATCTTAGAAATGCTTTTGAATTGAAGCAGTTGGATAAAGGAGAGATAAGTAGTGTTGAAGGAGAAGAATTCATTGAACATTTGAAGAACATCCATTAGGAGGTGAGGAAGCACATTATAAAGATGAATACATAGTACAAGGCTAAGGTAGATATGAAAATGAGGTATAAGAAATTTTAGATTGGAGATGAAGTCATGGTTCATTTGAGAAAGGAGTTTTTTCCAATGAGTACATATAATAAGCTGAAAATAAAGAATTTTTGACTGTGCAAGATAGTTAAAAGGCATGATTTTGGAAATACCTATGAAGTGGAGTTATCTATTGAATTGAATATTTCACCAATAGTTAATATTTTAGATTTGATAGAGTACAATGAAGAAGGTGATGGCGATGAAGTTGCAAAAGTGTAGTGAAGTATTCCATCAGCTAGTTTAGCTACAAAAGAGATTGAGGAGATATTGGATAGTCATGTCGAAAAAAGTAAAAGGTGTAGTGCATGCCCCTAGTTCGCATTTTGTTATCGTTGTTGAACTCTTTTAGAGCTAGTTTTACATTGTTGGTTAGCAGCATTGTTTTGAGATTATTAGATATTGAGCTATGGATTTAGTTTATTATGTGATGAGATTACTTAGCCTCTACATTTCATGTATGTATGATGATTATTTTTAGTGTTCACAATTATTAATGATGATTAGTAAGATGATTTATTATCATATGTGTTTTCTTATGGATACTTACCCCATACTTGCATGTGTATGGTGTGCATGTTTGCTTTGCATGTTTGCTTTTGTATAGCGTGTCTAATGTGGTTAAAGAAGGGATTCGTAGTCACCTACTAGTCGGAATCTACACGATGCACCACTTCCTACCATTGCTTGGTTAGTTTAGTATATATATTGTGCTTGTACATGCATGATTTTTATTTAGGTTGCAAGTACCGGGTATCGACTTCCCTGAATTGCCAGGATGAGTGTACCCTATCACATTATCTCAATGATAAGAGAGGGGAGATAAATTCTCAAGTCCGAATCCCAACCCTTTGAGCCATTTGTCCTAATTGAAAAATTAGGACAAGTATCTGAGTTGAATACCCACCGAATGTGTCGGATGACATATTTCGTGATTTTTAACCCTTTAGATTTATTTTGTATGCTTTGTTCTATGATGGGTTTTCATATTTTATCTTGGAGGTCTATGGTGAATTTTTCATTAATTAAGTCTTAATAAATAGATTTAATTAATAAATTATTTATTTGAGAAAATTAATAAAATATCATGATCTTTGATATTTTGATTGTAATTAATTAAATGTGAATTATTGGGGAAAAGGAATTAAATAAAAGAAAACTAGAAATTAAAATTAATAATAATTATAAAATAATAATAAAGTAATAAATAAAATAATAATAATAAAAGTTATAAAAATTAAATTGAAAGTTATTAAATTTAAATAGAGATTATTTAAAAAGTAAATTAGAGTTATAAGCTTGCATCGGAATTAACATGTGTCATCAACACAGGGGTTAATGCATCAATTAAGTACAAGGTGTCTACAATTCTATGACTCATCAAAAAGGATTGAAAAAGACTCATGCTTAGTTGATGACACCTTTCAGCGGTTTCAAGAAGCATTCCAAAGGTTTCTTGAGAGCTTTTGATATTCAGGCATTCATAGAAGCTTAAATGAAAAGCTTAATGGAAGCCTCGAGCTACAAGCTAAAAAAAATAGAAACTTCAAAGCTTATATGCATGGAAGAAGATTCATATGCTCATATATTTTCTACTTGCTTCTATGCTCCTTCTAGCATTTTTAATCACTTGGAGGATTCGATCGGCTTGGATTCTTGGAAGAATTACGAATGATGGAGAAAAAAGGGATTTTCTATGGACTTCTAAGGCATGGAAAATTAGCATCAGTGTCTAGGTGCACTCATGATATTCTCATATTCCCTTTGCACTCTTTCTCTTCCTGTCTTCATCATATCTGTTTTATGTGTCTGAATACTCTCTGTATTTGAAATTGGAATCTAGATATTTTATTTGGATGAGAAGAAAACAATAGAAAAACCCTAGTTCCAAATGAGAAAGAAATTAGATTTAAATCGAGTTTGTGTTCGAATTTATATTAAATTAGAAAGACAAGATTTAGAATTAAAATAGAAATTTTATGATAAAAATTCGAATGATTAGATGTAATCTTTCTATCAATTATATTTTTAGATGCATATGAACAAACCCTTTTATGGTTAAATTTAGAGAACAATTATTTTAACTGGAAATTCTTAATTCATCACAAATTGTCCTGTCCCTGCCCCTTGGATAGACCCGAACTCAGTCATTCATAACTTTTTATTGGGATTGAATTTATTCAATCGCTCTAGTCAGAAGTGGCGCAACTTGGCCCTCCCCAACATATTTAAATTTCAGCTTGATCCAACGGTTCATTAGGGAGATATGGCCGTCATACTAAGACTATTTTATTCAAGGACAGATATTTTTCCATTTCCCATAACCAAGAGTTCTTTATGCTTAAACTTCACAAAAATAATATATATCAAAGCATGGAATGAATTAAAGATATTATTGAAATCTTCCCTTATTAGAATCTTATTAATATGCATTAGTTTTATATGGTTTATTATCTAATCTAATTAAATCAAATTTAATTAAGATTAGTTAATAGTAGAAGAAGTGTAATTAATTACTAGTCAATCTAAGTAAATGGATGAGAGAAAATTAAAAGAAAAAAGATTTTAATATAGTTTATATAGTGGACTATTTATAATGTATATTGAATACTATTTAATATATATTAAACAATTTTAGAGTTGTTTAATGAAGATGATAATGTTAAAAATTTGGAAATTATTCATGTTAAAATCTACAATGAGTCTTATTGGTTTGTGATAGGGATCTCTTTCAAACAACGTTTATATAGACAAAATATTATTAGAACAATTAGAAATGGAGTCTAATGGTTGATTTTAATATTGATTAAATAATTGCAAGATGATAATTTATATTATGTTGATTTAAATTTAGAAACTCTGAATGATATTGGATTAAGACTGAATTATTATGTTATTGGTTAATACGTTTGAATACTTTAATGGAGTTAAGAGTTAGCCAAATATTAACTAATGAGTTTATGGAAGGATTCTATAGATCGAGTATGTATAGTTTGAGGAGTTTATTATTTATTAATGTTTGTAAGGACTAGCAAACTATTAATAAATAATGGTTTAAATAGATATCAACAAATTTGGTTAGAGTTAATCTAGAGGAGATTAGTTAATGATTGAAGAACTGTAAAAGATATTAATCAAATTGAATTGGTTAATAATTTGGAGGAGTATTAATTAATTGAATCAACGTGCATAGGGAAAACTTATTTGAGATAATAATACTTGGTATTGGAGATTTATTATAACTTGTTATTATTAAAATAAAATGGAAACATTGTTAAAAGAATGACGAATGTGGTCATTATAGATTTATTAATAAGATTTCCAATATAGCTTGTTATTAAATATTAACAAGTTATTATTATTGAACTATGAATATGAATATTTGTGTACTAAATTATAGATGACTTTTAACTTACAAAATTATAGTTTGTTATTAGTCAACTGATATTAATTGGAATGTTGCCTTGGATATGTAATTACTAATTAAATTAATTAGAGTTAGTTAGATTTAATTAATAATCAAGTTATGTAATAGTGTTTTAATTGATATGCTAATATCGATTCCTCTAGCAAAGTTGTGAAGTATTTACATCGAAGTTGATAAGTCGTACTCTCATGACTTGAATAACAACCTTAGATGTTTTAATGGTGAGACTTAGTATTATTGAATTGGAAACTATTAGATGTTAATAGGTCATGGATGGTGTACCTATGTTAATTAATTGATTTAATTGATCATATTAATAAAGTTATAATTTTCTTATTCGAAGATTGATAATTAGTTCTTTTATAAATAAATAATGATCATTTAATTATCTCGAAAGTTGTAGTAACATTAAAGGAGAGTTAATTAATTAGAATATGGATCATGATTAAATATAAAGGACAATTTAATTAAGGTCAATGATGATCAGTTTAGCGAATAATTATCCTTGAGTTATTCTTAGAATAATGCTATCGGGGAACAAATGAGTTGACTTGTAGGTCAATTGATAACTTTATACACTTGAAAGTATACTTGCAAACAAAAAAATTAGAAACCCCTACACTTGATTCAACTATGAGATTTTAGCGAAACCAAAACATGTGTCTGCATCATGTATTCTATATGCTTCTTGTTTTGGGTTTTGGGTTAACTAGTGTTGACCAGTCTTAGGTTGTTACCAGAGGCTTGGGGGTTATGAGATGTGATGGCATGTTGATCTTATTTGGTCTTGATCTTTATAAGCCCAACCATGGTAATGTGATCGTATGCTCTATGAAATGTCTGTATTTACTGATTGTTATTGTTCATCAGTCTTCATGTGTGAAGCTGAGATGTATGTGTATGAGACACTTGAGCTAATCATTTTTGAGTCATCGATCAGTTATCCTTGGATTATTTTCTAGTCGCCATGATAGGACTGAAATGTGAATTTATTTCTTGATGATGTCATGTTGTGACATGTTTGACTCAACCATTTTGGAGTCTTCGATCAGTATGATTTTGAGATATTCTTGGTTGCTTATTGAGAACCAATGGATATTGTGATTTATTTTGAGATATATTTTGGTTATTGAGAACCAATGATTATTATGATTAGCAGTGATGCCTTCAGTTGCCAATAGAGAACTGTTGTGGTCATGATTTTCTATGGATGCTTTTTCAGATGCTCATGGAGATTTGATGATTCTTATCTTGGAGATTTGATGATTCTTCTTGTTATGGATTTTTGATGCTTTTATCATGATTATTTGATGATTATTTTTATGGATTATCTTTTAGATTTTCTTTACAGTCGCTTGTACAGGACTGTGGTGATTTATGATTCCATAAGCTTAGGGTAGGTAATCTACTTGTAGTGTCGGGAAGTGGCTTGCAATGGGGGTCGGGGCCCTAAGTGGCTGCCAGGGTAACTCATTGTAAGTTTGGTTAATAAGTGATAACATTTACACACTAAATGGGGATTAAATGAACCTAAAAGGATAATTGTTTTGATGTTCTCGCCCATGCCTTGAGTGCTTGTACAGGCTAGGATGGGAGTAGTGAGAACGCATGGTTGCGACTATCCATTCTGTAGTATACCTCGTCAGTATGAGAGGATACTAGTGGCCACATGAGATCAGTATGGACCCATGGAGTTTAGCTAACTGCCAAGGTAACTTGTATGTGATAATTACGATGACACTTTCCCGCTTGTAGTGTAGGTTTCCTACATGTCTTTGTGTGCCTCTGAAAATTAGATGTTAGTTTTGTGTGATGGAACCTTTGAGTTAGTATACTTTTAGGATTCCTAAACTTATAGAGATTTTTGCTTCGTGAATTGATATCCTATTTGGGACTTGAGATTATCTCCTCAGCACGGTGGGAGTGGACCACTTAGGTTCCACACGGTCAGGTGGTGTATTTTCACTTTTATCATTTGAGATCCGTCTGAGACACCGTGGCTGGAGTATCCTTGGTTGGTATTTATTCTTTATTATGTTCTTGGAGCATTATGATAGATAATATACCTTATGATGGATGTATTTACTGGTATTTTTTTTATATTGATGATTTGTTTTACTTTGCATATGTTAGTTGATGATTTATTATGCTTTACTTTGCATGTTAGTAGGATGTTTTAGAAATGACATTCCTACTATGTTAATACCGATAATCTCTTCAGTGCTTTGGAATGTTACACACGGAGGGATGGCTAGGATCCATGATGGTCTAATGATGCTATTTACGGTTGGAGGAACCATGCACTTAGTTATTTATGTTTGTGATATATGGTTATCTTTTGTGATGGATGTTTATATCTTTTGTGATGATGTATCATGTATGATATGTGGTTTTATTTATGTTATTGCATCATGGATTAATATTAGATGATGATGATGTACTTTATTTACTTGGATGTTTATTCTTTTAAGCTTTTCATACCCTGTGATATGTACAATGGATGATTGAGCTAAACTAAAATATAATTACAAAAGGACACTTGTATATTGTTTAAGTACATTAGATGTATCATTGTTATTTCATAAGGATGCGATGTTAGATGAATAGTTAATTTAGATGTGATACAACGTTAAGGGATCTTTAAAGAATGTAGCTTGTTAAGTATATATGTTATGTTTATTTCATTTGAATTGTTGCTATTGCTTTCGCAAATGTTAGGAATGGTTTTATCTTTCATGTTTAAAAAATTTTTTTTTGGCAAACTTAGTAAAATTCTTTGGATCCCTTGGCGGGGCATTACAAAAGGAATCAATCTTATGAAGAATACCTGGTCAATTAGAAAGGGAGACTAGTAGAATATTCATCATCGGTAGCAAAGAAGGAGATTAACCATCTTGGTTTTCCTCTTAATACTTGAGACGTGATGGGGTAACTTCTCAAATTACCCTGGGTGTTTGATGTAGGAGCATCCTAAGTGAAGAGCAATCTTGCATCACCCAAACAAGTATTTCCTTATAGTTGTTTCAATAAGGGTTGTCTAAATGCAATTTTTTCATTTGTGGAGGCTTGCTACTTAGTAAGTCATTCATACGAGCTTAGAATGTTCTAATTTTAGTGGTGACGATTCATTTTAGTTATATCAATTTTTCACTAGAGTTTCATAGCCAAATTATATGTACTTTTAAAGTTATTACAAATTTTCAAGGTGTAATTTTGTTATTAAAACTTCAAGCTTAGTTTTAAAGGCCTTAGAGGTTATAGATGAGGCCCAAAAACTTGATGGATGGGTGCTTGCACAGATCTGTGCCTATAGATCAAGAGTTGAGGTTTTCAGAGCATGGTTATAATAGGCAATCAAGGCAACAATTCAAGAGTTATGGTCTTATGAAGTTGGGCTATCCAAAATTTCTCAAATAAATGTCAAAAGTTTAATTGGCTGACTCTATATGTATTGTTAGGGTTTGTTAACCCTAGGTATTGAGTTTGAGTGTCTAAGACCTTCTCAGGTGGCATATAATTGCATATTTATGAAATGCCCAAATATTGTCTAAGACAACTCTAGTGATAGTTCGCAAGTTTGTCTTGCAAATTACTATAATGAAGGCACCCATGTGGGTTAGCATATTGTAATTGTGAATTATGTAATTTTGCATTTGCGGTGATAATGAGAAGCCCATATTTTGTTCTTGTATTTGTTTTTGTTTCTTTATTTCTATTATGTGTTTATGGTATTAATGGGAGCACCCTTCATCACCATACCAATAGGATGATGTAATGAGTATATGTGATGAGAAGGTGTGTGAGCATGTTATATCTTTGATTAATGGTGGTATAGGTATGAGTGGAATTTATTGAGATAGAGAGTTGATATACTTCAATGTAGTTGTATTGTCATATCAAAGATGTTATTAGTCATATCATGTTATTGTTGATTATTGTCTATTATGGGATTTTTCCCCTTGTGCTCCTAGGGTTGTTTCCCTCTCTTTTTATTTTTTATTAGTGAGCTCTAGGAAATGAGCTTGAATGCATGAGCTCTACAATTTTACTTTTAACATGGTTTACATGCTAGTACATTATCTAGCAGGTTTGATCACCATCATGGATTTTCCACTAGCAAGGTTTTTGTATAACATAAATTTGGTGTTATTTTTTATGGTAGTGTTGCAAGTTATTTTATTCAATGTTTTTATTTTAATTCTAATACATTTTGTGGGTGAATGGTTTATGGATCAAGTTTTACTTTACAACTAATTCATTCCCCCTCTAGATTGTGAGTGCTACCTTGGTATTCCTAACACCCACATGGAGACTTTTGTGAGACCATGTTATCTAAACAAACAAGAGGAATTTTCTTTGCATTTCATAATTTCCATTATGGAATTCTCAATGATGTTCTCTACATAATTGATAATAAATTTAGGATCTTTGAGGTATACAATATAATAATTAGATATGGCTCTTGAAGAAACATTTTGATGAGAATTATGTGTCTTAACAATGAAAGCCATCTGGATTTCCAAGTTGAAAGGATTGACTTTAACATCTATATTTGTTCTCTAATAACATACTTTATTCAAACTCATGAATACAGTTACTCAAAGATAGGTACATGGGAGATCTTCCAATTGAAATCATAAGGTCTAAGTGAGTCTCCTAACTAAAGACTTGGTATTGAAAATGTAGACCTTATATTTTAATTCATTTATTTGCTAACCTAAAATTGAAGTATAATTTTTTAACACTTCTTTGATCTATTTGGCTTCCAAGAGGAAGCATTTCCCATGGAGTAAGAATTCATCAACAAATAAAGTGTGAATAATTAAGATAGATGTGATAATGATAATGAAAATAAAATGAGATAATGGATCTCCTTGTCCCATACCTTGAGTTTCTTGAAAGATGTTTGATGATGTTTTGATGATGATAACTAATAAGAATGTTCCTCAAATGTAGGATTAATACTCCACATAAAACATTTCTTTAAAAAGCCAAACCTTTGAAGATTGGTGAGGATAAATAGCCATTTGACTTTGTCGTAATCTTTTATCATGTCTAGTTTAAAAATGATGCAATATGACATGTCTAAATTTATGTAAAATATTCCTTTTAATTAATATTTTTTATTCTCCTCAATAAAACAAAAAATTGTACATAGTAAAATTTAGAAAATCCATGTAAGAATAACCATAAATTTATTTTTAATAAATGTTAAATTACCAATGCATGATATACACAATGCAAATCCTTAGTTAATATAACATTATGTTAACTTTCCCTCCAAAATAATAGAGGCTTGTGTGATTTTTCTAGAAACGATCCAAATCTCATGTTGCACATCTAGGTTGCCATCTTCATTTGAAATCCTCTCACCTTTCATTGCATCCATCACTCCTGGGAATGAAGTAAAACTATATTCATTATTTTGAGAGGGAGCATATATCTGACACCCAAATTAAAAGACATACACAAATTAGTTCAATTGTTAGAATAAAAAGAAATTAGTAATTCATAAAATAATAGATAACAAGTTTTGTGCTCCTACCAAATGTTTAAACCATGATCTTCCTTTAAGGCCTTTAGAATCCAAAAATGCTCGCTCTGTTAGCATTAAACGATCATTAAAGATCCTTCCTCTTAGAATCAAATGGTAATCTCCTTTATATTTTCTTAGTTCCTGAATAAAACATAAATTTGAATTTGCATAGTCAAACTTTGGCATTCATCAAGTATATTAAAAATAAATTGTCAGTTATTTTTCCAAAAAAACAAGTATCATAAAATATATTATTACTAATTTGGTAAATCAAATTAAACAAATAATTTATTTTTTATTCATAATCATCTATACATACCAAATGTTGTACGAGTTTTTTTTTTTTTTTTTTGTATTCAACAAAAAACTTGCAATCCTCACCTTTGCTTCTAGAGTAGTATGATTAGCAACATCTACAAATTTCTTTACAGCTAGATGGATGGGTTCAATAGTTATACCCTTGGAAGTTCTTATTTTTTCCTTTAGTGACATTTCATAACTCTGCCCAAAACATGCCTCATCAAATTAGTAATAAATAATGATTTTGAAAAACCTACTAAAAAAAATTCATCTAAGAAATGGTACAATTTAGGTTACCATATAATGTTTTACAATTTTAAAAGATTTATTATACCTGTAACTCATTTGCATAGGCACTATAGTCGAAGGGAAGAATATGGTCATCAGAAAGTCGAAGGGCAAGAAGTCCCCATATAGATGAAACTATATTCATATAAAAAACAATTGTTAATTAATATTTTATATTTATTTACACATTTTTAAATGGAAAATGATCATACAAACCTGCAACATGTCTTTGAAAAGTTGGATCTCCAAATTTCTCCATCCATTCAAAGCAATCATATATGGTATGGTAAACTGGATAAGCTACATTAAACAAATAAGTCTTTTTAATTATTACTAAAAGTATCTTTCATGCACATGCAAATAATAAATATAATATTTAAGGGAAACTTTCATATCGAAAGAAAATAATTTTAAAAAATCATTCAATATTATTTATAAAGAATAATACTATGGATTTGTTCATGTGTGTGTATGTTGTTTCAAATAAATAGATTTGAATCATACATACATTCACCAAAATAAATATCTATTGAAGGTACTCCAACATGTTGTAAAAATGCAGCAAAATCGGACCCACTTCCACCCAACCTGTCAATCTTTGATAAGTACGAACAACTATCAAGAAAATAATATTAAAAATCATATTCATACAATATCTACATTTAAAAATATTAATTCTTATGCATCTAAATTACAACTTAAATTGACAGAAACATCAACTTTACTTACCTTCACTTTTGTTCCACTATGTTTTGCAGTCCAAGAGTCATACACAGTCTTAAATTTAAAATCTGGGTCTTTTACCTAGAAAAACTAATCATTTAAATAAGTATTCATGAAAATATAATCACATAATGTTATTTTAGAGATTTTATAAAACTTAATTATAATAATCTATTCCAAAGAAATGAGATTTACTAGAAAATAGTAAATGGAGCTTCCCTTTGGTTCTTGAAGCATTCTAGAAAGAGAAAACAAAATAACTTAGGACTAAGCTCGTACAATTGGTAAAGGAAAAAAAATATCATTAAATATTTCTTATTGATTTAAGAAAACACATTTTGGTTTTATATTTAAAATAGTTTAAAAAAATATTGACAATACATTTTTTTATAAGTAATATATATTTATAAATTTTATTTTCTTATGGTCAACTATTAAGGAATATAAATGTGTTTATGATAATTAGAGACCTAATTCCTTTAACTTTCTAAATTTTATATTGGACTTTGATGAATTTTATATAATATTGTGTATGCAACTTAATGACTTATTATTTTGGTTTGTGTGTAAGGGAACTATACCAATAGTTGTTCTATCTAACATTACACACTCTTAGATTATAAAGGTCCTATATAAGAATCTAATGATTTTTATGTTTGTTTCATATGCAAGTTAACTATTTATAGTGATTGTTTTGTCTTCTGGATAGTAATGACATATAATATGGGATATTTTATCCACACAACAATTTAAAAATAGCCCTTTCAAAGTGTTTTCTAATAAGGTATACAAAAACATACCCCAATAATCAAGAACTATAATCACCTAAAAATTTATCAATACTCATGAACAAATATCGTAGGAATCATAAATTTTTTGAACTATTGTAGAAAGAAGTGGGTGAATATTTGTACAAGATACCTTTATTAATGGATTTTTATTATCTTTTGTTCCTTTTAAGATAGTAATTAGGAGGCTAGGTGAGCAATGTGTGAATGGTAATTGGATCATAAGTATCAATTGATTTTCTTACATTAGTCAACATAAATATTTTTACCTTCTTTATTGTGTACACAAGTGTCAAATAATGGTCATTTAGAAGTGCTTCTGAATACCTTATTCAAAGATGCCCCAATAACCATGCACTAAAACTACCTTAAAATTTTCTATAACTAATCTAATACATATTTTTCTATGAACCAAATATATTTTCACCAATACTTATGCATAAATTGTTAACCATTATGGTTGTCATTACACCAAAGATCAACATGTCAAAGATTGATATGTAACCACTAGACGTATAGAAGACACAATAGGTTGTTAAATCATGTGACAAATCCACTGAGGAACGCTAAACTACTAACAAAAATCACCCTCCTAACATTACTCTTCATAGCCTACAAGGATTCAAACATGTGACCAAGCTCTCATACTACTTGCTAACTTGCAGGGTTGTTGTTGCACCAAAATATTGACTTGCCAATGCCCAATACAACCATTAGAGTTATGGAAGATACATGAGCTTGTTAAACCATGTTAGGAAGCTCTTGAGGGACCTCGGCCCAATGCCAACATAAATACCTCATTAGCTATACACTATGGGTGCTAATAAAGTTGTACTTCTCCAATCTAAGGGTACCTGTGGAAAACTATTTATACATGTGAAGCATATTTTTTTTTTTAAAATTATCCTTTCTTGGTTTTCTTTATTTAGTTAGTGATTATGAGGTTGCACGAGGAAACAATAAATAGTCATTAGAATAGAGGTGGTCAATGGGCCACCTCCCATTTTTTGTAATTTCAAAATATTTTACTTTTTATGATGGTAAATATTTCTACTTGAATTTTTTAGTATGATGTTAATTCAATTTTATCAAAAAAATGATTGAAGGAACTTACGTCAAATTATTTTTCAAGTCTTTAAATAGAACTATTTAGAATTAGATGACCATTTTAAATGAAATATTTTAATTTTTTTTCTCAAAATGTGGGTAAAATTGTTAAGTCTCTTCATCTTTATCAAATGTTTCCTAAAATGGTTATTTTATATCATATCATAGGATTAGATTTTTAAATTTTTAAATACTAGTCATCCATAAAGTCATTTGACATAGGGAGGTGTGAGTAACTAAAGCCAATTGGCACACTTAGCTACCCAAACCACCATGCAAGAGTTAACACAACAGAAGAAAACACAAAAGAGAATAACACCATAAAGAGAGGGAACCATATTATTTATTGATTCATGAAAATATCATCATACATGCCCAGCTATAAGGCCTTCTAGGTTATGACTAGATACAAAATACATTCACATCCAAGATCTAGCTTCAAGTTCGGATTTCTAGATACATATGCTTTCAATTTCCTATCCTCCTTGTATCATCTATCTTCCTTCAAGATGGATCAATAATAATCACTAAAGACTTCACCACAACCCCTAATTATACTAATATAAGCTACAAGTCAATCTAGAATGCTAAAAACTAATTAGACCTAACATTAAATACTTGAATAGCCACAAGTCAGCCTCCAGTAGAAATTAAATGTCCTAAAATTGATACCCAAGAAAACTCTTGATATCTCCTAGCCTTGATTGAATTAGAACTCCTTCTTTGAACTAAAGGTAGTAATTTAGGTCCTCTACAACCCCTTATAGATGCAAAGGCTAATTCACCAAGGATAAGTATGTATTAATCCTGAAAGTTAATCAGAGAAACTTGTTGTGCAAACTACCAGCAATCGATACTCTAGGAGAATTGTCATATCTCCCAACTTATAATGAATTAGGACTTGTACCTTTTATAGTAGAGATTAATCTAGGTTCTCTTCAATAGGTGAAATTTTTAGCCTCTAACTCATTGCAAAAAAATAGTTACATAGCCTACAATAGGCACCTATAAACTAGAAAAACACAGCTCCAACAACAAGCTAAAAATGGCTCAAACCTTAACATGATAACTCCAATCTCTTTGTGCACATAGGACAAGGCTCCCCACTATGTCTCCAATGCTTGGAAACTACTGAAAGCTTGATAATGCAATACAATACAACTCAAAAAAACTAGGAAAAACTAAAAACATGTAGGATAGTAGTGCAACCCAGGATGCTCTTGCATCAAAAAACCAAGGTTGGAAGAAATGATTCTCCTAAATCATTGAGATGTCACAACCTAAGTTGAATCCAACTCACATTGAGAAATCCATGAAGCATCTTCCATAGGTCTATTCTTCCACTTCACCAAATATTTATAATAATCTTTTTCCCTTGTGCTCTTACCAACTCTTTGATCCAATATCTATTCAACTTCTTCAATCTTCTTCTTAGGATAATCCTCTGATACAATAACTTCATCATCTTACTCATGATACTTGTATCCATTAGCAACATTGAATATAGGGGATACATCCATGCCATCAAGTAACTCAATTTCATAAGCTTTTCCACTATCAAACTTCTATTCTCGCAAAGCTTGTTGTCCAAGCAAACTGGGTCAAGATCTTATAAGGTCCAAACTTCTTCATCTTCAGCTTACTATAAGTTCCAACAAGAAATCTTCCTTTCTTCAATTGAACCATCACCTTATCACCAACTTGAAAATCATGATGTCTCCTAGAATGATCAACATTCTCCTTATACTTCTGATTACTTTGTTTTATCCTTAACTTCACTTTCTTATGTAAAGATTTCATAAAATCAGCAAATTCTTCTCCCGCAGCACTTCTCTTTTCTTCTCCAGCAATATCTCTCAAATTTGATATACCTCTGGCTTGCATTCTAGCAACAATCTCAAAAGTTGTCTTCCCTATACTACTGTTCACAAAATTATTATATGCAATTTCATCTTGTGCCAATACCATCTCCCAATTACTTGGCTTATTCCCAACTAAACATCTTATCAAATTACCCAAGCTTCTGTTCACAACCTCTACCTATCCATCTATTTGTGGATGAAATGTAGAACCAAACTTCAACTCACTATCCATCTTCTTCCATAAAGTCTTCCAAAAATAAACAACAAACTTACTATCTCTGTCAAAAATAATACTTCTTGGTAGTCCATGCAATTTCACAATCTCTTTAAAGAAAAGTTCAACAACGTGCTCAGCATTTGATATCTTCTTACATGGTATGAAATGAGTCATCTTATAAAATATATCCACTACAACAAATATGGAATCATACCCCTTCACTGTCTTAGGTAATCCAAGAATAAAATCCATATTGATGTCACTCCAAGGTTTCTTAGGAATGGTAATAGGTGTATACAAACCAATATTTTGACTTACTCTTTTTGCAACTTCTCCACAACTCTTTATGAATTTTTGAACATCCTTATACATTTGTGACAAATAATGCTTATCCTTTAGCAAACTTAATGTCTTATCCATTCCAAAATTTCTAGCCAATCCACCATTATGTTTTTCCTTGATCAAATTCAACCTCATGAAGGTATTAGGTGCATTAGTCAAACCAAAAGGGCATAACCAACCATTTATACAAACCATCCTTTTTCTTGAAAGAAACTTCCATTCATCACCTTCTCTGATTCTGATCTGATGATGGTGACTCTTTAAATTGATCTTGGTAAAATACTTTGCTCCACTCAAACAATCCATTATGTTATCCATTTGTGGCATAGGAAACCTATATTGCACTATAATCTTGTTAATAGCTCTAGAATTAGTGCACATTCTCCATTCTTTGTTCTTTTTAGGTGCTATTACAATAGGTACATCACATGGACTCAAACTTTCTCTGATCAAACCTTTCTACAACAAATCATGCACTTGTTTATTAATTTCCTTATTCTCTACAGGTATGAATCTATATGGTGCTTTGTTTGTCAAACTAGCTCTAGGAATCAGATCCATACAATGACTTATACTTCTCATTGGAGATAAACCATCAAGTATATCCTCTGCAACAATCTCTTTATACTCATTCAGCAATTCTACAATTTCTTTTGGTACTCAGCTACCACTATCTACTATCACTTGGTCATTACCAACTTCTCTTGCTCAATCATTACTGCCAACACTCAATCCAATAGGAACTATAGCAAAACAAACTTGATTCTTCTTAACTTCCTTTTCAAAATGCTTTCCATTAACCATGCAAACTTTTATTGCAGTACAACTAACCTCATTTTGTCCTTCAATGAAAGGCACTAATATTTGCTTCTTCCCATTTACCCAAAGAGTATATTGATTCAATATTTCATCATGTACATCATATCTATCATATTGCCAAGGTCTACCCAACAAAATATGACAACAATCCATAGGCATAATATCACACAACACTTCATCAAAGTAATGTACAATCTTGAACTTCATAATACATTGCTCACTTACTAATATCTTATGCTCATCTTTGATCCATGAAACATGATAAGGGTTGGGATGTTTTAGCCTATACAACTACAACTTTGTAATTAGCTCTTCTAATGTGAAATTTATTGAACTTCCAATATGAATGATCACTTTGTATCATTTTTCAACCATCTTACATCTAGTCTTGAAAAGACTTCTTCTAAAAATAGGTTCTTCATCACTTCCATTATTACATAAGGTTCTTCTCACCATTAGATTTTCTCTAGCCTCAGGTCCACTTGTTGAACTCTCAATGTCTCCTTGAATCACAATATTTCTAGTATTCTATCCACTTTCAGAAGATCTACATTCAAAATATCTATGCCCTTTTTTACCACATATGTAACAATTACCATGAAAACTACCTCTAGAATATGAATTACCACTTCCTTGGTAAGAACCAGTACCCCCTCAGTAAGAACTACCACCTTCCCATTCAGTCTTATCTTTGTCATCATTCTTCCATTCAAATTTTCCTCTATCATACATAGAACTATCAAATCTACCACCTTCACCATAAGATCTTCCTTTGCCTTTCTAGAATCTACCACCTCTACCTCTTTGTCTTTGTTCATGCTTCTTTGTCAAGGTCTCGTCAACTTTCAAGGCATATTGATATGCTTCTTCCACACTTTTTCACTTCACAAAACTTATTTCGTCTTGAATTCTAGATCACAATTTATTTATGTACCTTGAAATTTTTTCAACATCATCATCCACATGTCCAAATCCGATATCCAATCTATAGAATTCCTTAGTATACTCTTTTATAGTCATTTTTTTTTGTCTCAAATTTTGCATCTTTCTCAACAAGCTAACTTGGTAATTAATAGGATTCACCATCTTTAGCCAAGTTATGATCTTCTCCTTTCCTTTCCTTTGTCTATCAGCTTTCAAATGCTCCCACCATAGTGAAGCATGCCCTTTCAACCTAATAATTGCAATCTTTACCTTCTTATTATCAGGAGTGTTTTCATACTCAAAGAGCTTCTCCATATCTGAGATCTAATCTAACACAACTTTGGTATCCAATTTTCCATCATCAGGAACTATTTCTACAATAGGCTTTGAATTTTTTCTAGACAACACTCTCAACAACCTTGCTTCATCTTGGTCTTCTTCAGGTTCTAGATTAAGGTTAGGTGCTACTACTTCATCATCACTTAGATCATCAAGATGTGCTCCTCTTCTCTAGGCTATCTCCACAAACTCTAATCTAGGTGCAATTTGTCTCAATTATATAATATTGCATTATCAGCATTTCCTCTACCATGAACCATCTTTACATATCAGGTTCCTACAAAATCATAACCCTCTACAAGTTTAGGTCAAATCCAAAGATTTGCAACCCTACAACCAAATCTGAATTAGGGTTCTACATGATCCAAATTCTTGTTACAAACTACCTCACAATTTGGTGATCTTCTTGCACACTTAGAAACAACTTGGCTCTGATACCACCTAATGCAGGGAGGTGTGAGTAACTAAAGCCAATTAGCACACCTAGCTACCCAAACCACCATGCAAGAGTTAACACAACGAAAGAAAGCACAAAAGAGAACAAAGCCAGAGAGAGAGAGAGAGAGAGAGAGAGAGAGAGAGAGAGAGAGAGAGAGAGAGAGAGAACAATATTATTTATTGATTAATGAAAATATCATCATACTTGCCTAGCTGTAAGGCCTTTTGGGTTACGACTAGATACAAAATACATTCAAATCCAAGATCTAGCTTCAAGTTCAGATTTCTAGAAACGTATGCTTTCAATTTCCTATCCTCCTTCTATCATCTATCTTCCTTCAAGATGGATCAATAATAATCATTAAATACTTCACCACAACCTCTACTTATACCAATCTAAGCCAAAATTCAGCCCAAAATGCTAAAAACTAAATAGACCTAACATTAAATTCTTGAAAAGCCACTAGTCATCCTCCAACAGAAATTAAATGTCCAAAAATTGATACCCAAGAAAAATCATGATATCTCCCAACCTTGATTGAATTAGAACTTGTGCTTCAAACTAAAGATATCACTTTAGGTCCTCTACAATCCCCTTAAGGGTGCAAAGGCTAATTCACCAAGGATAAGTGTGCATCCATCCCAAAAGTTAAGCACAGAAACCCATCCTCAAACTGCCAAAAATTGATACTCTAGGAGAATTACCATATCACCCAACTTATAATGAATTATGACTTGCAATTTTTCAAAAGGGGAGTGCTCTAGGTCCTCTTTAATACCTAAAATTTTCAGCCTCCAACTCATTGTGAAAAAATAGTTACATAGCCTGAAATAGGCACCCAAAAACCAGAAAAATACAGCTACAATAGCAAGGTAAAAATGGCTCAAACCTTAACATGATAACTCCAATCTCTTTGTACACATAGGGAAAGGTTCCCTAGTGTGTCTCCAATGCTTGGAAACTACTGAAAGCTTGGTAATGCAAGATATTTTAACTCAAAAAAAGTAGTAAAAAGTGAAAACATGCAGGATAGTAGTGTAACCCAAGATGCTCTTGCATCATCATTTTAGCTACTTGATACAAAAGCATGAGCCTTAAGTTGTTACTCTTTAGTTAAGGGTCAAGGATAGGGGAACATCAATTTTTTCAAATTTGTCAACTTTGACCTCTATCATACAAGAGATATGGTGACAAAATTCCATGTAATCAATATTGAAAGTAAGATAATTACCTTTTATTTAGTTTTATGGTAATATGTCTTTCAGGAAGGATTTTTGGTGTCACTTTGGAGATTTTTTTACCCTATTAAAACCTCATGATCAAGTCAAAATATTTTCTCATTATTTTTCTTATAGTTGTTAGTATTGGTTTAGATTGTCTCATTGTATCATAATGTTAAAAATCATCCATTAATTACTCATTAGTCATGCCATATAAATCTTCCTTGTCATATCAAGGAGGGGTGTTAATATCTTTGTCTTTACTTATGTCATTTTTTCTAGCTAAAGTTATACAAATTATGTATATGTCTATGTCGATTGATAATGAACTATTTTACTTCTCTCATAGAGCCTGAATATATTGTATTTGATATAGTGACATGCATGACTTGTAGGATCATTTGATACCTTCTTACATTTTTTTTTCTTCTAGATACTTCACAAAATTATGATAATACATAGGAATATAATAATTAGGATTTCTAAATGGGAGACATGATAGTCCTCCCTTGATATAAAAAAATTTGGTTCTCAAGGAATGGCTCATAATCTACCTCTTATTATTTTACTCATGCATGTTTTCTTCCTTAAATAAATGTGAACCAAGGGTGATAGAAAGTATTTATGAAATATTCACTCAACAAATTTCTTCTCCTCTTTCAAACCAAAAAATAATAAGATTAATACAATTGTGTCAATAATTTTATGTCTTTTGGATTCACTTTAGTAAAGTCTCCAAAATAGAGAGTGGCTGGGATAAAAGTTTTTTTTCTTTGCTTTCTTCCAAAATATTGTTTATTAGACTCAGACATCTGCCTCACTATCTCCAAATATGCAATTATGTTAGGCACTGATGCTAGCAATCTGTATCTTTTCTCCTCAAAACCAGAAAATCTATAAAAAGTGAAGTAATCATAGACATACCAATCTCCCCAGTTTTGCTTAAATTTCTTTCCCATCCCATTGTCCTTACGTCTCAGGAATCTCATAATATCAGGGCTCATGGATGGAAAAGATTGATCTAATGTGTAAAGAGGATGAACAATGTGATCCTCAAAAGTGAGGTAATAGGAGACACTATACCTATAATTCCATACTAATGTCCATATGTGAACTAGCCTTTCTTCTCCATTACTTTCCCACACATATAGTTTCAAACTCTCACTCCATAATCCTCTCAATCAACTATAGTACAAAATCATATGCATAAACACAAAATAATGCCTAAAAGTTGGATATTCAACATCATTAAAATTGACAAAAGAAGTATGCATGTTATCAACCATCTTTGCATAATCATAAGGTCTAGGCTCTAGCATTTGAATGTCAAATGCTAACACCATAGGTCCAATCTCCATCAAGTCAAGAATTCTCATTCCTCCTACTTGTCTGCTAGATTGATAAGTCATGTCTAATTATGTTTTGAGCATATTGATATTGAATGGAGGTCCATCCACTATAGTTAAGGTCTCTCTAACTATTTTGTACAACATTAGCTTACACTACATGTATGAGATGTCTGATCTCTCATATTCATTCTTCAATTTGGTGGATCATAACCTCTTAGTGAGACCATCTATTAATCTAAGAATGTCAATAAAAGAATCAATTAATATCTCCATTAATTTCTCCCCAGTATTATCATATGTGCATCTGTCATTAGCATTGTATTTGCTAATAATGACCTTAAGCATTTCTACATTCACAAATACATTAGCTATTATCAACTTCGCTAAATTAATCTCCTAGGGATGACAAATAGGTGGTTTATGATTTCTTCTAACATAGTGATAAAGGAAAAGCTCATATCCCCTATTCCTCATCTAGATATCTCCAACTTCACTTTATTTATCTTCTACTTTTTTCTAGAGAAGCAAACTTGTTTCTTTTGGACTCCAGTCCTGCAAAATCCATTTGCTCAATTAAATCTTCATTCGTCTTTCTAGGTGAGACTTCATCCTCTATCTTTTTCTTCTTCTTTTCTTTACCCTTTTTCACCTTCTCAACTTTCCTCTTTTGTGTTGAACTACAACTCTCCATGTTTCACTTTGAAATTCTCCCTACAACAATTTTGTGCAAAAGTTTGTATGTTAACAGAAAATATTACAATTTCTTCTAAAATTTTGTGTACAAAACTAGGAATGATTTTCTTTTATTACAAAATACTCAGTTCTCATGCATTTACTCTCCCACATGAATCAAAATTATAACTTAGCTTTTTTTCATTATAACACTAAAATGACTATCAGAAGTCGCTTGGTGTAATTAGTTTTGCACCTTATAAAATGTTTTCAAACATTCGATCACTGTAACTTTTAGCGAAAAATACATGCATGCCTCAGATTTCTATATCTCAATCCTAAAAAATGGTGAACCATTTTCATTTCTATATTTATCACTATAGCAATGATGATAGCCCCATTTCTCATTGCCATACTAAAAGTCCTCTATCTACGATCTCTAATGGATGTTCTCATTATTAGGTATGGCGATCAAGAGATTTTAATCATTGATACAAGTTTTAACCTTTCTCTATAACACACAATGATATACAAAATCTCATCATTAATCTCTATATCTCTATAATGCCAAATGTGATCCATGATCATTCTCAACCTATCGCTATAATACATAGTGATGCCTTCTTAACATTTTGTCTCTTTATCATTGTAGAATATAGCGATCTCTTAACTTTATCACTCATTACCACAACATAAATTGTCTTCATTTGACCACCAAAAACATCGATCACTATATTCTATAAAGATACCTCCATCTTATCGCTAATCACTAGGACCAAAACCTTATTACTTCAATTATCGATAATCATTGAAAGTCATAGCGATATCCTTCTTTCACTTCTCATAACTATATCCACATTATGTCTTCCTCACATAGAGATGAACCTGGATCTCTATATGATATATTAACACCTCATCAAAATTTTGAAACTAACCCTATTGTTATCGCTATAGAATATAGTGATACTAGATATTTTATCATTGTTGTTATAACAATATCTGCAAAAATGAGGATATCTCTCAAATTTTATATAAGATCAGAATCAAGATTGATTGATAGGGATTGTCATGTGATGAGCAAGCCCTAGGAGGGCAATTTGAAATAGGAACCTTTGGCTTTATATGGTAAATTGTAACTTTCTACAAACACAAAGAAATATAGTAAGTCATTCTTTTATTTGATCACAACCATATAATCAACCAAAAGGTAGGTAAATTATAAGTATTAATAGTAAATTAAGAGATGCATAATGATCAAAGAAAGTAAAGGATGAAGAAATATTTGTAAAATATTGAGTTCCACCAGTTACTATGTTATTTATTTTGGTCCCCAATAATTACAAATTTTGGGTAATGTGTTATTTGGTCAAGGTAGTATATGTGGCTTGGTCTTCTTTTCTTTCATCATTACCAAGAGAATCTTTTTTCTAGACCTATTTCAAATGATTATGGTTGACTTGGTGATTTTAGAACAATATAAGCATAAAGATGATTGCAATGAAACTGTAATGAATTTTTTTGCAAAATGTTATATCAAATACTATTTTGATTGTTTGTGAATAAAAGGAATTAGGTTGGGAGTAGAGAATGTTTCTTATTTTTATATTTGGAGATGGTGATCCAATTGTATTTTCTATCAATTATACTTTAATGGAAGATTTCATTTTTTGTTCTTTTTTCTCAAGATATACATAGTGAACCCCTTGAAGTCTTTATACATAGTGAACCCCTTGAAGTGAGTAGTTTGGTTCTAAGCTACCCACTACAAAATCACCTCAACCAATGTTTTAGTTCATGAGATCTATTTTATTTATCATTTTCCCCACCTTTATTTTTCCACATAAAAATATGGTGTTCATTATGTATGGTTCACATTTTCATATCCATGTTTACTAATTATTTGGTTGAGTTGGTTAAAAATTAACATAACTAGTTACATACCATTAAAATTGATGAATGTTTTAACTAATAGTTAATCCACCCCTCCCTCTCAATTATTTGATAAATTCATCAATTGGCATCATAGCTTTGGTTCCTAGATAGTGAATCTAAGCACTTGAGGAAGATTCAATGAGGCATAAAATAGCTACTCCTATAATTTATGTCAATCCAACTTCAACTTCTCAAAAGTGAAGATGAGGGAATATCTAATGTCCCTAGGTTATAAGACTTGGATATATGTGGAGGAAAAATATATCATGTTTGTAGATTGACCTACTACTTAGGATGAGATTGATGCATATGAAAAAAATGAAAGAGAAACCTATATATCATTTCCATTGCATTGCCTAAAAATAAATTGGAAAAGGTTATCACATTAAAAACTCCTTATTAAGTTTGTAAACTTTAAAATATTTATGAAGGAAATGATAGGGTTCAACTAGCTACTATGAAAACTACTAAAGGAATATGTGAGAACTTGAGCATGGAAAAGGAAGAAGATATAGCAAGCTACTTTAAAAAATATGACTATGATGTAAATGAGAGCATAATTTGTGATAGCACTTTAGGTGAAAAGGACATAATAAAGAAACTTTTTAGGATTTTACCATAAAAATACTTTGATAAGGTCCCGACAATCAAATGAATCTATGATCCAACAAAATTTTCTACAGAATGATTCTTTTGCATTCTGAGAAATTCCCAAATGAGAAAGTTTTGGAAACTCAGACCCAAATTTGAGACTATTTTAAAATGACATTGGCTAATGAAGATCTCAATGATGGGAGCATAAATTTACTAGTTAGTAATAAACATTGTATGGAGGCTAAAAATGAATCACTATGTACAATAGTATTTGTCTTAAATATTTTAGGTGTCGAAAGGTTGGTCATATTGCTACTAGATGTCCAAAAAAGTAAACAAAACCAAAAGTAAAATTCAATAAGCCCTATTATGTTAATGAAGTTCTTAATATGTTAGACTATGAATCAAAAGACCAAGGTAACTATTTATTTTATGTTGAAGAAGTTGAACTTTAACCCAAAGTTAGTAATGTCACATCTCCAGAAAATAATACTAAAATTGTTGGAACTAAAAAGAATGAATGTTTGATTGAAAGTAATCATATGGCATGATAATTTTTTTAATGAGAGATCTCAAGTAGTTTTGACATGAGAAAAGGATAATTGCTTAAATAATTAGAATAATAATTATTTCTTCAAAAGATTTCATAAGTATTGGTATAAATCAAGGATAATTTGTTTATCCCTCAAAAAATATATACCATACAAGCACACAACTAATTTTAAGATGTCGGCCACCATACATTTATATCACCAACCTTCTATGTAGGATAAGTAAATGAAAAATGGCAGAATAAACAATTGATATTGAATTAATAGATCGTTTGGATGCCACTTTATTCTTTTGTTAAGCTTCCCAAATCACATCTAACCTTTTTTCTTTTTGCTGTTGCAAAGATCTACAAGAAGGAGATCGCACTCCTCATTTGCATCTTATGTTAGTTTACCATTCTTGAGCACTTCCATTTTTTGAGTAGTTGAGCACTTGACCAACAATTTAATAACTTTTTTAGAGTTAGTGTGAGTACTATGTAATGCAACTAATGTCTTTATTGACATGCTAACTGATTTAACATCAATAACCTTCAAACAGGCTCGCATTTTTTAAATCTAAAACATGTGTCACATTCTATTATATACATACTCTAGGATTAAAAAATTGAGTTTCATAAATTTTAACCAAGTCATGGTTAGTAGACTTTTTTTTCCAAATTAAGGGGGTTGGACAAGAGTTTAGAATTTAATTTTTTAAATAGAGAAAATTAAAAATACATATATACATCATATTTAAACATGTATTCTACTTATATCTAAAATATCTTTAAAAAATATAGTTTGATTTTGGTTAGAATGGTTAGATAGACACTAGCTAAGATTTTTCTAACCATTTAGTAATACTCCAATTAAGTTTTAAAATGAAAGTTGACATTTTTGCCAAATAGGTTTTATTTAGAAAATAACTAGTATCTTAGGAACTACATCCAATTTTCTATAAACTCTATTTTCACATACTTTTCAAGCAATATTGATAACCTATTCAAATTTTCACATCAAGTTTTCCAATGCTGCTTTTTGTGATTTTTGATGACTACTTTTTAACTTAGTTTGGTTCGTCATGATCAAGAACATGCTATATTATTTTTATATACACCTATTAACATGTATACTCATATTTTGCATATATAGTATATTTTTATTTTATGTATTAATAAAAGTATGTAAATATTAAGTTAAATTCATTTGTATAACATCACAAACATGTTGTTATCCAACTTCTAATTATATAAAAGGTAAAATATTTTTTACTAACTAAAATTGAATAAAAACTACCACTATTATTTTTCCATGTCTTTATTTATTAGAAAGGTACCAAAAATAGTTACTTAAGGAATACCTATTTAAACTAAATTGAGGTTGTAGTTATCATGCACACTTCAACCAAAAACATGAGGGTTTAATAGGAATGTTAATATTTATATTAATGATTGTTTTTACTATTTGAAGACATTCAAAGTGACCACTAGCATATCAATGGCAATGATTAGACTTGTTTTTTCTTGCATGGTTGAACCTCTCCAAGAATAGGAGGGGTTTATGTGAATTCCCTTGTTTACATTAATGATTATTTTGATCATGTTTAAATATCGACATTCTTAATGAAATGATGCTACCATTTAGAGTGGCACACCGTCTTCTATAAATAATTGAGACATTTTATTATTATAAAAGAAAGAAAACAAGATTGGCAACCCTATACAAAGATAGATCAAATATACCATTTACAATTAATTTAGTACCATTTACAATTAATTTAGAACATACCATTGGCATTAAAGACCATTACATACCCCTTATAATTTACTAGGGGAACATGTAATAAACCATAATTGACTTATTATTGTGTTGATTGTACAACTATTTTTATGAACAAATCAAATATTTTGTATTTGTGGTACTTTATTTTCAAAACTTTTGCTAATATAAAACTTCATGATGATAATTGTAACTATAGATATTTGACCATACGAATGATGAATGTCACTCTGGTATGTCTCTCTCCCCTTCTCTCCTTACATTTATATTTTGAAAAAAAAATTAACAAATTATTATATCATTATATGTATTCTAGTAATTTATAATGACTAAAAGTTATAATATATACTTACTCAAGATATTAGTAATAAAATATCTTATATTTTATATACTTTATATATGTGTAAATCAAGAAGTGTGATGGACCCTAGAAAAAAAAATTGTCCAATAGATAATGATCTGATGCATTTTCACCATTTCAGAGAGGAAAAATTAAGGTGTCCATGAAAAAGAAAAATATCAATACGTTAGAGAGTTCAAAATATAGGGCTCGCCAAAAAGTGATCTAACTTCGCTACTATGGATTGTAACTTTCCAAAGGTCAGTGAAATTGCAATTTTGCTAATGACTAGAGAGGTGGGCTTCAAATCGCAATTTCATAAAATAATTTGAAGAAGCCTTGCAAAGTTCCAAAAAATTGTGACTTCAAAAATGATCTCGAGATGGAGGCATGAAAATGCAAAAAGAATTTCAATGGGTTTTTAAAAGGACAACTCATTAAATAACATAAAGTACTTGGATGATGTCATGAGTTGGAAAATTTACGAAGTGAATGTATGCATGAAAAGTTATGAATCATAAATGCAAAATGAAAATAAATTAATAGCTTTGGTGAAAATGTTTCTTTTCATAATTGAACATGCAAGTTAAGCTAAGATAGAATTTGATGGCTAAGGTTTGAAGGCATCCTTAGGAAGTTGCAGAAAATAGTAAGTTCAAGCTTCTCTTACCTTGGGTATAGTTTATTGGATAAATTACATGTAAAGAAATCTATACTAGTATTAAGGAATTAGTGGAAGTACCCACTAAGAAATTAATTCAGAAGATTTTGTTAGAATTTTTTCTTGGCTCTTCTTTTGGGGGTCAATGACTATTTTTACTGATGAATTTGAGAATTGTAGAGATGCTAATCTTCCATTACATGGTAGATCTTTGTTCTAGTATTTCTATGCAAATAGAGATAAAAAGAAACCTAGGGACAACCCATGGAGATTAGATCTAGGAAAAATTGTGGTCACTTTGAAGTTACTTGATCTAGTGGTCACAACAAAATTGATCATGTGAGGAGACCTATTAGAACTAGGGTTGGTCAATTTACTAGACCTAGATCTCAGTTGAAGTTGAAGTATAAGATGGAGGTTTTCAATTTCTTGGGTACTTTGACTCCTAAAGACTTGATTGATTGGATTGGTGAATTGGAAGACTAGTTTGAGATTGAGGATAATGGAGATCCACTTAGAGTGAGGTTGGCATAGACTAAGATGAAAGGACATGTTGTTCTTTGGTGGAAAGAACTTCAAAGAGATAGAGAGGAGGAAGGTGAGATGAAGATCACTAGATAGAAATTGATGGTAACTAATCTGAAGTCTAAGTTCATTCATATTTATTATGAACTTGAGTTGTTTAAGAGGTTGTAGGATCTGAAATAGAAGGATATGACTATGAAATATTATACCAAGGAGTTATAGAAGTTGACTATTTAGTGAGGGCATAGAGAATTGTCAAAGGAGAAGGTAGTTCAGTACATTAATGGTTTGAGATTCAATATTCAGGATGAGGTTGGTATGGTGAATATTTTTTCAGTTGAGGATGCTTATTAGTATGCTCTAAAGGAAAAAGATAATTTTAACAACAAAATTCAAGGTAATGCTAGAGGAAAGGAGAAGTAGGATAGCTCAAAAAAGGCTAAACCGAGTGCAAAAGGTAAACCAAAACTTGTTGATTAGAAGAGAAAGACATGTGGAGGTGGGTTTACTGGTAATTGTTTCAGATGTGGTGAAGAAAGGCATAGATCTTTTAAATGTCCTCATGGTAGGAAAATTGTTGTTGTGAATGAGGTTGTAGTCCAAGATAGTCAACCTTACCAAGGAGAGAGTTTATTAGCTCAATGAATACTAGTTGGTCAAAAGATGTTGGATTCTTGTTAGAGGACTAATTTGTTTAGGACTTGTTATATGTCTGATGGTAAAGTTTGCAAGGTGATTTTGGATGGTGATAGTACTGATAACCTTGTTGCTGAGGAGATGTTTTAGAAACTTGGTTTGAAGAGAGTGAGACATCCTTATCCTTATAGGATTGGTTGGTTACAAGATGACCATGCTTTGGAGGTGAGGAAGCAATGCCTTATTGATTTTCAGATTGGGCAGTATAAGGATCAAGTGTTGTGTGATATTGTGGACATGAATAGTTGTCATGTGTTGCTTTGTAAACCTTTGATGCAGGAGCATCTTGGGTGTAAGAGAAATCTTGCATCACCCAAAAAATATTTTCATTTCACTCTTTTCTATTTTAATAAGGACTAGTAGACAGGGTGGTTACTATTTATGGAAACTTTTTATTTTTAGTAAGTTTGTCGTACGAGCTCATAATATTCTCATTTTCTACATGAAGGTTCATTTTAGAGTTATAAGCCTACCATAAAAATCTCATTGCTCCAACTTAAGTATCAGAGAATTTATTATGGATTTTCGATGAAAAAATTTACAAAAAAAATTTCAGGGTCACCATTGGAGGTGTTAGAGTTCCTGAATGAGGTCTAAAAACTCAATGGAAGATAACTTGTGCAACTCAAAGTCTATGGATCATGAGTTGACATTTTTGAAAAGTGGTTATAATAGCCAATTGGAGCAATAATTCATGAGTCATGGCCTTTCAAAGTTGAGCTACCTGAAATATCTAAAATAATTGTCAAAGATGTATTTGGCCAACTGTATATGTATTGTTAGTGTCTATTGGCCCTAGGTATTAAGTTTCAATGTCTAGAACCTTCTTGGGTGGCATAAAATTGTCTATTTAAGAAAGGCTAGAACATTGTCTAGGATAGCTCTAGGTGATAGTTCACAGCTTGTCTTACAGATCATTGTAATGAAGGTACCCATGTGGATTAGCATATTGTAATTGTGAATTCTATAATTCTACATTTGTAGCACAAATAAGAAGTCCATATTTTGTTCTTGTATTTGTTGTTGTTTCTTTGTTTCTGTTATGGTTTATGGAATTAAGAGGAGCATCCTTCATCAAGTGGCATCACAGCCAGGTTTTTGAGTGTGTGGATAGATTGTTGACTATGAGGTAGTTCACACAAGGACTATGGTTTGGGCTAAGTGTGTAGATAGATCACCAATTGTGAGGCAGTTTGCACTAGGGTTTTAGTGGAAGTGTGAAAATGCCTCTACAAAGAGAGTGTGGCAAAAGAGTTATAAGTGTTACACCTTAGGGTTTCTGAGCCCTCCAAAGAAAAAAATGCAAGCATTGGAAGAACAAATGCGTAGAGGAATAAATCTTTCTATAAGAGATGAAAGCGAGGATGTGGATGAAGTAGAAGAAAATTTTGAAGCAGATGCAATTCTAAACTAGAGGAAGAAAGGTTTTATAGGGCCATCTCCAAGATTGGAAAAAGACCTAAGTTTGAAGTTCCCACATTTTTGAGAAATCTTAACCTAGAGGTGTTGATCAATTGGATTAATGAACTAGAGGAGTACTTTAGATATGAATATATTAAGGATCCTAAAAGAGTCAAGTTTGCAAAAGCAAAATTGAAGGGACATGTGAAGATCTAGTGGTAGGAGGTCTAGTTGGAGCAAAATAGAAAAGGAAAGGACAAAATCACCAAATGGGAGTGGATGATAGCTAAATTGAAGTGAAAATTCATTCCTATGGATTACGAGCTTGATCTATTGAAGAAGATGCAAGGGTTGAAGCAAGCAGTAAAATCTATTCAAGAGTATAATGAAGAGTTATATCGAGTTATCATTAGAACTGGCCATGCTGAAGCTAATAAAGAGAAAGTGGCATGTTACCTTAATGGGTTAAGGCCAAGTATTCAAGATGAGCTGAATCTGGTTCAAATGAATAGTATTGAGGAGGCATACTAGTTTGCCCTAAGAGTTGAGGAAAAACTAAGCAAGAAGTTTGACAACAAGAATATCAAGAAGAGATCACAGTGGAAGATCTAATAGATGATCTTGTGGTGGTCGTAATGATGATTAGAATAACAAGGATAAGGTTGGGAGTAGAAGTCAGAACAAAAGTAGAAACAATTCCAATCATTTCCATGATTAGAATAATAGAGATTAGAGAGGAAGAGGCGAAGGACAAGGATCTGGAATAGGAGGCTTCCATGGGAAACATATTCACTGTGGAGAAGAAGGGCATGGAGCTTTTGAATTACCCAGTGCCAAGGAAGGATAGATTGAAGAATAGAAGGATAGGGAAAAGTTGCACATGTTGATGAAGATGCGAGATCCTCACATTTTGAAGATGTTGAAAGACAAGAAGTCCTAGTCAACAAAAGAGTCCTACTAAGCAGTGAGAATGAACCTGATCAAAGGAGTTTTTTTTGCATAAGGTGCAAATGTGAAGATAAGTGTCGTAATGTGATCATTGATTGCGAAAGTACTAACAATCTAGTGTTAGAAATGATTATCTCAAAGTTGAAGCTAAAGAGATAGAAACACCCATGTCGATACCGTATTGCTTAGGTGCAAGATGACCACAAGGTCATGGTCAATGAGTAGTGCTTAGTGAAGTTCAAGATAGAAAGCTACTAGGATGAGGTACTATGTGATATCATACCTATGGACATATGTCATATGTTGTTGGGTAGGCCATGACAGTTTGATAGGCATGTTGTACACAATGGGCGAGCAAATACCTACACTTTGATCAAGGATGGAGTGAAACATAAGTTGAAGCCATTGAAGGAGAAAGAAGAAAAGGTATGTAGTGTTTCCAAAATATGTTTTGTTGATGGAAAAGAGTAAGTCAAAGGTATGAAGTGTGAGCATATGTGTTTTTCTATAATTCCAAAAGATAGTAAAGAAGAAGTAGAGGAGGTACCTATAGAAGTTGCAAATATATTGGGAGAGTTTTCTAATATTGTATTAGATAATGTACCTAATGGATTGCCCCCAATGAGGAAGATCAGTCACCTGATGGATTTGGTTCTAGGAGCCAATTTTCCAAACAAGGTAGTGCACAAAATGACACTAGCTGAAAGTGAAGAGTTGAGCAAGAAAGTTCATGAGTTGTTGCAGAAGGGATTAATTTGAGAGAGTCTAAGTCCATGTGTTGTACCAGAAGTATTAGAACCAAAGAAGAATGGAGAATGGAGCATGTGCATAGATTCTTGTGCTATCAATAATATCACAATCAACTAAAGATTTCCATTGCCAAGGATGGATGATATTATGGATTGCTTGAGCGGAGCTGAGTATTTCATAAAAATAGATCTGAAGGGTGGATACTATCAGATTCGTATCAGAGAAGGTGATGAGTGGAAGACTACTTTGAAGATAAAAGAAGAATTGTATGAGTGGTTAGTCATGCCTTTTGGGCTAACCAATGCACCAAGCACTTTCATGAGGCTCATGAATGAGGTACTGAAGGAATTTATAGGTAAGTTTGTCATTGTTTACTTAGATGATATTTTGATATTTAGTAAGACATTGAAGGAGCACTCGATCCATATTCACAAGGTGTTTGATAAGATGAGGGAAGAAAAGTTGCTGATAAACCTAAAGAAGTGCAATTTTGTAAAGAAGGGGTTGGTGTACCTAGGATATGTAGTCTAAGGAGAAGGTCTAAAAATGGACCTAAAGAAAGTGAAGTCTATCCTTGAATGGTCTACTCCAAGGAGTGCAACAAAGGTAAGATCTTTTCATGGATTGGCAAGTTTTTATAGAAAGTTCATAAGAGGTTTTAGCAGTATTTGTGGACCCTTGACTAAAAAAATGAGAGGGGATAGGAAAGAATTTGAGTGGACTATAGGAGCCTATAATAGTTTTAATCTCTTGAAACAAAAAGTTACTAAGCAACCTATTTTAGCACTTCCTAATTTTAACAAAGTGTTTCAAGTAGACCATGATGCTAGTGGTACTGCAATAGGAGATGTTATGATCCAAGAAGGTAGACCTATTGCTTATTTTAGTGAGAAGTTGAATGATGCAAAAAAGAAAATATTCTATTTATGATCAAGAATTTTATGCTATAGTTCAAGCATTGAAGAAGTGGAGACATTATCTTCTTCTTAAAAAAAAAAATTTGTATACTGATCATCAAGCTTTACAATATTCAAATAGTCAAGAAAAATTGAACAAAAGGCATTTGAAGTGGGTTGAGTTTTTGCAGAGTTATACATTTGTTTTCAAACACGAGAGTATGAAGTCTTTGTAGATGCTCGTAGTAGAAGATAACTTTTGTTAATAGAAATGCAAATAGAGGTGGTTGAGTTCAAGGAACTCAATACTTTGTATCTAGATGATCCTAATTTTGTTTGAAGTGGGTTGAGTTTTTGCAGAGTTATACATTTGTTTTCAAACACGAGAGTATGAAGTCTTTGTAGATGCTCGTAGTAGAAGATAACTTTTGTTAATAGAAATGCAAATAGAGGTGGTTGAGTTCAAGGAACTCAATACTTTGTATCTAGATGATCCTAATTTTGGTGAAGTGTGGAAGGCTTGTACAGAACCTATTACACTTGATAGGACAAAGTGGTTGGATTTCATGATCCAGGATAGTATGTTGTTTAAAGGAAGCTAGTTGTGCATTCCCAGAAGTTCAATGAGAGAGAATCTCATCAAGGAGAAGCATAGTGGAGGGTTGGTTGGACATTTTGGTAGAGATAAAACCAAAGCTTTGGTTGTTGAGAATTATTACCAACTACAATTGCGGCAAGATGTGAAGAATTTTGTATAGAGTTGCAAAGTATGCTAGATGGAGAAAGGAGTGAAGCAGAATACAGGGTTGTATCAGCCATTACCTATACGAGAGAAGCTGTGGGAGGATGTCACCATGGATTTTGTTCTTGGATTTCCAAGGATGTAGTGTGGGCATGATTCTATTTTTGTGGTGGTTGACAGGTTTTCAAAGATGGCATATTTTATTCCTTGCAAGAAGACTAGTGATGTTGTTCATGTGGCAAATTTGTTTTTCAGAAAAGTGGTGAGATTCCATGGTCTGCAAAAGAGTATAGTTTCAGATCAAGATACCAAATTTGTTGGGTATTTCTAGCATACATTATGGAGGAAGTTGAAGACATATTTGAAGTTCAATTTATCGCATCATCCACAAACTGATGGACGGATAGAAGTTGTGAATCACAATTTGGGAAAGTTGTTGAGATGCTTAGTTGGAGATAAACTAAAAGGATGGCATATGATTTTACCATAGGCAAAATTTGCATATAATAATCTATCAACAAGAGTACTGATAAATCACCATTCCAAATTGTATATAGGAATAGTCCCAGAAATGTTTTTGAATTGAGGCAGTTGGGTAAAGGAGAGATAAGTAGTGCTAAAGCAAAAGAATTTGTTGAACATTTGAAGAACATCCATGAGGAGGTAAGGAAGCACATCATAAAGATGAATACACAATATAAAGCTAAGGTAGATGTGAAAAGGAGGTATAAGGAATTTCAAATTGGAGATGAAGACATGGTTCATTTGAGTAAGGAACATTTTCTAGTGGGTACATATAATAAGCTAAAGATGAAGAATTTTGAATCATGCAAGATAGTGAAAAGATATGATTCTAAAAATATCTATGAAGTGGAGTTGCTTGTTGAATTGAATATTTCACCAATATTTAATATTTTAGATTTGACAAACTATTATGAAGGCAGTGATGGAGATGAAGTTGCAAAAGCACAGTGGAGTATTCCAACAGCTCATTTGGCTACAAAGGAGATTGAGAAGATACTGGACACTCGTGTTGGCAAAAGTACCAAGAATAGAACTTATGAGAAATATCTAGTCAAATAGAAAGGGCAGCCAATAGAGGATTCATCATGGCTAGCAATGGAGGAGGTTAACCATCTTGGTTTTCCTTTGAACACCTGAGATGTAACGAGGTCACTTCTCAAATTACCCTAGGTGTCTAATGCACGAGCATCTTGGGTGTAAGAGAAATCTTGCATCACCCAAAAAATATTTTCATTTCAGTCTTTTCTATTTTAATAAGGACTAGTACACAAAGTGGTTACTATTTATGGGAACTTGTTATTTTTAGTAAGTTTGTCATACAAGCTTGGAATGTTCTCATATTTTACATGAAGGTTCATATTAGAGTTATAAGCCTACCATAAGAATCTCATTTCTCTAGCTTAAGTATTAGAGAAGTTATTGTGGATTTTCGATAGAAAAATTTGCAAAAAAATCTTCAGGCTCACCATTGGAGGCCTCAGAGTGTTCAAATGAGGTCTAAAAACTTGATGGAAGGGCACTTGCACTATTCCGAGCCTATAGATTAGGAATTGGCATTTGTGAAATAGTTGTTATAATAGCCAATCAGAGCAATGGTTCATGAGTTATGGCCTTTCAAAGTTGGGCTACTCGAAATATCTAAAATAATTGTCAAAGATGTATTTGGCCGACTCTATTTGTATTGTTAGGGTCTGTCAACCCTGGGTATTAAGTTTCAATGTCTAGAACATTCTTAGGTAGCATAAAATTATCTATTTAAGAAAGACTTGAACATTGTCTAGGACAACTCTAGGTGATAGTTTACAGCTTGTCTTGCAGATTACTATAATGAAGGCACCCATATGGGTTAGCATATTGTACTTGTGAATTCTATAATTCTGCATTTGCGACAGAAATAAGAAGTCCATATTTTGTTCTTTCATTTTTTTTTTGTTTCTTTGTTTATGTTATGGTTTATGGAATTAAGAGGAGCATCCTTCATCAACTTTTCCAATATGATTGCAGGGATGTGCATGATTGTGTCAAGAATGCGTTTACTATTGAGAAAGGTGGTAGGAAGCATTCCCTAATTCCTTTGTTGAATGAAGAGTTCGATAGGAGGAACCTGAGTATTGGCAGCCAAGTTGAGTTGAGGGGTTCTAAGAAGATTGGAGATTGGCATGGAAAGAAGACTTGTAGCACACCAAGAATGGATGTGAAGAAGTAGAAGAAGAACAAGGGAAAGAATGTACAAGTTGAAGACTTGGAAGATATGTATGTGAAGAACCAATATGGGATTTATGTGTTGAATCCCAAAAGATGTTCTTCTAGCTATTGAGAACATCTTTTTGAACCTAGGGTGTCTAATGCAGGAGCATCCAAGGGATATTAGAAATCCTATATGTTGGAGGTGTTCTGGCTAAGTGTTGTGGACTCGGTGACCAAACAATGGTGCTCAGTTCTTGAAGGGGCCTGGCCCCTGAAGGTGCTTGGCATGTGTTGGTTTCTTGACACTCTTTATGTGCTCACCAAGTACTGGGACCTTGACATGCATTGGGAGCTCAGTAGTGCATGGGAGTTTGTTGATGCTCAACTTGGTCTTTTTGATGCTTGGTCTAGTCTTGGTTCCTATAGGTGTCAAGTTGTCTGTGAGCTAACTTTAGGTATTTAATTCATGTTTTAGCTGACTTTTTGGAATTTAATTTGTGTTATACCTAACGTGTGGCTCAACATATATTTAATGTAAGGGATTTAATTTAAATTTTAATGAATTGGACCAACTTGTGGCTTAGTTGGGTATAAGTAGGGGGTTTTGTGGAGTTTTTAGTCATTATCATCTAGCTTGGAGAAGAGGATACAAACTTTGAAGGGCTAGTAGCTGAGGCTTGGTAAACCAAGAGATTGCTTGGAAGGCTTACTAGCACAAGTTAAGATTTCCTTGGGGTTCTCTTTCAAAGTGCAGATCTAGACTAGTTGGATTCAATGTTGTGAGTTGGATTTTATTAGATCTTGTAGAATTGTTATTTTAATTGATGTTGTATTTGGCCCTAACCTAGAAGGCCTTACAATTGAGCATATTGCATGTAATCAGTTATAAATGAATAAAGCGTTGTGGTTTGGTATTAGATCTTGCATTTTTATTGCTTTATTGTTGTGTTTCTATTGTGTGGTTATTTGTAGGGATAAAGTTTACCTTCAATAGGGGTGACCTCAAATTCTCGTTGCATCAAGTATGCCATTAGTAGTTATTACGAAATCTTGTATCAAAGAGTCTTTTGGATTGAGCACACAAGCCCTTGCAAAAATTGAAAAGGAACACTTTAAGAATGAATGTCAGAGAACCATGAAGTTTGAAAAATACAAGGAGATTGCACATTTAATGTACATGGACCACAATAACAAAATAATGTATGTTGATCACATGGATCCTCATTCTATTGAATCCCTTATGGATATTTTCAAGTACATTTTTTATGCATGGTCACAACTGTTTGGAGAGGATGAGCAACATAAAATTTTGCTTGATTATATGTATATGTGCATGAAAATTCAAAACCCTCATACCTATCTAGAGTTTTATTTTACAAGTGAGATTGGGAAAACCCTTCACAAACAATTGGTTAGATAAAAGGCTACCAAGTCTATCAACAATTACTCTACTATGCTACTTAATTCTCCATCAAAATGTTAGTCAATTTAGGAATTCTATGAAGTTGGCTATAGTTGATGAGGAAGGCATTAGACAACCCATCCAACTTTGGTGCCCACTTTACATCTAAGGAATGGTGATTTCATAGCATTCAGAGATGTATTTGTGTAGTAGATAATAAGGGTACTTGCGAGAAATATCACAAGGTTACCATAGTCAATTAAGGATATGTTGATACCCAAAGAGCATCTAGCTAATAAATGTAATGAGTAGAACTTTGGTGATTGGATTCTCAAATTGAAGTATCCATTAATAAGGCTATATAGGTGCAAATAACCACCTCACAGACTTCCTTTGTTTGTCCTTAAAAGATTAGATTTCTTGGAGTTTATATGGAAGTTACTATGGGTTGAGAAATATGTTATTAAAACAAGAAAGGGAAACATGATGCCTCACTTTATAAAGTTTGATGGATATACAATTGGGTATAGTAAGATCCAAGAGGTTCAAGAATTCATCATGAATAGATTCTGATTGATTGTTGATAAAAGTAGAGATTATGATCTTGAGGGGAACATTAAAAATATAAAATCCAGGCATGCCCACTAGCTAGACATTGAAGATGACATTGGAAACTATGATGACTTAAAAGAAGCATAGAAAAGGTTAAAGAAGTGGAATTCCTTGAATAAGATGGAGAATCAGAGGTTCAATAAAGGTTTGCCTCATTTTCATTTTGAAGAAGATATTGAAATCCTTAATATTGAGAAGTGTATTAAAGATTTTGAAAATTTATACCAAGAATATGTTGAGCAACAAAAGGAAAGAAAGTTGAGTAGGCATCTCGTCCACCCCATCAAACAAAAAGGAGAAAGTTGAGTTTGATAGGTTCAAATTCTGGACCTCCTACTCTTAAACCACAAGAAGGGAATAGTACCCCTTTGGTGGCCTATGATGATTCAAATGATGAAGGATCAGCATAAATTGTTAATATTCTCATAAACATGAAAGAAGGTGAGAATCTTAAGACATTAGAGCCACCTCCCAAATTTCCCAAGAAAGAGCATGACTACTATGCTAAGACTATGGAGAATGATGACCTGATTGATACTAAAGATGAGAGGGAGGCCATTCCTCTCAGGTTCATTGAACAAAAAAAAATTACTCAAACACAAGAGTTCAAGGACTTTTGGACCAAATATAAAATGAGGGACTTTGAGGATAGAAAGAGAAAAAGACTTGAAGGTGTTGATGCATCTCAACATGCCTCAATTGTTCATCAATGATGGATGAGCTTTATCTGGATGACATTTCATGTACTAAGGAAGAGGCTAGAGAAATGGTGAAAATGAGTGACATCCTGATACTTCTTGGTTTAACAATAAAATAATTATTTGTACTAGATCACGTGAGGAAGCAAGAAGATTCAATATTTGTGTCAGAATTTGAATCATTAGACAAAGTAGAAGGGACAAGGTATGATCCCCAAACAAAAACCCTTGCTACTTGAGCTACATTCAATGAAAATAAACCTAAGATGATTAATTGTAAATGCATTTCCACAATCCATAATACTAATCTTGTGATTTATGGATTTTGATTGTGTGTGTCCTTTTTGTGCCAACATTTCGGGTCACACTCTGTGAACGATCATCCTAAGATGATTGATATATCTAAAGGAGAAGAAGAAATGATCCTAGTGCAAACTATGGAGAACATAGACCCTATGCTTGTTGCATCATAGCTAACACATTAGTCCATGTTTTATAACCAAGCTCAGATTAAACATATGAAAGAAAAAATCATAGAATTGCAAAGGAGGGAAATGGAAATGAATTCAATGATAAATAAAATGCATGTAAAAACTAAGAGGTTGTAGAAAGGATTACATGATTCAAAATCTACTAGAAGTACTCAAGCTATTGTGGTTAATAAGGTTACAAATGTTGATGTTAGAGAAAGCCACGACAAGGAGACAACCTCAGAGGTTGATCATGAAGATTGTACTTTTAAGGTATTGGAAGAGATTCTTGTCTACAGGGTAAATCTTATATTGTCCAAATGTGATGAGATGTTCGAAGGGTTTAATAATTTATGTAATAGGTTGGATTTCTTCACTAAGAGAAAAGACATACTTTCTGAGATAGAGAGGAAATGGGTCCCTCAAGGTATGAATTGAACAAACTCTTTGAAGTTGCAAAAGGGATCCAGATGCTCATGCACGGGTAAAGGCCACGATTGATTTCATTTACACTATTAAAAAGAATCTGTGTTATATGAACCAAGAATGTCCAAAGTTGGAAGAAAAGTTAAAAGTGAATGCTTCTATTGATCATCCATGTTTTCCCATCATTAGAAATGAAGAGGGTAAAACCAAACAATTGGAAGAATGGAGACACAGATTTGTAATGTTACCTAGGGCATTGATAACCAAGTTTAGGGAGGAGCAAAATTTTCAAATGGATTCAGTCCATAGGGTATTGAATAAAATGATTGTTGCAGATGCCAAATTTACAAAGTTTGTAACAAATGTCAAAATTGCTCGAGGGAATATATGGGTTGATTTACAAGCCTTTACTCCAACAATCCAAAAATTTGTGTGGCCCATGCATGCCCAGATTGCCAAGTGGATCGAGGTCTACCTGAAGGTTCCTGAAGATGCTCCCGAAGAGGTCGTGGTTATTGAAGAGATAGAAGAGACTTCAAATAATTTTTCATATTTTTAAGTATTATGTAGTTATACTTTAGTTAGTAGTTAGTTATATTTGTGAGCAGGTCTAAAGCTATGTTGCACATTTTCATTTTTATGAGAAAAGGTATCAAGCTCCCTATTTAAGAAGAAACAATTTCAAGACATAAGATAGATAATATATATGATATATGATATGACTTTACAAAAGAAACCGTATGAAGTAATTTTCCATTTCATGCAATTACTTGTTTTGGATATGCAATGAAATTACCCTATTGTATTTCCTTATGATTGAAGTTAATACAATGATGATTCCTCTTTATATATGATGGCATATCAATTTTAATTACTCATGTTCTTGATTGTCCCTTGGGATTATACTATTATTTTGATGGATCAAAGTAATGCATGAACTTGATTTATCAGATATTTTCATACTAAGTAATGGTTTTTGTCTAATTGGTCTCCTTTGATTGGGGTTAAATGCATTTAGACTAAGGATTGCACATTTATTTCTTATTTGTCCAATGGTTGATGGGGTGCACACTATCTCTTGAGGTTTGATGATAAGTTTATATGAGGATTGACTCTATAGTACCCAAATGGAATAAGGATTGGTCTTTGTATACGTGGATCGGTGAAATTCTATCCACAAGTATTGCATAAGTTCATTTTCAATACTTTATTCACACTTAAAACATTTGTACATTTTGATTTCTCCTTGAGAAATACTTGTCATCTCAAGAGCATCAATTATAAAATCTACATTATTAATCTTTAAGGTTGCCTTAAGCAACATTGATATAGGTACAACCACCTAGGTTTTGTAGAGCCTAAAGTGTGGAGATTAAGTTATAATTCAATCTTTTTCGTTGACCAAAATTGTGTTAATTTCCTAGTATCAAATAGGCAGGGTTTGTAGAAATTCAAACAACAATTTTGAAAACCAACAAAATGTTCGCAACCTAATAAAAAATCAAAGACCAAAAACTCATTGTAAACTACACCACTTCCTAATTTTTAATACATCTATTCAGCATTGTGAATAGATATTATAAACAAATAATTCTTAATAATTAAAGTTAATTAATCTGTAGACTTTAATTTTTTAATTAATAATGATTACTTCTATAAAGAAAATGTAGGTGGATAGCCATTGCCTAACTTGTCCACTCTTAAGGTCAACCATCTCTCTGCAACAATAATAATTTAGCTTCTTCCAAATCCTGCTTAGGCTTGTACGACCGTCCTTAGCTGCTGTTATAATGTGATCTTCGATCGCGGCCTATCTTTCACAGATTTGCAGTAATGATTTCTAAGTTACTTTTTCTTTTTCTTTTGTGTTTTATTAAAAAAGGTTAATGAAAGCAGCTCTGAATAAAATTGTGTAATAATTTCCTCTATAAAGAAATTTAATAGAAAAAAAAGAGATTTTGTAAGCATAAGCTATTCTTAGACTTAATTACTCTCGTCATTGTATTAATTTAAACAATCGAATCTAAAAATCCATCAACTAAGATCATGAACACAGAAAAAAAACATATTGTGTTTCAACAAGAATTTTAATAGAGATTCTCTCCTGGTCTACTTATCGGAATTGCAAATATTACTTAACAATTTAAGTACCTTTATGTTTTACTTATATTTGTTCATATAAACTATTACAGATATTTAATCTTTTCTACTCATTTTTGGAAAAAGGAATAGCAGATTATAAATGTATAGATACTCAAAAGGGTTTTGTATGCACCTGTTTAGTGACTTGAATTAGCAGATCGTCGAGCTGTGGCGTAGCCCCTGCAAAGAATCCAGGCCCTTGAACAGCACAATCAACATTCAGGTAAGCTACCGCTTTTGCATATAGGTTGCCGAAATTTTGCTCAACCCACTCCGTTGATCCTATCTGCATTTCCAACAGAATAATTATAGAAAATCTGTAGAAATTTGACATTTTTGGTTTGCCTGTAATATCTCAAACCAGAATCTTGCACACGCTATTGCATGTAATCTCACAAGCCAGAAGCTTGCATACACTATTGCATGTAATCTCACAAACAACTCCCTTATGTTTGGGCTTAATACTTTTGAGAAATAAAATATAGATGTCTTTAATGCATCTTCAATAGCTATAAAGGCTTACCATTCCATATTCTTCAGCATCCCAAGAACAGAGGATCATACTTCTCCTTGGTTGCCATCCCTTCCCAAGTAGAGCACCCAATTTTCTAGCTATCTGTAAGAAATTTTATACAGAATCCAGATGAGAAACACACAAAATTTAAATGGTAAAGCATCACAGAAAACAAAATACATTTGTACAACATATAGATTTTGCCATCACATCAAAAATAGCTATTGATGGTGGAGAGGGACACAAGCACTTATGATGTGGAATTTGTGTAGCAACTATCTGTAATAACTATATCTCCGATGACATCCCTCTCCACCATCAGTCTTTTTGGTATGATGGCAAAATCCCCTTCACAGAGTAGCTCACCTCCAAGAGAGCTGCTGTACCGCTATTGGGATCCACTGCTCCATAAGTCCAAGCATCCCTATGGTTCCCAAGAATGACAAACCTGGGTATTCACCATCATCACCAAAACATATTGAGCAAAGTTTCAGTGACTTCATTTGGCGTTCAGGAGAAAGAAATGAATGCAAATCTATTTGTCTTAGTTTATTTCTTCATGTTTCAGATCAAACCCCATGATCTATCATTTAAAAGAGGTGGCAAAACAAGCGAACATAATGATGACATGATCTTCATCAAGAAGAAGCTGTAAAATAAGCGAGCATAATGATGGTAGATCATGGAGTTTGATCATTCTATTTTCAAGTCTTGTTCTCTCCTCGTGATGGATCATGGAGTTTGATCTGAAAATTAAGGAAATAAATTCACACAATTGATACTAGAAAATAATCATAATAATATTAATAAGTGCAGAAATCTTGTAAGCATACCTGTCTGGTTCATCAGAACCCTTGATTACTGCAAAAACATTTCGAATGGTTGACATTGTCTGGTTAGCCTGCATGAAAAAATTGGGCATCATACAAGAATCTTAGCACGGCCACTCTTAAATATCACACACTGAGAGAAAAATTAAGCTTGTAAAAAAAAGTCGGCTTTAACTATGTTATACTTTGAGTCTAGGAATCAAGCCTTAGCGTGTGATATTTGAGCTATCCGAACTACAACTACTTTTGCTGAATGACTGATATGACTGGACAAAAAAACGGTGGAAACAGGGCAGATTAGCTGAATGCTGACACGAGGTTGACCTATAAGGATGACATCAACTGGTCACCTTTACATTTTTACTGCTAGAACTCTTGTCTGGCACTACCTATGAAACCTCAAGAACCTACTGAAATCCATCCATAATCACAAAAGTAAATGCAATGAAAACATGGCTTACCACATAGCTAAAGTTGAGAACCCCTGGCCCTCTCCCAATACCCCCAAAGTTCAATGATCCTCTCCATGTAGAGGGAACAGAAGGGCCTTGAAGTGAGCCAAGAATATGCTGTGCTTCCTCTGCAGAGATGGGCGTGGAAGGTATGCTTGGAAACTTGTCTGAAATGTCTGATACTCTTTCACTCTTCTCCGTGCTCGGCCATCCTGGAGTAGATGGATCACCTTTACCTTCTATCACAGTTCCAAATTGGGCTCCATCTGGGGGCAACCACTTGGACTTGGGGAAAAAGCCTTGTGTTCCATTGCCGCCAAATTGCTGGGGATCGCTGTACATAATAACAGCAATTGCACCAAATTTAGCGGCAGTTCTGACAACGGTTCCCCTGTAGACATCACCATATCTAGCAATCACAATGGCTCCACTTACATTCACATCCATGTTTGCAAGCCTTGTGAAATCCTCTTCAAGTCCATAATTGACATATACTACCTCGCCAACAACACTTCCAGAGGGTGACCCAGCATGGAATGGTTGTATTACTGATTTGTTGTTGTGGCCTTCATCCAAACATACTTCAATCTTTCTTCCTGTTGTGGGGAAGGACATGGAGAGAGATCTAGAGATAGGGTAAGATAAGAGAACCTTGTAATCTACTGAGTGTACTGCAAGCCCATATTGTTCAAAGCGATTTTGTACATACATAGCAGTTTCCATGTCTTGGGGTGTTCCTGCTACATGTGACCTTTTTGTGAGCTCTCTGAGATCTTTGGCAATGCTGATGTTGCTTCCTGCATTGACAAACCAGTCGTGGAAGAAAGAAGCTTCCCTGCCATGGATCAAACTAGACCTCTCCGAATTTGTCATGTTTGTGAACAATGTTATCAACCCGAGAAGGATTATAAACAGAATTATGATTGCAGTTCCCCTGATTACACTGCAACCATTGTTTCTTCCTTGAGTACTTTTATGCCCCTTCACTGGATTAAGGGGCAATGATTCTTCCATGTTTACTCTGGTCTCTGCCACTCTTGCCAAGGCCAGGTCTGATGTTTTCTCAGAGGAGGCCACACTCATATAAACCATTCTGCTGAATTGCTTTGAATCCCAAACAAATGAAAGATGAGACCTTAGTGTGTTGGCAATTAATTATAAAATCAATTCATTGTGAGCACTCTCAAAGATCACACATGAAAGAAAATATTAAGCTTGAAAAAAGTATGTTAATTTTGACTATTTGACACTTTTAACCTAAGAGTCGGTCTTTAGTGGGTGATGGTTGTCTCACTGCTGGCAAGACGTGAAGGATTCGGACCCTATATCATAGATTTACTTCAGCAAAACAAGAATAAAATCAGTCATTCAAAAATCAAACCTGTGAAGATTATAGCTATATACTAGATGCTCATCACATGCAGTAAAACTGACCAGTCGCACAGAGATCAAACATTGCCTTCACCATATCACATCTAAGAAGATTTTGTACCTTGTGCATGAGATGACACACAATATCCTCACCAACTGGTTACAACACCTTGGATCTTCTTTTATGCCGATTTGAACTCAAATCCGGATGATATTATCCAGAAGAAACATGCAGAACCTGCAGATGATACAATGTAATGAATCTAAAAGATAAAGAGGATGAATCTAGATGAAAAGTCGCCCAAAAGCAATGAGATTATTCAATGCAGACGTCGAAAAAAAGCTTGTCAAAGTCGGGAGTTAGTAATACTTACACGTCTACATATTTGTGCATGCATAAAATATATGAGCAGCTCACAGTGATGGGACAGAGGCCGATTGACATGTTCAATATTGCCGACCTTTCAACAACTGAACCTGTTTGATGGGCATTTTTTTCCTTAACATCTCAGATAAAACTTTAAATATAGATTCCAAATGAAGCGCAAGTGACACGAAGGTTCATAGTACTACCAAGCCAAGAAAATATGTCCCTTTGAATGTTTGAAATACTTCTTCAAGATGAAGACTGAATTCGTTAAAAGACAAGATAATCTCTGTACACATTGACTGCAAGACAGAGAGAGACAAAGGGAAGAAGAAGATAAAAAGAAGAATGAAAGTCAAACCAACAAATTGATTTGCACCATCAAAAAACTCAAATCTCCATATATATATATTTGAAAGTTGTAAACAACTCATAAACTCGTAATCCCATGAATGGCATTAAAACACATTTTTTCGTTCACAAGTGTTTCGTATTTTTCCCATTTCCTAAGAACAACCTCTGAATTGAAATGTGCGTAATGCTTTAAGTGGTTGACTGTTTCAAGATTTAACGCGACAGGGAGGTTTGGGCTGTAAATTATCATAATTGAAAGCCTCTGAAAGTGTGCCCAAATTTAACTTGACAAACCACGGTCAAGAATCTCCGTGGGATATGGGATTTGGTCCCTTACCTAGAAATATTAGGTCTTTGGGGAAAGTGACCTGCCTAGTTAGGAGGTATTTATGGGGTTTTGGACCTCCTCTTTTGAAGAAACATGAGTTGGAAGATGTTCATTCAACGGAGGGATTCATGGATAGAATTGTCTAGAAGAGCGGTTTGGTCTAGAAGTTACACCACATATAATTTTCTGTTTTGGGGGAGACGTGATTATTATGTATGTTACGAATCAAATTGTTAATATATTTAAATTTTATTTTATTTTTTAATAAAAAATTTATGGAGGTCATTCACAAATAAGTTTTAGGTATCTAATACAGGCTCACGCGTGTCTAAAACTTCTTCGTCTAAGAGCCAAAGACTAAGGAGCATCCCAACTTCATCCCTTATAACATCTTTGAGCCTGGCACTCAACAAGATTTGATCCTTGGTGGGCTCTTTGTGAGTCATTCAACTTCACCAATAGACCAAGGGCCTATTGACATATATTTAAATTTTGAAATCTATCAGATCTTATTTTATTTTATAGGGAAGTTTTATGAGTTGAAAAATATTCAATATAAATGAAAGATTTTAAGATATGTCTAGACTTTTCACCACATATATGTGTATTGAGAAGTAATTTTTTTTGGTAGACCTTAAATTCCTTTTGACAAACATGATAAAATATTTTCATTTTTTAAAGTATCAGTGAAAAGATCATGCTTTTTTTAATTTTGAAGAAGGGGTGGAAAGGTGCTTGTGAAATGATGAAGTTTTTCTATTTCAATGAGAGTAGAATTGGTACCATGCAAAATGATGATTTTTCGCTATTTCATAAAGGATGGAGTGAAGGGCATATGAAGTGGCGACTTTTCACTAATCATGGGCACTATTGCTTAGTGGTTGCTTAATTGCAAAATTTTAGAGTTTAGTTGGGCACAACACAACAAACTTGGGAAAGTGATTTTTGGGTATTCTAAAAGAGCTAAAATAAATAAAGGACATCAAGTACAAACACATTAAATTGAGGGAATGTCTGAGTTGACAACTTGAGGGAAATTATGAAGTGTCAATTTTTGTGAAAGGTCTAAGCTCAATGAATATGAAATAAATGAAAATGGAAGGTGACCAACTATTAACGAAGTTAAATTCTTCCATGCGAAGTCACATCTGGAATTGATAAAAAACTACAAAGATCAAGCAAGTGACTGCAAGGTGATTTACGAAGAATAGTAAGTTCAATTCTTTGCCCTAGTTTAAGTTTCTTTTTTTTGAGATAAAAATGTAGGTTAAAAAGGAGGTTGGTACTAAAAATAATAAGGAAAAAAATGTGGAGAAAGTTATTCAGAAAATGCTTTTAGATATATTTCTCAAGTCCTCTTCTATTAGTACTATGGGGGTCTCACTGATGAACTAAGAGGATGCAAAGATGCTAGTCTCCCAATTTATGGTAGGTCCTAATGCAAGGATAGAAGGGCTCACAAATCACATAATCACAACTTCTAACTTATCACAATATTGCACATTTCGCAAACTTATAATCGAGTCAACAAACTAGGATAGAATTTTCCACTTGAGAAGAGATGATCATAACTTCCACAAATCAAGAGATAAAACTAATTCCATTTATGAGAGCGTATAAATATCAGTTAAACACCTTTTTCCAAAGTTATAGCTCAAAATGATAACTGGAACAAAAGTTATTACTCTTCTCCCAAAACTACTCACATAAAAATTAGGGTCAAACCAGTCTGCACTCAAATGCTTGTAATCACTTCAAATCACAATGGAATTTGACCAAACTAAAACCAAAAGATAGATAACTCAAATACCTTTTTGAAAATATTAGTTTCAGGCATGTATCTCTTCATATGAATTTATACCAATAGAAACAACAATTGGGTTTCTGGAAAATTATATAGAAAACTAACATAAAACAAGTTGCAAAACAAAACTCTTTTCATTTATATTCTTCTCAAAAAGATTTCCAACCATTCCAATTTGTGAATCACGACCATTACATGATATTTTATTGTATTTTCAGTTTCTCCAACTATTTGATACCTCCTATGACTTGACCTTTCTTTTTACATCAACTTTTCATATTGTCATTTTTTTGACAATATTTTATTACATATTTGAAAACTTTTGCATTTTCTCATAATTGACCTTTTAACTTTATAAAACCCCTACTAACATATCAAAATAGACTATATATGACATTTTACCCTTCCATGGGTTTATTTACATAATTTGACCATACTAGACAACTTTGACAATCTAATACAAATTGATTCCAAGGCTTAACTTAGCCTTACATATTAACAAATATTAACTTGACATTTTAGAACAAACATTAATGAGATATGTATTCTTTATGTCCATATTTCTAGGTGCTCCTGCACTAGGTCCCTATTTTGGGATTTTTATGCTAGCAAGCATGAGAAGGACCATAGAAATGATCCATGGAGGTTAGAATTTGGAAAATTCATTGTGCCAAATGTATTTATAGAAATTGAGCTCATGAACATCCTAGCACAACACTATGAACTAGCAACCAACACAATAAGAAAAGAAGATGGGGTGCCTTTGCTAGTCATTAGCAAGTTGTGGATTGAAGAATGTTTTGGCCTAAGCACTCAAACTCTCACAAAGATTACAAGTAGCATTTCAAAGTAGATTATTATAGGATAATGAAATTTTCTAGATATAGGGAAATTACACATTTCATGACTAGAGTTCAAAACAATAGACCAATGCATGTTGAGCAGATGAGCACTTATCCAATTGAATCCTTCATGGGTTTCTTTTAGAATACATACTATGTTTGGTCCCAAATATTTGGAGAAGATGAGGAGCAAAAAATCTCATTGGATTACATGTATATGTGTATGAGGATCCAAATCCCTCAGACTTACTTGGAGTTTGAATTTGCCAGTGAAATTGAAAAATCACTTCACATGCAACTAACCAACTGGAATAACTCAAAGATTTTAAAATTTTATTCTTTTCTCTACCATTTAATTCCCTTCCAAAATGTCAACCAGTTTAGGAATTCCATGAAGTTGACCACCTACAATGAAGAAGGAAAAATTTTCCTTGTTCAAATGTGGTGCAGGGCTTGGGATGTGCATGGTAAAGATGATGATTATATCTAATATTTAGAGATAAATTTGTAACATTGATTACAAGGTTGCTTGGAGGATCAGTTACCAGGATACCTTAACAAATCAAGATTATGCTAAGGCCCAAAGATTTTTTACCTAATAAAGGCTACGAGTTTAATCTTGGAGATTGGATTTGCAAGCCAAACTACACACTAATCATATTACATGGGTGTAGACAACCACCCCATATACTTCCACAATTTGTATTTGAATGAGTGGGTTTCTTGGAGTTCATATGGAGATTGTTGTGGATAGAAAAGGATATTCCTTAGGCGAGGAAGAATGGAAACATAATGGCCCACTTCATAAAATTTGATGGTTTCATGGTAGGCTATTCAATGTTGTAAGAGGTCAAGGAGCATATCGTGAACAATTTTTGGTTCATCATGTTGGATATTGTTAGCCCCAACCTATAATGTTGTAAATGTATGTGAAAGATTCATATACATTTTTATGTTTCCATTGATGTCAAGGCTTAGTTGGTTAGGCATTATGTTGATTTAGTAGAGTCTCATTTCATTTGACTAATGGAGAGGATTTGATTGATGCAACAAATTTGAAAAAAGTATGTTGGTAAGAGTATGTTATTAAATAGGAAACTTTACTGAATTGGACTATGACAATACAAAATATTGTTGATTATTTTACATGAAATGATTGAGATCATGTATGAACAAGACAATTTGCAAGGTGAATGAAGGATTGTAGTTTTAATCAAGCTACTACAATTGTCACCAAGTAGTTACAGTTATTACTGAGTGCAAGGAAAGAAGTGAAGGAAATATAGTTGTTACTAGGCATAGTTAATGATAATCAAAAGTAGTATTTCCTAAGAAAAGATCTAGTGTTAACTAAGTGCTATGAAAAAGATAATTGAAGGAATAATATGGATCCAAGGCCAATGTTTGATGAAAATAAGGAAAGGCCAATATGCATATAGGATAATGGGGTGAACCCACAATAATGGGTTCCACTTTAGTGGGACGAACAAAAATGAAAAAAATTGCAAAATGAGAAATTGAGTTTACCATATGTTCGCGCGAACTTTTTTTTTAATTATGTTCGCGCGAACATATTTCGTATGTTTGCGCGAACATATGTGATATATATGTTCATGCAAACATGATTTGCATGTTCGCGCGAACATACGTTCACGCAAACATGGTAAACGTGTTCGTGCGAATGCCATGTTCGCATGAACATGCAAAATCACAAAAAATGTAACCTTTTTTTCCTTTTTCTTTTTTTTTGCTCTTTTGGCTACCATAATTGCAAGGGAATGATCTCCTACTATAAAATAAAAATGTCAAAATGTGCTGCTCGGAGCAAGCTTTCCAACGACTATAATTTTATTACATAATTTAATCATTAAGACTTTCAAATATGAGTTTAACTCATTATAGGTTCATTACCAATTGAACATCAACTGACTTTGACACCTCAGGAAAATTAGTAAATTAGGTCAAAAAAATTTTGAAAAATATGGAGGCACTGGCTTATTGAGATACCTTTCTATTCAAAAAAAAAAAAATGGTTTATGATAAATTGACTTCAAATTATCTGTGTCAAACAGAACATATGTCTGAATTACGGTTCATGCCACTTCAAAACTTCATAAACTATACAATATTCAACAAAAATAAATCAAACCAAATGCAGACACTGGATATTGATGTTACAAATCCAACGCCGAAAGAATTACTTCATTATCATTTCTAGAAAAAAAAGTTATGTGTGTCAAATGGACTGTCACTTTTTAAAATATTGAATTTTATTATGTACCACTTTTTGGAGGAGATAAAAAAAATTGACATAAATAATTTTTTTTTTTAGATTAAAAAATATGGTTACAAAGTAGGAACAAAGTACTCAAAATCAATAGTTTATGTCATCTCGAAATTATTTATAGTTTTGGAGATATAGTCACTTGAACGTGACGTTTGTTGCAAAAATATTGATTTCAGTGTCAAAATTGGTCAAAAAGTGGAACCCATTATTTTGGGATCACCCAATGATGAAGTTAGTTATGTAATCAATGGTAGGAGAAATTCAAAGATGATTGTATGGAAGAATTTTTTTATTTTCAAGGTGAGGACAAAATTTGAGGTAGAACAATATTCACTGAGCAACTAGATACAACAAATGTGAGAAAAATAAAGATCTAACAGATATGTTTAAGAGGACAAATAGATAGATCAGATTGAGAGTTGAAGCAAGAAGATTACTAGGTAAGGGATGGGCACAAAGTTCATTATTGCTGATGCCAGAAAAAGAAGATGAAGAAGAAGAAGAAGAAGAAACTGGAAGACAATTATAGCGAGTGATCTAAATTGTGAAGATCAAGCAAAAGGAAGTACTAAATTGAGTTGTGAAGAGTATAGATTACCCTAAATGATATAAGAAGGAAGTGTATAAGAAGAACAAAGATCAGAACAAGCAATGTAGTGCTAAACCTAATAAATCAATTCACCATTACTTTATTACCATTGTAGCTACTAAAATCTCTTAATCTAGTGGACCTAACAAGTCTATGAAATCCTATATGGTAACATTAATTAGTGATGCTTTTAAGTCCTTTAGGAAAGGTGACTCTTTAGAAATATCAAGAACTGATAAGGTCTAGATGATCTTTGGTGTAAATTCTCTAACAAGGTCACATGTAATAATGTGTATGTAAACCTTTAACAAGGTAGGATCCTAACATAGCTCACTTCAGAAGAGTGAAAACTTTGGATTATTAGTACCTTGGTTGTTTTTCCCTTTACAATTTTTACACATTAAATACTTGTGTCAAATTGTGTGATTGATTTTGATGTTGCATGTTTATTTCATGTTTCACACTTAATGCTAAAATTTGGCAAACACTAAAAGTTAATTCTATTCTTTGGTAGTGTTGGTGTTTTGAAATGCTATAGGTTTCAAATTACTTTGATGAGAATAAGACACATCTAGGGGTAGCTAACTCCCATCATTAACATATCCTTTCAGACATCAAGCCAACTATAAGGCTAGACCCTTCTTCTACTTTAGGCTCTGCAAAACCTAGGCAGGTGGACCTCAGATTCAATTTATATGGTACCAGTGCTAAACAGATTCTTGAATCTATAATCAACAAATGAAACACTTATTTTTTTGATTGACTCATTCAATAACATAGATCTGCAATAGCTAAATCCAAGATAATGCAATTCATAAGCTGAGTGAGGGTTAAACTTTGAATAACTTTCAACATAAAGGAAAAAGATGATTTAATATGTTGATAACAACAAGACCTAGATATGAGCAACAAAACTGAATGATCCTCCAGCTGATCAGTGCTTTATCTATTGGGCAATTACATGAATTAAAACCATACATCTTTTGGAAATCTTTGACATAATTCCTACATCAAGATCCCTGATCTATCTTTCACTTTGTGAATAGACATTTGCATCAAAATGAATCTCATACTCAACCTATCCCACCATGAAGTCTACAAACCCTATGATAAATATCAAGCAATTATATGGCTCTTTGTTCCATAAGCAAGATACTTCAACCACATGCATTTTTAAAAACAAAATGCAAACTAATTTATGCTCTTGGTTCACAAATTAGAAGAAATTACAAACCCATGAATAGGAGACGAGATTCAAAATACATGTAAACCCTCTTCTATATTTTATTCATTTTCCTTGAAAACAAATACATGAAAGATATATAGAAATGACTCACAAATCACCTAACAGATGAGAATTATCTATATAAAACTTAATGCTACTCATTACAAGAGAAATTGTTGAAGGAAACGATATCACAATCAGGAAAACATATCAAGAACTAGAACCAATGGTCTCATAGTGAAAAACTGGAACCAAATGGTATCACAATAGTGAATCTTTTTTCTCCAAAACTGGAACCCTGTACAAAGAATGAGAAAGAGAATTATATAGAGGAGAGTGAATTCCTGGATCTATTGTGCATTTGACATGTGTCCACTTGGAAAATATCTCCTAGCAGTGAAAAGAATCTCTCTAATCTCTCTCTACAACTGGTAAATCAAATCTTTAATCATTTTGCCTCCCTAAAGCATAAAGTAATTCAGATATTTGATGGAAATCATAACTAATTTTGATGCCAGATTTGAAACTAAAGGCAAAAGCAAAAATTAGTTAAATGACCTCAATAGGCAAGATAAAATTTTCAAAATCATTTTTCTCCATACTCAAGATTCAACAAACTTTCATATCTACCCTCTAACCAATTTTGAAGCTTAATGATGAAATCTACATGTTTTGCTAAGAATGCCCTAGAGAATAAAAATTTTCTTATCGAGCGAACTAGTGACTATTTGTACAAAATTTGACCTCATATTTGGAAAATTCATCTCATCTTGATTCCAACGGTATATTGTAGTGCCTGTTTTAGACAAAAATTGCCCCTATGGTAGCCATTCAAAGTTTTAAGCTTGCAGCCACGTGTTTCATAGCATTATTGCAAACATTTTGACCTTTTCTAAAGTTAAAAACTATATAATAATGTAAAATTAATTTTAGAGGGAACCCACACATTTAGAACTGGAAACAATATGATAACATATTAAAATTTTCACTTTTGAAAATTTTCCACCATTTTCCCTCCAAGTCAAACTTGGTTGATCACCCAACCACATGTCAGAACTAGATTGGTCCACCTCACTATTGTATATGCAAAATTGGGGGCCTTTGATCCTCACATACACTTCAACATGGTCATTACCTGTGAGATCATCCTGAAATAAACATTGTGTTGTTTATTTGAAAAGTCTAACAGAGCGACCTGTTGCCTTCTAACTAGAAGGATTATGCCTTTTCTCTCAGAATGAGAAGTGGGCAACTAGACCTCTAGAATGAAGGATTTATGCAACTAAATGAAAGTGCAATTAATCTAGATGAGAGATGCAATTATTAATCCAAGAAATGAAGAAGCATAGTATGCTAAATGGATGCATATTTAAAATTTAAATGATATTACAATGAAAGAAATAAAGCTATGCAAATGTGAGCAAAGTAAGAATTTTAGCATAAATTTGACACAAATTCCAAAATTCATCCTCTGTAATGAGGAATGGATAGTTTCTTTTATAGAATCCAAGAGGTGATAGATGGTCAAGATTAATCGAAATAGACGGTCAAGATTGAAGAGGAGAGCCAGTCATAAAGGTAACTTCCTCATGAAAAAGAAGTTAACTGGTTGCCTTTGAGTGATAAAAGGAGCTGACTAGTTCTTTTTTTTGAGTGAATATTTAATTTAATAAAATAGAATATGACCTCATAAATGGATAACTTTAACTAATTGAATAATTAAATACAATAATTAAAAAGAGGAGATATCTTATTAAATTAAATGTATTTAATTCCTTTGTATATTAGCTACAGAGGTAATTTTAATTTAATTAAACTAGAACACTTATAATTAAATTAATTTAAATTGATAGGTTTGTGTAGCTAATTTGAGTCAATATTTAAGAATTAAATAAATAATATGATTAATGCAAATTATGGTTTTCAGCATTTGACACCTAGGTCAAGTAGTGATTATTAGAATTAGAATTGTCTAGTAAAATAGGACTTAGGAATAGTTGAATAAACCAAAGTTGGTTAATATGGCAATGTGCCAATTTTGGGGTATTACATTTTGCCCCTCTTTGAATGAATGTGTGAACAACATGTTCAATTCAAAGAAAATCAGAAAGCATGATGCAAAGATTAAGAAATGAGATTGGTTCCAAAATTGATGACATAGAGACCAATTGATAAGATTTTAAAGATTATCTCCAAAACAGAGCATAATCTTAAGGAATCCAAGAAAAACACTTAGATACTTGAATTGATAAGCATTTTAAAGGTTTTCTCCATAATGAAGCTTAACCTTTAGGGATCTGGATAGAACACCTAGATACCAAGATGAATAAGCTCTTAAAGATTATCTCTAGAATGAAGCTTAACCCTAAGGAATCTAGATAGAACACCTAGATACCTAAATTGACAAGATTTTAAAGATTATCTCGAGAATGGAGCTTAATCTTAAGGGATCCAGATAGAACACCTAAATACCTAAGTTGAATAAGCATTTTAAGGTTTCCTCCAGAATGAAGCTTAACCTTTAAGGATCTAGATAGAACACCTAGATACCTAAGCATAAAAGAAAACATGATCGAATCATGAGTCATAGAATCATCCTCAGAATGAGGCTTGATCTTGAGGAGTCAAGATTTAGATTGTCCTAATACTTGTCTATCGAACTTTGACTATAAATTTTATAAGATGTGATCAGCTGATGTTATGGGGGTGGAGGCATATCCATGATTGCTTGAACCTTCTCCAAATCCACCTCAACTCATTTTGCAGACACAATGTATCCTAGTAGTTTCCCTGATGTGACATTGAATGGCATTTCTTAGGATTGAGGCCTAGATTGAACTTTTCCATGCGATCTTGGATGTGTCCCAAATCTTGCAGATGAGTATTGTATTTAACACTTTTGACCAAGGTATTGTCCATGTAGTCCTCCATGGTCTTATGCATCATGTCATGGAAAATTGTAGTTACTGCTCTCTGATAAGTTGCACCAACATTTTTCAAACCGAATGGCATTATGTTCCAGCAAAAGGTTCCCCATGCACATGTGAAAGCAATTTTCTCCTGGTCTTCTAGCACAATTTTTATCTGATTGTAACCAAAAAACCCATCCATTAGTGAGTACATCTCATAGCCCGCTGTCATGTCCACTATCATATCAATGTTGGGAAGTGAAAAATCATCCTTAGGATATGCCAAGTTCAGATCATGGAAGTTAGTGCAAACTCTAATAGATTTATCGTGCTTGGAGACTAGAACAATATTGGATATCCATTCAACATAATCAATTGCATGGATGGAACCAGCTTTCAAAAGTTTCTCGAGTTCTTCTTTGATGAGCAATGCAACATGAGGATTCATTTTTTGAAGTTTCTATTTAAGTGGTTTGATGCCTGGTGTAATGGACAAGTGATGCATGATAAGATCAAGATCTAGTCCTGGCATGTCAAAATATGTCTAAGCAAAATTTATCTTCTTCTCTCAAAAAAAGGCAATGAACTTTTCCTTTTCTTCAGGTGACAATGACTATGCCAGATGTATCATATGAGGATGTTCTTCTATACCCAGGTTAATTAGCTATGTTGGTTCTATCAAAACTGATGATCTCTCTTGAAAGTGATGTGGAAGTGCATCAAATATCTCTTCCATAGGCACCTCAGAGAGATTTTCACCTTTGGATACGTCTTTTGCTTTTACTTTTTTGGATTCCAACAATGCCACAATGTGGTTTTCACCATTGGACCTTTTTCTTTTCTTCTTTTTAATTGTATGAATGAGATATTTGATGTTAGCTTCAATCATGTTGATGCTCTGTTCATTAGTGGAAGACGTTACAAGTTTGACAACATTTAGGTAGCAGGCAAGAGCATAGTCACTCTAGAACATGGGGACTTTGCTAGATGCATTAGGGTTCCAGTTTATAAGCTTAGGATGTGTGTGTGAAAGAGTAGTGATGGGTTCGAGTGCATTCATGGTATAGTCATTAAGTGCTTGGACCAAAAATTTGAGACCTATAGCGACTTCATCCACAGGTGTGTGTTTGAATGCCTCTAAGTACTAACATCAACAATTAACAACTCTAGGACACTAGTTGGATTAGACCCATCCCACCTAACCCTAGATGTTTCACCCATTTCAATTTGGTTTTCATAGACATGAACTTGGTCAATATCTTTATTTGTAGTTCCTTTTGAAAGGGAGTCAAATTCATATTCCTTAGAATTAGTGCTACATGGCAAGAGACTATAGAACTCCCCAATAGTGATAGAGACATACTCTCCATCTTCTAGATTTTTACATAGGTACTCAATATGTAACACCTGACTAGACTAACCTTGTTCTAAATGGGCATGGTGTGAATTAGTATTGTCCTCAGAAGAATAACTAGTACCATCCATAGTGCTAACATGTGGCACAAAGTCATCTGGCTCGGCAAAGAATTTAGCAAGATCATGAGGAATAGGATAAGGATAGGGATCCTCATCATTAGATTGTTCCTCTTGAGTATCAAACTCTACTTTTGACTCATTTCTAGATGAACTCTCAGGTTCTGGTATGAATTTATTAGGTCCCAAATGGAAAGGAACCTTCTTAAATCCTAGACTAGTTGTATTGTTTTTGCTTTGAGTTGTTGCCTTGATAAGATCAATTAGACCGTTGCTATTGCACCCAATAGGACCAGTTCCCTTATAGCCAAAATGCTTCATGAGTCTAACACCAGGACCATTCTTTTCAGGAGTGATCTCATGAGCTTGTTCTATTAAGTCTATTGGAGTCTCTTCTTTGTGAAGTCACGTAGTAATGGCACTATTTTTGCTTTCATCTTCTAAGGGAACTGTAGCCTTGACAAAAGTGCCATTATAATTGGTTTGAGGTGTCAACACAAATGGCTTCTTTTCCTTAGATGGTCTTCCATAATGATGAGGAGACTCTAGAAGAGATGTTAATGATAACACTGGTTCAATATGGTACTCACCCATGCTAGTTTCTTTCAGGTTGACTGACTGCTCAATTTGTTTCAACTTGTTGTCATGATAATCAATAGAATCCCTATTAACGAGGACAAAATTCTCAATAACTTTGAGCATATTGCAAGTGTAACTAGTACTGGCAGGAATAGTGACTTCAGAGCCATGAAATGGGAATTTGATGCATTGATGGTATGTGGAGGGCACAACATGCATCTCATGTATCTAGGGCCTTCCTAGTAGAATGTTATAAGCCAAGGGAATGTCGAGGACCTGAAAAGTGACATCCCTTTCTATAGGACTGACAAGAAGGGGCAAGACCAAAAGACCAAGAGACTTTCATTCAACTTCATCATACACTTTGATAGTAATCCTACGACGAGGATCAATAAAGTCCTCAGAGTAATTTAATTATCTAAGAAAAGTAGCAGAGACAATGTTTAGACTAGTGCCATTATCGATGAGTATCTGATGAACATGTGTCTGATGTATCATGACCTCAATGTGTAGAGGTTGATTGTGTGGATGATTCAATGAGTTATCATCCTCCTAAGAGAAAGTCATAAGATAAGGTGAGGTCAGGTGACCTACCATGGATTGAAATTGCTCAAGATCAAGATCTTGAGGAACATTTTCCTCAATGAGGGCTTTGTTTAGAACTTACCTATGAGTAGGCGAGATTTTAAGTAGCTCAAAGATAGAGATTTGAGCATTAGTTCATTTTGGTTGATCGAGAACACTATAGCTGGTTGCTGTTGAATTCATCACAAGTTTTGCACCTTTGCTAGATGGACCAGCAAGGGTTTTGTCTTTATGTTGTTCAAGATTAGAAGTAGAGGGCGCATGGCCTTTGAGCACCGACTTGGCATGAGAAGGAGTAACAACATTAGCACAGTGTTGTGAAGTTGTGTTATCCATTGTGTTGGAAGTAGGGCCCCTCAAGAAAAATGGTGTCTTGGGTTTATTGTTATCCTATTTTTCCTTAATGGTAATGACATTATAGTATTTAGAATCCATAGGTTCAACCATGTTGATCACATTGTCATCATTGGAGTATGCATAGTTGACCTTGTTGTTGGGTTTTGGTTTTGAAGTCTCTCCTTTTTCATAGGCTGGGAAAGGCTCTTTGAATGCCTTGTGATCCGATGTTTTGTTATGTCCATCTACCACAAGTTCACTAGCATCTATCATGTCATGGACTTTATGGTGCAAGTTTATGTAGTTTCTAGTTTTGTGTCCCTTATTTTGGTGATACTTATAGAATGAGGTTTCATTCCACCATGGTGGGCATGGTTATGGATCATAGGGATGAGGGTTGTCCAGTGGTGAAATAAGCTTATGTTGGAGCAATGTTTTGTAAACCACATCCAAAGGTTCACCCAAGGGTGTATACTCTTGTTTAGGGAGTGTAGCCCATGAGTTTCTTGGTTTGTTCCTAGATGTCTTGTTTTCAGGAGGAGGTTTCTCAGTATTCTTGGTTGCATTAAGACTATCTGTGAGATTAAAGGCTACCTTAGTAGGCTTAGGAGTTACATTGTCAACAACCCCATCATGTACAATTTCTCGGTTCTTGTTGATGTACTTGGGTTTGTCCTTGTTAGAGGTGGAGCCTTGTTTTGTGTCCTTTTGAAAAGTAAGTTCATCCTTCTTGACCATGAATTCTTCTATGCGGATAGCCTGTGTGACCATGTCTTCAAAGGTACATGGACCTTGAAGTTGGACTCTATACCCAAAATTAGGTAGGAGGTTATCAATAAAGATGTCAAGTTTCTCTATTTCTAGGATTTTAAATGAGTATTTAGTATAAAGTTGTTTCCACCTCTGAAGGAATGTGAGGAAAGTTTCCCCAATCTTTTGCTTAAGATTACACAAATCTCAAATGTTAACAGGGTGTTGAATGTTATGAGAATACTACTAGACAAACAAGTTGGCAATTTTATCAAATGTTTTGATACCAGGGGGCAAGTGTGAAAACCACTCCATAGCCTAACCACCTAGACTTCTTGGGAATAAATGCATGAGATATGTTTGATTATTTATAAATTCCATAGACAAGGCACCAAATTCCTGCAAATGATCTTGGGGATCGGTAGTTCCAAAGCATTTATCATACTTAGTAACTCTACTCCTCTTGGAAAAGGAGGCATGTCTATGCTCTTGTCAAATGGAAATGGACAAAGAGCATCTAAGGTGTATGTTTTCGTGGGTTGGTCTTTCTCATGCATCATCTGAGCTAGTTGGTCTTGCATAATTTTTAGTTGTTTTTGGAGTTTGGAAGTCTCAGTTTCCTCTTCAGGCATGATGATAGTTTCCAGATTGAAATGATGGGGTAGCTTAGCTCCCTCTTGGGAAAGTTTGAGAAAGTATTTTTCTTTCTCTTCGTTGAGTAGAATTTCCATGACCTTTTGAAAGTTTTTGTATTTATGACACTTTTCTATGTGTTCAGGAAGTATTTCCACCTTTTCCTACTCCCTATCAATGTCATGGTCTTTTTCTTTGTCATTCCTAGTTTGGTCTTGGTTTTTGCTATGTTCACCATGTTCAGGTTCGTAATCAGCCATTGTTGGAACATGTTTAGTTTCAGTATGTTGTGATTGGAAAGGACCTTTGAAAAAGAATTCAGATATGTTGTTTGGAGATGTGGGACCTTTGCTAGTTTTAGGATCCTCTTGATACAAGGGATTCCTAGTTTGTTGCAAGTTTATAGAGAACATTCTACAAACCTGACATGATCTGACAGGTGAGGGGGATTGTGAAGATTCCTCACTAGATGAACTAGAGATAGACTATGTAATGACTAAAGAGCGACCTCTATCACAATTAGTAACCCTAGCTCTACCTCATCTAGGTCTTTGGGGATAAAACACTTTGCCACTTCTTGTTGCCATAGTCATAGACAAGGACAAAAAGTGAAGGCTTAAACAAGGACCACACTATAACATAGTCTCAAAAATAAAGCAAGATAAGGGTATTCTATACTAAGGTACAAGTCATCCAAGTAATGGCTAGAATAGGAAAAGATGATGACTATCATGACACGAAGTATGACAAGCACCAAAGACCAAAGACAAAGTGAACAAGAGACAAGACTAGTTTATGTGTAGGTCACAAGTCATTAGCTAAGAAAGAAGCCACTGTTTGACATTGTTTGCAAACAGAAAAGAGGTAAAATGCTATGGTTAATAGACTAGATTTAGAGCACAAGTAGATACTAAATTTTGAAGCAATTGTTCTGGACAAATTGCTGGTTGTTTTGATAGATTTCAGAAAGGCAGTAAGACTGTTTTCAAGTTTTGGACAACATTTTGGTTATTTTGAACAAGATAATTGGTTTCCATATAAACACGGGAAGCAAGCAGTAGTTTCAAACAACCCAACTAAGGAAAAAGCAACCTGGAGGGGTGGGGGAGTCTTGAGGTTTAGTTTGTTTGATAGGTTTGGACAATGTTTAAAGACTCAATAAAAACCATGCTTTTATCCCTAAAATGGAAAATTGGTAGAGAAGGCAAAACCTTTGTCCCACAACTTATGTCCATGCGTGCACCTCACATAGCCATGTCACCCCCTAGAGGGCACCTGTGTTTTTGGTGTATTCAAAGGGCCCAATAACATATATACTGAATGAACACCCTTGTGGCAAGGGTCAAGTGTGTATACCACCTTCCAATGCCCAGTTGCATGCCTATGGTGAGTTCTATAGGAGAGATTCTTCCCCCTCCTTGCACAAAGATTATGCCTCCTTTTGGAGGTGAACTGAGTAGCAACTAACTAAGAGGTTTTTACTTGGCTTCTATTCATACTAATCCCTAGTGGCTTCATAAGAAAAGTTGAGGCCAGTAGCCCACACCAACATCTATAAGTGCACACTCTTGACTAGCAAGATTGGGGCTAGTGCCAACCAGTGCAGTTTACAAAGCCTCTTCTTGATATGTGATATCAGAATGAAGAAGAGGAAATTAATATGACTCTGGAGTCTTTCACTTAACAAAGCTTCTTTATTATAGTGATGTGGAATCTCTGGTGAAAGGAGTGTGATCACTTGGGTCATTCTCAGAGGTTGGATCACTTTGGCAGGCCCTCTAAAGGATTGACTCAGACTGGTGGTTCGGATCTAAGGGTCAAAGTTTTTGATTTCCCTCAAGGGGAAAGAGCATACTCCTCTACCTCATTTCCTCACCCAAACATGTAAGACATGTTAATCACCGAGTTAGCTTGATCGATCCCACCTTTTTCTATTCCAAGACTTTGATCCCTTAAAAGGAAATCATCATCTCTTCATTAAAAGCTTAATTTGGGAGAACCACTAACTTGCTTGCCTCCCTCGGATGTCATCTTTCAGAGGCTTCTAGGTGTCTGATTTACCCTTGGTCATGACCTCCAAGTGGTAAAGAGCATACTCCCCTATTCCCCTATCTTGCACCCTATGAAGTTCACAAGCCCTATTTATATTATGTGTGAAAAGAAATAAAATAAGACACAATATTTATGTGGGTTTGAAACAAATCTTTGTCATGCATATCTTTGAAAAGTATCCTACATTCACACAATTAGTATATGTTCCAAGTATTTGGATAAAAGGTATCTTCATCAAGTGTCCTGCAAACCACTGTTAAGTTGTTGAAAACAAAATGCTTCAGAAAACAACATTAGTCAAATGGAAGCTTAACTATGGGAAAATAAAATTTAACTTTTTTTGTTCTTTTTGATACCCATAATACAGCTTAAAAAAAGCCAAAATGGATGAAAAATTCAAAAGTCAAAATTCAAAAAATACTCTTTTTAAAAAAAAAAATTTAACTATAGATTTTTCAAAATGTCTTGCAAATCACTGTTAAGCTACAAAAAAAAAAAAAAAAGAAATCAGAAATAAATTGCTCCAGAGAAAACTATAAGTCAAACAAACATCTTGATAAACTAGAATTTTGAAAAACTGTACTTCACATTTTTGTTGCAAAATTCCCTATGAAATCATGCACAGACCCATGTCAAGAAATGATTTGCACCGCGTGAGAATCTACACAATTATGCACTTTTTTGCTCAAGAAAGTGTAGAGGAAAACGCTAAATCTTCAGGTCTTCACGCAAAAATTGGATTTCTCATGCGAAAATCTGGAAACTTGTATGGACAGAACAATAAAAATGCAAAAAATATAGAAAATGAGGCTAGAAAAATTGATTTTTTGAGCCCCACGGTGGGCGCCAGAAATGTATATGTGAAATTGGGGACCTCTGATCCTCACCTACACTTCAACATGGTCATTACTTGTGAGATCATCCTAAAATAAACAGTGTTGCTTATTCAAAAAGTCTAACCGAGCGACCTGTTGCCTTCTAACTAGAAGGATTATGCCTATACTCTCAGAACAAGAAGTGGGCAACCAGACCTCTAGAACAAAGGATTTATGTAGCTAAATGAAAGTGCAATTAATCTAGATGAGAGGTGCAATTATTAATCTAAGAAATGAAGAAGCATAGTATGCTAAATGGATCCATATTTAAAATTTAAATGATATTACAATGAAAGAAATAAAGCTATGCAAATGTGAGCAAAGTGAGTAAGAATTTCAGCATAAATTTGACCCAAATTCCAAAATTCATCCTCTGTAATGAGGAATGGAGAGCTTCTTTTATAGAATCCAACAGGTGATTGATGGTCAAGATTAACTAAAATATACGGTCAAGATTGAAGAGGAAAGCCAGTCATAAACGTAACTTCCTCATGAAAAGGAAGTTAACCGGTTGCCTTTTGAGTGTTAAAAGGAGTTAACTGAGTCCTTTTTGAGTGATAGAAGGAGTTAATTGAGTCCTTTTTGAGTGATAAAATGAGTTAACTGAGTCTTTTTTGAGTGATAAAAGGAGTTGACTAACTGCCTTTTGAGTGATAAAAGGAGCTGACTGGTTCTTTTTTTTTGAGTGAATATTTAATTTAATAAAATAGAAAATGACCTCATAAATGGACAACTTTAACTAATTGAATAATTAAATTCAATAATTAAAAAGAGGAGATATTAAATTAAATGTATTTAATTCCTTTGTATATTAGCTAGAGAGGTAATTTTAATTTAATTAAAGTAGAACACTTATAATTAAATTAATTTAAATTGATAGGTTTATGTAGCTAATTTGAGTTGATATTTAGGAATTAAATAAATAATATGATTAATGCAAATTATAGTTTTTTGCATTTGACACCTAGGTCAAGTAGCGATTATTAGAATTAGAATTGCCTAGTAAAATAAGACTTAGGAATAGTTGAATAAACCAAAGTTGGTTAATATGGCAATGTGCCAATTTTGGGGTATTACAACTGCCAACTAGCATCAACTCATTGCCATGTTTCACTTGCTGGTTGGGTCGCCATGTCACATGGTTAGTGATCGAGCAACTTTGTTTTGACAACATGGCGACCACTATTGGATTCACCACGTGTCGCCATCATGTGCCTCTGTGAGATGTGTGCCCCATCACTTGTTTGCTACATCACTGTGCCAAGTCATCATTATGAGCAGGCCCCACGATCTCACTAGTTTTTGAGTTTTTTGGTAGGTCACCATGTCTCTTTCTGAAAAACCTTCCATTTTTTGGTGGCGACATGGCAATCACCAAAATCTAGCGACCTTCTCTGGTGGGCTTCCATGGCATACCTTGACTTGTATGCTCATTCAAAATTTGTTCTATGGTTGCCTCTAGCTGTTTTCATTGTCCGACCAAGTGGGGTCCTTGCACGTGGGTCTATGGCTTCAAAAGCCTTCATCTTATGGATAACTTACTATTGAACATTATTTCATTTAAACATTAAAATATCTCCATACACACTCAATGTGGGATATATCTTCTTAGAACAACTTTCTCCTGCCACTACCAGAACACAAACCTACAATTGCTTCTTCCTTTTTTCCATTTACCATGGGCTTCTTATTGAGCATGGGCATCTATTTCACATAGGGAGAGTGATATTTTTTTATATATACAAGTACACAAAATAGAAAGGGTAGAAGCCATTGGCCAAATGAATACAATGTGAGCAATTAGTGTTTTTGTAGACATCAATTTCCCCAATTGATGAAGGCCATTCCATATTGCAATATTATGTAGTTGTATGCGTGTGTTTGAATCACATTACTCCTATTCTCTCCATGGGATGATTTGAAATAGAAGAAGAGAGTGAGCATTGGACCCTTTTGACATCTCATGACCACATATAGCCTTCTCCATCACGAAAAGCCATGGACTTTCCCTAACATGCCTCTCCCTATTGCATGTCACCTCTTTTTAATGTAGCAGATTTGTTCTATAGCCATGGTGGTCTTCCTTGGTTGTGGGTTCTCTAGATTGGGGAGGCATCTCTCTGTATTCAGTGCACCAGTTTCAAGTTGGGTTTACAGTTTATGAAGTTGTCAAGGCTGTTCGATTGTTAAGAGGAACAAATAATGTGGAGAAGGAAATCACAAAAACTATGTATCAACATGGATTATTTGCTCATGTTATGGAGCTTATTGTCTCCCTCTTACTGTGGACTTCCTACGGGCTTCTATACATAAGCCACCCTTGCTAAAAAAAATGCCCCTGCTCCATCCATCGGTTGGAGCTACTTTTCTTAGCCATGCATGTTCTTTATCACATGCCATGAGTTGCACATGAGACTCCAACTTTTGGATGTGGACATCCTCTCATCCATGTCAATGTGGGGGCTTTTTACATTGCCACAACTTGAAGTATTTCATGCTTCATCTCTGGGCACGTCCTCCATCTTTCTTAATTCCACTCGATTTCAACCACTACTGCAGTAACAAATCTAGCAAGCTTGTTACACTGTGATCTTAATTTGATTGGCTAGACATCTAGACATATAGAGAAAACAAAGGATCCTCTTTGCCAAATACTCCTTCAGGAATGTAAGCATCTAGACTGGATATTTGGGTGTTATAATTTAGGTTTCTATATTTAGCTATTAAATCTCTATTCTAATTAAGACACAAAGAACACCACTATTGGAGATAAAACCTCATACCTCAAAGCCTTATTTGAATCTCTATCATGAGAATTTCCTTGAATAGTAAGGAGGAGACCATCTACCATGGGAAAATTGCCAGCCCATTTCCTATCAAACATTATGTTCTTAATCTCCTTTGAGATTGATGGGATCTGGGTTATGGGTATCATTTCAAACATTCTCCTTGATTTTCTCTGAGCAGTGAGCCATATTGACAAGATAAAGAGAATTAAGACAATGAATGCTCCAACAACTATGCCAACTAAGACCCATAATTTTAGACCAAATTTGGTCAAACATTTTCCAAATGGGACTTGATTAGATTAAAACTGGCTTTGCCACCTTTTGACCTCCAATGGTGAGATATCCATTTGAAAATATTTAATTTTTGGAATTACTATAATCACCTATGCTGATAATTTTCAAACTTTGATGTCTTAGTCATTTGATGAGATTAGTCAGGCCCCCAAAGTTGGTCTGGCTAAAAAAAAAAATTGTTTCCAAACAATTGAACTGCTGAAGTGATCTATTGAATCCATCATACTGATTAGAATCAAGTTCAACAACTGATTAATCAATTAAAACTCACTTTATCGTTAATCTACAAACTATTAATTCAATGCCAGAAGGTCCTTTGACTAGCTTTAAAAACTAACCAAAACATTTGAGTAGCTAGGCTTTGAAATCAAACACATTGATTCTCTATTCGACACACTCTTACCCTGTCAAATCTCGTCTCATAAAGAATTTAGGGTCAAAATATATTGAATGTCAAAGTTACCCTCTCAGAATTACCTGCAAGTAAACATGTCAGAAAACCATAAAACGCATTCGAATTTGGCTTTGAAAACTGGGCAAACTAACACTTAGGGAAACAAAAACTAGAGCATTGGTTCATTGTCATGAGGAGAGCATAAATCACAATTTGGCCTCATGAAAAATAACAGGACGCATTTGGAAAATGGTCAAAGTGAGCTACTCAGAATTTGTATCTTGGAAATAATGACAAAAACATTTTTGCAAATGGAATCAACCTAAGAAAGTGTGCAGATGGATTTGTCAAGACTTAAAAATTGGCATACTTAAAGTATCTTCGGAGTAGAACACAATGGTATAATCCATTTGATTTCACCTATCACAGAGTTTGAGTTATGACATCACGAATAGGGGTTTTGACCGATCTGCCTTTGTTGACACTAGTAAAAAGTTACAAATTGCATTTGGAATTGCATTCGAAAACTGATCAAATAGATTCATCATAAGATAAAAATTGAAATGTAGCAATTCTTTGACCTCTAAAATGTAATGCAAAAGGAAATTTCTCATTTTGGTCAACTAGGTCAAAGTTATAACAAGTCAAATAGGGCCTTCCAAAATTTAGAACAGATTGCATCAGCATGACAACAATAAATGACCAACTTTGATAGATTCAAAAACTAGTCAAACGGATTTGAAATGACTCAAAATCTAAAACATAAGTTCTTTTTTATTGACACTAAACACTCCCAAAGCAGAAGGTCATGAAACATTACTAGCTGCAAGATATTCAAATGCAAACACAACCTCATGTCACTATTTGACATAGGCAAAAATGCAGAATTGGACATTGCTCAAAACAGGACTTCACAAAATGGCTCAAAATGGAAATTTATCTTCATGGATCACATAGACATATTGAATGCAAGGTGTTAAAAAAATTAAAGACCTCTTAGGCTTCAAATGGATAGCCGGGTACATATGTATTGAAAGTGCTTGTAGGGCTTAATTTTCAATGGTACTCAAAATCAGGGCTTCAATTTTGAGTCCCAACAGGTAGAAACAGGTAAATATCTCTGATACATGATATATATACTAAGAAACTAAGTTAAAAAGTTGAAAGAGTTTATTGATTTAGTTTATCTTGTGAAGTTGGATATGATCATCAAGTGAATGATTTGAAAATTTAAAGTGTTTAAATAGTGAAAAAGTATTTCAAGGGCTTGAGAGATAACTAATTAACACCTTCCCTATCATTTATGTAAATCCTACACATCAATGATAAAGCCATAAAATATAACCCTAAGGGGGATATTAAGTCTTTTATTTCAAGATACACACATCAATTCAATTTGGAGGGTGAAATTATCGAAAATTGTGATAATGCTTTAGAGTTAATTTAAATGGTAAAGAAATGGAGTGTTTTGTCAAACATAGAAAACCAAAGGTTGAGAAAAGGTCTTCATCACTTCTATATTGATATAGGAACATCCTAGATGTAAGAGCAATCTCACATCGCGCAAAAATATTGCCTTTTTGTTTCTTTAATAAGGGTTGTCTTAGTGTAGTTATTTTTTCTAGAGGCTTTCTACTCACTAAGTTAGTCATACGAGCTCAAAATGTCCTAATTTTAGAGGTGGAGTTTCATCTTAGATATATAAGCCTAATAGTTAAGGCTTAGTGCCATATCATGAGTATTCATGAAGTTATTGTATATTTTTGGTATGTAATTTTGGTATAAAAACTTGAAGCTCAACTTTGAAGGTCGTAGAGGCTCTGTATGGGCTATGAAATGGGGTCGACTAGAGCTTACAAATGTTAGACCCTATAGATCAAAAGTTGAGGATTCCAAAAAATGGTTATAATAGAAAATTAGAGAAATGGTTCACATGTTATGGCCTTCTAAACTTGGGCCAAAAAAAATTCCAAAATAAGTGTCAAAGGTGTATCAAGCCAACTCTATATGTAATTTTAGAGTTAGTTGGTCGCAAGTGTTAGGGATTGATGTTTAGAAACTTCCCAACCATTGTAAAAATGCCTATATAAGGAATGCCCATACATTGTCTAAGGGAACTGTGGGTGATAGTTAGCATCTCTACATTTCAAATTATTGTAAGGAAGGCACCCATGTGGGTTTGCATATTGTATTTAAAACTTCTATAATTCTGCATTTGCAATGATTATAAGAAGCTCATTTTTAATTTGCACCCATTGTTGTTATTTTATTTTATTTTTTAATCTGTTTATGGTATTAGGGGGATCACCCTTCATCAAGTGGTGTTAGAGAAGGTTTTCCTATGTATGTAAATAGATCCTTAAATGTGACGCAGCTACACCAAGACTATGGTTTAGGCTAAGTGTATAGATAGATCATTGATTGTGAGGTAGTTTGCACTAGGGTTTTAGTAAAAGCACAAAAATTCCTCCATGAAGAGAGCGTGGTGGAAAAGTCACAGGTGTTACACCTAAGGTCTTTAGACTCCTCTAGAGATAAATGCAAGGATTGGAAGAACAAAAACATAGAGGAATAAATCTTGTTGTAAGAGATGAAAGTAGGGATGGAGAAGAAGAAAATGTTGAAGAAGAGGCAGTTCTGGGCCCTAAAGAAGAATGATTTTTTAGGGCCATTTCCAAGATTGGAAAAAGACCTAAGGTTGACGTTCCCACATTTTTTGCAAATCTCAACCTAGAGGAATTGATCGATTGGATCAATGAGTTAGAAAAGTACTTTGAGTATGAACATATTGAAGATCTAGGTAGGGTCAAGTTTGTGAAGGCCAAACTAAAGGGAAACAAAAAGATTTCATGGAAAGAAATTCAATTGGAGAATTGGGAAGGATAGGATGATAGCTAAATTGAAGTGACAATTCATTCTTTTAGATTATGAGATTGATCTGTTATTAAAATGCAAGGGTTGAAGTAAGCAGGAAGGTCTGTTGAAGAGTATACCAAAGAGTTCTATCAAGTTCTCATTAGAATCAGTCATGCCAAATTTGATTAGGAGAAATCTTCCTATTATCTTAAAGGGTTGCGGCCAAGCATTTAGGAGGAGCTAATTTTGGTTTAAATGACCACTATTAAGGAGGTGCACTAGTTTTCCCTAAGAGTTGAGAAGAAGCTTAGAAAAAATTTTGATAACAAAAATAGTGGTAGAGGGCATGATGGAAAATATGGTAGATGGTCTTATGGAGGACGAAATGAATATCAAAATAAAAAGGATGGGGTGAGCAGTAGAAGTAAGAACCATAGGGGAAAAAATTCCAATTATTTCCATGATCCAAAAAATAGAGACAAGAGAGGAAGAGGAAGAGAGGAAGGATCTAGAAGAGGAGGTTCCTGTGGAAAATGTTTTCACCATGGAGAAGAAGGGAATAGAGAATTTGAGTATTCACTATGCTAAGGAAGGAATGAGAAAAGAACTAAAGGCCATGCCAGAGTAGCTCATGTTGATGAAGATGCCAAGTCATCACACTTTGAAGATGTTGAAAAAGGAGAAATCCAAGTTAACAAAATATTCCTACCAAGTGGTGAGAATGAATCTAATCAAATGAGAAGTTTATTTTGCACAAGGTGAAAATGTGAGGATAAGTGTTTTGATGTGATCATTGATGGTGAAAGTATTGACAATTTAGTGTCAAAAAAGATAGTCACAAAGTTCAAACTGAAGAGGAAGAATCACCCTTGTCCATACCATATTGCCTGGGTGTAGGATGACCACAAGGTCATGGTCAATGAGAAATTCTTAGTGAATTTTAAGATTGGAAGCCACCAGGATGAGGTGTTGTGTGATATCATACCTATGGACATATGTCATATGTTGGTAGGTAGGTTGTGTCCGTCTGACAAGCATGTTGTACATGATGGGTATGTGAATACCAATGCTCTAACAAAGGAGAGAGTGAAACATAAGTTGAACCCACTGAAGGATATAGATGAGAAGGTATGTAGTGCTACCATAGTATGTTTTATTTATGGAAAGAAGTTTCTAGAGGGTATAAAGAATGAGCATATGTGTTTTAATATAATCCAAAATGATGGTAATGAAGAAGCTGAAGAGGTACTTGAGAAGTTGCAAATTTATTGGAAGAGTTTCCAGATATTGTCTTAGATAATGTCCCTGATAGATTACCACTAGTAAGGAAGATTAGTCACACAATTTAATTGATTCTAGCAGCTAGTTTTCCAAACAAGGCATCACATATAATGACATTAGAAGAAAGTGAGGAGTTGAACATAAACATGCATGATTTATTATAGAAGGCGTTGATTTAGGAGAGCCTAAGTCCATGTGATGTACCAACAATATTATAACTAAAAAAGAATGGAAAATGGAGGATGAGCATAGATTCATGGGCTATCAACAAGATCACAATTAAGTACATATTTACATCACCAAGGATGGATGATATTATTGACTATTTGAGAAAAGTCATGTATTTAAAAAAGAAAGATCTAAAGAGTGGGTACCATCAAATTATCATCAGAGAAGGAGATGAATGGAAGAATAGCTTCAAGACAAGAGAAGGATTGTACAAGTAGTTATTCATGCCTTTTTGGCTAACTAATGCACCAAGAACTTTTATGAGGCTCATGAATGAGGTACTAAAGGAGCTTTAAGGTAAGTATGTCATTGTTTACCTAGATGATATTTTTATCTTTAGTAAGACAATGGAGGAGCATTTGATGCACATTTTAAAAGTGTTTGATAGGTTGAGGGAAGAAAATTTGTTGATAAATTTGAAGAAGTGTACCATTGTGAAGAAGGAGTTTGTGTACCCAGGATTTGTAGTTTTAGTAGAAGGTTTGAGAATGGACCTTGAGAAAGTGATGAATATCCTCAAATGGGCTACTCCATGGAGTGTGATAGAGGTAAGATCCTTTCATGAACTAAATAGTTTTTATAGGAAGTTCATAAGAGGTTTTAGTAGTATTTGTAAACCCTTGACTAAAATAATGAGAAGGGATAAGAAATGATTTAAGTGGACTATAGAAGCATATAAGAGTTTTAATCTATTGAAACAAAAAGTTATAGAATAGCCTACTTTATCACTTCCATATTTTAATAAGGTGTTTCACGTAGACTATGATTCTAGTGGTACTACAATAAGAGTTGTTTTGAGCCAAGAAGGTAGACCAGTTTCTTATTTCAGTGAGAATTTGAATGATGCCAAGTGAAAATATTATGTTTATGGTCAGGAAGTTTATGCTATAGTTCATGCATTAAAGAAGTAGAGACATTATCTTCTTCCTAAGGAGTTTTTTTTTGTATATTGATCATCAACCTTTGTAATATTTGAATAGTCCAGGAAAATTAAACCAAAGAATTCAAAGTGGGTTGATTTTTTACAAAGTTATAAATTTTTATTGAAACATAGGAGTAGGATGTCTAATAGATTAGTATATGTTCTTATTAGAAGATAAATTTTGTTGATAGATGCAGATTGGGGTGGTTGGGTTCAAGGAACTCAAGAATTTGTATCTAGAGGATCTTCATTTTGGTGAAGCTTGGAAGACTTGTAAAAAACTTGTTACACTTGGCAAGAAAAAGTGGTTTGATATCATAATTCAAGATGGTATGTTGGTCAAAGGAAGTCAATTGTTCATCTCTAGAAGTTCTATGAGGGAGAATCTCATCAAGGAGAAGCATAATGGAGAATTTCTTGCACATTTTGGTAGAGATCAAACTATTTCTTTAGATGTTGAGAATTATCACTAGCCATAGTTGTAGTAAGATGTGAAGAAGTTAGTACAAAGTTTTAGAGTATGTCAGATAAAAAAAATGAGTGAAATAGAATATGAGTTTGTACTAAATCCATTATCTATACCAAAGAAGCCATGGGAGGATGCCAACATGGATTTTATTCTTTGTTACAAAGAAATCAGTGAGGAAATAATTCAATATTTGTAGTATTGGAAAAATTTTCAAAGATGGCACATTTCATTCCCTACAAGAAGACTAGTGTTTTGTTCATGTGGTGGAGTTATTTTCTAGAGAAGTGGTGAGACTACATGGTCTGCCAAAGAGTCTAGTTTTAGATCGAGATGCAAATTTTGTTGGGTATTTCTAATGTACATTATGGAAGAAATTCAAGATAAACTTGAAGTTTAGTTCATCACATCATTCATAGACTAATTCACAAAAAAAGGTTGTGAATCCAAGTTTGGGGAGTTTTCTAAGATGTTTAATTGGAGATAATCCAAAAGATTGGATCTTGTTTTACCATAGGAATATTTTTCATATAATAGTTATATTAATAGGATTATTGGTAAATCACCATCCTAGATTGTATATGGGAATAGTCCTATAAATTCTTTTGAATCAAGAAAGTTAGATAAAGGAGAAATAAGTAGTGCTGAATTGGAAGATTTGCTGAACATTTGAAGAACATCCATGAGGAGGTTAAGAAGAACATTGAAAAGATGAATATTTAATACAAGGTTAAGGCAGATGTGAAAAGGACCTATAAGGAATTTCAGATTGGAGATGAAGTCATGGTTCATTTGAGAAAGGATATTTTTCCATTGCATACATATAATAAGTTTAAAATGAAGAAGTTTCAACCATGCAAGATAGTGAAAATAAATGATTCTGGAAATACCTATGAAGTGGAGTTTCTTATTGAACTAAATATTTCACCAGAATTCAACATTTTATATTTGATAGAGTACTATGAAGGAGGTGATGGAGATGAAGTTGCAAAAGAACAATGGAGTATTCCAATAGATAGTTCAAATAGAAAGGAGATTGATAAGATGTTGGACAGTCATGTTGGCAAGAGCAAAATGAATAGAACATATGAAGACTATCTGGTCAAATGGAAAGGGAGACTAGTAGAGGATTTATCATGGCTATCAAGGGAGGATGTTGACCATCTTGGTTTTCCACTAAATACTTGAGACATGAGGGGTTCCCTTCTCAAATTACCCTAGTTGTCTGATGCATAAGCATCATGGGTGTAAGAGTAATCTTGCATCAACCAACAATATTTCCTTTTTGTTTCTTGAATAAGGGTTGTCTCAGTGGAGAGTTATTGTTTCTGGAGGCTTTCTACTTAGGAAGTTAGTCATAAGATCTTTGAATGTCCTAATTTTAGAGGAGGATTTTCATCTTGGTTATATCAGTCTGCCAGTTGAGGCTCAATCCCATATCATAAGTATTTGTGTAGTTATTGTGAGTTTTTGGTGTGTAATTTTGGTACAAAAACTTTAGGCCTAGTGTTGAAGGCCTTAGAGGCCCTAGATGGGTTCCAAACTGGGGTCTACTAGAGCTTGTGTGAGTTAGGCAATGTGGATCAGAAACTGAGGATTCTGAAAAGTGGTTATAATAGCCAATCAAAGAAACTATTCAAAAGTTGTGGCCTTCCAAAGTTGGGCCTGTAGAACAAGATTTAGTGTGAAAAGAACATTAACAATAAGAGAAAAATTCACAAACTAAAACTAAATTTACATATAAGTTTAGACAAAGAAAGCAAACTAAGGAATGCAAACCTAAGAGAGGAAACACCCCATGCTTCCTTGATTCGGTAGATGTGTCCTTTGATGTGGATGTATGCTCAATATGCTTGCTCAATTGCTTCAATGGTGGAGATGGGTAATGGAAAATTGGTAGCCTTGTGAGCTCTCAATTTGGCATTATAAGAGTATTGTTGATGGCTTTGGTTCTCAAACTAGCATTATGACTTTACTAAAAGGATTGTGATGAAATGGCTTGGGAGGGGATTCAATTTATAGGCCAAGGGGTAGAGGGATGGATGGCTTAGATGCAAGGAGAGATGAAAGCTTAAGGAGGGCTAGGATGCACTCAAAGGAGAGCACATGGGTTGTTCTTGTTTAGCACCAATGGGAAGGTGACACTTGTCACAAGGAGGAAGAGTGTGAGAGGATAGGATAAGGGGTTGGTTAAAGGCTTGATGAGGGAGGTTGAGTATGTAAGAGGGATGTAAGAGTCATGAGTGGGAGAGTTTTAAGAGTCATGAGTGGGCTTGTAAGAGCATTTAAGGGTTTGTGGGCTTCATCAAGTTTGTGGTTGGGATATTTTGAGGGGATACTTTGGTTTTGTTTAGGAAAGTCATAAACTTGTTTAGGGAATGTGACAACATTAGGGGGTAGATTAGGCTTGGGTTTAGGATTAGATTAGGGATGTTAGAGATGTGCAAGTGGATGGCATTAATGAGGTTGGGTGATTTAGTGGCTAAGCTTGAGTAGTATGGGTGGATGGGGTGGATTAGGCTAAATGGAGGATTAGGGATAAGTTAGGGGCTTTTAGATTTGAGGGATTTATTTATCAAAATAGATTTATTTAATAAATGGGGATTTTGGAATTAGATAGGAGAATAGGATTTAATTGATAAATGATAGGTTATTTGATTTATCAATTAGGACTATAGATGATTAATTAAATTAATCAACTAGGGGATGGCCAAGGATTAATTAAATAAGAATTTAATTAATGATGCCTTTAGAGATGGCTAAATTAGATTACCAAAGCAATGTAATCAAATTTAAGTGTCTACATTTTGCCCTTGTTTGACATAGTGTTGAGACAACACTATTTCAAACAAGTTCGAATGGAGACGACACGAGGAAGATGTTTTTAGCAACAAGGTTGCCCCAGTCTCGGATAAGAAAAGGAGAGACTAGACTTAGATGATGCCCCCTCAAGAAGGCGGTGTGGAGAGAAATGAGGCTTGATGACTTCTTGAAAGGTATAAGAAATCAAGACAAGCTGAGACACAGGTTGGCAAAGAGAAGGGGCTGAATTAGCTCAAACTCTCACTATGGAAGAATGATAAAGGGAAATCAGATGCACAAGCTTAAGACTTTCTAGGATTGGGGGGGGGGGGGGGGATGAAGGAGTGGAGCACTATAAAAGAGGAATCTAGGATAGGGAGATGGATGATGGGATGATAAAGCTGATGCAACAGGATTTTGAAGAGTTAGATTGGCAGAAGATGGGTTTCAGAGATCCCTAGGACTAGGATTATGGATCTCGGAAGATGAGGCTTGGTGGATTGATTGGATTGGTGGATCCGTAAGACTAGGATTGTGGATCCCTAATTCTAAGAGTGAAGATTTATTCAACAAGATACTGATGCATAAGCTGGGATAGGTGCTGGATATGGATGGGGGATAATGGAGATGAAGGGAATCCATTGAAGCTTTTTTGAGCAGGGGGATACTTCAAAGAGAAGTACCACCATGTAGTTGAGCACTAGATTTGCTATAGGACTGTTGGTTAATTGCCAAGGTTACCAAGAACATCAAGGCCTTTTCACCAACCATCCAGAGACTGACGAATTGACTCAAAAAAAACACGCAAGGATTACCCCAGCATCACACATGAATCCTAGAGGAAGCAGCATGGAAATGACACTGGGTAACCCACAAGCAAAAAAGAAAACAAGGAAAAGACATGATCAAGACCTAACGCTCAGATTGCCCCATTCACAGTATACCATGATATGGAAGATCATGGCAACCTTGAGGAGGGAACAAAAAGATTGCTTTGAAAAGATACTTCAAGACCCAAAAGGGAAGATTCCAAAACAAAAGAAAGTGAAAATCCAAAAGAGAGCCATTTGCCAACGAGATGGGTAGGACGAGGTACTAACGGACCAAGATCAGACATGAGAAAAGCTATATCATGCAAGGATCTATCGGAGAGAACCTATGCTGATGGATCTGGATGAGTGATGTGTCTGGCAAGCTAAACTAAGGAGGATAACACTTTGGTGATAGGAGATCTAGCTAAAGGATGCATTGGAATAGCTAACCAAGATGTACGATGTGTGCAAGATGCTGATCAAGGAAAAACTAGCACAAATGCTAGATAGATACAATGGTACTAAGCTAAAGAGGATGTACAAGATGACAGACCAAAAAATGTTACAAATGTACAAGGTTGTTCATGTTTTGGTTTTTGTGAGATGGAAATATTTGTGAAAGGTTGGATGTCTGCAATAGTTGATAGGTGGATAGATAGATGGTTTGTGAAAAGCTTAACTGAAAATGGGGTTCTCTATGTGCATGTGATAGGATACAAGCTAGGATACAAGATTATTGAAAAGCTAGAATATGGTACAAGCTTTGGACAAGATTCAAATATACAAGGTATGGTACAAGATTTACAAGGTATAATACAAGCTTTGGTACAAGATTTACAAGCTAAGGTACAAGATTTACAAGCTATACAGGAGGTATTTACAAGCTTCATTAGATTTTGGATATTTGGTTGGAATACCAAGGGAACAAGCAGGTGTTTTATGAGATGGTGGGTGGAATGGGTGGGGGATAGGATAGTGATAGATAATGGATTAGTCCTAGTACACAAAGTGCCTGAATTACTAGGTTTTCACCAAGGTACCTATCCAAGGCACTTGAATTGCCAAGTTTTCACTAGTGGATGCTTTATTTTTCTTTATATTTTTTTTCCTTTTTTGACTTTTTGACTTTGGACTTAGCTAGAATGATTTTGGGCTTTCTTCAATTGTTTTTGACTTCTTTTTTTGGGATTTTTCACTAGCTGTTGGAATGTTCAATTTTGTTGCTAGCTATTGGTACACCAAATGTGTGATTTATGCAATAGATCAGATTAGATGGGATTGATGGTAGGAGATGGAGGGATGAAAAGGCTGGAAAGGAGCATGAGATGGGGATGTTTACAAGAGCAACATTGGCACATGTTGGGACGGGTGTGAAAAGAGCATATGGGGGATAGATGGTAGATGCGGACTTGATGGAGGATTTGTGGAAGTGCGCTTGGGGATATAGGCACCCAAGATGAACTTAGGAGATGGGGGACATGAGTCACTAGATGGGGGATTAGCAATGGTGGATGCCATTATGCATTGGGTTTCAACTTTTTTCTTTGGGATCCACATGGTTTTGGATTTTATTTTCATAGGCTTTTGCATTATTTTGCATTCTTTGATTGGATTTTGCCTTTTTGGAGTATGTCTTTTAAAATAGACATATGATTGCCTAGGATGTGGATTTTTAGCTTTATGCATTTTGAAGTTGGCATTTACATTGTTCTGGTAAGCTTTGGGAAGATGGTTAGGAGAAGCTTTGTGAGATGGAGAGGATATGGAAGAGCGTGTAGGGGGATGATGATGGATGATGTTCCCTAATATGTGCCTTTGTTGATCTTGCATAGGAATGGATGGAATAGGATTTTTACAATGGCTGATAGGAGGATGGAGGATGGTAGATTTTGGGACATAGGGACCCAAAATGGATTTAGCAGATGAAGGGGGGATATGGTAGGTTTTTTTGGGTTGCAAGGACGGTGGAGGGGGGATGACATAAGATTTCTTGAAGGAGTGATGGGAGGCTGGCATGGTGGGTGTAGAGATAGGCTTGGTTGGGGGATGGTGTGTACCAACACTTTTAGATGTTGAACCTTTGGATACATATCCAAGACCATGAAATCTTGGATTCTTTTGCACAATAATAGGCATTCTAATTCCTTTCTCTTGTGGTCCTAAACCTTGACCTTGATAATTCCATCGATTGAGCATTTGAATGAGCCGAGGAAACTTTTTGCTTGTAGAAAATGGTAGAAGTGCTTTATTAGATGTACTACAACAAGGAGATACTATTCTTAATTCTTCTGCTGAGAGGGGGCCACCATGGATGAATGTAATTAAACCAAGAGGGTAGATTATAGATGGTTGAATAGCTTTGATAGGTGGTAATATGGAAGCATGGAGCGGAGGAGATGGTAAGACAGGATCTTGATTTAGCTGATGGGATCAAAAGATATCCTGCAGTAGAGGAGGTATGGCTTGAGGTTTTGAAGATGGAGGGGATGGTGACTACAGTATGGATGGAAGACATGGTACAATGATATCTTTGTTTATGCTTTGGGGGATGTCAACATGCTTTTGGGGAGGATCTTGATAGGATTGGATTGGAGCGGATGGTGCGATAGGAGGTGAAGGGATGAATTCTTCAAAGGAAGCGGATGGATAGATGGGAGATTCAGTAGTGGAGATGGGTGAGTAGAAGATGGATGCATAAGGGTCATTACGAGAGATTTGGGAAATTCTTGGAGGGGATGTGGATAGGATTTGGAGGGATTTGACAGGTGGTGGGATTTTGATGCTTGCAGGAAGTGGAAGGATTTTAAGCAATTTGATGGATGGTATGGGGATGATAGCTATGGGAGATGGAGGTGATATTATAGATGGGGAAGCTTCATCACTGACTACTTCACATGGTTAGATTAGATGACATGACTCATTGGTTGAAGGAGATGGATTGGCTTGTGGTTCCTCTATAACTTTCCTTGGAGACTTGTGTGTCAGAGGTGGAGGTGGATTGATAGGAATAGCTAGTGTGATGGGGGTGGAAGATTGGAAGCTTGGTTGATTGGGTGATGGAGGAGAAGCTGGGATATCAGATGGCATGACTAGATAGTTTGGAATGACTCTTGGATTTTGGGGGATGTTTGGCGGAAGGCCTCTAAGACTCTCAAGATACTCATCATAGTCAACAAGATTTTCATCATCATTGGAATATGATGTAGCGGGAGAAAGGACAATATGACCAAACACATCATGACAGGTTTGAGATTTCACATTTTGATGATGAGTTGGAGGGGGATGGGGTCTCACATATGGATGAACACGGAAGCTCATGGTTGGATTTGGATTAAGCATAGATTTTGGATTGGCTGATGAAAGATTTCCTAGGGAGAGTCAAAGCTACATGACAGACCTAAGGAGGATTGGTTGGAGATTTTTGGCTTTCCTGTGGATGGAAGACTTCAAGGGTATGCTGTCAAAAAGTGAGAGTTTTTCTTTCCTATGTGCAGGATTGGTGGCTTTTGCTGTCAACTTGAGGATAGACAAATGATCCTATGGGCATGACATGAGATTGACCACTTGTGGATCCCAACCTTTAGCTTAAGGTGATGAGGGATGACAAGTGACAAGGCTAGATTACCCTAGACAAAGCTCTGTCAAAGGGATAACCTTGGGGAGATTGGTTGATTGGTAGGATTGATTGGATAGCAAATTCTGGTAGAGTGACAACAACTCTTTAAAGGCTTGGGTGTGATTTTGGATTAGGTTGCTAGTTGGCTAGGGGGGGTGATTTGGATGGACTTTGGATTTGGGATTGTTCTAAAGCAAAGAACTAAGGGAGCTTGGATGATCTTCTGATGAGGTAGTGACTTCACTAAGTATGCCTTGAGCTAGGAGATTTCTGCTTTTTCTGGGATTTTGACCAAAGTTGGCAAACATTCATTCGAAAGTTATGAAAAAACAAGTAGACAAAAATTTGGAGCAAGCACGAAAAACACACCAACATCCTAGGAAGCTTTCTACAAGGATGAAATTTGGTTTAGCTAGGGAGTCCTTGATATACGCAAGGTACATGAGGCCCAAATCCGTAGATGAAACCAAAAAGATGTCACATAGCTGAGAGGAGCGATAACCCACTTCTCTTCTTTCACTTCTCAAGGGTATAAAGTTCCTTGAGGCTTAGCCCGAGTGACAAAATCTTGATTCCAAGAGAGGTGTCTTTGGATTCACCTCTCAATTTTTATACTTTGCCGAAATGCTGGAGTTGAGGACATCCAAGGGATGATGAAATTCCCAAGCAAGCCTCCTAAAAAGAGAAACAAGGTTTTGGATCCTAATCTTATGCACCCAAGATGGCCTCGAAAGACGACAAGGGGAGAGAAGACTTGGATGACCTTGGGCTAAAAAAACATGCTTGTTCCTTCACCAACTGACTCTTATGTGTGCTGGTCTAGACTTTGCAAGCACTCATGTTTAAGATGAAAATGTTCAATTCCAACTTTGAAATGCGCCAACAAAGAAAAATCGATCGAAAAATGAGAACAAGAAGAAGAGTTAGGGTCAACAAGAAAGTAAACTCGTGTGCTCGGAGGCCTTCCACGTCAAGATTTGTTTAAATTTTAATGCCCAAATGAAGTGTTAGCGAGCCTAATGTGCATTCAAGAAATTTTCTAAGTTAGAAAAACTAATAAAAACAAAAGTAAGTGAAGTTTGATCTTTGTGGAGCACTTAACACCCTCTTAGGTGGACCCATCCCCATAGATGGCACTGAGATTGCAACCATTGGTTAAATTGATGGGTGATTAAAGAGGATGAGTCCAACTACAAACTCACTTAGAGCGTCTTTATTTGATTTTTATAATTTAGGAAGTTTCTAGAATGTAGATTCTTTTTATGATCCAAAAGATGATTATTTGATCTATGGCATTCAAGATTGGATTTTTTGTTTTAATCATGCATTCCAATAAAAGCTTGATTTTAGTCCATGGCATTTGAGAGTGATTTGAGTGACATTCATTCAATGAAAAACGTGTTTAAACATGCAAGTTCATTTCAAGAAAAACCTAAAAAACATGATTAAGTTTGTTGCTCCAACCTATAATGAGACAAAAAATCCATTTGATTAGTCACCCAAAAAATCCCAAAATCAAAGCTTAACTATGGGAAAAAAAAAATTTAAAACTTTTTTTGTTATTTTTGATATGCGTAAAAATGCTTAGAATGGTCTATTTCCTACGGAACCACTAAAAGTCAAATTTTGATTTACAATTTTTTTTTTATAAAATGATTATGATTATGATGAGAAAACCTGCAGAAAACAAGTTAGAATAAAAACATGCACCAGAAAATGTCAAAAATTTGAACCAAGCACTTAGCACAGTGAACCCGCAAATCTAAGCAGTGATCCCGCAGGGAAAATGCGATCGCGTTGGAGTTTTCTTCACAGGGATGCATTCTCGCAGGTTGAACAAGCCACGAGAATGCCAAAAAAATTGGTAAAAAAAAAAAAAAAAAAAACCAGGGAGCTCGTTTTGAATATAGCAATCTTGCTGGTTTACGATCTTACAACGTTCTTGCAACGCAGGAATGACAATCTTGCGAATGATAAGGTTTTACAATTTTTCAACGACAGTTTTAAAAACATGAGCATTCTTGCAGGCGGGAATGACAATCCCATAGGAAGGAGGAGCATTCTTGCAAGCGGGAATGACAATCCCACAGAAAGGAGGAGCATTCTCGCGAATGAAAATGATGGTCCCGTTGAGATATTGGTCGGCGAGAATGCAAAGAAGTTTTTAAGGCATGTGGCTATTGTCTAGTGTTAAATTGTGAACTCGCTATCTCGGGTTCGCATTCTCGCTGGTAAAATAGCAGCGTTCCTGTGTCGTGGGATCACATTCCTGAAGTCATGGGGGTGGAAAAAAAATGTTGACTGGGTCAAAACTGCTTATATGGCTGGGAGCGCGATTTTGAAGGAGGAACCTACGTACCTACAAAAATATCAGCAAATCTTTTGCAAGAACACACAAGAAAAACTATGTTAGAATTGGTTAGTTTGTCATAACAAAAAAAAAAAAACCAAAACATGATTAGATAGACCCAAATGTGGGGTCCCACCGGGCGTGCCAAAATGTAGAACAAGATTTAGTGTGCAAAGAACATTAATAATAAGAGAAACATTCTCAAACTAAAACTAAATTCACATATAAGTTTTAGACAAAGAAAGCAAACTAAGGAATGCAAACCTAAAAGAGGAAACACACCATGCTTCCTTGATTTGGTAGATGTGTCCTTTGATGTGGATGTATGCTCAATATGCTTGCTCAATTGCTTCAATGGTGGAGATGGGTAATGGAAAATTGGTAGCCTTGTGAGCTCCCAATTTGGCATTATAAGAGTATGGTTGATGGCTTTGGTTCTCAAACTAGCATTATAACTTTACTAAAAGAATTGTGATGAAATGGTTTGGGAGGGGATTCAATTTATAGGCCAAGGGGTAGAGGGATGGATGACTTAGATGCAAGGAGAGATGAAAGCTTAAGGAGGGCTAAGATGCACTCAAAGGAGAGCACATGGATTGTGCTTGTTTAGCACCAATAAGAAGGTGACACTTGTCACAAGGAGGATGAGTGTGAGAGCATAGGATAAGGGGTTGGTTAAAGGCTTGATGAGGGAGGTTGAGTATGTAAGAGGGATGTAAGAGTCATGAGTGGGAGAGTTGTAAGAGTCATGAGTGGGCTTGTAAGAGCATTTAAGGGTTTGTGGGCTTCATCAAGTTTGTGGTTGGGATATTTTGAGGGGAGACTTTGGTTTGGTTTAGGAAAGTCTTAAACTTGTTTAGGGAATGTGACAACATTAGGGGGTGGATTAGGCTTGGGTTTAGGATTAGATTAGGGATGTTAGAGATGTGCAAGTGGATGACATTAATGAGGTTGGGTGAGTTAGTGGCTAAGCTTGGTTAGTATGGGTGGATGGGGTGGATGAGGCTAAGTGGAGGATTAGGGATAAGTTAGGGGCTTTTAGATTTGAGGGATTTATTTATCAAAATAGATTTATTTAATAAATAGGGATTTTGGAATTAGATAGGAGAATAGGATTTAATTGATAAATGATAGGTTATTTGATTTATCAATTAGGACTATAGATGATTAATTAAATTAATCAGCTAGGGGATGGTCAAGGATGAATTAAATAAGAATTTAATTAACGATGCCTTTAGAGATGGCTAAATTAGATTACCAAAGCAGTGTAATCAAATTTAGGTGTCTACAAGACCAACCAAAATTTTTGAAATAAGTGTCAAAGGTGTATCATGTTGATTCTATATGTAATTTTAGAGTTAGTCAGTCTCAAGGGTTAGGGTTTGATGTCTAGAAACTTCTTGGGTGGTGAAAAAATCCCTATAACGAATGCTCATACCTTGTCTAGGATAACTCTAGGTGATAGTTCACAACTCTATGTTACAAATTATTGTAAGGAAGGTGTCCATGTGGGTTTGCATATTGTATTTCAAAATTATATAATTCTACATTTTTAGGGATAATAAGAAGCCCATATATTGTTCTTGCCAATTTCTATTGTTGTTTAATTTCTATTATGTATTTGTGGTATTAAGGGGAGAACCCTTCATCATATACCAAAGAAGAATTTGAAGGAATTAGGATTGATAGGTACATTTGATATTTTGACAAGATTTATCAAGATCACTTGAAATAGGAGAAGGGGAAAGGTATTGAGCAACCTTAATGCTTATCAACAAAAATGAAAAGAAAGTTGTGTTAGATAACTAAGAGGGGAGCGGGTGGGGGTGAATTAGTTATGTTAAATTATCCTAAAATCCCTTCAAAAAGTTCTAGTACCAAATAAAATTCATAAACATTATAAGAAATCACTCGGTGTATTCATTCAACTTCACAATTAATTCTTTTGATCACTTTACTTTGAACTATTCATTCACTATTTTATTTTATCCAACTGTTAGTAATAAAAAATAATTATTACCGACCATAACTTATTTTTTACTAAGTTGTAGTAAAATGAAAATAAGATGAAAATTAATTCACAACATAACAACATTAACACATTTGACATCAATATTTTTAACATGGACCCTGTTAAGGGAAAAACCACCTCAAAAGGACAACTCAAAATTTTCACTCTTCTAAATTGAGAACTATTAGAAGCCAACATTGTTAAAGGTTACAAACAATTGTTAATGTGACCTTGTTAGAGGATTTTAACCAAAAGATCATGTAGACCTTATCAGTCCTTGATATTTTCTAAAGAATGAACTACTGTAAAGGACTTATAAGAATATTGCAAGGTACAAGGACAACTACAAGGTTTTATTAGTTCCATATTAAAATTTATAATGACCTTTGGCATTTTTGTTAGACAAGGAGATAATCTGAAAAAGGGAGAAAGAATTTGCAAAGGAGAAGAATACCAAAAATAATACGAAAGGGAAGAGAATCTATAAAGGAACAAGAAAATCAGAGAATACTAGTACAATACAAAAAGGGAGAGAGAATCAGTAAATCTAAAGATGAATCTCAACTAAGACAAAAGTCATATCTTAAGGGGGAAACTTTTTGATGAAGATAAAGAACTACAAAGTTTTAATGTTAACAATGCATAAATTTAATTATCTTATATAGTATTTTGTAATGTAAACTCATATGTTATGTGTTGCCATCAATTCCAAAGGGGGAGATTTTTAGGGGGAGCTTCATCTTCATATTTATTGATTCTCTCTCTCCCTTTCAATCATCTTATGGATAGTTTTATTCAAAAACTTACTTACACTATCCAATTTGATCAATCTCTTCATTCATAGATGGTTCCTTCTTTCTTTCCACATCATTCCTCTCTAAAAAATCATCAAATCTTATAGTTCCACTTTCAACCATCTTTTTAGTAGCTTTGTTCAAACACTTACACTATTTAATTTGATCAATCTCTTATTTCTTTCCACATCATTCTTCTATATAAACTCATCAAATCTTACATTTTCAATTTCAATCATCTTGTTAGTAGATTTTTTCGAACAGTTACTTACATTATCCAATTTGTAACTTAGGTGATATTGTCTAGTTCTTGGTGGATCTCTACTGTAACTTGGGCTCTTCATACACATACAGAAACCTCTTGTAATCTCCAAGTTCCTTCTTGATTTCCACATTGATTTTCTCTACAAACTCATCAAATCTTACATTTGCACTTTCAATCATCTTGTTAGCAGCTTTGCTCAAAAACTTATTTACATTATCCAATCTAAAATTTATTTTCTTCTCAATACGATCAATTTCTTCATTCATAGCATTTATCTAGTCCTCATTAGCTAGTGTATCCTTGAATATTCTAGGTTCAAAATTAGAAATCAAACATTAAGTGTCTCTTAACTTACTACTTGTTTATACTCCAACACTTTTGTCAGTAATTATTTATTCAAGGGAATGATTCTTTCTCAGATATTTTTTAGATATAGGTTCTATTCTTTTATTTTCAAAAATTTGTCCACTCAATAGGGATTCAACTTCTTGCTCAGGTTGTACTATTTGACACTTGAATAAAGCATTTTGTAACTCAGGTGATATTGTATGGTGCTCAATACATCTTTGATGTAACTCAAGTAGTATATTAGACACCTCTTCATACACATACAAAAACTTATTATAATCTTTAGGCTCCTTCTTTCTTTCCACATAGTTCTTCTCTACAAACTCATCAAATCTTACATTTGCACTTTCACTCATCTTGTTAGTATATTTGTTCAAACACTTACTTAAACATTCTTATCACTAGGTCTTAGTACTAATTTGCATGTATTGTTCTTCTCAATCTGATCAATCTCTTCACTAATAGCATTTATCAAATCCTCATTATCTAGTGCATCTTTAACTATTCTAGATTCAATATCAACAATCAAACACATCTTGTCTCTTTACTTACTTCTTGTCTATACTCCAACACTTCTTTGATTAGTCATTTGTTCAAGGGAATGATTCTTTCTCGAGTAAAAGTACAAAGTTGTGTAAACTTTCAGGTTGACTTATTAGAATGACTAAATGTGAGTATTTCTATCTAAAAAATAATTTTGTTCAAACAAATGATCTAGATAAACTCATTCTTGCTAACTTATATATGGTCTCACACTTTTCCAATTGGAAATATCAATTTAATGCATATTTTGTACTAGTTTTCATCCAATTACTAAAGAAATAAAATTATTTTAGAAAAGTGGCATTTGAATAATTGTTATTATTTTTTATGATATTTTAAAATAAAATATAATAACCATTTTATAGATCTCAAAGTCAAGAATATTCTCATATAGAGTTTATAATGTTTTAATTAGATATAGTATATTGTAATTAAAAAATTCTACAAGGACGTATTTTTACACTCGAAAATATGTCAATTTTGAGAAAGAAAATAATATTAAATCATATGAAAAAATTTAAAAACTATAAAACATTCTAAAGGATAGAGTCATCCTCCAGAGTATATAATTTTGCTTTTGGTAAGAATAGATTTATTTTGAAAAATGTGGTAGGAGATGAAAACTATTGATTTCAAGTGAGTTGACATTTGAATCATTATAAAAGAGAAGATATATATCTAATGATTTTTAATTTTTTTTTGATTGTTCTAGGTATATATGTTATCTATAACATAGTCTGAGATCAAAGGGAAATGAGTTTATTTCCATACAGTTTTGTGGTGGGAACTAGACCCCTAATTTTTAGCACTTTTCAATAGCTAAAAAATTATCGATAAAAATTAGGAAAATATATCAATTTTTTTCCAAATAATTATAAGAAATTATAATCCTAAACTTCATCCATTTCTACACATTTTATTGGTTTATTTCATTTTCAAATTCAAAATAATAATACTAGTTTTATATCATTGAAGGTAATTATACTTTTGTTAGCCTTTTTCTTTACAAAAAGGTGACACAAGTTTGTTCTTTTACCCTCTCACATATTTTTCCAATATAGATTCAGTTCTTTGACTTTTCAACATTCTCTCCACTTGATAGGGGTTCAACTTCTTGCTTAGGTTGTACTATCTGATGCTTGGGTAGAGTATTCTATAACTTAGGTGATATTTTCTAGTGCTCAGAAGATCTCTATTATAACTCGGGTAGTATATCAAATGCCTCTTAATACACATCAAAAAATATTTTGTAATCTTCAAGTTCCTTCTTTCCTTCAACAACATTCTTCTCTACAAATTTGCCAAATCTTATATTTGCACTTTCAATCATGTTGTTAGTAGCTTTATTCAAACATTTATAAGATTTTCTCTTAGATCAATAACCAATAAATACATCATCTTCTTTAAAATCAAATTTATCATTCCTTGCATTCTTGTGAATATAACATCTACTTCTAAAGCTTTTGAAATAGCTTACATTTGATGTATGACCATACCAAAATTCATAGGGTATCTTACTGTGCTAATTGCTTCTCTCTAGAATATCTATGAAGCCTCTTTTTCAATCATTAATGTCCTTGCACAATCCATAAATTAGCTATTTCTCCTCTCAGTAATCCCAAATTTTTTGGGTGTTCTTAGTGAAGACAATGTTGGAATTCTTTAGAATAATTAAGAGGGGGATGAATCAGTTAGCCAAGGGCTATATGTACAAATAAAACTTTTCACAACTTAATGAACCCATATTCATAAAATATATTCATGCATGCATCCATTAGATCATACAATCACTTAAACTTTGTAGGTTATTGTCAAATCAACTTTGCTGAAATGTAAGCATGAAAAATAACAGATTCAATAACACATTTGATACAATGATTTTATGTGGAAACCCAATTTGGGAAAAACCACTAGTAACATGCTACTCATTCTCACTCTTCTGAAGTGATCCCTTGTGAAATGCCAACCCTATTAAAGGTTACAATACACACTGTTAAATGTGATTTGGTTAGAGGATTTCAATCACCCTATTAGGAGTGAGCTTTGTTAGAGGACTTTAGATCATTCACTTGGAATGTCACTCAGACAATAACCTCTTCTTCCATAACCTCAAACCATAAAATTCTACAACTAGAAAAGTAGCATCATCCATATCAAGGTAGAATAGATTACCTCTAGTTTGATAACCTTTTCCCATTAGTTTTCCATTAGCATCATATATATTAGCTATCTTGTTCTCAGATTCAACCTTGCAACCTGAACTATTTAGTTGTGACACACTTAACAAATTATAGTTAGGTCCTTCAACATAATAAGCATTGTCACATAAAATATTTTTTGTGAGTTTGATAGAATCTTTTCCTTTCATCAAATAGGGTGCATCATTACCAAACTTTACACTATTTCCATCATAATAATCCAGGGTAATGAACTTACTTTTATCTCCAGTCATGTGATGTGAACACCCACTATCAATAATCCATCTATCATTCTTGTTCACACAAGATAGTAGTGCAGTTTTCTCATCCTCATCATAATCATCCTTCATTGCAACATACACCACTTTATCATCAAGATCATCATATACATATTTGGTTTCCTCTTTTGCAATGTAGCAAGACTTGTTTCCTTTTTCTTTGTAATCTTTGCTTTCCACATCTCTCTTAATTTTGTACTTGTCTTCACCTCTATAGTTCTTCTTCTTTGGACAACCAACCACATTGCAATTAAAACACATGATATGTAACTTACCTTTGAATTTTCCTTTACCTCTATGAAATCTCCTTTCTAGTAGTGCTTCAATATGTTCTACATCTTCCTCATCTATATCACTATCACTGGAAACATATTTTACCCTTTTCTTCTTCTTATCACTAGGCTCCTTCAATGACAAATTAGCATTGAAAACATATTCAACATTATCTGATTTGAATTTTTCAAAAGTAGTGAGCCTACCTACTAGACCTTCAACTGTTAGATTAGAACTTGGTATAGATCTTAGTTCTTGTATTGTAGAAACTCTAATAGCATACATGGGCAACAATTTTCTCAAATTTTTTTTTAATATAGTCATATCATCTATCTTACCAGTAGATCCTCTTATAGAATTAGCACAATCTTTTATCATAGATAAATATTGAGAAACATTCTCACCTTCTTGCATTCTCATATCATCAAAATTACCTCTATGACTTTTAGATTTGGCTCTCAAAATATTTGCATCACCTCCATAGATGATGTGAAGAGTAGCCCACATCTTCTTTTCACTATCACAACCCTTGTCATCATCAAACTCAACCTAACTTAGGACAAAGGAAATCTCCAACATTACCTGATTGTGTTCTTTCTTCTTTTCAGATCTTCAAAAATTAGGGCTCCAATAGGATCAACATGCTCAGTGACAATGGTAGATTGTGCATGGTCTCCAAGACCTCCTAGGTGTAGCTTCATCAAACTTGCATGCAGGAAAGTTTTCATTGATAATCTTGGGTACTTTTCTTTTTGACATCAGTGATATAGCAAGAAATATTGACTTGCACCTTTGAACATCTTGAACATTCCATATTTAAAATCTTGTTGTTCCATTTGTTACTCAGTGGACATGTTAGTTCACTTAGGTAATATAGTAATCAATTAACATGAAACTCTCTTGGGTAATACTAAATTTCTAACTTACTTTTCCAACTACTCAATGAATAGTGTAGTCACTCGGTGAATATTATCTTCCTTCTTTAACCTTTTCACTCAGTTAATCTTGTGTATTTGAATACATTACAATATTAGTATGATTGTAAAATTATAAAACTAGCATAACCTTGCTTATCAACTTTGTTTTCAACACACTTTCTTCAAATACTCTTCATGAATCAAATGATCAACACTCTACCAAGTTAGCACAACGTCTATCAAACTAAGACTTGAAATCAATGGAAACATAACAATTGAAATGAATATGTTACATAAATTCATAGCATTACCAGTTACATTATCATGTGGGGCTAACAAGTTGATTGTAAATGAATCTTATTCCAATTCTTCTTCTCTTAGGCCACAAATAAATGTTCCCAAGGAAAGTAGTACCGCTTTAGTTTCCTAAGATGACTCAATCAACAAGAGAGGTTGTGTGTGAGTTTTTTAGCATCAATATTTCAAATCATACTTAATTATCCATCATTGAGATGAGATAGATAAGAATGATCCATCATTCTAAGCTCTCCCATCCTAACAATGGATCATTGAGTATTCTTTGTTCCTAGCTCTCTTATCCTAATGATGGATCATTGAGTATGATCTAAAATGTTGATGCTAAAAATCTCACACACAATGTTACCCAAAAGCATAAATATAATGAGGGACGATTAGAATAGAGTGTTTATATATTGATGAGTATGAAAGAGAATTCAATGACTAAAGCAACATCACCATCCCCATTTTTAGAAAGAAAGAAAATAGTTATTATGAAAAAACCATGAAGAATGATGAACAAATAGACAATGATGATGGAAGAGAGGAAATCTCTCTAAGGTTCATTGAGAAGGAAAATTTAAAAAAGACTCAAGAAATTGATGATTTCTAGTTTGGATATAAGACGAAGGACTTTGGAGAAATGAAAAAGAAAAGATTAGAAGGTGTTGATGTGTCACAACATGTAGTAATCATGCAACAGGTGATCAATGAACTACACATATATGATATTTCTTTCCTTGAAGAGGAAGCTAGGGAGATTCTTTAAAAGAGTTTCATGTTTATTGTGCTAGGATTAACATTAAAGGAATTGTTCTTACTAGATCAAGTTGGAAAGGAGGACCCTAATTTTTTCATAGAATTTGATACTCTTAATAACATGCAAGGATCAGGGTATGACCCTAAGGTAGAAAATCTTGCCACTTGGGTTACTTTCAAAGGTAATAAACCAAAGCCTATTGAAATTCCAAGAGGAACAAAGGGCATGACATTGGTACAAACCATTGATAATACCAACCCCTTTATTACTACCAGTGAAATGATACATATGGAAATTTTTAGTCAAGATCAAATTAGGCATATGATTGACCAAATTGAGGAATGTTGATCTCCTTAGTTTTGGTTGTCTATTAGTGTCCAAAACTTAGTCATATAGAAGGTAGAATTGGTTGGTTATCATTATGACTGAGTCACTCTATTTAGGTTGAGTTATTTATTTGTTAAACTTGTAAATAATCTATTTTATACCAATATCTATAGGAGCCGAGAAAGTCTTGTTGAAAATTGGCTAATGAAGATATGTAATTATTGTCATTTATGGCAACACGTGATGTACATTCTTATAGGAAATCTCAGAAATAAAGATACTTAGCTTTTGATACTAAGAAATTGTCTAAGTGTGAATTTGGTATACAACAGTGTATTGGTTTGTTTATAACTTCTTGTTGATGTCATATTATGACTAGTGGAGTTATATGGAGATAGTATACATGTTGATGATGATGTGTATAACCTTGGAAGTTAGTATAGACTATACAAAAGGAGATATTCATGTTTTACCAGTGAAACAAGATAGCAAAATTAAAGGAAAGGAGTCATTTTGTTTACAAAATAATTAATTGTCCAATTAGGGCAGACATCCTACATGTTTACTTTAAGTTGGAAAAGTGTATTATGGTCATAGCCAACCTAGCAACAATTTGTGTAAAGGCATGGTATTTTTGCAAAGAACATCTTGTGATAAGAAGTGGAACTATGATGTAAGTTGTGTGAGTATTGTGATATGCAAACTTACAGTGAAAGCGATATATGCAAAGTTTTTGTAAAGCTATTTTTGTGATCCAAGATCAAGCTAAAGATTATAGATTAGTTAAGGAAGTTATAGTACCTACATTCTAGAAGTCGGATTACTTGTTTGGGTAGTGAGCTCTTCTTGTAATTGGAAGTGTATGTTTGGACAATGGGCTCCTCTTGCATCTACTATACTACAAATCCTAATAGGGATTCAAAGTCTCCTAACAAGGACTCTCTATACTAAATTTTCTCATAGACTCCTAATAGGGTCCATTCTCTAACAAGGAACTTATATATCAGTATATTATCTAGTGGGTATCACCCCCAACATGGTTTTCCTTGGCCAGGGTTTCTCTAGTTTAAAAAATGGTATTATGAGTTATCTTTGTGCATGGTTACTATTACTATTTAACATTACTTTATTACTTTGTTATGTATGGTTTAAAGTAAGAAATAATATCTAGTTAGTGACTAAAGTTTGTAAATTACTGATTCACCCCCCTCTTAGTAATTCCTATTTCTAACAATTGATATCAGAGCACAGTTACTTCGAAGAGGTTTAACAACTTGAGAAAGATCCCTATGGATATGAAATAGTTGATGAAGAACCTTGAAGAGATAGTTGAACAAATTGATCTTCTTACTAAACAAAGAGATAAGTTGAAGGAAAAATATGAAGACTCCAAAGTATATATTGGATAATTGAAGGAAAAGATTTAACACCTCAAATCCAAGCCTGAATCTATTGAATCTAAAAATAGTGCTGATGATTATTCAAAACTGAAGACAGAGTACAAGATATTGAAGCATGAATTGAAGATTACAAATCTGAAGTTGACTTTGAAGAATGATCCTAGAAAAGTTGAATATGATTTGAAGACTAAAAATGTAGATCTTAGAGAAAGTCTGGCAAAGAAGACATCTAAGTTTGAAACATTGAAAGAAGATCATGAAAAACTTCATAAATACAATACTATTGTGAAAGGTGAATTAACTAACTGCAAGCAACAATTTGAGAAACTTTATTCTAGTAGAGACAAGCTTGATGATTCAATGTCAATACAGAGACCTACTTATGATAAGACTGGTCTTGGTTATCTATTTAATATGTATGCAAAGAAACTTGAGATTAGATCATACCTAAAAGAAAAAGATAAATCTAATGATAAGATTGAATCTAGTCAATCTTTTGATAAACCTAAAGAAGTTAGACAAGACAAGAAAGTTGAGATATTGGATGAACTAAAGCAAGTGGAATCTCCTAAGGAAACAAGGTATGAATTTAGAGGTAAGTGTTTTTCATGTAATGAAATAGGTCATATGAAAAGAGATTTTACAAATAAGTCATTTAATCATGTTAAGGATTTTTATCATCATAATTGTCATGGTATGGGTCATAAAGAAAATGATTTTAGAAAACCTAAATATGATAATGATAGAAGGAATAATAGAATGTCTAGAAATACTAACCCTTTAGATAGAAGAAGATCTAACGAAAGGACATCAAGAGAATAAAGACCTTATGAGGAAAGAAGATAGGTCATGTGTTATAAGTATAACAACTTTGGACACATAACTTGGAATTGTCATGCACCTAATGATTAGTAGAACTCTAGTATGTCAATTATGCAACAACTTTAGACATACAAAAATGTATTGTGGAATGGATGGAAACTTTAGAGATAGAAGGAACAATGGAAGAAACTTTAGAAATACAAGAAATGATGGAAGGAACCATGAGAGGAACTCCAAAACCAAGAAAAACAATGAGGAACAAAGAATTGTACTCAGTGAAATTTGAGGACTCAATGAGGCATTTGTAAAAGTATTAGACATCTCTAAAAAAAAGCTAGAAGATGATGAGATAGGAAGATCAAAGTCAGTTATCAAGTTTGATTCAATTAAGTTGAATTAAGCTTCTTCACAACACTAGAACTTGTAACTTCACCCAAAGATTGAAGTATGGGTAGCGAAGTTGGGAAAAGGTGTATTGAGATAATTTTAGATGGTATCTAAGGTCACTTGTAATTTTGAGCTTATCTAAACTAGTTGTGAAGGAATTAAGTGTTACTATTATTACAAAGAAAGTTAATTCTATAGCAAAAGATGAAAACTATGTTCTTACTAAGAATTTCATGGAGTGAAGTGTTGTGGAGATTTGTCATGATGGAAGAAAGCTATGGAAAATCTTAGGTAGCATCTAAAGGTCAAATAGAAGATCTTGAGCAGATATTTGAGCATAGAATGTAATTGACAACTTTTTCATGTTTGCAAAGCACACAATTAATGCAAGTTCAAGTTGAAGGAATAAAATGGAGTACATACTTGATCATTACTTCATTGCAATTACATCCAAAGTAGAGAGCACTCAGAAGAAACTTGTTAAGGCTATTTCAAAGAAAACCCTATTTTTGGAAAAGGCATTTATCATTTATCCACTAAATTTATTCAATAAAAGTTTATATTGGGTAGAATCATGGATAAATCTATAGTTCATAATATTGAGAATGAAGACAAACCTAAGTTGAAGGTTGTTTTATGAAACCTATAGAAGGAAACCCTAGTTCAACATCATCTATTACACCAAACAATGTAGTTTATTTGGATGATGTAGGAAGTTATCTTACTAGTAAGTTTGAATCTATTGGAAGTGAGTATATGAAAAAAGATATGGAATTAGTCTTTAACCACGATATGGCTATGAAGCCTAGACTTGGACATTTGAAGGAACTAGACCTGTTCAAATATCATTTTTACTGAGAATTGGACATAGATGAGTGGACATAGATCATACTAAATAGAATACATGATGAGAAACTATGCATGTAAGCTAGTGTAGTTGATATTTATTCTGACCTTATACATGAGGTAACTAGTCTTTGTAAACAAGGAAATGTACCTATAGGAGAGAAGTTGGTTAAGAAGAAAGTTAAGAGTTATACCAAATCAATTTATAATGGAAAGGCCATGGTGATTAGAACCATTAAACAAGATGATGTAAGATTCCTAAGTAGAATCATTGCCTACTCAGCATGTGCAAGTTCAAAGATTGATGAATTGTCAGCTGGATTCATCTATGCAGCATACAAGATATGTGTTGAGAATGAAAAAGTTAAACTTAGTGAAATACTAAGAATGAAACTCCTTGAAAACCTGGAAAAGATCAAGAGGATTAAGAATGTTATGTTTAGATTTCAGTCACTGATCAATCACATATTCTTTCACTTGCTTAAAAGATTTCCATATTTGTTATTTATAAAGATTATGAGTAGTGATAGATGTATAATGGAGAAGATCACATAAGTGTGTAGAAAAAATCTAATAGATCAGATATTGGATGGTGAGAATTTGATTATGAAGACATTTTAGAATGAAATGAGACAAAGATTTAGCATTGCACCTACAATTGTAGATAGATTTAAGGAAAATATTTGCATTATGGTTGATATAGATTTTACTTATATTCAAGTAGTAGAACCTCAGGAAACATTTCATGATCCCTTAGGTTATGAATTAAGCGATGATATAACAATTGGATACATAATTTATTGTTGAAATCATAGAAGTACCAAGCTGAATATAGAAATTTGGAAACTATGATGAGATTACCCAATAAGCTCATCAGGCATCCTTGGAGAAGACATCTCACAAGAAGATAGAAACTATAATGATGAAAGCCTTATTAGAGGCTAGTATGAATGAGAATGAGTCACAAGCAGTCAAGAAAATCATGAAGCAAGGTATACTAAATGTGCAACCTTTGTCGGTATCTATTGTAGAAACATGTTTGAAACAAAGAATTCCCTATGCAACAATGTAAGATATTCAGACAAGTGAGCCAAAGAGAAAATCTTAGAGATTAGTGGAAGTAGTGACCACAAAGACTAAAAGGGTCAAGAAACAAGCCACTAGACTAGGAAAGAGACAAAAGACATTGTTGATAATCATTGAGTCTAGTGAAGAAGAAGTTAAACATACAAAAAAAGTAACTACTTCTAAGTAATAAGTACATACATGGGCTACTATGGTTGTTGGCTATTTGGATTTGGCTGAGGTTGTGCTAGTAATTGTGTTTGCTTTTGAGGTCCAAGATTTGCAGGTGGTGGCATTAAAGTAGGTTGTTGAACTAGAGGGGGTAATTGTGGAGCACCAATATTTTGGTTAGGCCATTATTGAGATCCCTTCCATTGGTTCATAGACTACCAATTCCCTTGGGGTGGTTGTCATTGGTTCTACTAGTTTCGCTAGTAGTTTTGTTGGTTCTATTGGTTCTATGGCCATTGGTTACTCTATTGATTAGGCCAAGCTGATTGGGAATTTTGAGGCCATTGGGATTGTTGTGGGTTATTTTGCACAACATTGTTCCAATTAGATTGATTTTGTGGAGGACCTTGGAAATTATGGTTTTGCCATTGATTACCATATGAATTTAAATTTTGCAAGGGTTCCTGAGGCATACCTTGACATTAGGCCCATGGTCGGCATTGAGCAATAAAGAATACTTGCTCATTGTCTCCATTTATTTTGATGTATTCAGTTGGAAGATGCTAGTTCTCCATGCTTGTCACTAGTTTACTTTAGCAATCCTTCTTTTCCTTCTAGTGATGAGGATAGTACTTAGCTAGTTGTAATTCAACTTCTGCTTATTTCTTCTTTGTAGTCATTGTATGTAGATGTGTAGCAACATCATTGATGATATCTTGTTTGAAATATACAATAGGTTAAATATTTCAAGCTTTGAAATGCCTTGAGTGATTCCTTTAGTGACTATGGAACGAGGTCCTTGACTTTCTTCATGGTTGACCTTGAATAGTTCTGATAGATCTTCTTGAGATCATCCCAGGAAGCTTGATATACATCACCACTAGCCATCAGGTCCAATGCTTCTAGACAATTGTCATTCACACCTCTCAAAAAGACTAGCTTTTGTGTATCTTCAAACAATGTATGTTGAGGGTTCTTTTGCACTGTGTATAAGAAATGTGAAACATAGTCTTCCAATGTTTCTTCCTCCTTCTATGATATCCTAAAGATATCATCCCCTCTTGAACTAAATGCTTTGCAATATTATTTATACTTATCTACAAATAGAGCTTGCATTTCATCCCAAGTTCCTGCTTCATTGGCTTCTATGCCTATGAACCAATGTAGAGCTGATTTTTTCAATGTTGCCGGAAACAATTTAAGCTTATGGGCATCAATGTTGTAGTCAACACTATGACAAAGGATATCAAATTCAAACAAGAAAGTATCAGGGTCTTCAGTTGCAAGGCCATAGAACTTTGGAAGAGCAGTGTGAGGTATGTTCTTAACATTAGCATTGGTTACAAGACTTGGAAGAGGAAATGGAAAAGTAGGTTGTGCCATGATTGGAGGTATTATATTATGAGGTTGCTGCTAAAAAGGGACATTGGGTACTAGATGATTAACAACTAGTGGATTTAGAGTAATGTTATTAAGAAAATTGGCTAATACTTTAGTGAAAGGTTGAAGACTGGGTATATCTATTGGTTTAGCTCTTGATGATGATACTATGGGAAAAATAGGGCTTGCATCTTCAAAAGGTAACTCAACTTCTTCTTCTTCAACTTCTTCATTTAAATTAATAGATCCTTAGGGAAGAAATCTACCATATTCATCTTGTTGTCTTCCTCTTCGATGCATGCAATTAAACTTTTCACACTGGTGAAAGAAACTTCAAACTGAAGATTTCTAAAAAAAACCTTTATCTAGGAACTATGACTCAAAAATGCTCCTAGCTTGACACCATCCCTAGCAACAGTGCCAAAAATGACCTGCCTCACAATAGGTGTATCATAGTCATGCACTAGGCCTTCCTTAGGAATAATATATTCAAACTAAGGACTATTTCTCTCACTATGAGGTGCATTTAATCTTATCAACCCAGGGACGTATACTTCAAATGGTTGGCATAGTATGTGCATTAGGTCTCTTAATGAGTCACTAAGCGTATGCTACAAGAAAGTAAAAATGCAAGGAAAAGAACTTACACTATTGCTACAGGAAACTAACACACTTAACTCTATGAATACTAGAAATACAATAAAAAGATAAAAAATATTCCAACTTGGCTTATCCACTAAAACTGTTCTCACATATGCTACAAGAACATTCAAAAAGTGCAATGCTATAGGAAGGAACTCACAACTTCTAATTATGAAACTAAGAATGCTTGGAAATAAATCTATTCTATCCTAATCTAATCCACCTTTCAAGTGGGCCCCCTTGGTCCACTTCTCTAAACTATTAACATAAGATAGAAGCCAAAAAATATTTCATTAGATTTCAGAAATTCATTACATAACATAAAAATGTAAAAACACAACTATAAAAGTTAACAATCTATTCTCTTAAACTATTTTTTCTAACTGGTTTTAAACCTTAACATACTTGTGTTGATTTCTATATATAGGAAATCAACATTTATTCCCTAATAGAAAAGTAGATGACCTAGCTTAAATTCCACAAGGGAGAAAATATGAAGATAACAATTGAAGGCGGGAAGAAGGAATAATGGCTTAAGGCTGGAATAATAAAGTTCGAACATCTTCTCACCATAGAGTAAATGTAGAGAAAGTAATAAGTCTTCATTGTTCCTCCTTACTCACTGTCGTGTCTTCTAGAACCATTACAACTTCCTCCACCATGGTTGCTCCTTGTCATTCTCTTCTCCTTAAATGTTGTTGACACTTAGCTTTTGAATTCCTCCAATCATCTTTCATTCTTCATTAACAGGTTATAACTCAAAAAATGTTTGCAAATAAACATTTATCAAGTTAAACTCAAATATAAGAACACGCATTTTGATAACTATATGAAATACTACATACTATGTATAATATTAGCAAAATATGTCATAGTTTCTACCTCATAGGTTTGGTAAACATAGGTCCACAAATGTTTTAACAAAGATAAATAGATTATCAACAAAGTATCTTAAACATCATAAAATAAAGGAAAATTTTGGTCTCATCAATGATCATGGCTAATGCTATCACCTTTGATAGCTCGATAACAACTAAACTTTCACTTGGTAGCAATAGTGAAACTTTTCATGCTCGACAGTAACATGAAAAATTATAGATTTCCTCAATGTTCTACCCAATACTTTGCATCTTACTTCATGCATATATAATCTTTTCAGAACAAAATCCTTGGAACTAATGTATAATTGAACTTTGAAATATCAGTCCCACATACCTCTTGATTACCTAGTTAGGGGTGGTGTGATCACTTGATCCATTAGGTGAAGTGATCATATCTAAACTTGATATTTTGCAATCTTCCTTTTTCTTCCATGTCATATTCATCTACACTTTGACTTCTTCAACACCAACCTTTCCTTTTCCTTTATTGAATTCACTACTAGGTGCTTTCGACCTTGCTGGATAATTTCTACTAATGTAACTAGTCTTCAAATAGCTAAAACATACATTTTTGACTCAACCATCTACTATAGTCACTTTTGAAATGTTTTCTAATGTAATTTTAAGCAACATTTTTGTACTCTTGACAATAGTGACAACTATACCTTATATTGTAATCCTAGTTGTAGGATTTGTTAGTACGGTTTACCTTGGCTTTCGTGTTTGATGACTAGTTAGGCTTTGATCTACACTCATATGCTCTATGTCCATACTTCATAAAGTTGTAGTAGTAAAATTCAAATCTTTGTGTGCTTGATGTCTTGGTCTTACATTCATATGCCTGATGTTCTTGATTGTTGCAGTTGTGATAGTTACCCATGAATTTCTTCTTAGGGTTTTGATTTACATTGTTGCTCCTGCAAATATTTTTTGTATGACCTATCTTTCAAACATTACGATCAGTAGGTTTGCAGTTCTTACCTTTGTTGCTTCTTTGTTCACCACTTTTAGATAATTTTCCTTCAGTACTTGTGTAACCCAATCTAGTAGTATCACTATTATATCAAGGAGATCTCATCAATTGATCAAAATACTTGATGGCTTCACTAGGTTTGCAGGTTTGCAAAAAAATTTAGCAATTTTTTTAAATCTTTTCAGATAATTTCTCAATTGTTCATTTTGCATATTCATAGTTGTTCTCTCAATATCCTTTCCATTAAATTCAATTTGATTCATTATTTCCAGTTGCATTTGAGCAATCCTATTCATCTCTAATGTGTTTTCTTCCAATTTTTTGGTCAATATTCTTTTGTCATCTTTAATCATGACTTTTTCTTCTTTAAGTTTTTTTCTCTTCTCGGTCACCTCACATAGCAATATTAATTGAACTTCTTGTTTTATCTTAAGATTTTTGACCTCTTCAGTTAGGGCACCATTCTTTTCCATGAAATCTGTAACTGTTGCATCAAATTCACTTGAGTTTCCATCTACAAATAATTTAGTAGTGTCACTCTCTTGGTAATGTGTGTCATTCTCTTCAATAGCTATCTCTTTCCTTCTCTTTAATGAGCACCTCAACTCATCTCTTACTTCATTTAGCTAAAATAGGGCAAGCTAGATTTCAATCTTCTAATTCTTAATAGTCTTTTCCAACTTGTAGACTTCCACCTTTGAGATCTTTCCTCAAAGCTGAAAATATTTCCTTTCTAGAGAACAATGCGTTGATACTAATTGTCAAAAATATAATAGGGAAAGTAAATGTTACCTATTTTTTCCCTCGCCAAAAAATTTGAATTTGAATACCTCAACCCACCCAAATGCTACTTCCCATCTTTTATATTATTTTAATGTCCGAGAAATATCAAAAAAATAAATGATATAACCTTATGTTATTTCTTTATTTCCTAAATATATTTTCGCTGGCCTGCAACTTTTTGCACCGTTAGATCTTGCCTAGATCCATGGTGGGTGCTTCCTTGCATTCTCCAAATGCACTATCTTTATGTAATGTAGGGAAGCCTCTTTGTGACATGTGGATTGGTGGGTCCTTTTTGTTCTTGTGGGCCACAAAGGGGAGAGCTACTAGCTAAGCTGGCGATTCTATTGGTGCCCACTTTCCTGCATTATGAGTTTTGTCAAACTTCCTAACAATGCGGGGAAGCACTTTTTGGTCACATGGTAGGTGGTCCCATCTTCTTTGAGACATTGTAGATAGGGTAGAAAAGGTGGTAGGGTGAGTTGGTAGTTTGATCGGCGCTCGCTTTCCTGTATTGTTTGTTTTGTCAAACTTCCTGACAATGCGGGCAAGCACCCTGGTGACATGTACCAAGGTGGGGCCGAGTTGTTTCAAGGCCATAGGGTGATGCCAATGGGATGCTGAGTATTTTGTGGGCCCAATAATTTTGAGGGGAAAGCACAATATTATAAGGATCTTTCGCGAGATCAATGATCAATGCTTTCCCGCATTATGAAGATGCGAGGACTTTAAACAATGTAGGTAAGCACTCAAAGGACACATCTTCTTGTGGGCCCAACCAAGTTAATACCAAGAGCTTGGGTCAGGCTTGGGCATGTTAGTACCAAGAGCTTTCATTTTCAAATCCTAGAAGAAGGAAGACTAGAGTATCTTTATCACCAGTTAGGAGTGAAATAGTAACAAATACACCTGTAAGATCCATCTCTACTCCTCCTACTATTAGATCTCAACCTAGATTGCCATCAACACATATCAATAGATCACTTGTCTATATGACATAGCCTAGGGCTCATGCTTTTGCCACCTTTAATGGTGGAAGTCCTCTTTTATTGGCCCAAAGACATGACATACCAATAGCTACACTCAAAAGTATACCAGAGTTTACTAGTGAAACTTCTATCTGTCCCTCAAAACACATTCAAGAAGTTGCAAATGTCTACAATATCCATGGTATTATAGAGGATGATGTTGTAGTTAGGCTTCTAGCCTCATCCTTGAAAGGAAAGGCATTACAATGGTATAGAGGTTTGGCTCATGGTTCCATAGCAGATTGAGATGGATTAGGAGTAGGACTATGTAAACACTTTGAGGACAAAAGTGACCATTTGTCACTTTTAGAATAGTTGACTACTATAAGAAGAACCCCCCATGAATGTATGACTGATTTCAACTATAGATTTCAAAAGACATGGGATAGAATACCTACTTCAGTAAAACCTACCCCCGGTAATGCCTTCTTGCATTACCTCAGAGCTTTTAATAGTGACATTGCCACTACAATCCAAACTATGGGAGGAGATACCCTACCTAATGCTTATGACATAGCAATAAAGTCATAAATCATCCTAATACAAGGAGGTAAGCTAGCCCCAAGGCCTCCTATGCCTTTTTTCCCTGATGTTCCAAATCACCAACCAGCAATGGCCCCTCTTCCCACAACTTCCACATCACAATAACTTTCTCTAGTCCCTCAAGCTTCCATATCTTCAAATGGAATAGATGAAATCAAGGAGATGATGCAATCTATGATGTTGAACATAGAAAATGTAGATAAAAGATTGCAAGGCCAAGAGAAGAAGCTAGAGGATAGCTTCTCTGTGATGCAAAAAGTGAGCAACAAGGTGGTGACTTTAGAGAGATAGCAAGCTCAAGGTAGTAAGGCTCATCAATTGCAACATCAAACTCTGAATAGTGCTAGGCCTCCAAATCATAATCATGGGAACTTTTCTTTTGATCAGAATAGGTAGAACAACCATGCTTCAACCTTGAATGTAAACCAAAGTAGGGCCATAGTTCCTCAAAATGACATTGCCCAAGATCAGGATTTTTGTCCCTGCTATAACTACTCCTATGCCCATTGCATGTGTCAGAAGGCTGAATCTTATTTGGCTTTGACCATCTAGGAGCCTATAGTAGGACAATCATAAAAGGAGGACCAATTTAAAGATGCCTCATATATGCATGGACAAGGTGATTGCTCATTTATGAATCATTAGGTGGAGGAGCATTGTAATGTAAACTAGGATTCCATTGCTCACAACACTAGGAGAAAAAGAAGAGCTATTGAAGATGCTACCCCTCCTCCTCCCAATCAGGCCTCAATTTCAAATGCAATACCTCATGAACAAGCAATAAATGATAAATCAAATACCTTTTAGCAGCAAAGGCAAAATAAGAGTAGAAAGGATGTAAGTGATCCTCAGGTTGTTCCATCTCAACCTCCTATAAATGTAGCTCCCTTGGCTTCTACCAAGATACCTACTATGCCATTCAGTGTAGTAGAAAAAAATGAAGAAGAAAATGTGAATATTTCCATGTGGGATGCTGTTGCTACTATACCCATGCAAAAGAGGTTGCTACAGCAAGAATTGGAAAGTATTGAACCAAAGGATCAGCCACCTAGCATGGAAAGTGCCACAAGCTTAGTAAAACCATCAAGGGAGGAAGAAACAAGTAAAAAAGTTAGACCCCTTCCATTTTATGTTTCTCTAATTATAGAGGGTAAACTAGTCCACAATTGCACGATTGATTTAGGAGCTAGTAGTTCAGTGATGCCTAGGTGTGTTGTTGATGCCTTAGAAATGAAATATGAGCCTACTGTTAGGGATGTATAATAGTTTGATGGTAGTATTGTCAAGACTATAGGGATCCTTAGGAATGTGGAAATGGCCCTACACGCATGCCTTGGTTCTACTGTAACTCAAGATATATCTGTTGTTGAAGCCAAGCCACATTTTCTCATCTATCTGTCAAGAGACTTCACTACCCAAGTAGGTGGTTATATATCTTTTGATTGGTCATATATGTCTTTTAGAGAAAGATATGGGACCAAAGCTTCAATTAGAGCAGAGCCTGTAGCCCTCCATCATACTGAACCCTACACGCCTAATCTCATCAACATGAATTGCACTATCCTAGAAATGGATGAGAATGACATAATGAATGAGCCTACCACTTCCCTAGCAAAGATACCTAAATTTTCTCTTAGATGAATGGGCTAGTGCATATCAATTTGATCCTATGTCAGAAACCCTTGAGAAAGGCATTAGTACATATTGTATATTAGAGAAAGATGCTCTAGTTCCCAATCTTGTGGAGACTAAAGAAGATGTGAGTGAGATATGGAGAATGTACTTTGATGGATCAAGGAATAAGAATGGATCAAGGGCTGGTGTGATGCTAATTTCTCCTACACAAGTGAGGTACTACTTCTCCTTTAGACTCCAGTTTAGTTGCACTAGTAATGTGGCCGAGTATGAATCCTTGGTTCAAGGTCTCCTACTCACTCAGAAAAGAGGAATTCAAGCCTTAAGTGTATATGGAGATAGTGAGTTGGTGGTTAATCAAGTGAGAAATCAGAATACCACCGAGAATGGTTTGCTCAAGTCTTATAAACATAGGGTATGGGATTTTCTTGAGGGTTTCAATGCATTTAATATTCAAAGTGTCCCTAGAAAAGAAAATAGATATATTGATATACTTGAAACAATAGGTGCATCTCATGATGTGCCAGGGAATCTTGAGGAGAAGAAGATGCAACAAATCAAAATGGTAGTAAGGCCTACCATCCTTGACAATAACATCCATTGGCAAGTCTTTGAATCTGATGAACAAATTGTAACCTTCTTGCAGAATGAAGTAGAATTTTTAGATAGAAACCAGTCAAGACTGCAGGATCAATATGGTGATCAAATCATTAATCTCAGTTCCAACAAATTGAACTTAGCTACTAATGAAGATGATCACACTCCAGTCATGGTTGTTGATGGAAAATACTTAAACATGGGGAAGGTATGTTCTTAGATTGAGCAAGAAAGTTTTATTCATCTATGCCAAGAATTCAATTGTGTATTTTCTTGGACATATGATGATTTAAAGGGTTTTGACCCAAGGTTGTTTCAGAATTCTATAGATTTAATTGATAATGTCAAACCAGTAAGACAAAAATAGAGGCTAGTGAATTCCAAAATTGAACCCTTAATGAGAAAGGAGCTATCCAAATTGATTGAGGCCTATATAATTTTCCCCATCAAGCACTCGTCATGGGTAGCAAACGTTGTCCCTGTTAGGAAGAAGAATGGAGAAATTATATTATGTGTGGAGTTTAGGGACCTTAACCAAGCTTCCCTTAAAGATCACCATCCTCTCCCTTCCATGGAGTAGATTTTGTTCAAGGTCAGTGGTTCAAAGAGGTTTTCATTTCTTGATGGATTTTTTGGCTACAATCAAGTGCTGGTCAAAGAATCTGATAGATACAAGACTACTTTTACCACCAAATGGGGTACCTATACTTATTGTAAGATTCCATTTGGGCTAACCAATGCAGGTGCTACATTTCAGAAGGCAATGGAGATGGCCTTCAAAAATATGATTGAAAAGTTTTATATTAGTTTACTTTGATGATATCATAGTGTATTCAAGGAATGTAGAAGATCATTTTGATCAATTGAGGTAGGTGTTCTCAAGGTGTAGAGAGTTTGGGGTATCCCTTAACCCAAGCAAGTGTGTCTTTGCTACTAATCAAGGAAAATTATTAGGACACATTGTATCTGAGGATGGTTTAACCATTGATCCAGAAAGAAAAAAAGAAATACTTGCTCTCCCTCTTCCTAAACATAAGAAAGGGTTGCAAAGCTTCCTCGGTAGGATAAATTTTGTGAGGATATTTATCCCTAATCTTGCTACCATGGTAAAACCCCTTACAACTATGCTCAAGAAAAGTATGGTCTTTGCATGGACCAATGAAGGGAAGGAAAGTTTTGAAGAGATCAAGGTAGCCATAGTCTCAGCCCCCACTCTCATTAATCCAAACTTTGAAAAAGATTTCATCCTTTATATCCTACGTGGTGAGTCAAGCATTTCTGTTGTCTTGACTCAGACAAATGATAAAGATGAAGAGCAGCCCATAGCCTTCTTTAGTGAAGGGCTTAAAGAGTATGAAGACAAATATAGCTATGTAGAGAGGAAAGCCCTTGTAGTCATTAGAGCTTTAAAAAAATTTAGACACCTCCTATCTCATAATAAAATTCATTTGTTAGTACCCCGTGCCAGTGTGAAGGATTTCCTTTTGAGAAAAGATATTAGTGAGAAGAGAGCTGGTTGGATTACTAAAGTAATGCAATATAATGTTGAAATCTAGATCACCAAGCTAGTAAGAGGGAAAGGGTTGTGTAGACAGATGATATCATATCAAGAACTGGATGAGCAAGTTTCTATGATACTAATAGAGCAACAAGAGACAAGAAATGATGACCTAAAGAACTGGATGGATGATATGAGGAATTTCTTATTAGGCAATGGATACCGTCAAGGATTAGATAGAACTAAAAGGAGACAATATAGATTATAGTCAATTCCTTATGTTATAGTTGATGGTATCCTTTTTAGGAAATATTTTAATGGAACCCCATTAAGATGCATTGACATAGACTAAGATGAAATAATGATCAAAGAGCTTCATGATGGTCTTGATGGTGGTCACTTCTCAACAAGGATAACTGCAATGAAGGTCATGAGGGCTAGTTAATACTAACCATCCCTGTTCTATGATTGTCATAGGTATGTGAGGAAGTGTGAAAAATGTGCCTTCTTCTCTGGTAAGCAAAAGCCTGCAACTCTTCCTCTACATCCCATTCAAGTGGACCAACCTTTTGCGCAATGGGGATTGGATTTCATAGGCCCTATCAATCCTTCTTCTAGTTTTGGTCACAAATGGATTTTAGCTGCTACAGATTACTTCACTAGATGGACAGAGGCAGTTGCATTGAAGGATGCCACAGAATTTTTAGTTGTTGAGTTCCTTGATGGAATTGTGACCAAGTTTGGTGTCCCTTCAACCATTATTTCAGATAATGCAAAATCTTTTGTAGGAGCTCAGATTTGTGCATGGGCAGTTGGCCATAATATCTACTTAAGCACATCCTCAAACTAATATCCTCAAGGTAATAGTTTGGCTAAGTTGTCCAACAAAAACCTGATTAGGATTATGAAAAGGACTATAGAGGATAACCAGAGGTGTTGGCATCAAAAGTTGAGGACTACACTATGGGCTGACAAAATAACACCTAAGAGGTCAATAGGAAATTCACCATTTATGTTGGTATATGGTAGAGAAGCAAGGCTTTCAATTTCATTAGAATTCCCATCCCTAGAGCTAGCTCATTAGCTGGAGCTAATTGAAGATGATGCCATGACATTAAGAATGGAAGAGCTAATGGAGCTAGAAGAGAAAAGAAGCTAGGCCATGCAAACCCTAGAAACACATCAGTAGCAGGTGAAAGGGAGATTTGAAAAGAAGGATAGGGTCAAAATCTTCAGAGAAGGTGATTTGGTTTTAAAATGGGATGCAGACAAGGCAAAACTAGGGAGACACTCAAAATTTCATGCACTAATGAGTGGCCCCTATGTGATCATCAGTTGCAAGTAGGCTAATGTTTTTTAATTAAGAAAGCCTAGTGGTGAAGTTTTGCCTATCCCAGTCAATGGGATCTATCTCAAACCATGTTTTTGATAGGGGTTGAGGTTTCATGTACACAAGTAGCTTATTTTTCTTTGTATTGTTTTCTAGCTTTCCAATAAGTGCACGAGCACATGTGTTTTGTTGAGTTTGTAGAGTTGCTGAGATAGAGTTTTCAGTGTTTTTCTCCCACAGAGGTAGGGTTAGGGTTTCATAATGCACTGATCCAAATCTTTTACGACTCTATAGCCCAATGGATACATAAGGCCACTCGTCATATGCATAGCTAGCTTGCGTCCCCTCTTAGTCACTAGAAATGTTACCTATTTTTTCCCTTGCCAAAAAATTTGAATTCAAATACCTCAGCCCACTAATGGCTACTTCCCATCTTTTATATTATTTTAATGCCTGAGAAATATTAAAAAAATAAATGATAAAACCTTATGTTATTTCTTTATTTCCTAAATATATTTCCACTGGCCGACAACTTTTCACACCATTAGATCTTGCCTAGATCCATGGTGGGTGCTTCCTCGCATTCTCCAAATGCACTACCTTTATGTAATGTGAGGAAGCCCCTTTGCAACGTGTGGATCAATGGGTCCTTGTTATTCTTGTGGGCCATAGACGGAGAGCTACTGGCTGAGCTAGTAATTCTATTGGCACCTACTTTCCTGCATTATGAGTTTTGTCAGACTTCCTGACAATGTAGGGAAGCACTTTTTGACCATGTGGCAGGTGGGCCCATCTTCTTTGAGCCATCATAGATAGGGTAGACAAGGTGGTAGGGTGAGTTGGTAGTTTGATTGGCACTTGCTTTTCTGCATTGTTTATTTTGTTAGACGTCCTGACAATGCCAGCAAGCGCCCTGGTGACATGTAGCAAGGTGGGCTAAGTTGTTTCAAGGCCACAGGGTGGTGCCAATGGGATGTTGAGTGTTTTGTGGGCCCAAAAATTTTGAGTGACAAGCGTAGTATTATAAGGATCTTTCACGATTATTGATCTTGTAGAGATCAATGATTGGCACTTTCCTGCATTATGAAGATGCGAGGATTTTGAACAATGTGGGTAAGTGCCTAAAGGACATGTGTCCTTGTAGGCCTGACCAAGGTATTAACAGTTAAAGCAACACAGTTGGGGCTAATAGTTACATTGCAGTAGTGGTTAAGCTAGGAGGTGCTATAGTTAATTGAAAAGATGTGGTTAACCACATGGAGACCTTGCGAGGTGGAAAAAATTGAAAGACTATTGGCCCACATGGCTCATCTTGGTGGTAGAATTCAGTTGACTTGCTGACTTTACTAATTCATGAGCTAGAAATAAAGGAAATTGAGATTTCTTGCACAATTTGATCCTCAATGATTAATTCTAACCACTCTTGAATGAATTTTGAACCTAGGAGAGCACTCCACCACCCCTAGTTTACCCATCTACTTGGTCAGAATGGTTTAATGGAACCATTTGTTGTCTTCTCGAGGCCTTGTTTCAACAATAGATCAAATTTCATGGTATTTGAGTCTGTGCCAAGATTGGATTTGCCCTAGATCTGCATGATTATTCTTTGTGAGACTTAATGGCAGTGGTTGTGGAGTAACTTCAATTAGAAAATATCTCAGTTATGCCTAAACTATAAAGGCAATTTTTGTACATTTTTTTATGGTCAACTCTTCTCTAAATTCTCTAATATTTCCCTATAGTCTCATGTGTAAATTCCCTTTTCCTATGAAGTGTATGACATTCTACCTTATCTTCTTCAGCCATGGATGTGAAGTGCAAGAACTATTTGCCTCTCATTGGTGTATTGTGGATATCTGCAATCTTGCATGACTGTATCTCTTTTGGCCCATAAATGGTATATAAGTGAATCCTCTCTTTCCTTGTGTCATTCATTTGGGTTTTTTGATTTGCATGTGATTTTTAAATTAAAGCAAGTCTGAATGTGTATATCTTTTGGTGTCATGATGGTTCAATAGTGCATGTATGGGTAGAGATTGGTTTGAACACACTATTTTGGTGCATCACCCCCCTAGGTTAGAGTAGGTAGATTTTCTTTTCATCCATTCCTTCTCCCTTTTCCTCTCCAAGAGTAGTTAGGTGCACCCTTATAGTAAAGGAAGCTAACCTTCTTTGGAGACTCAACCTCATAGTTTAAGTCCCACAGCTTGGAGGTTGTTTCCATGTTTCACAAGGTTGTCCTTAGGTAAAAACTTTGGACAAGGGTGCATTCCTTTGTGACAATAATAAAATCTAAGAGGGGGAGGGGTGGGGAGGAATTGGTCCTTGAAAACATTAATAATAATAATTCACCACACATCCATATCACAATTTGTATGTAAACTAAAATAGCTAGCTAAATATATTCATCCATAGTATGAAAGAAAATGATATTCAACACATATATCATACAAGATATTTGGTTACCTAGAAACCCTCCAATGAGAAGATAAAATTGGGATGGGGATGACAACTACAAGTCTTCACTACTGTAGTTGTAAAGTGTATCCAATGAAGGTTACAATGTTTATAATAAACTATGATCTACCCCGAGAAAGGTCTACCATGTTAAATGCTTTCAAGATTTTTAAATCTTTCCCTATTAAAGGATTTTCAACACCCTATTGGAAGTGTACCTGATTAAAAGACTTAAACTTACAATGAAGTAAGCACCCTGTTATAGGATTTAAAATAGCCTATTAGGACTACTCTATTAAGAGATTTAACTAATTCACCTACTAGAATGTCTCAACAATGTTCCTATTATTGATCTCATTTTGGTGTTGACAATTGAGTGTCAACACACTTAAGACATTTACTTAGTTTCTACTAAACTAGTAATGCATGCTACGTATAATATGTAAATACAAGACTGTGCTGAGTTGCAACTAGTGTCGAGTCACTCATGTTCCAAGTCACTCAAGTGCCAAGTAGATAGACCATGCCGAGTGATTCAAGCACCAAGTTAATAGTAGATGTCAAGCAGTTTGGATGTCAAGAGAGAAACAAAATTACAGTATGTGTTGAGCATCAGTAACTTCAAGTGTCGAGTAACATAGATTGGACATACTTGTTTGTGATTGCACAAACAACTATGTAAAACTTCTTCAAGCCAACTTAAGGTTAGATTTTGATTCTTTAAAGATAAGGAAAAATATATTTGTAGAATCCCTATGTGTTTTCATACAACCATTCAAAAAATAAGAAGTATTAAGTGGAAAAAAGGATGGATCTCAACCATGGATTCAGACCTAACCCTAAACCACAAAATTCTTTATAAGGAAGATGAAGCCACAAAAATTATGAAAAATTGATAGTGAAAGAGATCATGTTACACAAGGTAACAAGGGGTGAATGATCAAAATTATTCACAAAGCATTCAAGGTGACTTAGTAGTGAGAGAAAATTGTAAATCAGTTGGAGGAGAAAAAAGAACGGAAGGATACAACAATTTTTATATTAGATCAAAGAGGGATCAAGAAGGAAATTGTATGGATTTGATCTTTAATCAAGCAACTAGAGCCAATCACAAGATCTTTGTTGAAAGATCCTAACAAGGGATTTTAGTTAAATCTCCTAGGTGGAGTAGTTCTAACAGACTATTGTAAATCCTTTAATAGGTGACATTTCAAGTGGATGTTCTGAAGCCCTTTAGCTAGACACACTTCTAATAGGGTGTTGAATCCTCTAACAAGGTGGGACTTAATAGTCCTTGTAAGCCTTTAACAGGGCAGGCCTTTCACAAGGTAGATCATATTTTATGGTCAAATCATTGTAACCTTAACTGGCTACACTTTATTGTGCAGTAGTGAAGATTTGTGGGTGTCATCCCAACCCCAATTTTACCTTCTCATTTGGAGGGTTTCTGGGTAATCATATTTGGTGTTAAGTGTGTGTTCAATTGTTTACATGTTTTAGAAACATTTACTTTTCATTTTATTTTTAGCTCATATATTACATGCATCTAGTGAATGGTGAAAGTTTTAATAGCTGAAGTTTGAACTCTTGATTCACCACCCCCCTCCCCCCTTAGAAGTATATGTTTCCCATTTATAATTCCAAAAATTGGTATCAATAAGTTCTCAGATGAAGAAGCTATGTAGCTTAGAGGAAAGATCTTGAAATGGAAGTCCATAAATTTAGAAAGACCATTGAGAACTAGGAGATTGAAATACATTTCATACTACATCAACTAAATGAAGTCAAAGATGCTTTGAAGAGTTCTTTGAAGAGAAGGAAAGAGATTGCTGTAGTAGAAAATGACACACAATACAAAGAAATTGACACTGCAAAGCTATTTGTAGATGGTAACTCCAGCAAATTTGATGCAGCAATTGTAGATCTAATGGAGAAGAATAGAGCACAAGCTAAAGAAATTAGAAATCTCAAACTAGAGTAGGAATCACAAGCTATAATACTATGTGAGGTGAGAGAACAAAAGAAGAAAGTTATAGAAGACAAGGCCATGATTGAAGAAGATAAAAGAATGTTGGGAAATAGATTGGAAGAGAAGTCAACAAGCTATCTAGGATCTCAATTGGATACCCTAAGCCAAATGATGAATGCTCATCATGAGTTAAATATCAAGGACATTGAGATAACTACATTGAAGTTACAAAATGAACAACTGCAGAATGACCTAAAAAGAGAAAAAGAATTTTCTTAAAGTTTCAACAAGCCAAATGAAGCCATCAAGTACTTTGAGCAATTATTGAAATCCCCTAGATCCAGTAGGGATACATTAGGATTGGGCTATACAAGCACTAAAGAAGGAGAATAATCCAAAGCTACTGAGGAAAGGAACAATACAATTAAGAATTCCAAACCTACTCGTCATCATTGTGGAAAGAAAGGGCATACCTCTAATGTGTGCATGAGCAAGAATACAAATCAGAATGCTAAGCCTAAAAACATGGTCCACTATCATAAGTGCAATAAACAAGGTCATTAGGTACATGAATGTAGAACTAGAACCATGCATGAACCAAAATTTGAAGGATATTGCTACAATTGTTAGAACTATGGACATAGCACCTTTGAATGTAGATCTAAGTCCACATGGTCAATAAACAAGCCAACAAAGGTAAGAAGCTATGGAAAGTCTTATGACTAGGATTAAAATACAAGATATAGTTGTCACTACTATCAAGAATATGGACATTTACTTGAAAACTACATTAGGAATCACTCTAGTGGTAATTACAAGAGGTGGTTGAGTCAAACTACATGTTTCAATTGTTTGAAGACTGGTCACATCAGTAAACATTTTCCAACTAGGTCTAAGGCACCAAGTTGTGAATTTGATAAAGGAAAAGGAAAGACATATGTTGAACACATCAAGAATGAGATGAATAAGACATGGAAGAAGAAGGAAGGTTGCAGTACATCAAATAGAGAAGGGATAACTTCACCCAAAGGGTCAAGTGGTCACACTTCATCAAACTAAGCAACAAGAGGTATGTGGGACTGATATTCAATAGTATTATATCATACATGAGTTCCAAAAGAAAACAACACTAAAGAGATTACATTATCATGAATAAAGATGCAAGAAGTTGTAGAAAATTCAAGGTTAAATCTTCAAGTTTTCATGTTGTTATTGAGCATGAAAAGTTCTCTATGTATGCCAAGTAACATACTAGTTAATGCCAAGCTGCCAGGCTAGCTAGTTGATGTCGAGCCTGCAGTAGTTGTTGAGTGATAGTCATGTTAGTAGATGCTGAATGAAACATAAATTATGTCGATGCCAAGTTTGTAGTTGTATAAGCATTAAGCATTAAATGTAGAATTATGAAGGGGATAAGGTTGATTTTCACTCATTTTTCATCATTACAAATTTAAACGAGAGCAAGTAGAGAAAGAATGTGATTCAAAAACCAAGTTTGAAGTATTTGCATAGATTCCAATAGTAATGCAACATTAGTTCATCAAATTTCAAAGGTATTCTTCATAAGTTGAGTCACACAGTTTAAAGTTTGTATAAATCCTAGCTTGCCAAATGGCATCTAGTTCAATGAATGTAGAGGGTCAAGAAGTTTTAAATGTTCAATTAGTTAGCAATGAAGTAAAACAACCATATTCTAGAGCAATTCCAGATGTTGCATACAAACAAGACCCGTCAAGTGCACTTTGCATGATTCCTCCAAAATTCATAATGGTTCAAGATGTCAAAAAATGCTATAAATGAAAGATAGGAGCAATAGGAGACATGGAAATAAGACAAGCCTATAAAAAATTGTGTGAAAATGGCATTTTGAAAGAAGAATTTAAGATTGTTGAAAGGAAGGGTTTGACTCATGCGCTAGATTTCCCTTCGATATTCAAAAAAAAATAGATCAAGATAGTGTTGAGAAAAATACATGATGGATGCTTATGGTTGGAAGATGGTCTTATCAAAATTTCAAAGAGAATAGTTCATAGAGTAACTAGTTTTCCAACACTAGATTGGCCAAAGACTTTGTGAAGCAACTCACAAGAGGTCATTGAGAAAAACACAAGAGCCAAATGGAACAAACGTGGAATGACTATTGAAACCATAATAGATCTTCTATTGGACATTTCCATAAGGGTAATTTCTCATAAGTTTTATCAATCAAATAGGTTAAACAATAAACCCTACATTGCAGTAGATGTGGGCTATAAAATTGTAAAGAAGGATCATATCTATGATCTAGTTGAACTACAACTGTAACAAATAATGGAAAACCTGGGTGTCATTAGAAAAACCAAGAGTGCACAGTGTAAGTTTGGAGCAATCCTTATTTGCATATTTTTCTATGTTCAAAACACATTCCATCTTTTGGCAAGGTAAGTTGGAAGACAAATAGATCAGTTGCAGTTCAATTCAATGAGTATATTGAGGAAATGGGAGATAACTTTGAGACTATCATGACCAACTATTTTGAAGACTTCGAGAAGTCTATGAAATAGAGGATGAGAATACTAGTTTCCTTGGTTGAATAGTATTATAATTACATATGTTTTCTTATTGATGTTGACTATACATATGTATGGGTTGTTGTACCTAGGGTAACATGGCTAAGACTCTTAGGCTATGAGATTAATGTTGATGAAGCCTTAGCTGCCATCACTACCCTTCTTGCTGAAGAAATTGACAAATCAGCTAATTTTTTTTGGAAACCATGATGTTAATAAGTCCAAAGTTGAGATGGAGTTGAAGGTAGCCTCCACATTGAAGAAGAAAGACAAATTAGTGAAGAAATTAAAGACCAAATTTGGTGAAGTTACAGGTAAAGAAGAAGATGATGATGAAGAGGATGAAGAGGATGAAGAGGAAGAATAGGAACAAGCTCAAGAACCTCTTGCACTAACCCAAGGATTGAGAGAAGATAAGGATGAAGAAGAGGTAGAAGGTGCCGAGGAAGTAGAGGAGGCTCTAGTATAGGTAGAATCTAAGAAGAGGAAGGTCAAAATACAACCTATGGCAAAGAAAAAGGCTAAGAATATTGCTAAGCCAAGCCTAGAAAATCCAACAACACCAACAACCAGGGCAAGCACATGGGCCACCACACAAAGGGCCAAACAAAAAGCCAAAGAAAAGGCCAAAGATATAGAATAAGGACATTTTGAACAAAATAAACAAAGAAGGAAATACATTGCACAACCAAAGACTGGCGATGAGAAAATAGAATCAAAGGATACAAGCCAATTTAGAGGGATAAGTCATCCACCAAAACTTGATCTTGAGAATATCTATGAGAATATTAGAAATAATGTAGATTTGTCTAGTTTCAAAAGTATTAATTTTTAAAAACTTGGTAGAGAAGAGTAGAATTTGATTGAAAAATCAATATATGAAATGATGTCAAAATTCAAGAACACTCCACTTGAATTAGATAATACCATGCCAAAGGAATTATCTACTATAGTTGAAAATAAATGGCATTATTGTTTAAACCTAGAGAAACAAATTAGAGAAACCACATTAGCCTAGGAAATGTTAGAATCAACTAAAGGGTAGATTATCAAGACCAACAAGAAATATGTTGGAAGGTTTACACCAAAATATAGGGCATTCAACATTTTTTAGAAAAATATTGAAGACATTGTGAAGAAATACATTCAAATATGCAAATTGATTTATGGTTTGACAACTATAAAACAAGGAGAAGAAGATCCCTTTGAGGGAAGAAATAATGGTGATGAAAATAATGATAAGGAGGATGAAAAGGAGGAAGATAAAGAAAAGGATAATACTAAGGAGGAGACACAAAATAAAGATGAAGACATGGATACAACTAAAGAGTAGTAGGAAGAACAAAGTGTGAAAGACACACAAATACCAACTATGAGCCATCCTCATAACACTAGTATACCTGTAGAAACCATAACTATTAAGGATGTTTCTAACAGTTCAACTTAGAACATCAATCCTTTAATTGTAGAAGATCTGAAGAAGATTCTTGACCAATCCACACTACAAGCAAGAATATGTGAAAATCCAATATTGGTCAGTGTAGATGAGCTTCAAAAGGCAGTATCTAACATAACAAGGGATAAAGTGAATACACAAAAACCACCTTCTGCCATCCCTTTAGCTACTACTGATCAACCCTTGATTCAAACAACAAAAGATGCATCTATCAAGGTTGACACAAGTGTTAAAGAAGACACAATTGAATAGGGAAAGACTACCAAAGAAGAGGAAAAATAGACAACAAGAGAACAAATAGGACAAATAGACACATCTATACCTACAACAAAACCACAAGGTGCAAGTCCAATCATTGTGATTGACCAAAGTAGATATGAAGAGAGTAAGGATACACCAAAGGAAAAGGAGCAAGAATATATTCAAACATTGATAACATTACCAACATTAGATACTCCTACAAAAGTCCTTCAGAAGTTAACCGTAGAGGCAGTGCCATTGTAGATTTCAGCACTAGCTCAAGCTCTACAAAAATTGACAAGATAACTCACTATGGTGATGTAACTTTAGATGAAGAAATAGTGTTACCTTAGTTTGATTATGCAAAAATGACACTAGAACAAATAAACATGTTGCAACAAGCTTAAGAAAAGAAAAAGCACCAAGAAGTGCTTAGACAAGAATTTAGGCAAAAGCAAGCATTGCAAGACATCATGGAAATCTTCTTAGATGCATTATGCATGCCTACACCTAAATAATCAAAGCCTCTGTTGGAACAATTATTGGAAATTGTTGAAAAGGTCAATAATGAAGATATTGGCACTAGTGCAAAACTTCTTGTGTGGTCAAAGAATAAATTCTAGAGTAAAGTAAATGAGAAAATATTTGTTGAGATTGCACTTACTCAAGTTGTACTAACCACAAAGGTTGAAGATGTGAAGAAGGTACTGGAGAAAATTTTCTCATTGTACACTAAATTGTGTGACCCAACACTCTTCACTCAAGAAACAAGACATAAAATTTTGAGTCTAGAGAGAAATCTCAATGTATTAGGTATGCAACTACCTCAAAACCCAACTCAGAGTGAGAAGCATTTTCATGCATTGCTTCAATCATAGAGTTAACTAGCTATGTTAACAATAGAAGAGACTAATATAAGAGCTAATTTGACACAAATTCAAGCCTCCCTTACCCCACATATGGAAATAATCCATAAAGAGCTAGGATATGCAAAAAAAATTTTAAAGAAAGATCCTCATATTTCTACATCAAATGGACTAATTCACCTAGCAACTGAGCTGGCAATTCAAGTCACTAGACATTACGTATGAAAACTGGGATGTAGCTTTGAAGATAATTATGGAAGTCCATAAATCCTTTTTGGACAAATATACTCTAAGTGTATAAACCCTTTGGCATAAGTGTAAAAAAAGGGGGAGATAAAAGAAAAAAGGGGAAGATGATAAAAGAAAAAGGGGAAAGAATGAAAAGAGTAAGGGGGAAATAAACCAAAGGGGGAGCAAATAGGGAAAGGAGCAGATAAAGAAAGAAGAGAATGATGAAAGGGGGAGCTCAATTAGTTTCTAACCCCAGTGATATACATTTTGATTAATACAATGTACAAACAGACATAGAGCAAAGTGCATATCAGATGACAAAGCATCAACTGCAAAGACATTGAAGACAAAGAGTATTAGTAAGAGACAAATCTACTCAGAATGGAGAATAGATTCTTGGATATAGAATAGTCATACTAACTTAGGGGGAGTTTTAAATTTTGAGGTATATAGGTTATTACAAAATTTTGAAACTTTGAAGTTTTGTATATAGGACAAGTTGTGAATATGATTATAGTCAAGAAGATTAGATATATTATGTACAGTTAAGTGTTTTTGACACTCATGTCAAAGGGGGAGATTGTTGATCTTAGATTAGTTTTGACAATTGAGTGTCAACACATATACGACATTTACTTAGTTTATGCTAAACTAGTAATGCATGTTGAGTATAATATGTAGATATAAGACTGTGCCAAGTTGCAATGAGTGTCGAGTCACTCATGTGCTAACTCACTCAAGTGTTGAGTAGATAGACCATGTCAAGTAATTCAAGTGTTGAGTAAATAGTAGATGTCAAGTAGTTCAAGTGTTGAATCAAAAATAGAATTATAGTATGTGTCGAGCATCAATAAATTCAAGTGCCAAGTAACACAGATTGGACATACTTGTTTGTGATTGCACAAACAACTATGTAAATCATTTTCAAGTTGACTTAAGGTTAGATTTTGATTCTTTAAAGATAAGGATGAATCTATTTGTAGAATCCCTATGTGTTTTCATGTAGCCAATCAGCCAATAGGAAGGGTTCAATAGAAAAAAGGATGAATCTCAACCATAGATTCATACCTAATCCTAAGCCACCAAAGTCTTTATAAGGAAGATGAAGCCCCAACAATTATGAAAAATTGAGAGTGAAAGAGATTGTGTTACATAAGGTAACAAGGGGTGAATGGTTGAAATTATTCACAAAGCATTCAAGGTGACTTAGTAGTGAGAGAAAATTGCAAAATTAGTTGGAGAAGAACAAAGAATAGAAGGATACAACAATTGTTATATCAAATCAAAGAAGGATCAAGAAGGACACCATATGGATTTGATCTTTAATCATGCAACCAAAGCCAATCACTAGATCTAAGATGATTTTAGTTAAATCTCCTAGGCAAAGTAGTCCTAATAGACTATAGTAAATCCTTTAATAGGGTGACATTCCAAGTGGATGTTCTAAATTCCTTTAGCTAGATACACTTCTAATAGAGTGTTGAAATCCTCTAAAAATTTGGGATTTAATAGTCCTTGTAAGCCTTTAACAAGGTAGGCCTTTCATAGGGCAGATCATGTTTCATGGTCAAACCATTGTAACCTTAATTGGCTACACTTTATTGCTGCAGTAGTGAAGATTTATGGGTGTCATCCCCACCCCAGTTTTACCTTCTCATTTGTAGGGTTTCTAGGTAATGATATCTGGTGTTAAGTGTGTGTGTTCAATTTTTAAATATTTTAGATGCATTTACTTTTCATTTTATTTTCAACTCATATATTACATGCATCTAATGAATGGTGAAAGTTTTAATGGCTAAAGTTTGAACTTTTGATTCACCCTCCACCCCCCTCTTAGAAGTATATGTTTCCCATTTGTAATTCCAATACGTATGATTAGCACTTTGCTGCTAGATAACCAATCACCTCTTTCTTGATATGTACTAGATCCTCTTTGATCAGATGTATCACTTCTATCCTCTAATTCCTTTTCTTTGTTCTCATTTAACTAATTTTGCAATGTATCTCAACTTCTTACCCACCATGAATGATCTCTTTTCACATACAAACTTCTGTGTCTATACATACAATGTTTAGGATTTTCCTTCCTTAACAATACTTAGGTGACTTAGGGTTAGGTATGAATCAACAATTGTGATTCATCCATTTTTTCCACTTAATCCATCCCTTTAACTGATTGGTTACATGTAATACACAGGGATCCCTAATATAGATTTATTCTTATCATTTAGAATTGCAAAAAAATCCTTAAGTTAGATAAGAAATGGTTTACATAGAGGTTTGTACCATAACAAATAACTATGTCCAAAACTATTTTACTTAGCACTTGAAGTATCTAATGCTCGACATCCACTATATCTTCAATGTTATAACTTGGCATTTGAATGACTTGGAATCCATTGATCAATCGACATTTGAATCACTCAACATCGATTGTCTACTCAAAACTTGAGTGACTCTACACTTACTAGTTACTCAGCACATACTATATATCTCACTCAACATTACTGTCTAACAACTTATGCTCGACATACATTAGTTGTTCAGTATAAACTAAGTTCTATCTTGTAAATGACTTAAGTGTATTTCCACTCATATGTCAAAACCAATCTGAGATTAACAAGTACACACAAACTTGAGTGTTCCTACAAAGATAAAAGAATTCTATGATGAAAGGTACCCCATGATTCTTATTGATGATTTTACAAGGATGATATGGGTATCATTTATTAGAGAGAATTCTAAAGCTTTGACAAGTTTAAGGTGATTAAGAATAGAGTTAAAAATGAATGTGGACTAAATATTAAGTGTTTAATATTTGATAGAGGAGGAGAATTTAGTTCAAATAAATTTAATAGATTTTTTTGAATTAAATGGCACTAAAAGAAAACTTTCTACACCTAAGACACTTGAGAAGAATGATTAGCAAAGACAAGAAAGAGATCAATTATAGAGGCAACAAAAGCTATGATGTTTGAGAACAATGTGTCGAAGACATTTTGGAGAAAAGTAATTAAAAAAGTAGCATATACAATGAATTTATTTTAGATTAGAAAAAGTATTGGTAAGACCCATTATGATCTATTTTTTGGACATGCATGCTTAGTTAAGTATTTAATAATTTTTGGAAGTGCTACATTAAGAGAAAATATGATATTAGTAAGTTTGATGTGAGAAGTGATGAAGTTATTTTTCTTGGTTATTCATTGAAAAATTAAAGCATAGAGATGTTTTAATCAAAGAACTAGGACAATTATTGAGAGCAAAAATCTTAGAGTTCATGAAAAGTTTGGAATTTAGAAAAGAATACTTGATTATGATTTTGATTAAGAAAGTAATCCAAAGTATAACCAAGAGAATTTTGATCTATTTTATGAGACTAACATAGATTTATAGAATGACATACAAATTGTGGATCAAAGAAAAGAACCAAGGAGTGATCCTAGAGGAAAATTAAGAGTTGAAACAATTATTCCCAATAAGAACCTGATAAAGAATCATCCTTATGATCAGATTATTTGTTGCAAAGACAAAGGAGTGATGAAAAGGAACATTGTAAAAATAAGATAAAATAAAATTATTTCTCAAGTAGAGCCTAAAAGTTTAGATGAACCTAGTCAATATGACTTTGGGATTCAAGCTATGAAAGAATAATTAGATTAGATTGAGAAGAAAGATACATGGGAATTGGTTCCTAGACCTAAAGAAGGAAATATTATAGGAACTAAGTGAGTTATCAGAAATTAGATGGATGAACAAGGTGAGGCTATGAGAAATAAAGAAAGAATAATATGTAAAGATGTTTCACAATAAGAAGCTATTGATTGTGAGCAAACATGTGCACCTTTTGCTAGAATATTAGTAGTTAGAATGTTTTTAGCATATGCAACTAACAAGAAAATCAAAGTGTATCAGATGGATGTGAAGACATCATTTTTGAAAGGATAACTTGAAGAGGAAGTTTACATTGAGCATCCTGGAGGTTTTCCTTTGACAAAAGATGGAGATATGGTCTATAAGTTGAACAAAAAAATATTTTATGGATTGAAACATGCACCTAGAGCATGGTATGGGAGGTTGGATAAATATTTTTGAAAAATAGGATCTGCTAAAGGTACTATAGATAGTAACCTATATTTGAAGGAAATTCAGAATGATCTATTGGTCATTGAAGTGTTTGTGGACAACATAATCTTTGGAGGTTATGATGAAGGAAGTGTGGAATTTGTTGGTGAAATGAAGAAGGAATTTTAGATAAGAAGAATTGGTGATATCTAAAGTATTTCTTGGATTTCCAAATTATACAAAATTATGATGGTATTTTCTTATCATAGACTAAGTATTTGAAATATTTGTTGAAAATATTTGATTTGGAAGGTTCTAAACCTATTGGTACAACTATTGTAACTAGTCATACGTTATCTAGGCGTATGTGCATGATCATAGTGTGCCAAAAAGTTATGATCTGAAAAATATGTAGCTCTGAAATTCCTCAATGCATTTCAAAATCTATTCCAACTTTTTTCCCACCCATCCTAATACTAAATGGAAACAATTAATAAGGTTTTATAGGGGCTACTATATGTTTCGATACCAACCCTTTATGGTCAACTTTTAAAAAGTCCTAAAGATGTATTTTTGGCTAGTTCTTGTGTATTTTTTAACTCAAACATGTAGTTGAGGACTTTTTTCACCAAAATTTGATAGAATGAAAATATTTTCTTAAGAATATTCTTATCTTTCTATAAATCTAAGGTTTGTCAAATTATGAGTTTGGTAAGTAATTATTACTTATTTTCTAATGGAGTTATGTATAAAGTGCTAACTAACACACTACTTGAAAAATAACTATAACTTCCAAATAATAGTACATTTTTAAATCCAAAAGATGCATCATATTCTATGTTTCTTCTAATATAAGAAAGAAAAAAATTTAAATTTTGCAAATTGTTGAATTAGTTAAGGAGGTTAGACACGAGAATTTTTTATTTAAAAAATACTAAAGTAGAAAATTAATAATTAATAATTTAGAATAAAATTACCCAAAAATATATGTCACATCTAGGCACGAGTCTACTTCTTATATATATAATATTAGTAAAAAACATTATCATTTGATTTTGATTAAGGTGGTCATACATATGCCTACTTTTTATTTTAGTCCTAAAATTTTTGTACTCTTGCATTAAAATTCAAAATTTTGACCAATCAATTTTATTTTTCAAATAAGGCCTAGTATTTTATAAACTAAATTAAATTTCCTAGAGATTATTTTCTCTCAACTTTTTGATATAAATTTTATAACAAGTAGAAAATTGAATGTCAAGTTGACATAACCCTGATTTGTTGATTTTTTATTGCCACTTAAGAGCATAGTTTGGTTGACCATGATCTTACACATACCCCTATCAATGATGAGACATCTATATTTAAGTAGAAGTATAGATCTATGATTGAAGGTCTACAATATTTGATTCATAGAAGACCAGATATAGTTAATTCAATTTGCATTGTTGTGAGATTTCAAGATGATCCTAAAGAATTGCATTATACAATACTAAAGAGAATTTTCATATATTAAAAGGGTACACATAAATTTTGGTTATGGTATGATAGATCAAATGACTTTACCTTATGTGTAGATACTAACATGGATTAGGAAGGTATTATGAATGGAAAAAATAGTATAGGTGGTGGAGCATTTTTCTTAGCAGGAAAATTGGTTTCTTGGCATAGCAAGAAATAGATTCTATTTCATAGAGAAAAACATAACTGGAGTATGTAGCTATAGAAAATAATTTTAATAAGATCATCTAGATGTTTAGTAGATATTGAAGGACAATATACTTGATTTTACAAAGCCTATTATCATACATTGTGATAACACAAGTATAGAGTGTATGTCTATGAATCTTGTGTTTCATTTGAAGACAAAGAATATATCTATTAAGTATAATGTTTCGAAAGAGAAATTTGTAGAGAAAGAAATTAGACTAGAGTATATGAACAAAAAGGAGAAAATAGAGACATATTTACAAAGCCTAAATTAAAGGATGCATTTGAGTATATGAGAGGTATGCTTTGGGTTATGCCTCTTCCTACTCATGAGTAAATGATGCAGAGATTGCATCAAACGAGTTGTAACAAGAACTATTTTTTTTATCTCAACTAGATTCTAGATGCTTCCTATATGGAGAAGTATCCCTTACTAAACCAAGTCATAAAGGATACTTGGTATCTAGTAATTAATAGTGGCTTTGGACACTTGATATTGCTGAAGATATATTTTTTTAGTAGAATTATCATAATGATTATTTTCTCATTGATATCAATGGGGGAGAAGGCATGTACATGAAAGTTGGAGAAGGATATCTTTGGGAGAGAAACAACACTGACGAAGAGTTTTTCTTGAGATTTAGATTCCTAAGATTTAGATTTTATTGATGAAGAGGATGTGAAAAGGAAGAGTACAATAGTAGAGATATACATTTGGTATAATCTACAAGGATGTAGAAACTATAATGAAGAGTTTTTCCTAAGATTTAGATTTGATTAATGAAGTGGATTTGAAAAGAGAAAGTATAGTAGTAGAGATATATATTTGGTATTCATGGAACTTAGATGTTTGTCATATATGTTTCCATCAATGCCAAAGGGGGAGATTATTAGCATAAATGCTAATGATATTCCTATGGGCGAGTATCCTAGCATTGTAGGAGCATTTGGGAGGTTGTTACTATCACTAAATTTGTACTCATGGTAGTAATTGTCATTGACATCAATATACTAGTTATTTTGCAAAGACTGAGAGAGAAACAAATAGAGATTGAGATTGTGAGGATTGTGGATTGAAGATGAGGTCAAGCATGGTTGAGGACATATTCTATAGATTATGTTGATGGTGTGGTTCAATGTCAATGTAGAATGTCAAAGATTAGTGAAAAATATGTTAGCATGAATGCTAATAATAGTCCAATGGGGCATTATCAACACTTGAGAATATTGATGACATGTTCATATGTTGCATGAAGATCATTACTAGGTTTGTCATTAATGTCAACATGTAGTTGTTCCTGAGAAAGTAATAGAGTAATAGACATAGATTGTGGAAGCTTGGTTTGAGGATTGAACATGAAGATAAGAAAACTTAGTTCGATGTTCTACAAAGTGTCAGGATGATACGGCTGCATGTACAAAAAGATGAAGACTAGGGACAATTATTAAAGATTTATAGAGGGGTTTGAACACATAAAGTTTGTGAAAAGTGGTTTCTAGTATTTAGATGATATCTCTTGATAGAGATAGAATCTAGAGAAGGTTGTTGGAGTTGATGAAATCCATCTCCAAAGATGCCCAAGATCACCTGCATGTGAAAACTTTTCAAAGGGAAGCCAAGGAAGGAAGAGTGTGGAGCAAGGGAAAAACCCTAAACAAACATGAGAGAGAAAATATTGGAAACACAAGAAAATATGTATTTACAATGAGAATGTGATATGAAATACAATGAGGGAGCCTAAATATAAAGAGCTCTAGGAATCTCCTAGAAGAAGCTAGAAGACACTAGCAGATAAGTGTGACAACTAAGCATACATCCACATGAGGTGGAAAGTCCTCGAACAAGGTGAGAGGATAAGTATGACTTACGAGAGAAAAAACTCTCATAGTGTCAACAACTTATAGCAAACTCCTAGGCTATAACTAATAAATACATTTACCTAAGTAAGCTTAAGTAATAGAATAAATAATTAATAAATTAATTATTTACTCTAACACCCCCCCTTAAGTGCAACTTAGGGAAATGCCTTAAGCTCATAAAACTAAGAAATGTAGAATGGGTCTCGGCAATGAGGCCATGGTAGGTACCCATGAATAGTGCAAGGAGATGCAACCTTTGAAAATGAGGAAAGAGAGAAAACCAATGGGAAAAGCCCTCCCCCAAAAAGAGGTAAAAGCCTAGTGAATAACTGAAGAAGCCTCCAACTAGGGAATGTCCCCTAAAAATAGGAACAAGGAGTGATCATGAAGAGCATCACTAAAGCATGAAAAAGCTACAAATCTGCCATCAAGAAGAAACTGCTGATCCAAAGAACATCCAAGGAAGAAGAAGGCATGAACCAAGCATGTCTATATGGTAGATGATCCATCTCACCAAAATGCATAGGTAGCCAGCCACTACAATCGCCTTGTATATAAGATCAACCATTGAATACATAGTTCACACTAATGAACCATAGATGCATTAGAACAACAGAATAACCCCCCCTTAATATAGATGGGGTGAGATGATAGGCACCTAAAAAGGTGGGCCAAAGTCTCCTGCAACAAACCAAGAATGATGAGAGAGGGAAAGAGGTACAAACACCCATAAAGAGATGATCAAACTAACTCTGCATGGGGCTAATGTCATGGAAGGGACACTTGCTTGACAAAGGAAGACGACACAAACATGACAACTACTATCCCCCCATGGTGCTTTATGAAAATAGTGCAAGTACAATTGTCTCAAAACAATGTTCATGACCTCCAAAATGCAAGAGTGGCACTTTATCTTAGTGTGATACATAAAGGTGCTTCAAAATGATAGCTACAATGATCAAAACTAAAAACAAGCTACAACAAAATAAAGTACAGCCCAAAACAAAGGATCCCATACCAAGAAAATGATCCTCGAAATTGAAACACCCAAAATATCCACCATAGACAAAAAATACCAAAATAATGATAGAAAGAGCATGGGGTAGAATCTAAAAGAAATGATAGCATTTCTAAAAAGTAGACAAAGCCAGCTTTCCAGAAATATAACGTTTTCAAAAAATGACATGGGATGCAAAAGATATGCAAGTCAGTTAAAAATAGTACTTTAGACTATAACTTAAAAAAAAGGCAAAAAAAATTCATCAAAACCTAAAAATACCTACACTAATGTCTCCGACTCAGAACCAACTTTTTGGTGCTTCTTTTAGATTGAAAAAATACCTTTGTATGCTCAAGTTATGACCAAAAAAATGAAGGTAGGTCAAAAATTGACATAGGAGATGTACAAGCAAGATGGATGATGTAGTGATGACATCATGATAATGCTAGCAAATTAACCTTCTTGCTACTACTTTGTTGAAGGATTTTTGAAGCCATGATTTGAAGTCATAAACCCTAGTTTGTTTGTGTATTTTTTCTTCAAATTAGGGGATCAACAAATTTTCAGAGCACTTTCAGCCCAAACGGATACTACCATTGGATTTGGAAGGCCATTTGCATTTAGGATTCATATAAAACTTGTTAATTTTGGAGACAGAGCTCTAGGAGGCAAAATTTTTTGGTTGCAAGGCTATCATACAGACTGTACAAACGATTTTGGCAAAAAATATATTTAAAAATCATTTTTGCCGCACTGCCCAATGACCACTAGGTGGCCACCACCACACCATCATGGCCCCACTAGTGTGCAGCCTATTACGATCGAGCCACTACAACATTGCTGCCGCCAATGGGCCACCTACCGGCCACTGCGGTTGGGTGGCACCCCTAGTTTCCTTCGCTCTACCCGTTCTGCAATGCTGGTTTTGTTGCTCCATTGAGGTTTCACATCTCTAGCACCACCCATGAATAGTCAGCTCTGTGTAGCCATGTCATTTGCTGCATCTACAGTTTGGGTACAGTTAGAAGCCAGATGTTTAGTGATTGGCACATTTTGGTGGTGACACGTGGCCTGGGTGCCACATTGGCATTTTCCATGTGGACCCTACCACGTCACCCGCCATGTTAGCCGCACCCTACCACATCATCTTATTAACCACATGAAATCTTCCTTTTTTGCCTTGACGGGCTGTAGGCCTTCAAATTTAGCACAGTGAAATGCTGACATCAACACTGCATCATCATAGCTTGCTTGCACATCTCTAGGGTTAGTTTTGACCTACCTTCATTTTTTGGCCATAACTTGAGCATACGAAAGTATTTTTCTGATCTGAAAGAAGCACCGAAAAGCTGGTTCCGAGACAAAGACATTGATATAGGTATTTTTAGCAATTGATTCATTTTTATTGCCCATTTTTTTGTTGAAGTCCAAAGTTGTGTTTTTGACTCCGACATGCATATCTTTTGTGTCCTGTGTTAGTTTTTGAAAAATGTTATATTTTTGAAAAGCTGGTTCTGTCATCTTTTTAAAAATGTGGTCTTTTTCCTTAGATTTTGACCCTTGCTCTTTCTATAATATTTTTGGCATTTTTTTCTCTATGGTGGATATCTTGGGTGTTTTAGGTCTGATGATCATTTTCTTGGCATGGTTTCCTTTGTTTTGAGCTGTAATTTGTTGTTGCAACTTGTTTTTAGCTTTGATCATTGTAGCTATCATTTTGAAGAACTTTTATGTATCACACTGAGATAAAGTACCACTCTTTCATTCTAGGGGTCATGAATGTTGTTTTGAGTCAGTTGTACATGGACTATATTTATAAAGCACCATGGGGGGATAGTTGTTTTCTATTTTAGGCCTTCTCCCTTTGTCAAATGAGTGTCCCTTCCATGACATTTGCCTTATGAAATGTCATTGTGATCGTGTCTCTATAGGTGTTTGTACCTCTTCCTCTCTCATCATTCTTGGTTCATCTATAGGAGACTTTGGCTCATCTTCTCAGTTGCCTATCATCTCACCTCGTCTGCATTAATGGGGGGTTATGCTATTATTCTAATGCATCCATAGCTTGATGGTTCGATAGTGTGGACTATGTATTCTGTGGTTGATCCTATAGACAAGGCGATTGCAATGGCTAGCTACCTATGTATTTCGGTGAGATGGATCATCTACCATATAGACATGCTTAGTTCATGCCTTCTTCTTCCTTGGAGGTTCTTCAGATTAGTAGTTTTCTTTTTGGTGGCAAATTTGCAGCTTCTACATGCTTCAGTGATGCTATTCATGATCACTCCTTGTTCCTATTTTAGGGGACATTTCCCTAGTTGAAGGCTTCTTCAGTTCTTCACTAGGTTCTTACCTCTTTTTTGGGGGAGGATTTTTTCCATGTGGTTTTCTCTCTTTTCCCATTTACAGAGGTTGCATCTCTTTGGAATTGTACATGGGTACCTAACATGGCCTCATTGCCGAGACCCATTCTACATTTTTGCATTCATCTTAGTCTTGTGAGCTTAAGGCATTTCCCTAAGTTTCACTTAAGGGGGGTTGTTAGAGTAAATAATTAATTTACTAATTAGTTATTATATTTACTTAAGCTTGCTTAGGTTAATGCATTTATTTATTAGTTGTAGTCTAGGAGTTTGTTATAAGTTGTTGACAATATGAGAGTTTGTTCTCTCCTAAGTCATACTTATCCTCTCACCTTGTTCGAGGAGTTTTCACTTCATGTGGATGTATGCTTAGTTGTCACACTTATCTCCTAGCATCTTCTAGCTTGTTCTAGAAGGTTTCTTGAGACCTTTATAAATGGTCTCTTCCTCATTGTATTTCAACACATTATCACTTCTTGCATATTGTAAATACATATTTTCTTGTGTTGCAATATCTTATGGTCTCTCATGTCCATTTAGGGTTTTTCTCTAGCTCCACACTCTTCTCTCCTTAGCTTCCTGTTGACAAGTTTTTGCATGCGAGTGATCTTGGGTGTCTTCGTGTTAGAGTAAATAATTAATTTACTAATTATTTATTCTATTTACTTAAGCTTACTTAGGTAAATGCATTTCATTAATTAGTTATAGTCTAGGAGTTTTTTATAAGTTGTTGACAATACGAGAGTTTTTTCTCTCCTAAGTCATACTTATCCTCTCACCTTGTTCAAGGAATTTCCACCTCATCTGGATGTATACTTAGTTGTCACACTTATCTCCTAGTGTCTTCTAGCTTGTTCTAGGAGATTCTATGAGCCTTTATAAGCAGTCTCTCTCTCATTGTATTTTCACAACAACATCTTATATGGAATATTATAAATAAATATTTTTCTTGTGTTTGCATATGCTATCTCTCATGTCTATTTAGGGTTTTTTCCTTACTCCACGCTCTTCCTTCCTTGTCTTCCCTTTGACAATTTTTTGTGTGCAGTGATCTTGGGCATCTTTGGAGTTGGATTTCATCAACTCCAACAAGATAGAGAAAGAAGACATCTTCAAGATGATGAAATTGATTGTGCCAAGTCATATTTGGCACATTTAAAAACTTTTTAATGAAGATAGCTGACTGATGCTTTAAATTGTGAAATATTAATGTTGTTGGAAATCTGATTGAAAAGCTCATTGTTGTTGAAGATCAAAAAGGGAGATTGTTGTAAAGGAATATTTTTAATTATTGTTTTGTCATTGATATCAAACCTACTATTTGTAGGAATGACATTTTCTTATAAGATCCAAGTACTATCACTTAGTTGATTGATGAAGAGGATTTGATCAACAAGATGTAGCAAGAGCACCTTAAGTAAAGGTTGAGTTATGATGTTGTATGGAAGTGCAAGGATCAGTTAAGATAATGGTTAAGTAACGTATTGATGGCATACTCAAGGATATAGAGGTTGGTCAAACTTAGAAACATTGGAGGAAGAAGTTGTAAGAAGGTTGATTGCAAAGCTTAAATTAAGATCATAAGTGGGTGTCGAGAAAGTTAGTTGAAGCCAAAATTTTTTTTAGTAGAAGCCAAGTAACAGGAAATTCTAGTGTGTTCTGAGTGATCTTCAAGTGTCGAGTGAAGATCAAGTGTTGAGCATTAGAAAATTTTAGGTTGGTGTTGAGTGATCTTTAGGTGCCAAGCATCAGGAAAAATATAGTTGATGTCGAGTAACATAGTATGTGTAGAGCAACAATATTTCAATAGTGCCGAGTTGCTACATTATTTCAAATGACAAAGATTTGCCAAATCTAAGCTGACATAGTGGTTGCATTGAATTTTGTGAACAAGTTGGAAGATAAGGATGATGAGTTGTTGGCACGGAATCTTATGTAACCCATTTTTGGATGAATTCTAAAGGATTGTTCAAGAAGTTTCTAGAGGAAATAGAATATGGGTTAGATGCAATAAATACTACCTAATCCATGTTAATTAAAATTGAAAAATGAAAGAATTGAGTGAAAAAAGGTACTCCAAGACTTTTATTTAAGAATTCATAGACCAAGAAGCAAATAGCTATTGATATTGTTATTGCTGTAGTGCCAAAATCTATGAAGTAGTTAAAAGGGTGTCAAGGAGGAGACATTTAGGAGAAGGAAGAGCACAGAGGCTCTGATTCTACAAGTGGTCATGAAGAGATGATTGCACTGGTACATTGAGTGTGGAGACTCAAGAAGACTAAGCTTAAAATAAGGGCAAGCTGTCAAGAGTTGCAGAGATTGAAGGCTAGGCAAGGGTATGAGTTGATAAGTGATATGAGATTTGCAAGATAATTTGTATGCTATAGTCAGGTCAAGATTTTCTAATACTCTCTAGCAATTGTATTAAATCTGAAAATCCTATGGACTTAGGTTGGCCTAATAGCCATTTGTAAATCCTTTAATAGGGTGACATTCTGAGTGAATGTTCTAAAGTCCTCTAACCAAACCCACTTCTAATAGGGTGGTTAAATGCTCTAACAAGGTCACATTTAACAATGTGCTATAAGCCTTTAATAGGGCAAGCCTTTCATAGAGCATCACTTTAGAAGAGTGAGAATTGAGTAGCATGTTAGTGGTGGGTTTTTTCTCAAATTGGATTTCCACATAAATCACTATGTCATGTGTTCATTTCTTATGTGTTATACTTATATGTTGATTTATAGTAACTTGTTGATTAGATAAGTTAAAGCTTGGATGAATGAATGGTTGAATTGGTTCACTACACTTAGAGAAAAGTTTGAATAGGACATTTGGACCTTGAAAAATTGATTCACCCCCTCGCCCTCAGTTATTCTAAAGAAATTCTAACAATTGGTATCAGAGCCATCTGTTGGTTTAGTTTCAAGGTACTAGAAGCAAGAAGATTGAGATGTCCAAGAGAGAAGTTTCCAAGCTCAACAAAGACAACTTTGCTACATGGTAGAGTCTGATGAAATTGCACCTTAGATTAATAGGTGACTATGCACAAACCTTAATTAGAACAGAGCATGTAACTCCAACAGGACCTCTTACTACATATGATTTGAACAAAAAGGAGCATAACCAAACAATGTTGGAGATTGCCTTTGCACTTAACTATGTATAATATGATGACATCAAATACTTTGACACTACATTCAAGATGTGGAAAACCTTGTTAGATATCTATGGAGGAGATTAGAATGTCCAGAGAGCAAAGCGAGAAAGCTTAAGAGGAAAGTTTGATGACATGAAGATGGAGGAAGGTGAAAATGCTGCTCAGTATGCTGGAAGAATGAAAGAAGTGGTGAGTGCAATAAGAAGTCTAGGTGGACAATTGGAAGAAGAAACAATCATCAAAAAATACTTAAGAACTCTGCTCCCTATCTATGCTATAAGAGTTTCATCCATCTAAGAGATGAGGTGTGTATAAGGGAATACACTAACCTTTGAAAGAATAGTAGGAAGACTGACTGCATTTAAGCTATCCAATTTTGACAACTACAGATCTGAGAATCTTGAATCACATTTCAAAGCCAAGATGACAATAAAAAACACTAAGGAGGACACATCAAGCAAGAGAAGAAGAAAAGGAAAACATGCATTGAGTGATAGTAGCATAGATGAGAAAGATGTGGAATAGTTAGAAGTACTATTGGCTAGGATATTCCATAGAGGTAAAGACAAAATCAAAGTTAAGCTCCCTATCATATGTTTCAATTGCAATAAGCAGGTCATATAGCTGCAAGATGTCCATAGAAGAAGAACTACAAAGAAGGAAACAAGTACATGAACAAAAGAGAAGATGACAACAAAGAGAAAGGTAAGAGATGCTACATTGTTGAAGAAGACTCTGATGAAAATGATGATGAAGTAGTCTATGTAGCCATAAAGGATGAATCAAAAAAATATGAAGATGAAGTAACAACATTGGTTACCTATGTGAACAAGAATGACAAGTGGATCATAGATAGTGGATTCTCACATCACATGACAAGAGATAAAAGTAAGTTTATTACCTTTACTCAGTATGATGGAAATAATGTTAGATTTGGTAATGATTCCCCATGGAAAATCAAAGGAGAAGGCTCTATCAAACTTACAGAGAAAATTTCATGTGATAATGCATACTATGTTGAAGGATTGAACTACAACTTGTTGAGTGTTTAACAATTAGGTAATGTAGGTTGCAAAGTTGAATTTGGAAACAAAACTACCAAGATCTATGACATTGATGGAAATTTGATAGGAAAGGGTGAAGAAACTAGGAGTAATCTATTTTATCTAGATATGAAAGATACAACATGTATTGTTGTTAGACTTGATGATTTGTGGTTGTGGCATAAAAGGTTGTGTCATTTTAACTTTGCTAATTTCATTAGCATTAGCAAGAAAAAGAAAGTCAGAGGGTTGCCCAAGTTGAAGAAACCTAAAAACACAATGTGCAAACAATGTAAGCTAGGGAAGATGAATAAGTCTAGTTTCAAAAGAAAAACATACACTTCCAATGAAGTACTAGAGCTAGTCCATACAAACTTATGTGGCCCAATAGAAGTGAAAAGCTACCTAGGAGATAGATACATAATGCTATTTGTAGATGATTATTTTAGGATGATGACTATTATGTTTCTAAAGAAAAAATATGATGCATTCCAAATGTTTAAGTGGTATTTGGCTAGAGTTGAGAAGGAAATAGGAAAGAACCTGAAATGGCTAAGGTCAGATAATGGAGGTGAGTTCACATTAAGAGAGTTTGAAATATTCTGGAATGACAAAGGTATTAAAAGGAAAATGTTAGCACCTAGAGCTCCAACATAGAATGAAATTGTTGAAAGGAGGAATAAGTTAGTGATTGACTATGTTAGAACCTTGATGATGGAGAAAAATCTGCACTAAAGTACTAGAGAGAAGCTTTAAGTACTGCAGTCTACACACTAAACAGAGTTCTAGTCAAGAAAGGTACAAATGCAACAACTTTTAAATTATGGTATGATCATTCACCTAATGTTAAACATTTCAAAATATTTGGTTGTAAATGTTAAATTCTAAAAGATACTAGAAATGGAAAGTTTGATGCAAAAAGTGATGAAGGCATATTTCTTGGATACTCCACTAGAAGTAAGGCATATAAGTGTTTGAATGTTAACACTAACAAAGTTTAGGTTGATGATTTAAAGAAAATAGCAGATTATAGATCCTTTGTATACTTCCATGAAGGAATGATAGTTGAAGATAATTTTACCAATCAAGTTGGGAATCAACAACAAACTTTAGTATTTGCCAAGTCTTAACTAGTGAATGTCGAGCTACATTTAGAAGCCGAGTTGTAGAATGTAAAAAATGCACATTCTAATTTTGAAATTAGTATACAAGAAAGGAATGATGAAATGGTAGATGAAGAAGAACGAAATGACTCTAAAGCTAAAGGATCAAACATGGAAAGAAGGAATGACCCCAGATTAGCCAAGTATGTAAGAAGACATCAGCCTATAGATCAAATCATTGGTGACAAGGATGCAAGACTAATGACAAGGAATAGGCTTAGGGATGAATCATGTCTACTAAGCAAGGTTGAACCCAAAATAGTAAAAGATGCACTACAAGATGATGATTGGTATAAAGCCATGAAAGAAGAGATAGATCAAATTAAGAAGAACAAAACATGGTCTCTAGTTCCTAGACTACCTAACAATAATGTGATTGGTACAAAATGGGTGTTTAGAAACAAAATTGATGAGAATGGTGAGATAACAAGAAACAAAGCCAGATTAGTTTGCAAAGGCTATGCAGAAGAATATGGATTGGATTATGGAGAGACATTTACCCCTATTGCTCGAATGGAAGGAGTAATTACATTACTTGCATATGTTGCATACAAAGGTTTCAAAGTCTACCAGATGGATGTGAAGTCTACTTTTTTGAATGGTATACTGGAAGAGAAAGTTTACATAGAAAAACTAGAGGGATTCATTGATGAGAAGAATAAGGAGATGGTCTACAAGCTACACAAAGCACTTTATGGATTGAAGCAAGCACCTAGAGCATGGTATGAGAGATTGCACAAATACCTTGTGAACATATGATTTGAAAGAATAGATGACAAAAAAAAATTTTACATCAAAGTTGAGGATGGTAAAGACATTTTGATATCAAAAATCTTTGTTGATGACATAATATTTGGAGGAAAAAATGTTTTATGCAAAGATTTTGCTGATCAAATGAAGCATGAATTTGAGATGTCAATGTTTGGAGAAATCAAATTTTTTGTTTGATTACAAGTACGTTAGTTGAAACATGGCATATTTTTGACCCAATCCAAATACATCAAGGAAGTACTCAAAACATTTGGGTTAGAAGACTCAAAACCAGTCAACACACGAATAGCAACAGGCCATAAACTATCCAAGAATTATGAATTTGCTGAAGTAAATTAGACATTGTATAGGTCAATGAATGGCAAGCTACAATATGCTATACATAGTAGACCAGACATTGCATTAGCTATATGAATAGTAGCAAGATTTTTTGCAAATACAAGAGAAAATCAATTAATGGTAGTGAAGAGAATATTGAGATACGTAAAAGGTACTGGTGACTTTGGTTTGTACTACAATAGAAATGAGAAGTTTGAGATGAAAGCTTATACTGATGTAGGTTGGGGAGGTAACATTGATAATAGAAAAAGCACCAGTGGAGGAGCACTTTTCTTAGGAAAGAGGTTGATTACATGGACAAAAAAACAACAAAGCTGCACCTCATAGTCTACTGGTGAAGCTGAATATGTGGCAGTTGCTATAAACTACACTAATATTGTATGGATCTAACATTTTCTGCAAGGTATGAAGGAAGAGGTAAATGAGCCTATGATACTTTATTGTGATAATACAAGTGCCATCAATATATCAAAGAATCCAATAATGCATGCTAAAACTAAGCATATTGCAATCAAGTATCACTATGTAAGAGAGCTGGTGGAAGATAAACAAGTGAAGATGGAATATGTTAGCTCAAAGGAATAGATTGCTAATATCTTCACAAAAGCACTACCAAAAGATGATTTTGAGTATCTTATAGGCAAGTTAGGGGTGATACCCCTAGCTAAGGCTAATTGAAGCAAAAGCAAGAATGCCCTACATCAAAAGAGCTGAATGTTGAAAATATTACACACTGATGTAGAAGATGTTTACTTTGGGATCTATGCCTAAAGTAGTAGAAGTGCTAAAATTCCAAATCAGTCACAAGAAAGGTGACAGAGGGAGACATTAAATGAACATATAAGAGCTACATCTACATATTAAGATGCTAATATGTCTTTGGCATTATTATCAAAGAGGGAGAAGTAAACAACTGATCAACAATAGTTGAAGATAAAGGATCAGAAAAGAAGAGAGAAGTAGACAATTGATCAACAGTATGAGGTAAAAGATGTTTGAGGTTGATCAAGTTGAACAATATAGAGGGAGAAAGATAAACAACAAGGATACAACAAAAAAGAGGGAGAAGTTGAAATGAAGCAATTAGAATAGTAGAAGGAGATGTGATGTTACCATTTACTTTATGGCATTTGACTTACTGTTCTAGCCAAGTAAGCTTGTGATTGAATGGTTTAGTCTAATGGTTGATCAGTTTGGTTTTCCATCAATGCCAAAGAGGAAGATTATTGGAAATCAGATTTAGAAGCTCATTGTTGTTGAAGATCAAAAAGGGAGATTGTTGTAAAAGAAGAATGTTTTCAATCATTGTTTTGTCATTGATGTCAAACCTACTATTTGTTGGAATGACATTTTCTTATAAGATCCAAGTACTATCACTTATTTGATTGATGAAGAGGATTTGATCAACAAGATGTAACAAGAGCACCTAAGGGAAAGATTGAGTTATGATGTTGTAATGAAGTGCAAAGATTAGTTAATACAATGGCTAAGTAATGTATTGATGACATACTCAAGGATACAAAGGTTGGTCACACTTAGAAACATTGGAGGAAGAAGTTGTAACAAGGTCGACTACAAAGGTTAAACTAAGATCATAAGTGGGTGCTGAGCAAGTTAGTTGAAGCCAAGAAATTTTTTAGTAGAAGTCAAGTAACAAACAATTCTAGTGTGTGCCAAGTGATCTTCAAATTCTGAGTGAAGATCAGGTGCCAAGCATCAAAAAAAATTTAGTTGGTGTCGAGTGATCTTTAGGTGCCGAGCATCAGGAAAAGCACAATTGATGCTGAGTAACACAGTATGTGCTAAGAACTAGTATTTCAATAGTGTCGAGCTACTGCATTATTTCTAATGACAAAGATTGGCCAAATCTAACCTGACATAATGGTTGCATTGAATTTTGTGAACAAGTTGGAAGATAAGGATGATGAATTGTTGGCACAGAATCTTATGTAACCCATTTTTGGATAAATTCTAAAGGATTGGTCAAGAAGTTTTTAGAGAAAACAAAATACAGGATAGGTGCAATGAATCCTACCTATTCCATGGGAATTAAAATTGAAAAATGAAAGAATCAAGCAGGAAAAGGTACCTCAAGACTTCTATTTAAGAATTCATAGAACAATAAGCAAAGAGCTGTTGATACTACCAAAATTTGCAAAGTAGTTAAAGGGGTGTCAAGGAGGACACATCTAGGAGAAGGAAGAGCATAGAGGATCTAATTCTACAAGTGGTCATGAAGAGATGATTGCACTAGTATATTGAGTGTGGAGACTCAAGAAGACTAAGCTTGAAATGAGGGGAAGCTATTAAGAGTTACAGAGATTGAAGGCCAAGCAAGGGTATGAGTTGAGAAGTGATCTAGGATTTGCAAGATAAGTTGTATGTTGTAATCAAGTCAAGATTTTTTAATACTCTCTAGCAATTGTATTAGATCTAAAAATCCTATGGACTTAGGTTGGCCTAACAGCCATTTGTAAATCCTTTAATAGGGTGACATTCCAAGTGAATGTTCTAAAGTCCTCTAACTAGACCCACTTCTAACAATGTGGTTAAATCCTCTAACAAAGTCACATTTAACAATGTGTTGTAAGCCTTTAATAGGGTAGGCCTTTCACATGGCATCACTTCAGAAGAGTGAGAATTGAGTAGCATGTTACTGGTGGTTTTTGTCAAATTGGGTTTCCACGTAAATCATTATGTCATGTGTTGATTTCTTATGTGTTATACTTACACATTGATTTATAGTAACTTGCTAATTAGATAAGTTAAAGCTTGGATTTATGAATGGTTGAATTGGTTCACTACACTTATTGAAAAGTTTGAATAGGACATTTGGACCTCAAATAACTAATTCACTGCCCCTCTTAGTTATTATAAAGAAATTCTAACAAATGTAATGTGTATTGTTTTATCTTAATGAAGTCCTATTTTGTATTTGTAATATGGGACATCTTGAGGCTACCTTAGGAATTATATTATAGGACTTGGTATAAAGGAAGGATCAATTTTGGACTTCGTTGTATGGTGGAAGTGAGAAATAATATATGATAATTTTGAGTAAGTGATCTAAGGGTTTTTATGTGAAGTTGGTGAACTGGTATTGAGATTAGAAGAGTTTTTTGGTCTGGCCAATAGGATAGTGAAGGAGTTCAATTTATTATACTATTGGTATTATTTTGCAAGGATTATCCTAAGGCTAGCTAGACAGTGGGTTTGATGGTATACTCCTAGATATGTTTGGACAATGGGTCCTTCTCCCTTTTACAACTCCTAATAGGGTAGACACAACTCCTAATAGGGTTGGAATATCCTCAGAGGGACTCAAAGTCTCTTAACAAGGATTGATATACACTGAATCTATTTCATGGACTCCTAAATGGGTCCACTCTCTCATAAATAATTTATATATTAGTACATCATCTTGTGTGTATCATCCCTACCAAGGTGTTCCCTCTGATCAATGGTTTCCTTAGTTAACATATCTAGTGTCATTGTGTATGTGTATCTCTTAATGGTTGTTGTTCTTCTTTCTCACATGATTAAAGATTAATAAGGTTGAAGAAAGTTATTTTGATTATACAATTGATTCACTCCCCCCCCCCCCCCCCTTCAACTCTTAGTTAACTTGGTAGACTTTACTTTATAGAAAATCATATCACAACCTCAGGTCCTTAATGAAGAAGCTTAATAGCTTAATAAGATCCATGTCATATGACTACAACAAAGAAAGTCCTAAGATTGATGGAACCAACTATGATAGCTGGAAGGAAAATGTTAGGTCACATTTCCAATGTATGGGTCAAGGATATTACCTTATTAAAAGAAAAGAAGGAAATTGGTAGTAATAAGGTTTCTCAACCTTGGATGATTCCTATTCTTATTACTTGTTTTATAAATGTATTTTTGCAAATAATGTAATTAAGCGTGAGTGTACATGTCTAGTTGTTGGCATGTTGATGTGTCACTCCACTTGCATGTATCAACATCTTGAAATGTGTATAAGGAAATCATGACTAAAATGGTTATGACAGATTCCTATGATGCGTAAGAGTTATCTTTAGAAGATTTGATAATGGGTGATGTAATGCCCTGCCCAGAGATCCTTGGAAACAAGGATGAAATACAAGCCAAATTTTTTTTTTTACAAGTATGAATGCACATGACAACATCATATAGGGATCACAAAGATCGCAATGGAAGACTTCACCACAATCCTGACAACCAATAGATCTTCGAACGCCACTACTAACTGACACATGCGAACAAAAGACAACCACCACCACAACAAGATGAAGGCTCAAGAAATGACAAATTATCAAAAAAACACCAAGCTAGGGTAAAATGCAGAATCCTAAAATTTGGCTAAGCCTAAAATCCTGTAGCCCTGAAAATTTCCTAGAATCTTTAACTTATCTTTGAGACGTCCAAAACCTATCTCAAAAGATTTGTTGCATATATTAAAATATATCTTAAGTATAAATATATGTCAACTTATAGTTAAATGCTATATTTTAAACCCCAAGAGACTGATGACAGAAACACACAAAACAAAAAACAAAAAGAAACACCAAGGGATAGAAGAACACCTAAGAGGGTACCCCGAACCATCCCTGAAAAGTTTAGATCAGACTGAAAAGTGCTCGCTGCCCACCCACGCAGGTTTCATAAAAATTATGCGATACTTTACCAATGTCGTGTGACATTTCTCCAAAAGGAGGGTGACACAATCAGGGGTTGGGCGATACTTGAAGTGTATCATACAACATTTCTTCTGAGGGTGTGCGATACTATAAAGTATCACATGACAAAACTCCAAGAGGTGTGTGACACAAATAGGGTGTACACGATAGAGTTCAAATGGGCATGCGACACTTTATTGTATCACACCATGCTGACACATGGTTGCCCAGGAAAAGAAAAAAAGACAACAAAGGAAGAACATTAAGCCAAATAGAGCTAGAACCTCTACATCGAGGAGTACCAAATCCACAAAGATCGAGGAGCTAACACTTGAGTGCATAAACAACAAGAGAAGAGGAACATCTATCCATCTAAACCATAATAGTAAAGAATGTACTGAAAGCAACATCACAGTGAACATAAGAAATATCACAATGAATAGAACAAACAAACTAAGTATGTGGTTCCTCCCAACCATCAATAGCATCATAAGACCATTGTGGGTCCTAGCCATCCCCCGTGCATAACATCCCAAGCCATTGACCAAATTGTCAGTAATGTCATAATAGGGACGTCACTACTAAAACATGCAACAATATAAGCATAAGGCAATCTAACATGCTAGTAGAAAAGCATAAGATAATCCTACAGTAGATAACATCACCTATCACATGCTAAACATCAATAAGCAATAGATATGCTACTACAACAATTCACATCATCTAATCATATGCTAAACATCAATATGGGAATGCGTCAAGTAAACTAACATCATCTAAACATGATATCCAAGCATTCTAATGAAAGCATAAATCACAAGAAAGCATACTCTAGAACCTGAAGTACCAAGTGAAAACATTCAACAATGGTCGCACTAGGACAAAAGATCATCTCTGTACATTGGTCCCTAGCAATGGTGAAGGTAGCTATGCGTCCCAACCATGTGAAACCCGTACGTCCACAATCACCGTGCTGATGGAGATAAAGATCCAACAACAAACACACAAAACAACATCCATGGCTAACACTCATGCCAGATAGTATGATGGTTGCAACCAAGAACTTAAGACAATGCAAGGAGTATAGGTCCTGGTTAGACACTCAATAGGCTACTAAGTAGGGGGTGACATCATGGAGAGTCGCTTGGCATCAACAAGCCCAAGCTCAGATTGTACTTTTTAACTCCTCAACAGAGGGCCCCATACACACATTTTATTATCTTAAATTTTATTACCCGTCACACATTTTCTTTAATTATCACTTATTTAAAACTTCCTATCCTCCACCAACCCTATGGGACTAAGGTCACTAGGCTACGAGATAGAAGCCCCCTCTATATGCTACCCTACCCTATCCATGCTCATCCTATGACAAGTGCCTGTGGGCATGCATACTCCCATCCCAACCCCAATGATCATAACTTTCGAAAGTACCATGAAAGATCAAGCCTCGCAAGTCACCTAAAAAATGTATGCACACGTACTCGTGTGTGGCGCACCACCATCACAAAGATCAAAACACAAGGATAGGAATGAGAACACAATGCAAATAAAACACCCAACTGAAAGAAACATAGGAAGGATGGATTCTACACGAATCCCAAGCCAATAAAACCATACATCATGAAATCACTCAACCGACCTCAATCCAAGAGTATGGATTCTACACGAATCCCAATGATGCAACAAGACCAAACATCATGAACTTACTCAATCGGCCTCAATCTGAGAGTATGGATTCTACATGAATCCTAGCGCTCATGAAACAAAAGCAAAGGTCCAAAAGAAACAATAACACCAGGTATAAAATCACTCAAGCGAACACAACATCAAGAGTATAGATGCAACATGCATCCCAATGCAACATAAAAGTGCAAAAGTGGTCTGACTGATATCCAAATGGATCATCAAGGTCCACGAGCCACATTGTGCCAAGAAAACTCAAGAAAACAAGGTGGCACACAAAATGAGGTAAAAACTCCAAATTTTGAAAAACTTCAAAATTAAAACCCATTTGAACTTTGGGCACAAAAACCTCAAAAATCCAAAAATAAATGGAATCGTACACCGTATGCAAAAATGGCTAGCATAATGGCATAAAATCCCAAACCCTCATCCTAAAAAATAAGGAAATGTTCATACCTGCCCAACCAGGTAGAACTAACATATAGAAACAGAGGGGAACACTAGTTCTCAGCCTCCAAACAAATGGTTGCCAAAAATAGAAGCAAAAATGGAGCAGAAACAATAAAAAAGGAAAGCCCTAGCTCACAGCCAAAAGGGCAAAATGGGAATCTGAACCATAAAATAAATATCCTGCAGAAGTAGCTAAAAATCATGAAAATCCAAGGTTTCCCTGAGCTCGATCCAACGAGCCCAACCTCGCGATGATCCTATGCTTGTAGCTCCCACAACGAACAAAACAATAAATCCTCATGAAGAGGATTTTGGGTTTTACTCTCAAACTTTCTAATTCAAAACTGAGAAGTGAGGAATTAAATTCCTTTTTGGATACTTATTCACTTTTTAAGTGAATAATCGATTAGGGAAAATAACCAACCAACCTAGTTAAATCGTGAATTGACCCAAAAAAAAATAGGCTATTCCTATAAATAGGAATTCATGTATGGCAAAGCTGCCAAAAATTAAAATAAATCAATTAAAGTCCCGAAAACCCAAAAACACAGAAATCTCCTTAACAACTTTCGCGACAATGCGAAACTCTAAATGCATAGACATGCTCACTGGTCTAATCACATAATGCAAATGAGTTTGGATTTAATAATCACCAAAAGGTTTAAATTAAACATTTAATTAAGGATACATCAACTACATAAGGATGACATTGGTAAAATATGAATGGTTGAATCACTAACTCCATGTGCCACTGCTAGGGATATAAATCCTACACACTAAACAACACGATCAAGTGCAATTGCATATAATAACATAGTTGAAGCAATAAATGCATTAAATCACCTAATTTAACCATTTACATAATTATATTAAAAATAATCTATTTACATCACTCACATTTGCATAAAGCATAACAATGCAGGAATGAAGTAAATAACCATAGCATTAAATCCATCACCTAACATAGTTAGAGGTATGTCCAAATACCAGATATCATCATAAAACACACTGCCATCTCAAAATGGCATTGCCATGCAATATGATTAACTGAACAACATAGTAGTCTAATATTGATGATACTGAAATCAAGGTATAACATCTGACCCTTAGATCATCTCAAATGTAAAGCATCACATAAGAACAGATATCTCTCAGATCAAAATAAAACAACGTAAATGCTCGCAACACATAACCAAACAATCCAACATGGACAATCCATTTTAATTACTCAATCATTTAATAATGATTGTTAACACAACAAGAAAAAGGCAATCAAAATAATTAAGCAAACACGGTAATAAACATGACTACCCATTGCTATAGGAACCTAGTCTAGTGTAGTATGGTAATAGTACATAGTGCAATCTCTGCACACATCTTAGGGTAATCATAGAACAAAGTCATGATACCACATCGATCTTGGTAACCACTGGCAGAAACCTCAGTGAACCAAAAATCACAACATAATCTCAAAGATCAGACAAAAACATAATCAAAGCAACTAAACAGAAACATAAATCCAAACATCTTGATGGTGTAGACCACTCAGGGTCACAATCCTTATCCCATCACAACAAAAGATCAGCAAGGTTGCATCCATCAGGATGACTTATAGAAGTCGAATGGGAGAGGCACTACAGGTGAAGATGGTAAGACATGTGGCAATTGATCATCGAGTATTGTACACTCAAGTCTCCATCTAGCATATAAGGTTTGGGGCATCACCCTAAAAAAAATTTTGGTTCCTACTTTTTGGAGAATGGTAAAACCCCAATATGGTTGTTCTTTGGAAGTTACCCTAAAAGTGGAAAGCGCATTATATAAAAACTTTTAAGGTTGTAGATAGGAGAGTAGAAAAAGTGTATTGTTGGTTTCTACTAAATAATTCTTCTGTGTCCTAAAAGAGCTTGAACTACAAGTGTGTTGTAACCTTTGTGTTGAAGATAATACATTGTGCAAGTTTCAAAGGGGTGAGGTTGTTTTACTGAAAGGTTTTTCCCACTAGCATATCTTTATGTTTATGTATTTTCTTTCTCTATCTTTTTTGTATTCATTATTGACTGCAATATTATAGTTTACATAATATTGAATCTAAAATCATAAGGATTTAAATAGAACTTGCACAATACTTTCCTTATTGGATTAGTGTAGGAAGTTGTTTCTACACCTGAGTTTCCTTATAGAAATAATTGAAAATGACAAGATTGAAGAATGCACTAAGGCATAGAGATAACTATTTATGTGTAACATGCATGCTAGAGAATCTATACTATCATCTCTTCCATAGAATGAGTATTATAAGGTAAAAAAATTTAAAATATCTAATGTGATTTGGTTATCCTTAGAAGCTACTTATGAAGGAGATAAACATGCTAAGAGAGTTAGATTGCAAAATTTGATATGCTTATTTCAAGATGCTAAAATGATAGAAGATGAATCTATAAGAAGTTATGTTGGCAGAATATTGAAGATTGTTGCAAGAATCAAAAGCTATAGAACTAATAAAGATGAAGATGAACTTGTGCAGAAGATCTTGGAAAAATTAAATCCATCATTTAAGAAGATGACATGAATGATTGAACATATAATAAATTTAACTGAAAAATTCACTAGAAAATATCTTCTTGCAAGATTGGAAGCAACAGAATTTAGTTTGAAAGAATCTATAGATTTACCTAGAGTGGAGAAATTTTTTAGTGCATTGAGCATCATACCTACATTAACAAGAAGTACAAACACAAGTTGGAATTATGCTAGTAGGAACATAACAAGATTAGAGTAAGATAAAATCATTGAAAAAGGAGTTGTCTTATTTTTAAGGAGATAACTAGATGATGAGAAAATCTTTAGATGTTGGACTTGTGATAGTTATGGTCATTATGGTTCTAAATTTCCTAAGAGAGATAATAAATATAAGAACTTTAAACCTAGAAGATCTAGAAGTTGTCTGTATACAAATGATGAAGAACCTAAATAAATATTAGCTAGTGAAAGTGAAGATGAATTAGGATTTGTTGATATTAAAGAGGAAAGACCAAAAAAAGAAGTTAGATAAGAAAGATCACTACTGTCACAAGTAGAAAATAAATCTAATTGGGTTACTGATAGTAGATGTTCAAATTATATGACTCATCATATTAGAAATTTTTTCAAGTTTAACACCTATGATGGAGGAATTGTCAATGTTGGAAATAATGTAGCTTGGCATATCAAGGGAATAGGCTCTATTACTTTTGATGGGAAAACTAACACTTCTAATGTTTATTTCGTCAATGCCTTAAAGCATAAAATTTTGAGTGTTGTACAACTTGTTAACAAGGGATATCAGATGCAGTTCACAAAGAAGACATGTGGTATTAAGGACCAAGACGATAAGATGATTGGCGCTGGTACAAGATCCAAAGATAATGTATTCTAGTTGAATGCTACTGAGAAAATGTGTTTGGTTACTAATGTTGAGAAAAGTTGGTTGTGGTACAAAAGGATTTTTCATATAAACTTTGATAATATTATGAAGCTTAGCACTACATTTACACTAAGAGATTTGCCCAAGATTCAAATGCCTATTAACATGATGTGTAAAGAGTGTTTGATGAAAAAGAAAAAGAAAATATCTCTTCCTAGCAAGAAGTTCACTACTACAACAAATTTGGAAATAGTACATACATATATGAGTGGTCTTACAAAGACAAGATCATTATATGGTGAAAGGTACTTTATGATTTTTGCTGATGATTTCACTAGAATGATGTGGGTAGCATTTCTTTAAGAAAAGTCTAGAGAATTTTAGAAGTTTAAGATATTCAAGAATAGAGTTGAGAATGAATCTGGACTTAAGATTAAATTTTTGAGATCTGATAGAGGTGGGTAATTTACATCAAAAGAGTTTAACATCTTTTCTTAGGAAAATGGAATTAAAAGACAAGTTTCATCAACTGGAACACCAGAATAGAATGACATTGTAGAAAGAAGGAACAGATCAATATCAACATGTAGAAAGAGCAATAATGCTTGATAAATATGTATCAAAAATATTTTTGAGAGAAGCAGTGAGTATAGCAGTATACATGATGAATAGAGTATAAATCAGACAAGGTATAAAAAAGACACCTTATGAAAATGCACCATCAGTTTAGAATTTTAAAATGTTAGGAAGCAAGAGTTATATAAAGAGAGATAATGTCATTGGAAAGTTTGATTCAAGAAGTGATGAAGGTATATTTATTGGTAATTCATTGAAAATAAAATCAAACAGATACTTTAATTAGAGAAGTAAGAAAATTATTGAGAGCACAAGTGTTAGAGTTGATGAACAATTAAGAATTCAGGAAAGAATACTTGATTATAATTCAAATGAAGACATTGATCCTAGAACTAAACATGGAAATATTGAGTTATTCTTTGAGAATAAAAATGTGTAGCAAGAAGAGGAGTGTAGATTAACATCTACATTTGAACTAAGAATTACAACAAGAGTTGAGATAGTTACACGTAATAGGAAACTGATCAAGAAGCACCATCCTAAGAAGATTATTGGGAGAAAAGAAATATGAGTTATGAAAAAAAAAAAGGTACATAAAGAGTTGTGTTAAATATCTCAAGTTGAACCCAAGAATATAGATGAATCTTGTAAAGATGAAAATTGGATTCAAGCAATGAAGGAAGAATTAGAGAAGATTGAGAAGAATAACACTTGGGAATTAGTTCCAAGACCTAAAGAAAATAATTTTATTGGAACCAACTATTTATTTAGAAACAAGATGAATGAGAATGGAAAAGTTGTAATAAATAAAGCATGATTGGTATGTAAAGGTTACTCACAACAAGAGGGAATATATTATGAAGAGACATTTGCACCTATAGCTAGAACTAATGAAGTAAGAATATTTTTAACTTATGTAGGAAATAATAATTTCAAAGTATATCAGATCAATGTAAATTCAACATTTTTAAATCAAGAACTTGAAGAAGAAGTCTACATAGAATAGCCTAAAGGATTTTTGTTGAAAAAATTAAAATACATGGTCTTCAAGTTGAAGAAACCATTATATGGATTGAAGCAAGCACCTAGAACTTTGTATAAAAGGTTGGACAAGTGGTTGGCATAGTTAGGATTTGCTAATGGTATTGTATATAGTAACCTAGATATCTAAAAGAAATAGTGAATCCTTTGCAGATGATCTTTATATGTGTGGATGATATAATCTTTAGAGGAAATGATGAATCAAATGACAAGTTTATTGAAGAGATAAAAAATAAATTTGAGATGAATATGATTGGTGAAATGAAGTACTTCTTGGCTTTGGATGTTGTGCAAAATAGTGATGGTATTTTCATTTGTTAGACTAAGTATTTAAAGGATTTGTTGAAGAGATTTGGATTAAAGATTTGTGAGCTTGTTGGTATACCTATGATAATGGGACACAACTTATCTAGCAAAGATGAAGCACTTACAGTTGAACAGAAAAACTATAGATCTTTGATTGGAGGATTGCAATATCTGACTCATGCTAGACATGATATGGAAAATATAGTTGGAATCGCAACAAGATTCCAAGATGGTCCTATAGAGTCAAAAAATGTAGTAGTTAGATGATATTCAGATATTTGAAAGGTACATCTAATTTTGGTAAGTGGTATGATAGATCATATCATTTCACCCTATGCATATACACTGATGTGGATTGTGAAGGAACTGTGGATAACATAAAGAGTAGAAGTGGTGGAGCATTTTTTCTTGGAGGTAGATTGGTTTCTTGGGTAAGTAAGAAACAAGATTGTACCTCACAAAGTACAATTTAAGAAGAGTATGTAGCAGCAGCAATTGTAATTAGATAATTAAGATGAAGCAGATGTCAAAGGATATCATAATTATGTTTAAGAAACCTATTATCATACATAATGACAACACTAGTATATTAAACATGTCTAAGAATCTGGTATTGCATTCAAATACTAAGCATACATATACATATACATATACATATACATATACATATACATATACATATACATATACATATACATATACATATACATATACATATACATATACATATACATATACATATACATATACATATACATATATATATATATATATATATATATATATATATATATATATATATATATATATATATATATATATATATATATATATATATATATATATAAAATCATGTTTTGAGAGAAAAATTTACAGAGAAGGAAATCATATTGGAGTATGTGAATACTAAGAAGTAGATTGCATATATATTCACTAACCCCTTGCCAAAGGATACTTTTGAGTATTTTCATGGTATGCTTGGGGTTGTGCCTATGCCTACCTCTTAGTAGAAGATGTAATAAATGCATCATTCAGGTAGTGATAGAGCACTATGAATTACTTGGACTAGATACTTGATGCTTCCTATATGGGAGGTATATGTATGAATGAGTCACTAAGGAATCTAAGTTTTTGATAGTTAACAATGTCTTTGGACACTTGGCCTAGTTCACAACCTTAAGTATTAAATTAACATAATGATACTATTAACATTGATGTCAATGGTGGAGAAGTTTTATGAAAAAAATCTCTTGGTTAATAAGGGAGAGATTGCATGAAAATCATATTCTCGGGTAAATATTGCATCTCCTAGATATTGGGGGAGAGATACTTGAAAAATAAATTTGTATTAGTGGGGGAGAAGCATTGACTATGGGAGAGATTTTATTAATGAAGAGGATTTAAAAATTATTGGTGAAGAGGATTTGAAAAGGTATGCTACATTAGAAGTTATAGAGATAGATTGTTGAAACTTAGATTTTTTTCATCTATGTTGCCATCAATGCCAAAAGGGCTATTGTTAGCATGGCTACTAATAATAGTCCTATGGGGGACTATTAGCACTTGGGAATATTGACAACACATTTATATGTTGCATTCATCACTAATTTTGTCATTTTTGCCAACATATAGTTGTTCCTAAGAGAGTAACAAAATAAGAGATTGAGATTGTGGTAGCACAGTTTGGGGATTGATGATGAGGCTTAGTGCACTTAGCTGTATGTTCAACATAGTGTCTAGATAATGAGGTTAATTGTGTGTAAAAAAAGATGAATACTAGAAATAGTTATTGAAGATTTAGAGAGGACTATCTACAAAAAATTTCATGAAAAGTGGTATTTGGTATTTGGATGATATCTCCTAAAAGAGATAGAATCTCAAAAAGTGCACCTAGACAAAGGAAGAAGACATCATAAAGATGATGAGGTTGATTGTGATAAATCAATATGGCATGTGTAAATACTTGTGAATGAAGATAGTTAAAAATTATTGTAATTGTGAAATACTAATGTAACATGTATTATATTATCTTAATGAACTCCTATCTTGCATTTGTAATATGGGAAGGCTTTGAGGCTGGCTCAAGAACTATATTCTAGAACTTGGTATAAAGGAAGGATCATTTTTCCTTAGTTGTATGATGGAAGTGAGAAAGAATATATGATAATTATGAGTGACTAAGGGATTAGATGAAAATTTGGTGATATCGTATTGAGATTAGAAGAGTCTTTTGGTTTGGTCAAGAGGATAGTAAAGGATTTTAAGTTATTCTATTATTGGTATTATTCTACAAGGATAGTATTGAGGCTAGTTGGATAGTGATTTTTTTGGTGTTTCCTTGAAGCTATTTGGAAAGTGGTTCCTTCTCCCTTCTATAGCTCCTAAATGGGTTGGCACAACTCCTAATAGGGTTGGAATATCCTCACATGGATTCAAAGTTTCCTAATAGGGTTGGAATCTCCTTACAAGGATTCAAATTCTCCTAAGAGAGACTTATATGTACTAAATGTATTTCATAGACTCCTAATAGATCCATGCTCTCACATATAATTTATATATTGTATATCATCTTATTGGTATAATTCCCACTAAGGTTTTCCCTTTGATCAAGGGGTTCCCTAGTTAACATATCTAGTGTCATTGTGTAAGTGTATCTCTTTATGTGTGGTGTTCTTATTTCTCAAATGGTCAAAAATTAATAATGTTGAAGAATTTTTTTTTATATTATATAATGATCTATTCCCCCTCCTCTTAGCTATCTTGGTGGACTTTACTTTTTAACAAGTAATTCAAGATTTATTGAAGATAGTATACAAATAGAGTTCATGAGAAGTAGTTTCTTGTAATTGGATTATATCTCCTAATAAGAATAGAGTATAATTAAGTGAAATTAGATAGAAGTAGAAGACATCACAATGAATGTATGGCTGAGCACACAAATTTTGAGGTTGTACATGTAAATATTTTTGAAGACTATGAGAAGAAAGTGTTATGTAATTATGAAAGAATGTAATTTAAAATGTATTATTTTGTCTTAGTGAGATCCTATTGTAATTATAAATTTTGAAATCATCAAGGTCAACTCAATAAATTAATTTGAGGACTTGGTATAAAGAAAAAAATCCTTGCGATTAAGTGTGGAATGTAAGTATATCAAGTTTGAATAATTAATTATAAGTGATTGAGAAATCTAAGGGATTACATGTGATGTGATTATGTGTATCTTGTATTGGGATTAGATAATTGTTTGGTTTAGTAAAGGCATAATAAGAGAGTGAAGTAATTGTATTTGGTAGTGAGTGATGGTGGAAAGTTGATCATTTGGTGAATTATTCTGAAAGGAATACTACTAAGGTTAGTTGGATAGTGAATTTGGTGGTCTATCCCCTAAATTTGTTTTGGCAGTGGGTCCTTCTACCTTCCACAAGTCTTAATAGGGTTGGCACAACTCCTAATAGGGTTGGAAACTCCTTATATGGATTAAAAGTCTCCAAATAGGGTTTTGATATATACTGAATGTATTTCATTGACTTAGTAGGGTCCATCCTTTTCCAAGAAATTAATATATTAGTACATCATTTTGTGGGTACCATTTCCACTAGGGTTTTCCCTTTGATCAAGGGTTTCCCTAGTTAACAAAGATAGTTTTATTGTCTATGGTTATTGCACTTTCTAATTACATGTTTCAAATTTAATAAGGTTAATACAAGTTATTTTAATCGGATAACATATTTGACCCATGCTCCGCTCTACTCAGCTATCTAGGTGAACTTTACTTTCTAATAGTGAATGATTCCTAAGACATGTTGATGCATTAAAATTTATCCTAAGATACATTAAGACATATAAGGATGTATTTATAAGTCTTATGTGTCCAAAGGCATCCTAAAAGATCATAAGAGTCAAAAGGATTCCTAGGACCCCTAATGGTCTCTTATGAACACCCTAAGACCCTTTATAACTCATTACCATACCTATTAGGGGTCATAAGTGTTCATAAGGGTTTCTATGGCACATTTACCTGCCCTTGGACCCCTCGAGTACCTTTAGGATGCCTTCCTATACATATTAAGGGTAGTAAATGTTTATAAGGATCTTAGGGTAAAAGGACACATTATTATATCTTTAGACCCCTTAAGAAAATTAAAAACCCTTGAGATGTATCTTAGGGAGTCAAAAAGGGGTTCTAAGACAAGACCTCTTAAAAACTCTTAGAAACTCTAAACTATATCATAAGTAGTCTTAAAGTGTCCTAAGGGGTCATAATGAGTAAAAGATACATTAATGTATCATAGACCCTCTTATGACCCCTTACTATAAACTAATGTATGCTAGGGAATCCTAAAGGGTTGTAGTGTCACCAATTTTTCAATTCTATTCAAGAGATATGCTTATGAGTTCATGTATATTTTCTTTTAAGATGCTTCATCGAGTTTATGATTATTTTTATTTCCAATATCATGGGAATTCTAGATGTTAGATGCTACACTATTCAGTTTGATTGTATCTACATGATAATGATAGCGATGTGGCGTGATTCTTTATGATGATGTTTGGTTATTCTATATTTAGGTCCATGGATCCTAGTTATGCTTATATGATGGATATTATTTGATTCTTTATTCATGTGCTTTTGTTATGCATATTTATCTTTCTCTTACAATGGAATCATATTATCATGCAAGTGAATGATTTAAATGGATTATTTTCATGAATTTAATTAAATGTCGTACTAGGTAGTGTCAAGTACTTCTTGCTTTGGCTATATATTTATGTATTGTGCATCTACACTTCATCTAGTTTATTTAATGTATAGGACCAATATCCCTAGTAGTGGTACATGGAGTTAGTAATTTGGTTATTCACACTAAGCCAATGACATCTTTGTATAGGTGATGTATCTATATAAATTCAATAATAAATCCACTAGTTAATTGGTAAAACCCAAGATACATTATGCATATTTGTTTAGACCTCTGAGTGTGTTTGGGCATTTAGGTATCCATAATTATCATACAAAAAAATTAATTTAATCTAATTTAATTATTTAAAGGGAAATTTTATATTGATCACAATTTATTTTAAATTATCAACTAGTTGTATTATAGTTGAATCCAACCTTGCAAAGGGGCTTATTAAGTTATTAAGTCTTTGCATGTTTTATTTTTATAAGCTACTTGGAAAATTTATTACAATGAAATATTAGAATTTCAAAAGATCAATATACACCTGGTCTTTAGAGTTTTGGAGAGATGTTCCACAAAACCCTTATGACCAAATTATTGATTTTCTTGTTGTCTAAAATTGGCTCAATGGATCATCATGAGAGTGATCTCATTGGACTCATAGAGGGAAGATCTTTATTTCTTGAAAATTTCATCAAACTTGATAGCCTTCATTTTCATAGTTCTTTTCCTATTTTCTACTCTTGGATGAGAGATATGGCTCTTCAATTTTTATTTTTTTAATTCCATTTTATCTTTTTTTTCATTATTTCTAAATGGTTGGGGGATGAGATCTTGTGTTCCCCTCCATTTTCATGCTTCAACTCAATCTAGTTTGGTGAATATGAATATTTGTATGTAATTTTTGGTAGAGATATGTTACAAAACTTTGTGTATGATCTTGTGGCTCAAGTTTTCTTTGATATTTTAGTGTTTCATTCCATTTGGGACATAGGTTTTTGATTTTACTAGTTTCAACAACTTAAAATTTTGAGCAATTTTTATATCACCTTGTTATGTGTGTAACCCTAATTTCTCAATTATCTCTTAGACCCTTTTATTGCTTGTGGATTTTGAATGTATGTTTGGTTTACATTCTAACCATGGTTTTAATTTTTTAAAAGGTTTTTTTCTAAATCCATACTCCTAACAATATGCCTGGCTCAGTATTTTTGTACTTAATATTTATTGATATTTATCATCCAACCCTTGCATTGGTTTAATTATTAGTTATGATGACAGTTGTGCTCACACACAATCACATGTGCATTTGTATGATGGGATTTTGCAAGACCCAAATTCCCATATATAGGTTACTTGAGTTATTTTTCATTTGGAGTTGGGTAGGGAATTTACATTTCCTATGGGCACTCATCATTCGATGAGCATGGGTATTTAGGGTAGACCTGTGGACTTCCTTCTCTCATGTACCCTAGTATAGAAGTAGCTGATAAGGTAATGCAATAGAGGTTGTAACAAGTGATAACAAAATTAACTAATGGGTAATAAAATTTAATGTAAGATAAGTGAACACCTGTATGAGTGCCAGTATTTTGTAGAAGTCTGTCTGAGGGTGTGGTTCTTATATGGTTGCCAACCTTTTGTACATGATGGTACAAGGGAACACAACCTATATCTTGAGCTAACTAATTCCAACCAATCTATGCTCCACTAGAGTCCCTACATAATTATCCCATAGAGTGTCTAACTAGTGACCTAAAGTATTGCATTGTCTCATGATCATGGTTTACATCTATTATTTTCTTAGTATGAGTGTTATCCTTAGATGACTATACTTTGTGTTTGTGGTAAGATAACTATCTCCATATGCATGGAAAGAGTGGGCCTATAGGTGCTACATGGTTGGGAGACATAGCTACCTATACCATTGATGGGGACTACTATATATAGATAGGCTACTTCTAGTTTGGGACCAAATCTTGATGTCTCACTTGGATTCTCTAAGCATCTAGTATAGGCTTCCATATTATTTTTAGTATTTCTTTCATGTTTTAGATTAAGGTAAAAATAGGTTTTGAAGGGACTCAAAAGCCTTTAACAAAAGAAAAAGATTAGCATAAAGAACCAACCAAGTTGTACAAGGACCTGAAACCTAGAGCAAAGAAAAAACACAAAAGACCAAGTTTTACAAGTACCTAAAACCACAAATTTTAACAAAAGACCCCCAGTTTTTACAAGGACCTCAAACCTAAAAGTTTTAAATAGGAATGTAGAAAAAATTAAAAATAGAACCAATGACAACAACTAGCACACCAACAACCACAACCAACACCTACACTAGTTCCTTGATGCTCTTCATGTTATTATATCATGTTCATATGATATATCTTATGGTTAGGGCATTTTTTAGTGGTGAATATTCATAATTTTACGAATTTAAGAAATTTTTTTCTTGTAATTTGGCTAATAATTTAAGATTTAATGCAACCTAAATCGCCACATTTTTATTAAATTTAGTTCTAAAATATTTAAAATTGCTCAATAGTTTAATTTATTAAAAAAATTAAACCCAATTATTTGCCACAACATTCGATACATGATTAGATTTGATTCATCTAATTATTATATAATATTAAAGAAATTAAAATTGATTCACCAATAATTATCAAAATTATTAGTGACTTTAGGGATATATTACCAATATTTAGTTTTCACTATTGATTTGAAATATTATGTAATTATCCTCATAATTTCAATGAGATAAAACATGTTCAAATTTGATTTTTAATATTCCATGACAACTAGAAAACTTCCTATTATTATTGAGATTCGTCAATATTTTCTACTCAAAAGTTATGATTCCAAAATAGTCGCAAATGTAAATAGCATTTAAAATTTTAAAAAATTGAGAGATTTGCCAATAAAAATAAATTTGTTTTTCAAAATAATGAAAGATTCGCCAATAATTTATATCCTTTTTTGGAAGGGGGTCTCTTAAAATTTACCCTACTTATGGTTTTGTGATATTGATGTTTATTATTGATCAGTGTAGCATTATTATCCATGTTTGTATGTTAGATCTATGTATGTCTTTGGTGGCTATCAAGTGTTTATTCCTCAATTTATGTACATATATTACTCCCTAGTGTGGAGGCTCTATCCCTATGATATAGGAGCATCCTAGGCTTGCTAGCAATCTTGCAAGATGGTTTTGCTCAACTTTGGAGTTGAGGAACATGGTAAAAGAAAGATGTGTGGCTTGGTCAAAGAATGAATAGGTACTCAATTATCATAGGCACTTAACATGTACTACAAGCTCATTGACATTGGTTGTAGTGTTGACTGGGTAGCTTGAACATTAAAGGGACTCAGTCACCAAAGGAAGAACTTGACATATATCATGGCTTGGTTTGCACTAGGAACTCGATAATACTATTGCTAGAGTTGGCTTGATAGATGAAGGCCTCGATTATGCTTGGGAGATTTGTTGATGCTCAATGGTTATTTTTGAAACTTGGTCATGTCTGGGCCTTTCTAGTGCCCAAGTTGTCTATAGTATGAGCTGACCTTGGCATTTAATTTGTGTTGTAGTCAACTTGTAGCTTGCATGGGCATTTAATGTAAGGGTTTATTATAATTTGTATCAGGGTAGGCTAACCTATGGCTTAGTTCGGTATAAATAGGAGTGTCTTGTGGAGTCTTAAGGTATATTATCATCTAACTTGGAGAAGAGGATGTGGTAGAAGAGTTAGTTATGAGAAGGACTAGTAGCTGAGGCTTGAGAAATGGGGAGATTGGTTGGTGGGATTGCAAGCACAAGTTGAGATCATCCTTTGAGTTTTTTACTAGATTGTGAATCTGGACTAGCTAGTGTTTAGTTGGATCTTGAGGGATCTTGTAGAACTATTTTTTTTGTAATTGCTATTGTATTTGGCTATAACCTAAAAGTTCTTATAGCCACGCACATTTCATGTAAATAGTTATTTTATGAATAAAGGGTTACATTTAGTATCAGATTGTGTATCTTGTGTCATGTTTGTATGGTTTATTATAGAGATCTAGTTTACCTCTAGTAGGAGTATCGTCAGATTCTCACTGCATTAGGTGGTATTAGAGCATAATTTTACTTGAGTGTATACATAAAGTGCTAAATTTGTGATAGTTTACACCAAGACCTAAGTAAAGGTTTGAAGTGAAGATTGATCTTGTGGAGCTGATTGATCTTCTAGATTTGTGGATTTATTGCTTTGGGTTTGGAAGGATGTTAGAAGATGCCTCCAAGAAAATTGGGCCATAGGGTGATTGATGATCTTAGTGATGTTGTGGAAGAAAGGATCTCAAAGAAGATTAAAGAAGAATTTAGATATGAGATGGCACTAATGAAGAATAATATGATAACTAAGATCATAAGTGCTATAGGTGGTATACCTCAGCATGTGGGTACTAAAGATGGTTAAGAGGAGGTTTTTGAAGAACTTGAAGCTATTGGATTAAGTCGTGGGGAAAAAACTAATCATGTGGAAAGACCTATGGGAAATAGGACTAGTTAGTTTGTTAGACCTATATCTCAGTTGAAGTTGAAGCATAAGATGGAGGTTTCTAATTTCATAGGAACTTTGAATCCTAAAGACCTGATTGATTAGATTGGTGAATTCGAAGACTACTTTGAGCTTGAGGATATTGAGGGTCCACTCAAAGTAAGGTTGGCACAAACTAAGTTGAAAGGAAATGCTATTCTTTGGTGGAAAGAACTGCAAGGAGACACATATGAGGAAGGGAAATGAAGATCACTAGATGGAGGTTGATGGTAACTATGCTAAAGGAGAAGTTCATTCCTATTGATTATGAACTTGAGTTGTTCAAGAGGTTGTAGAATTTGAAACAAAAGGATATGATGATGAAATATTATATCGAGGAGTTGTATGAGTTGACTATTAGGTTTGGGGCTTAGAGAATTATAAAAGGAGAAGGTAGCTTAGTACAATAATAGTTTTAGATTAATTATCCAAGATGAGGTTTGTATGTTGATGATTGATTTGATTGAGGATTCTTATTAGTATGGCCCTAAAGGTAGAAGATAAGTTGAAGAGGAAATGTCGAGGTAATTCTAGAGGGAAGGAGAAGTAGGATAACTTGATAAAAGCTAAACTAAGTGCTAAAGATGAGTTGAAACCTATTGGTTAGAAAAGAAGGTCATGTAGAGGTGATCTTAAGGGTACTTGCTACAAATTTGGAGAAGTGGGACAAAGATTTTATGAATTTCCTAAGGTTGGTGATAGAAGAGTTGTTGTTGTGAATGAGGCTAAAAACCCTGCTAGTGATCCTGAGTAAGGAGACAATTTACTACCTCGATGAGTACTAATTGGTTAGACGACACTAGAATCTCGTCAAAGGACTAGTTTGTTTAGGACTTGTTGTAAATATAGGGGTAAAGTCTACAGTGTGATTGTAGATGGTGGTAGTACTAACAAACTTGTTGCTGAGGAGATGGTTTAGAAACTTGGTTTGAGAAGAATGAGACATCCTTATAGGATTAGCTAGTTGGAAGGTGAGCATGCTTTAGAAGTGAGGGAGAAATGCCTAGTTGATTTCTAGATTGGGTAGTATAAGGATCAAGTGTTATGTTATATTGCATACATGACCATTTTTTATTTGTTTCTTGGTAGACCTTTGTAGTATGATTGAAAGGTTGTGCATGATTGTGTCAAGAATGTGTTTACAACTAGGAAGGTGATAAGAAGAATTCCTTGAATACTTTGCAGAATGAAGAGCTTAGTAGAAGGAACTTGAGTGTTGGTAGCCGATTTGGGTTAAAGGGTTCTAAGAGGGAAAGATATTAGTATGGAAGGAAGACTTTTGGAACATCGAGGATAGATATGAAGAAGCAAAAGAAGATCAAGGGAAAGAGTGTACCTATTGAGGACTTGGAGGATATATATATGTGAAGAAACAATTTGGGATTTATGTGCTAAATCCTAAAATATTTTCTTCCAATTATTAAGAACATCTTTCTAAACTTGGGGTGACTAATACATGAGCATCCTAGGATTTCTAGCAATCTTGCAAGATGGTGTGGTTAGCTTTGGAGCTTTGGAACATAGTCAAAGAAAGATGTGTCACTTGGTCAAAGAAAGAGGAGGTCCTTGGTTATTGATAGAATGTGGCATGCACTAGGAGTTGAATTATGTTGGGTAAAATGTTGACCAAGTAGCTTGATCATTGAAGGGACTTGGTCACCAAAGAAGGAACTTAGAATATATTATGGTTTGTTTTGCATTGGGAACTTGATAGTAGTGTTGCCCAAGTTGGCTCGGTCAATGAAGGGCTCAGTTATCCTCAGGAGAGTTGTTGATTCTCAATGGTGGTTTCTGACACTCAGTCATGTCTTGGTCTTTGTGGTGCCCAAGTTGTCTTTAGTGTAAGCTAACCTTGGCATTTAATTTTGTTATATGTATTTAATTTATGTTGTGTTTAACGTGTGTCTTGCATGGGCATTTAATGTAAGAGTTTATTTTTATTTGTATTGAGCTACCTCTAGCTTACTTGGGTATAAGAAGGGATGTCTTATGGAGTCTTAAGAGAGATTATCATCTAGCTTGGATAAGAGGATGTGGAAGAAGAGCTAGTTTTGACAAGGACTAGTAGTTGAGGCTTGGGAAACAAGGAGATTGTTTGGTGGACTTTCGAGCACAACTTGAGATCTTCTTTGGATTTTTCTACTAGAGTGTGGATTTGAACTAGCTAGCGTTGTGTTTGATCTTGAGGGATCTTTCTGAACTATTTTTTTTTGTAATTACTATTGTATTTGGCCACACCATGGAATGCCTTATAGCTGGGCACATTGCATGTAAATAGTTAATTTATAAATGAAGAGTTGCATTTGGTATTAGTTTATGTATATTGTGTGATGTTTCTATTGTGTGGTTATTTGTAGGGATCTAGTTTACCTCTAGTAGGGGAACCCTTAGATTCTCATTGCATCACCCTATCATATTTTAGAGTTAGAATTTTAAACTTACTTGTAATTCTACATGAGCTTGGGTTAAAATCTTTCATGATGGAACAATGAAAGAGTTTCAATATTTCTAGTTTAGAGTTCCATCATGTGTAGTAATGGATTTCAATGCATGAATTGGGGAACTATCATACCAATTCAATGTTTCATTGTATGATAAACTCAAAAGCATCATGGATTATTAGAACATTTCATAATATTTCCTTTTGTGTTACATCATATGGGATATGTTGGGAAATGAAGTGTATACCAAAAAGTGGGCACTTCCTAACATGTTTAGCAGATACAATTTTATGTTTTATATACCCTTTTGAGAGTTTTATCTTCCAAATTTAAAATAGCACACCTTTTTGATGATCATGATATTTGAGTTTTGTGAAGTTGCATCATTGTTCCATTTTATACTAGCTAATGAAATTGTATGGCATAACCACCTAGGGACTTGTGTTTGGGATTTTGAATGAATATCTCCATGAATTTTATACCACACCTTGGAATGAACATTCTAGTTGGTAACTAAACTTGTTGGAAAGTGATGATACTTGGGGATATTTGGTAGTTGGTTTTTGAGATATTATTTTGTTGCAATCTCCATGTGAATGTTGGTTGTTTAAAATTGCATCTTAATCCTTTTAAAAAAATACATTACCATTTTTTAATCCTTGTTTTCATGGATCTTTAGGTGGTGCATTACATTTGGTATTAGAGCTCGTGTTTCAACATTGGGATCTTTATGTTATGATCCCACTATGATATTGAATAATGATTTTCATATGTATGGATATTTTACTTAATGGTTTATGGCTTGATCTTTCTTGTATGCTTTCATTAGATTCTCACTTGTATATTATTACCCTTTAAACGATTCTTCTTGCACATAAACATGTTGGTTAGAGGATTACCTGACTAAATAACCAAAGGAAACAAAAAAATTAAAAACACCATGAGGAAGAATGACATCAAGAAGAGGATTTATAGGGGAAGAATCAATTTTGAGTATAAGTCTTGGTACCTTTGTGTTAGCATCATATAGGTTTGTTGGTACCTCAAGTTGAGGGCACTCAATATGTTGATTTATAGATAGAGGTATCACGGGGTGGAGATTGCTACATCTCTGAACATAAGGAGGAGAGAGAGGGGTGTATGTATGAGAATGAGTGTTCTCACACACCACTTAGTGGTAGAGGGTACCAAAAGAGAGGAAGAGACTATGGTGATGTGGATATTCATCTAGATTGACATGATAAGAGACCTACAATGGTCTTAACCACCTTTCTATGATGGTAATGGAGGCCATAGTTAGATAGATACATTGTTGGATATGGGGTGTTGCTTCATTATGAACCATTATGGAAGTAACTTGAGAGCCCATTATGTAGTGACAGACCTCAAAGGCCATACATCCATTTGTATCATTGAGTAGAATATCTAAATTGGCTTGGAAGATCTTAACTTAGAGATCATTGAGAAGAGGTTCAAAGAGAAGTTTATTTCTTCTAAGTACAAAGAGGCACATGCTGATGAATTCCATAAGATTAGACATGGGAACATGTTAGTAGAGAAGTAGAGGTGAGGATCTTTGAGCTAAGATAATACTCTACTTTTATCCATGATGAGGTATCCCTCACTTAGGAGTTTCTATGGAGTCTTAAGGACTCTATCATTGGAGAGTTTCATATGAATTATCCGAGGATACTTGCATTATCAATCAAGAAGGAGAGGATGCTTAAGAGAAATGTATCTAAAGGTTACAACAATAGAGTGAGGACTAAGATCCATAGTGCTTGGCTTGTAGGATCAATTGTATCTCACTTACAAGTATAGTCTTTAGATAGACTTCTACCTAGTTAGTGCCTTCAATAGGTGGACATAGTTGAAATGGTAGTTATAATTTATTTTAGATTTAGTAGAGTAATCAAGGATATAGTACCAAATGTTTGAAGGGGTGGGAGTTTTACCAAGGTAAAGAGACATAAAAAATCCTACTAGCTCAAAGTGGCTAGAAAAATTCTATTAGGGGAGGGCTGAGTAGTCTAGTGCTCCTTAGGGAGGATGCAACTATGGTAGTGAGGTGTGATTCTCGTGTGGCCAACATGGTCATAAGTTGACAAGATGTTGCTAGAAGACATCATTAGGACCAAGAAGAGGTGTAACCATGTTATCACCTATAATGGGGGATGTAGGTAGATCCCATAGAGACTTTGAGGCAATTTACAACTCTTAAGTTGAGCATCAGGGTATTATAGTCAAGAATATAAGTATGTTACATGATTTCTCTACCAATGTGTTATCTGATTTTGGTGCATCTAATTATTTTATTTCACCATCCCTTGTTCATTGATGTGGACAAGTGGCAACATGAAAAGTACATAGGTGGGAGATTGAGTTAGCCTCAAGATCCAAAGTGACTTTAGATTACTTAGTTTTACATGTTGTACATGGGAACCTTCACCACCATACTTGATCTTCATATCCTACACTTAGGATCTTATGGCATCGTGTTAGGTGTGGATTTCCTAGCTTCTCATTAGTCCATTATTGAATGTCAACGCAAGTTGAGATAATGTATCAATGATATAGGTGGATAGGCTGAGCTTGTAAGGGTCCAAGGGCTAGTATCACTTTAGATGATCTGAACTAAGAAGTTGAAACAAAGAGTGCAACATGGATGTTATATGTTTTGAATCTATATTAGTAACCTCAAGGAGGTTTCAAGTCAAGAGATGTCATTAGAAAATCACCCACATCTCTATGAGTTTTCCTATGTGTATCTCCATGAGATCTTGGCTTTTTTGTTGCAATATGACATTAATTTTTGTATTGATATCATTCTAGAAGAAACCTATTTCTCAAGAACCTAATTTTATGATTACTCAAGAGTCAAGAAAACTTTGGTTTTGGTTATAGGGGTTTCTATTCAAAGACCATATTCTTCCTAGTCTATCCTTGTGGAGTGCACCAATCATCTTCATAAATAAGATGGATTGATCATTATGTATATACATTAAATACTCATAGTTGGATAAGATGATAGTGAAGAATTGATATCCTTTGCCAAGGATATATGAATTGTTCACTCAGATGAAGGGAGCACAAGTGTTCTCAAAGATTGATCTTAAGTTAGGATACCATCAACACAGATCCATGAGGTTGATATTCATTAGAAAACTAATACAAAAGAATCATGCATTTCTTTTTTATTCTTCTATTTTGTTCATTTTGCATGTTAATGTTGAGTTGTAGTCATTGTTGAGTTATAGTGGTTGTCGAGCTATAGTTCTTTTCGAGCTATCTAGTGTTGGTCAAGTTGCCCACTATTCGCTGAATGTTCCTTCATGTGTTGATTGAACCTAATAATTTATGATGATTGGTTCTTTTTTTACTCAAGTTTTCCTATGATTGATTGTTAGTTTGAGGTGACTTTCATATTTAATTTGGATCATGAATTTAATGTAGGTATCTTGTCTTGGGATGAGTATAGATTATTTTAAGGTCATCCTTCTATCATGTAATGATCTAGAATATTTTGTAATCCATTTTGGAAAAGATTAAATAGATATTTTTAGGTTTAGTTTAGAAGGGGAGTGTAGTGTTTGCCCCTAGTTTGCATTTTTCTATCATTTCCAAACTCTTTTAGGCCATGTTTATACTTGATGATTAGTAGCAGTATTTTGAGATTATCGGATATTGTTTCATATTTAGTTGATTTTATGATGAGATTACTTGGTACTCTATACTTCATGTATGCATGATGATTATTACAATGCTTTTAGTTATTGATGACAATTAGTTAGATGGATTACCATATGTGTTTTCTTATGGATACTTACCCCATACTACATGTGTATGGTGTGTGTGTATGTTTTCTTTATGTATGGCATTTCTGATGTGGTTAAGGAAGGGAATTGTAGTCACTTGTTAGTTGGGATCTACATGATACACCACTTCCTACCATTGCCTATTTAGTTTACAATATTGTGTTTTTACATCTGTGGATTTTATGTAAATTGCAGGTATCAGGTATTAATTTCCCTAAATTGCTAGGATGAGCATACCTTATTGCATTATCTCAATGGTAAGAGAGGGGAGATAAATTCTTAACTCTAAATCCTAAATCTTTAAGCCATTTGTCCTAGAAAATTAGGACAAGTATCAGAGTTGTTTACCTTCCAAATGCATCAGATGATGTTAATTCATGATTATAACCCTTTAGTTTGATTTTGTATGTGTTTTTATTTTATGGGTTTTTGAATTTCATCCCATAGGTCTTTAGGTGTTTTTCTATTAATTAAGTCAAATTAAATGACTAAATTAATGATTTAATTTAATGAAAAATTATGATGGTATTTTTATATTTAATTATATTTAATTAATTGGGAGATTAATTAATTAAAAAGAATTAAATTTGAAGATAAAAGTTATAAAAATAATTTTAGAATGTGATAATATTTATTTAATTTAATAATAATATATTTAGAGTTCATTTTTAAATAAATGCTAAATAGTATTATTATTTAAGTTAATAAATATTTTATCATTTAACGTTCAAAAATAAATTAAGTGGAAAAGATATTAATTTATTAAAAGTTTCAAAATTGTATAATGTGTGCATGAGATTAAAATTTAATAAATTGAAAAGAGAAGTCAAGTGAAAGTTAAATAAAGTTATTTCATAATTCAATAAGTGTGCATGGAAAAGATAAAGAAAAGATAAAGAAAAAGATAATAATAATTAAAGTCTGTTGAATGAAGAGTTCTCTTGGGTGATCGCACAATTAGTGCCCCAATTGTAGGAGAGGACTCCATATCACAATTTGAGGGTTCATTTTTGAGGGACCGCGAATTTTAGAAGGGGAAAGAATTTCAAAAGAGATAAGGTTTTTAGAGGAAAAATTTCTCTTACAAATCTTTTTGGGCGTAGCAATTAGCATTAGAATTCAGGTAGATTCTTGTGGTTATTTGGACAGTTTATTACACTCTTTCTTTTCTTGTCTTCTTTGTGACTGTGAAATGAATGTTTGTATTTTATTATGATGAATCATTCAATCTTGTAATTTGGAATTTTTGATATGCATGTTTTTTTATTTGTATATGAGAAGATTAGAACATCAAAACAATCCTCGTTCTGTAGAATTAAAATTTGGAAATCAATTTGGGAGGGGTTTGAAGAAAATAAAAGTTTAAATTAGAAATTTAGATGGTTAATCATATTTTTCTTATTAGATTAAAATTGTAAATTTTTATTAAATTTTTTTTTTTTTTTTTAAATTATAACTGTGGGGGCGGGGGCGGGGGTGGGCAGGGGGGGGAGGTCTTGTTTTTTTTTAGTAAACATTTTTATATGTAATGAAATCTTATATAACAAAAAGAAAATTATATATATATATATTGGGATGGGAGTGGGAAATCCCCAAACCCCTCCCTCTTTTCTTACCTTACCATTGGACTACCTACATACATAGACCCTATGCTGCACGTGGCAATAGCCAGGTCTGCGGTCACACGACAGAGAAAAGCCAATAGCTTTATTATTTCGTAGGCATGTGATGTATTCATTTTTCGAATTTATTTAAATTTTTTATTTTTATTTTTAATTATTAAAAAATTACTTTGTAAATTATTATTAATTGTTAAGTATATTAATATTTATTAATTTAATAAATATTCAATAAATCTAGTCATTGTTATGTAATTATTAAATTAATTAAATTTAATCTAATTTAATTAAGTTTAAATAGTAAAAAAAAATTTAATAAGGTGTTGAAATTATTTTTATTATTAATTAATATTATTTTTAAATAAAATTGCAATTATTTTATTGAAAAATCAGTATTGTTATTTTTAGTAATTAAATGAATAATTACTCTTAAAATTATTTTTGAACATTTGACTAAAAAACAATTAGGGTAATAGTACTTTTTATTCAAATATAGGAAATGGGTTAAACTATAAGGATTAAGATGTAGTCTTTTATACTTGAAAACTCACATTGAAAGTGAAAACTAAAACCTTACTGTTTAACTCAACCACGTGTTCTCAAATCAAACCAAACTATGAAACCTACACTTTGTATCTATATGTTGTCTATGTTTGGTTTTGGGTTGACTAGAGTGTTGACTAGTTATGGGAAGTCTAACAAAGGCTTGGGAGTTTTGTGAATGTGGTATTATGCTGACTTGATCTTGATTATTTTAACTCAACCATGGTAATGTGTTGGTATGCTCTATGATGAGTGTGATTATGTTTTTTCATTGTCATTATAGGATAGTGAGATAAGTTCTATGATATACTTGACTTAACCATTTTGAGTATTCAATCAGTATTTTTAGGATGCTTTCTAGTTGCTCGTAGAGAACTGATGTGTTATTGTGGTCTATCATTTGATACTTTCTAGTCACTTGTATAGGATTGAGGTGATTTTATATGATTCTTTTATTTGTGATTTCATGAGCTTGGGGTAGGTTATCTATATGTAATATCAGGAAGTGGCTGCTAATGTAACCCATTGTAAGTTGTTTAATAAGTGAAAACACTACACTAAATGGAAATAAAATGAACATAATAAGAGTGTTTGTATGTTCTTGCCCATGCCTCAAGTGTTATTACAAACTAGGATAAAAGTAGAGATAATTTTTGGTTGTGACCATCTATCGTTAGTATGCCTTCTTAGTACAAGAGGATACTAGTGCCACATAGGGATCACTAGGGGGCTGGGGTCCTAAGAGACTACTAGGGTAACTCTAGCATGATTCATGCAGTGACACTTTCCAGCTTACATATTAGGTTTCCTACGTGTATTTGTGTACCTCTAGGTCTAGATGTTGAGTTTATTTGTAACCTTTGAGTTAGATTTCTTATAGGATTTCTTGTACTTAGGGAGTACTTTTAATATTAAGATTGATATCCTATTTGAGACTTGAGACTATCTCCTTAGCACAGTGGGAGTGGGCCATTTAAGTTCTATGCAATTAGGTGGTAGTGCTTTTTACTCTTACCATTAAGATCTATCTATAAATACCATGCCTAGAGTTTCCTTATCTACATTTCATTTCATACTATCTTTGTATCATTATGATGGATGGTTATATCTTATGATGGATGACTATATCTTATGATAGATGTTTATATCTTTTATGATGGATGGTTTCATTTATTGTATTATACTTTGTATCATGGATCCAAGGAGGATGATGTAATTCTATTTGTATAAATATATAATCTTTTAGCCTTTCATACCTTGTCACATGTATAGTGGATGATTGAGCATTTCAAATTTTATTGCCAACTAGCTTTCAGAAAAAATGTATATTATTTAAATGGACTTTGGACTTTTAATTATTTTTTCATGTGCATGTGGTAATTGTTAGACTTAGTATTAATTAAAATTTAAATGTGACCCAACGTCTTGGGATCCTTAAGGAATGTAATTTGTTATGTTTGCTTATGTGTGATTGTATGTTATTTCTTCCACTACTTTATGTTTGATGTGTATGTTGTTCTTTCTTTAAATTTTTTTTTTGAAAACTTAGTAAAACTTTAGGTTAATTTTTTTGGATCCCTTGGTAGGGTGTTACATCTAGTATCAGAGTCCTAGTTTCTACATTGGGAGCTCTAGGTATATTGGAATGCCACTAGTTGTTAACTAGTTGAACGAAAATGAAAAATTTAAACTATTATGTATATCTATTTCAAACTAAAACTTGAACTAGTTGAATTGAAACGAAACTTAGACTTTAGTTGTATACTTTCAAACTTGAACATTTAGACTTCAAAACTCAATTATACTTAAACCTAAAAATTGGCAAAAATGAAAGTTGAAACTTATTCTATTTTCAATACATGTGTGTTTTATGTATGCTTTATAGTGTTATGTTTTATGGTTATTATAGCATCTTGTATCTTGGATATTATTGTAGGATGGTATCTAGGACGAGATCTTCTGTTACAGGTCATAGCCTAAGCTATGGTAGAGGTCATGGATGAGGTAGAAACATCAATGTACATGAGTTTTTCCACAAAGGCCTTAATCAAGAAGAGGGTAGGGAAGAGCATGTTAGTGAAAATCAAGAAGAGAACCATAAAGAGCAATAGGCTGATTTTGAGGAGGTTGACCTTAGGGAAATGATGAAAACTATCATTGATTGCCTACCTTCTATTCAAGATTAGGCTAGAGCATAGCATGGAGGACATGAGCATAGACCTAGGTCTAGGAGCCCTTAGAGTGATCATCAAAGATTGATTGTATCTTCTTAGATGAAGGACCTTCAAAGGTCCAAGGTCAAGCCCTTTAATGGGCATGGTTCAGGTTATGTAGCCAAGCAATGGATTATTTCTCTTGACAGGGTTTTAGCTATTCTGGACTTTGACAATACTATCAAAGAAAGGTTTTCTATCACCAACTTGGAACTCTTTGGAGCCACTTGGTGGGCTATCGAAGAGAACAAGTTGGGCATAGACATGAATAGTGTCACATGGGAGTTATTCTTGGAAAACTTTTGTGAGCGATTTCTACTAGAGGAATGGAAGCAACATAGAGCAGATGAATTCCACAACTTGAGACAATTTACTATGTGAGTAGTAGAGTATGAGCACAAATTCTATGATCTCATGCCCTATTTGGGAATTAGTGATAACCCAACATACTTGGCACAAAATTTCATCAAAGGTTTGAACAACCGTCTAATTGGGGGTGTTAAGGTGTTTGAGCCTAAAACCCTCAAAGATGTGGTACATTGAGCCATCCTTATAGAGCAGAGTGTTAACCTAGGACATGGAGGTTTTGTGGGAGCACCTTCAGCAATAGGATCCAAGGGTAATAAGGGAGCAAGAGGTAGTAAGAAACCTCCTTCTAGAGGTAATTAGTAGTAGGGAGGATCTTATCCTCCAACTCAGGGTGATGATGGTGGTTCTATTTCTAAGAACTATTGCAACACGCATCACAATAAGCACAACCAGTATGATCGGTCATCTCAGAGTGTTCATTCTTATCCTAGTGGGGGTAGTGTTTAGCAGTCTAGTTCACCTAGAATGTAGAGGCATTTTGATGGAGAGTGTTTCTCATGTGGACAATGTGGACACAAGTCATCTCATTGCCCTCAATGGAAACCACCATTTTTAGATCAGAGACCTTCATTTTTAGAACCTATGGTTGGAGACATGGGTAGGTCCCAAAGAGTGTTTTTAGTTGAGTCGTATCCTTCTAAAGGGGGAAAAGGTCCAGTGGGACCCACATAGTGAGTTCTTTAGTTTTATCATTCTTGTAGGCTTCTAGGATTAAGCCTAAGCCTAGGGGGTAGATGTAGTACATGCCTCTAGTTTGCATTTTGCTATCATTGTCAAACTCTTTTAAGCCAGTTTTATGCTTCATGATTAGTAGTAGTATTTTGAGATTATCAGCTATTGTTTCATATTTAGTTGATTTTATGATGAGATTACTTGGTACTCTATAATTCATGTATGCATGATGATTATTACAATTTTTTCAGTCATTGATGATGATTAGTTAGATGGATTATTATATGTGTTTTCTTATGGATACTTACCCCATACTGCATGTGTATGGTGTGCATGTATGTTTTCTTTATGTATGGCATTTCTGATGTGGTTAAGGAAGGGAGTCATAGTCACCTACTAGTTAGGATCTACACAATGCACCACTTTTTGCTATTGTCTATTTAGTTTAGAATATTGTGTTTGTACATGCATGGATTTTATGCAGATTGCAGGTACCAGGTATCAACTTCCTTGAATTGCTAGGATGAGTGTACCCTATCACATTATCTCAATGGTAAGACATGGGAGACAAATTATTAAGTCCAAATCCTAAACCTCTAAGCCATTTGTCCTAGAAAATTAGGACAAGTATCTAAGTTGTTTACCTTTCAAATGCGTCAAATGACATTAATTCATGATTATAACCCCTTAGTTTGATTTTGTATTTATTTTTTTATGGGTGTTTGTATTTCATCCCATAGGCCTTTAGGTATTTTTCTATTAATTAAGTCAAATTAAATGACTAAATTAATGATTTAATTTAATGAAAAATTATGATGGTATTTTTAATATTTAATTGTATTTAATTAACTAGGAGATTAATTAAATAAAAAGAATTAAATTTGAAGATAAAAGTTATAAAAATAATTTTAGAATGTGACGATATTTATTTAATTAAATAATAATATATTTAGAGTAATTTTTAAATAAATGCTAAATACTATTATTATTTAAGTTAATAAATATCTTATCATTTAACTTTTGAAAATAAATTAAGAAGTGGAAAAGGTATTAATTTATTAAAAGTTTCAAAATTGGATAATGCATGCATGAGATTAAAATTTAATAAATTGAAAAGAGAAGTAAAGTGTAAATTAAATAAAGTTATTTCATAATTCAATAAATGTGTATGAAAAAGATAAAGAAAAGATAAAGAAAAAGAAAATAAGAGTTAAGAGTCTGGTGAGGAAAGAGTTCTCTCAAGTGATCACACATTTAGTGCCCCAATTTTAGGAGAGGACTCCATATCATAGTTTGAGGGTTCATTTTTCCAAGGATCACAAATTTTGGAAGGGGAAAGAATTTCAGAAAAGAGAAGGTTTTGAGAGGACAAATTTATCTTACAAATCTTTTTAGGCATAGCGATTAGCATTAGAGTCTAGGTAGATTCTTGTGGTTATTCGCATAGTTTATTACACTCTTTTTTTTCTTGTCTTCTTCATGACTGTGAAATGAATATTTGTGTTTTACTGTGACAAATCATTCAATCTAGCAATTTGGAATTTATGATATGTATGTTGTTTTCATCTGTATATGAGAAGATCAAAACATCAGAACAATCCTCCTTCCATAGAATTAAAATTTGGAAATTAATTTGGGAGGGGTTTGAAGAAAAGAAAATTTTCAATTAGAAAATTGGATGTGTAATCTCAAAATAAAATTGTAAATCTTTATAAATTATATATATATATATATATATATATATATATATATATATATATATATATAAATTATAACCATGGGGGGGGTCTTTTCTTTTTTTAGTAAACATTTATATATATAAAAAAAATTATATAACAAAAAGAATTTAAAAAATATATATATATTAATTGGGATGGGAGTGGAAAATCCCCACACCCCCCTTTTTCTTTTACCTTACCACCTGGTTGCTTGCATACACAAACCCTATGCTGTACGCGGTAGCAGTTATTACTGCTGCCGACAGCAACAAGCAGGTGTGTGGTCACACGACAAAGAAAAGCTAGCGGCTTTATTATTTCACAGGCATATGATATATGTATTTTTTGAATTTATTTAAATTGTTTATTTCAATTTGTAATTATTAAAAATTTACTTTGTAAATTATTATTAATTGTTAAGCTTATTAATAATATTTATTATTATTTATTAATTTAATAAATATAGTCATTGTTATGTAATTATTAAATTAATTTAATTGAGTTTAGATAGTAATGAGAAATATTTAATAAGGTGTTGAAATTATTTTTATTATTAATTAATGTTATTGTTTTAATAAAATTGCAATTATTTTATTAAAAAATTAGTATTGTTATTTTTAGTAATTAAATGAATAATTTCTCTTAAAATTATTTTTGAACATTTGACTCAAAATAATTAGTGTAATAGTACTTTTTATTCAAATGTAAGAAATAGGTTAAACTATAAGGATTAAAATGTAATCTTTTACACTCGAAAACTCACATTGCAAATGAAAATCAAAACCTTACTGTTTAACTCAACCAGGTGTTTTCAAATCAAACCAAACTATGAAACCTATACTTTGTATCTGTATGTTGTCAATATTTGGGTTTGGGTTGACTAGAGTGTTGACCAATTCTAGGACTTCTACCAAAGGCTTAGGAGTTCTATGAGTGTGGTATTATGCTAACTTAATCTTGATTACTTTAAGTCAACCATGGTAATGTGTTGCTATGCTCTATGATGAGTGTGATTATGTTGTTGGTTACTATTTTCATTGTCATTATGGGATAGCGACATAAGTGCTATGATATACTTGACTTAACCATTTTGAGTTTTCGGTCAATATTTTTAGGATGCTTTCCAATTGCTTGTAGAGAACTAATGTGTTATTGTGATCTATCTTTTGATGTTTTCCAATCACTTGTATAAAAGCCATATAATGAGTTGTTTATACTCAAAAAATATCCCTTCTATATTTTTCTAGGGACATGACACATTTTTAACAACTAATACACCTTTTTACAACTCATAAACATGTGGAAAACTACCACAAAAAAATTCTACAAATTTCCAAAAAAAGATTGCAAAGTTGAGACACAATTCTCAGCATTCTCCCACTTGTCAAACACCTTACAAGAGTTAGGGGATCCAAAGTGTCATGGACTTAATTTCTAGTGGCAAAGAGGCCCATAGACTTCAAACACCATATGAACTTCTCTGTGCTCATGGGCTTAGTTAGTGCGTCAACAACATTCACCAAAGTATCCACCCTCTCTAGCTTCACCTTGATGTCCTCAACCATATCTCTCACAAAATTATATTATATATCAATGCGCTTGGTCCTGGCATGAAATGCCAGGTTCTTTACTAGGTAGGTTGCACTTTGACTATAACTATAAACTATCACTACACCCTATTTTAACTCTATATCTAAACACAATCTCTTTAGCCAGATAGCTTCCTTGTAGGCATGAGTAGCTACCATATACTCTGCCTATGCAGTGGACAAAGTGACCACAACTTGTTGCTTGCTCATCCAACTGATTTGATGGGGACACAACCCAAGCACAGAATGGACACAATAGAAAAGGGAAATTACATTAACTGAGAAAATAAGCTAGTACAAATAGTATAGATAAAATAAACTTCAAAACATTCCCTAAGGGCTTACAATAGCATAAATCTGGAGATAATTTCTCCTTTCAGTACCTCCTCTCAAACTCCACTCCGAACTGCCTTTTACAATGCCATAAATCTCCTTAAATAGACCCCGGAGGGTTAAGGACTAGGAGTACATTCTAGAAAGTGCTACTAGGCATCCACCAGCCAAATAGAAGGTTCCAAAAGTTGCATTAGAAGTCAGCACAAATCTAGAAGAATCCAGAAATGGTAACTGAACTTCTGGGAGGCATAACTTTTGAACTGTAGCTTTGATTGACAAACCGTTTACATTTTCAGAAAGCTCTCGAAGCGCTCTATAGCCCTATGTACAAGCTTACTCATCCCCCATTTTTTGGCCCTTTTTGAGGTCATTTAATGCCCCTAACCTGACTTTGAAGCATTCTGAGGAGGTCTCCAAAACTCAAAAAATTGTAATAACTTTCAAACCGTGGGGCCTTTTGACCTGATTCTTTTTCTGGAATGCTTTAAATCACAGTTACATTCATCTGGCCAATTCACACCTTCTATTTTACCAAAATGATGGCCCAATTACATGCTCCTATTTTTTCAAGATTTTCTAACACACTAATAGTGGAACTGTGAGAGTTTGAACCTTTATTTGGCCCAAATGGGTATCCAAAAATGAAAACACATGAAATAGAAACTAAGTCTAAGTAAATTTTTTTGGTGACACAGTATTGCCCTTATACCTCTGGATGCTCCTGCATCATGATTGAACCACCGAATAATGTAAACACATATGCACTGGTGGATCTTCTTCTATAAACATCGCTAGCCCAGTCTGAATCCACATAGCCTTAAATATCTAAGGAATGCTCATTTACTATTCCATGGAAACATATAGAGTACTTTGATGTACCCCACAAATATCTAAAAACTCTTTTTACTGCATCCTAATATGCTCTTCCTAGATTAGACATGTAATGGGAAAGTACTTCGATTGCTTGGGCAATGTCTAGTCTTGTAAAGACCATAGCATACATCAAACTTTGAATTGTACTCTGATATGGTACTCGACTCATCTCTACCATCTCCAATGGAGATGAAGGAAACTATGAGCTAGAAAGCTTTGTTCCCATAATAATAAGAATACTCAATGGACTGGAATCCTACATATTGAATCTTCTCAAAATATTACCAATATACTTACTCTTGCCTAGCCAAAGGTTTCTATTTTGTCTATCTCTTATAATCTCCATTCCCAGAATGTATCTTGTTGCACCAAGATCTTTCATTTCAAACTTTGTTGAGAGCTAAGATTTTAATTCTCCAATTAAACCTTTTCCTTTTCCAATAAACAACATGTCATCAACATATAAGGAAATAACCAGGAAATTATCACCATCAGACTTGTAGTAGATATAGTGATCAGATTTGGATGGCACAAATCCCAAACTCAATACATATGTATCAAACATTTGGTACCACATCCTATGTTTTTGTTTTAAACCATAAAAGGATTTCTTCAATTTATAGAGAAAATGACTTTTACCTTTCACCACAAAGTGCTCTGGCTATGTCATATAAATTTCTTCCTCTAAATCTCCATAAAGGAAAGTTGTCTTCACATCCATCTTCTCACCTTCTAGATCATAAGCTTCTACAATAGAGAGTAAAAATTGAATGGATGTCATTTTTGCTACAAGAGAAAAAATTTCACCATAATTAATTCCTACAACCTGGGAGTAACCTTTTGCAACCAATTGTGCTTTATACTTCTTAATGCTTCCATCTGAACCCATCTTCTTTTTGAACACCCATTAACAACTAATAAGTTTACATCTTTCAAGAAATGGTACAAGGTCCCACATGTCATTCCTCTTAAGAGTTTCCATCTCTTTCTCCATGGCTATTTTCTAGGACTCTGAATCATTCATACTAAGAGCCTCTTCTACAATTTTTGGTTCATCAATATTAGCATTCAAAACAAATATACACCTCTAATCATCAAGAGAATATCCATACCCTTCTAGTGATTTCCTCTATCTACTGGACTTTCGAACAAGATTTGGTTTAGTTTCATGTTCAGGTTCATGATTAGGTTCTCCCTCTTCCTCTGATGATTCAGAACTCATAGAGCACTCTCTAAAATTCAGCTTTGTAAGGGCCTTGATTCAACTTTCTTAGGTGTAGTAGGTATTAGAAATATAGAAAGAGTAACTGAGAGGGGGGGTAAATTAGTTACCACTAAAATAAATGCTAGATTCGTTGGATTTCAATAATAAAACATAGACTAAGAGAACTAATTGCTACCATTACTCGATAAACACACAACAAATGTTGTAATTTAAAAAGTGGAGAGTGTGAATTACTTTTACTAGATCTTAAAACATTAATATTAATTAATCTTTCAAGCATAAGAGAAATAACATGAACACATTAGACACTAGGATTTAACATGGAAACCCATTTTGTGAAAAACCAACAATGTAACTAGTTATTGTTTTCCACTCTTCTGAAGTGAGCCCTATTAGAAGCCAACCCTATTAAAGGTTATAAAACACACTATTAGGTGTGACCCTATTAGAGGATTTAATCACCCTATTATGAGTGGCCTTGCAAGAGGTCTTAAAATAATTCAATAGAATTGCCACCTTGCTAGAGGATTTACAACTGGCTGTTAAACCAACTCTATTAAGAGATTTTAGATCACTGCTACAATGGTTAGAGAGTAACAATGAAATGACTTGATTGTGATGCAACTGAATTGTTGAATCTAGATCTCTTTTCTACTTAAACTTTATCCTTCCTAATCAAATATTACTTTTTTTCTCCACAAGGATACCTATTTATCCTTCAAGTTTGATCCCTCTCTTTTCTTTTCAATTCAATCAATACACTTGCACACACACTAGTAATCTCAACTTGACCTTTTATTTATACCTTCTAGATTGTCAAGTCAACCCGAATTCAAATTAAAATAACCAATATTCATCATTATAGTTGGCTAGAATCAATACATAAAGTAATTAAGCTTCATATGCCAAAACAAAACAAAAAATTCTTCGCAAGCCAACCCTACTTGGTAGAAACTAACTTTGGAACAATTCTCTATGTTAATCAATAGAGGATCAGTTAACACTAAAAACTTGCATAAATCCTTTGTAATCCAAGTGAACTTGGTGAATACTAACTCTATCCAAATTTTCCTTCATTAACTAAGTGAGCTTGGTTAACACTCTTTTTTGCCTCAATTCCTTTGATGCCCAAGTGAGCTTGGTAGACACTATCATCTATTCAGAGTAAACCTATCAACACTTGGTAGAAAAGGAAAAATATCTTCACTAACCAAGTGAACATGGTAAGCACTATCTATCAACTGATATGACATTTGTGTAACATCAAAGACAACACACAATTAATCAATTGTATCCAACAATCTCTCTCTTTGGCATTGATGGAAACACAACATGTTGTAGCACAATGAAATTTTGAGAACAAGATTCCTTTTGATAGAAAATTTCTCCCTCTTTTATTTTACATAAGAACTTCTTCTTTATGCTATATTCTCCCTTTGCATACTTTCTTTTCAAACTTATCCCTCTACAAAATTTTAGAAAGATAAAGATATGATAGTTCCCTCTTTGACAACACATGCCAAATTTGTATCAATGTACCTTGAGTACCAATTCATATGCAATATTCTCTTGATTATACTACATCAACATATTGATCTTTAGCTAGGCTCTTGTTGATGCAATACTAAACTTCATTGAGTGAGCTTGAGATAGGGGGATGACCCCTAACTTACCTCTTAGATACAAGAATGTATGCCTAGGTAATGGCTTGGTGAATATGTCCACAATTCATTCTTTCGTATAGACATATTTCAATTTGATTTCTTTGTCCTACACCAGTTCTCTGACAAAGTGATATTTTATAGAAATGTGCTTTATTTTGCAATGCATCATTGGGTTCTTTGATATGTTAATGTCTATGGTGTTATCACAATACATGACTACTAGCTCTTTGATTTCAACCTTCATTCCTTCTAGAAATTGTTTGAACCAAACAATATTAGAAAAATTCACTACTGTTGCTACATACTCTACTTCTATTTCAGATAGGGATGTTTAGTTTTACTTCTTGCTTGTCCAAGATACCAACCTTTTACCAAGAAAGAAAACTCCACCACTTGTACTTTTTCTATCATCAAGATTTCTTACCCAATCAACATCAGTGAATAGCTTTAGGTCTAGGTTTCCTCCAATTTTGTACCATAAGCCATAGTCCTCAGTACGTTTCAGATATCTTTAGATTCTTTTGATTGCCATCATATGATTTTCTCTAGGTTTAGCTGAGAACCTTGCCACTATCCCAACACTAGTACATTAGGCCCCCATTTTTGACCAAAGGCCTATTTGGGTTGTTAAATTCATTTTTTTTGAAAAAATGGGCCTGATATGGTAAAAAATTTGACCAAATTTTGACTATGGTAAAATTGTTTAAATTTTGACCTTCAGAACATAAGAAAAAAGGTCACGATAGTGTTAATTTTGTTTTGGGGTGCACCGTGACTGCAATGGGCGAGAGTTTGGTGCAGGGTCAAAATGTTGCAGAGGTAGATTCCAAAGCTATTAAATGCTTTTACATTTTCTCTTTCTCTTCTACTCATCACAATTTAAAAAACAGAGCCACTGTTAATTCTTTCAAGTCACAAAGTTGTTTTATAGATGATGTTTAGGTTCAGGGTTAGCATATATTTAAGTACAAGGATAAAGCTATGGAAAATTTATATTTCTAATATAATGCACTATTCATTTTTTGTATTTCTTTTGCATGTAGGGAATCTCAAGATGTCTTGGTGTTCAAAAACTCTGGATCGGATACAAAGAATGTAATATGCCATAGTTGCTCCCATTTTCTTTTTCACTCAAATTAGTAGCATTACCTTTGACAGAATTTGATCTAGACCCATTCACACAAGTTTGTGGCCATTTTACTGTAGATTTCTTTGCAAGACATTAAACTAGAACTCAATCTTTGAGCGGATTGATATATTGTAGAGCATCTATATCTGCATTCCTTTACTCTTCATTCCAGTAGTTTATTTTCATCTTTCTATATGGCTTGCATCCACAACATGACCTTGTTGAGTTAGGAGTCTTTTTCACTACTTTATTTAAAGAAGAAAGGAAGTTTAGCTTGCAAGTTTTCAAAAGAACTTCATTGTAGAGTTTGGAGCCCCAACAATGTAAATACTATGTGGAAACTATATGAGATGCATTGTTATAAGTTATACAAGATTTCCTGGTGCAATCTAGAAGTACCATTTTAAGGAACTATTTTTCCAAAATATAAAATGTAATGTAGTGATTCTAGCAAATGACGTGCAGATGGGTATGCTTGTGTGGGAGAAAAAAGAAGAAGAAAAGAAGCAATTTTCTTTATCATCTATGGCTAAAGATGCAACCCATACTCTTGAAGCTATGTTATATTCTCTCATAGATAGTCCTACTATAAATAATTATTCATTTCTTCTCTCATTCTTGTGCTTTGAATGATTAGGAGTAGTGTGTATCTTGTTGGTGTTTCAAACTACTGAAACTATCAAGCAACAAAATGCTTAATATCACGGTGAAATGACTCACACAATCTAGGAATTAGCCAATTCCCAATATCAACTATATGAATGAATCACTATAACCCAACTTCAACAAAACCAAATGATGGTTTCCTACTCTTCTGGCTCTACTAAACCAAGGCGGGTATACCTAGGGACAATTATAATGCAACTATGTATGAAATTATCTTAGTTTCATTCTAATTCTCATATGTTACCTTCACATACATACACAGGTCACTTCAATTCTTCAATGCTCTCAAACTTATACACATCCCTTATCAGTAGATCTGGTCATAATTCTCCTAAAATTTACAAATATTCCTAGAAATAACAGCTACCTAAGACTTAGGAATTAGATATAAATGAGACCAGCATTTATAATTCTTGAATAGGATTGAAATAATTTTGATTTTATAAGATGACTCGATATGTAGCAGTAGAATTCATCCTTTTTTACTTCTAATTTATAGGACTAGTGCCTTATCCATTGGGCAAGAAATTGACTATTGGCAGGATATCTAATTCAAATAACTTGTATAAGAATTAATCAACTGCAATCAACCATCTCCATTCTTATGCAATATCCCTTTTATGAACTCATAAACCCTACTGATTTACTGAAGCCTTTATATAATTAATTGAATTAAAAGCAACAATAAAACTAGCATACAACCCATCCAGACTACATTTAGCCAAATAAAACTTATTTAAATGACTTCAAAGTAAACAAACCCATAAACTGGAGACAAAAATTGATGAATTAGGTAGGCTTCAAGATTTAAGTTTCTAGGTATTTATTTGACACCATTTCCCCATAGCCTACTTCCACTCTCCCAATTGCATCTAAAAGCTACCAACTGCACCCTTTAGGACCCCAACTACACCATGGATGTAATATTCGTTGTCTAAGCACAATTGGGGGCATCTTGAGTCATTTTGGTCTTTTGGGGTGTAATCTACTCTATCAGAGCTTATTTGGTTCACAGAAAGCACCTATTTTGATCAAAATTCACATCTAGGGTTTCAATTTCATGTTAGGACCTGGAGTAGATGACTTTTTGTTACTGATGGTCTATTTACAATATGTGGCAATCATTGGAAGAACACATTCATTGAAAAAATACTAATGCTTGTTTGTAGGATGCTGTTGAAGACTTGTGTGCTTGTTCAAACTCTATGCATAGTTTTTGTAGATTAGATAACACTTTATTTGGTTCACCAAAATTAGCATTCTATACTACTTGGTGTTTATGCATTTTTTAGAACCCTAAGAGTTGCATGGACATATCATCTCCCGTTGTTATTCATAGATCTTGGGTGAAAGAGAAATTTGTGCAATTTCTATAGAGAGGCCTATCTTGGACCCAAGACTCATCACTTGGTGAGCCCCAGGGAGTGACCTTGAAGTGGTGATGGGCCAAAACTAGGTTTCAACATTCCAACCACTATAATAGACTTGATACAATTAATGTCATGTCAATGGTATTGTTGTGTGATAGCTCTCCTCCAGTATCTGTGTGGTGTATCAAACCCTAGTTCTTAGGGCTCGAAGACCTTCTGAGGAAGTTTATCATTCACTTTCCAAATGAAATGACCACACTAAATACCTTGTTTTAGAGACCAAAATCCTTTCTACCCACTAGCTCAAGGGGTCACTAATGCCCATGAAGACATCCCATATTCTCACATCCTTAGTAGAGACAATAGTCCCTAGTGAAGTAATGCCCCTTGGGAACCAAATCTTGGTAGCCCCAAGAAGTGAGTTCACTATAAGGGAGAGCTTATGGTGCCAAGATTCTAAGTTTTCCACTCTAGATAAGCATGGATGAACTTCAGTTCAAGTGGGAATTCAATGGAATATACAGTCTTAAATCCTAGGTTGTGATGTAAAATTATTCTTGTCTTATTGTGCCTTGTGTGTGTGTAAAACATTAATCAAGATAAAGAAAAGCTCCAAATTTACACCTTGGATACTATTCAAACAATTGGAAAAAAATTTCAACATTGTCAAGACATTGTAAAATTTGGTCCAAAACACTTGAAACCTTGAAAATATGGAGACTTGTAACCTTAAGAGTGCTTGGAATGACTTAGATTACACCTTTGCATGGCATCCACTTACATTTACCATTCTTTGAGCTTCATGCTTGCATCCTATTAGTAAATAGATTTGTCCTTTGGATAGAAAAATAAAAGAGAACTCAACATGCCGAACTACGAAAGACAAAATACACTAATTGTTGGATCAATTATCATTGATTGATAACTATCCTCTAAATTAAGAGGTATAGCTCCATAATTTATATATTTGCAATGAATTTAATGATAGGATATACCTTTAATCCAAAGGTACTAAGGTTTTCTAACATTTATCCATAGACATAGGATGAATACGATTGCTAGATTTATAAACTAAATAGGAAGAGAAAGCCAAATAAGTAGCCACAGGAAAATCTAACCAATTTTTTGTATTATAGGAGGGAGAGAGAGAGAGAGAGAGAGAGAGAGAGAGAGAGAGAGAGAGAGAGAGAGAGAGAGAGAGAGAGAGAGAGAGAGAGAGAGAGAACTAAAATTGTTATATTCTGAAGGCAATTTTTGTATAGTTACTTTTATTTGTTTTTGTTAGGTATGATATCATTTTGGGACTTAGAAATTTTTTCCCAAATTTTTCCATTGATGCTAAAGGAGGAGATTATTGGAAATATAGTCAGCTATATGTCTTGATGGTTTTCATTTATGGAAACATACATTCAACATTTCATTTATGCATTTAAAGATAGAAATTGTTTAAGTATTAAATAGTTTGCAGCAATTCAAAGAATAGATCTTAAGAGTATGGATGATGCTTTGAGAGTTATCTTATGTGTAGTTGAGGAAAGCTTCATGAAACTATCATGATGATGTGTTCCATTGCATAGATGTGTATGAACAATATGACACAAGTTATAGTAAGATTAAAAGTGTGGGTATTTAATAGTGCAAAACATAGCATAGCAGTAAACAAAGTTGTATGACTTAAGGAATTATTTTGGTTACAAAATAATTACTAAGTTATGTTGAGCTAACTATGTGGATATTATTCCATAAGTTATTTTATATTACGTCAAGCATGTGAGGACATGAATGTTACTAGTGCAGAGTTTTGTTAATGTGAAAGGTATAAGTAAAGATCTTATCTTTCGCAGAGAAGGAGAAACTTGTGTGATTAGATGTGACATGCAAACTATTATGAGAAATATCTGCAAGTTTTATGTGATGTGAAATCTGATGTAAGATCAGAGCAATTTTGAGCTATAGTAGCCAAGAAAGTATTGTATGTATACCTATTTTGTGAAGGAATTGAATTGTATAATTGCATGTTAGGGCAGTGAGATATTCTTGCGTGTAATAGTTATACCAACTCCTAACAAGGTTGTAGTGACTCCTAATAGGGTTGAGGCTTGTAACAAGGCCTAGTCCTCTATCAAGGACTTGAAATAATATATGTACCTCATAGACTCCTAATAGGGTCAATACCCTTAATAAGATCCTATTGTTTAGTGAATCATCTAGTGGGTACCGTCCCCAATAGGGTTTTCCCTTGGCCAGGGTTTCCCTAGTTAACAAATAATGGTGTTATGAGTTCTCTATGTGCATGTTTATATTTACTATTCAAAAATTATGGTTTACTTCCATATGCAAGTTAGAAAGTAATTAACAAAATCCTGTTGTGCGCAAAAGTTTGTAGAATATTGATTCACCACCCCCCCCCCCCTCTCAGTATTATCTATTTCTAGCATAATAAAGATCTTTCCAAAAACATAAATAAGAATATATACTTTGAATATATATGCATATATTCCATTTTCATTAATATATAGAATGTATTAAACACAAGATATATATGTTAATATATATACTCCCACACATGACATCAAAAAAAATTTAAATAGAAATAAGGAATGGGAATGATCATTAGCAATAAATTATGCATTTATACCTACCTACCTTTAATGTGTCTAACATATTTCCTTCTCATGTATGGCCACACCACCTGGTTAAACACCTAGTGTACTTTTCTACTAACATATATACACTTAGGTCACTTTTAGAATGGTCTACCTTTTTTTAATTTATATGCCCGAATGCTTATATTCTAGGTGATAAGGACCAATCAAACATGCAAACTTGAATGATGTACATGATGTGAATATAACACTAAACAATTAAATGGGTCCAATCCAAGTACCTTAATGTGCCTTGATTTTCACCATCAATATCAATTATTATAGTTAGAAGGCCTCCCCTTGTCTTTACTAAAAAGATTAATGATGACATGTCACTTATTTTATAACTAGCTAGAGAGTAAAGTGATTCATCCTTATGTGTCACTCATAATATAGGAGGAACTAATACATCATCTAAACGAGTGATAGGAGTGCATGAAATAAATATTTTCTGCATCGTATTCAATCAGAGAGCATGATAATCTTTATGTAGAGGCATAATCTTGGTTTATATAGAATAGAGAAAATTTGTAGAGTTTTTAAAGTGATTCTTATTGCTTTCCACTCTACATATTGTTAATCTACATCTGCTACCAGTGTGTGTGATTAGCAGAGAACCATTATATATATATGTTAATCCCTTATTCATTTCACACCCCATCATGATCATTAGGTGAGAGTCTTTCACTGTATTCCATTTGGTGTCAATCTTCCACTGGGATTCATTTGGTATGAGTATTCATTTGTTTCTAACCCACATTATGATGCATAATGTAAAGTTGCAACACACCAATGCTGCCACAATACTCTTTGTAAATGTTGGAGATAGACCTTTGTGGACCTCAATTGTAGAGATCCAATATCATTCATTAAAAAATATATTAAAGGAACCCTCTTCTGAGCTCTATATAAAAATGGGTTTGTTCTTCATATAGAATATTGCACTGAACATCCTTTAAGGTAGTTTGTAGTGAAGCACTCCTAAGCATCCTTGAGTTCAAACACTTGTGAGTTGGATGGGAAGTCTAGAAAGGATTCTTTAGAATATTCAAGGTATTCTTTTATTTTCTTGCATTTATAGTTAGGCTTTGATACCATGTTGAGTAACATGGATCATTTTCTATAAATGTAATAACATTGCCAATGTTATTAATGATTTCAAAATGTAGATTTGGATCTCATATAAATATGAGAGGAGGAGACATGTCTCTATAGTTAATCATCATTATATTAATAATATAAATAACTATATGTATAACTCATCTTTAAGCATATATGTAATATGTTATTATATTATTATATAATAATATATAATGTATATTATATAAAAATATATTACATTACATATAAAATATATAGGATATCTATCTTAAAGATGTTTTACCATCAAATCAATCTGATAGAAGCTACAACCTTAACAAAATGAATCATCACCTCATCACCAAGTTCAAAAATATGATGTGTCTTAGACTTATCAACATTCGCTGTATACTTTTGATTACTTTTTTCCAAGTTCAACTTCACTTCTTCATGAAAAGACTTCATAAAATCAAAAAATTCTTCCCCTTTTCTCTTCTCTTCACTAGCAACATCCCTCAAATCTGATATACCTCTAGGTTACATTCTAATAACAATCTCAAAACATGTTTTTTTTGTACTCCTATTCACAAAATTATTATATGCAGACTCATCTTGTGCCAATACAATATCCCAATCGCTTGGCTTATCTCCAAATAAACATCTCAAAAAATTGCCCAAGCTTCTATTTACAACCTTTCTCTTTCCATCTATCTGTAGATGGAATGTAGAACTAAATCTCAACTCAGTACCCATCTTCTTCCACAAAGTCCTCCAAAAGTAACCAAAAAACTTACAGTCTCTGTTAGAAATAACACTTTTTGGGAATCCATGCAATCTAACAATATCTTTGAAGAAAATCTTAGCAATATGCACAACATCTCATGTCTTCTTACATGGTATGAAATTTTCCATCTTAAAAAATCTATCCAAAACAACAAATATGGAATCATACCCTCTTGCTATCTTAGGTAATATAAGAACAAAATTCATACTAATGCCACTCCAAGCTTTCTCAAGAAGAAAAATAGGTATATAAAAACTAGTATTCTAACTTGCTCCTTTTGAAATTTGACAAATTCCACAAATCCTTACAAAATTCTAAACATCATTATACATTTTTTGTTGATATAACTTATCCTTAAGCAAAAGAAAACTCAATGTCTTATCAATTCCAAAATGTCCATCCAAACTACCACAATGTTTTTTGTTAATCAAATTAACTGTCATAGGACTTCTTGGTATAAAAAAATAATTATCTTTGAACAATATACTTGAATGAAATACTCATCATACTTATTTGATCTAATAGATTTGGTGCTCTGCACTCTCTCCACAACTTAGAAAAATAGGGGTAGTATCAAAAAATTCTTTCATTTCATCAAAACCAATAACTTCAACCTTCATCTTGATCATCAAAGAACATCTTATGCTCAATGAATTAGAAACTCAATTAGTAACTCCACTCCTATGCTTGATCACAAATGTAAAAATCTACAAGTATTCAACCCACTTCAGATGTCTTTGATTCAACTTATATTGACTTCCCAAATACTGTAAAGCTTTATGATCAATATACTGCATAAACTCCTTAGGAATCAAATAATGTCTCCACTTCTTCAAGGCTTTAACAATAGCATACAACTCTTGATCATACACATAATACTTCCTTTTAGCATACAGATATAGTGTAAATACCCTGTTGTATTATCCTTTTCATATGACTAATACAATAACCAATAGAAAACCAATTGAATGCCCAAAATAGATTGCCATTTTTGTCATTTCAATTTGCTTATCAGAAAGTGCAATGGAAGCAAACTCAAAACCCCTACATACTATTGGACTGACTGTATATGTACTCTTCTTGAAAGAAAACAAAAAATTACACAAGTCTCGAACCATCACAATGCCTTGAAAACTCATTTATATAGATATGAGTTGCAACAAGCAAAGGGAAAATGTGATTGAGAGGTGTCCAAGGAACAAAACATTACACAAAAGACAAAAAGGTCACAATAGAATGCCAAGTGTATCAAATATTCTTTTAGGTAGGCACATTCCTGTTACTGTTATACTTATCAACTTCTGATTTGTCTCTTGTTGTTCTGGATGCTCAAAATACATGGCTGCTAGGCTAACCAATGAGGAGTGATCTTGTGATGCCTTCATATCAGTTTTTTCCTGTGGGTTTTCACCACTTTCACCTTGAGTAGGAACTATTTCCTTTTCACTTTCTTCTTCCTTCAATTCTGATGCTGATGTGTCAATGACTTGCACCTCATCTTCCTATTCCCTATCATTATCTGAACTACCTTTCTCCAACTAATGGTCCGAAGGAATATCTACCATCCATGTGTTAAACTATATGTCATCCGGCTAGCTGAACTGCAGGATATCATCTTGTTTTGTTAATATATAATCAACCTCCCTTTCAAAACCAACAAATTATTTCCTCAAAGAATCAAAAAATAACTAGACTTTAACCAATTCCTCTGTCATGGTGGCCCATTAGGCATGACCCTTTTCATTAACAACTTTATTTATCCTTATGCAGAAAAGGTCATCTAGTTCTTTACTCCATTCATCCTTATTTTTCAATTGGTTCTTTCTATCCAAAGCACAAGGAAACAGATCAAATTTTTTATTCTTGTATTTATTCAAATAAGAAACAATTTTCAGTTGCAAAGCAACTCTCATGTTATCAAAATCTGTCAAGTCATTAGCAATATCATATAATTTTTCAATATGGTCATTTGAAGACCTTATAACTGAATAACATAGAAAGGATGATTTCTTTTTCCCTTTTTCTCCACTTTTTAACAATAGGCTTGAGGATTTTATCATGGGTTTTTAGTTGCTCCCATATACTTATTACTCTTGTCAACTGATAAAAAAAAAAGGGCCATTCAATCTTATCTACCAAATACATTAGGGCCTTTCTAAGCTTATCCTCATATTGCATATTTAAGTCTACATCCAAAGCCCATAGCTTATTTTTTTCTTCTTCAAAATCCTCAGTTGTATAATATTTTGGCCTTTGAGGTGTGTCTGGTAGTTCTACAAGGGGGGTGGATTTAAAAGGTTCCACTAGAGGATGGGGGTATGTTATTCTTGGCCTTGTGGACTTCCCCATTACCTTGTTTTCAAGTTCAATTATCCTTTTTACCTTCCTATTGTTAGAATACTTTAGAATAACTGAGAGAGGGGGGGGGGGGGGGGGAGGGGGGGGGGGGGTGAATTAGTTATCCAAGGTCCAAATGCCCTATTAATACCCTTTTAATACTTTTAATGAATCCATAAACTTTTCATCCATCCAAACTTAAATCAATCATATAAGCAAGTTACAGTAAATCAATATGCAAAGATAAAACATCCAAGATAAACACATGACACAATGATTTATGTGGAAACCCAATTTGGGAAAAACCACCAGTAACATGCTACTTGATTCTCACTCTTCTGAATGATGCCCTGTTAAAGGCTTACAACACACTATTAAATGTGACCTTGTTAGAGGATTTCACCAAACTGTTAGGAATGGGCCTGGTTAAAGGTCTTTAGAACATTCACTTGGAATGCCACCCTATTAAAGGATTTATCTTATGGCTATTAAACCAACCTAAGTCCATAGGATTTAAACTTACTGTTATAATTGTTAGAAAGTAATGATAATGGTCTTTTGATTAGATATAACTTACAACATACTTTGCAGATTTTAGATCACACTTTTAGTTCAATCTTTATGTTTGGCTTCAATCACTCCAGCTCTGATTGCTTGTCTTCCTCTCAAGCTTTGTCTCCTTGAGTCTTCTTACTCATTCTGCCAATGCAATCATCCTTGTGATCGTCTATCCAAACAGACTTCCTATGCTTTCTTCTCCTTAGCACCTTCTTTAGTACTTCATGCTTTTATGCTTGACCACCTCTCTCTCTCTCTTTTCATTAACTTATGTCTTCTTAAATAGAAATCTGATTTGCCTTTGCCGCTCAATTCTCCCTCTCCAATTTTAGGGTTTCAAAATGGATTAGGTAGGATACAATGTATCTACCCCATATCTTGTTCTCTTCTAGAAACTTTTCTAGTTGTATCCTTAAAAACATTCTACATGGTGTTCTGTGCCACCAACTCATCATTCTTATCTTCCTTTTAATTCACAAATTTCTAGATAACAACCTTGTCAGCTTAGATCTGGTGAATCTTCGATTTCCAAAATAATGTAGCAACTTGGCATTATTGAGTTACTGGTGCTCGGCACCTCTGTGTTACTCGGCACCTATACCTGCTCGGCACTTGATAAACTCTGTGTCACTCAGCATCTGAACTTGCTCGGCATTTGAAGTTTACTCGGAATTAACTAGGAATTTTCTCAGCTCTTACTAGCTTGCTCAGCTCCTTCTCTCTAATGAACTTAGTTGAACTTTACAAAAGTCTTAGCTAAAACCTTAAATCTTTGATATGTTTCAATGTGCCCATTCTTTGTATCTTATAGTATGTCATCAAATACACTTTTTCATCAATGGCTTAGCTGATCCTTGTACTTCATCACAACATCATAACTTCAACCTTTCTCTAGGTGTTCTAGTTTCATCTTATTGATTGCCTCTTCCTTGAAAATCAACTAATTGATAGTATTTGGATCACTAATGCAATTGTCATTCCTGCAAGTAGCAAGTTTGACATCAATGACAAAAAAATGATTGAGGAAATTCTTTACCAGTTTCATATATTATGCTAACAACTTTTCTTATGACCATTTCAATCATTTCCAACAATCTCCCTCTTTGGCATTGATGGAAAACCAAACTGATCAATTAATCAACTTAGTTACCACCAAGATTGTATACGTTGTCTTGCTGCATTTTTAATACTGATCTCATATATCTCTCTCTTTTATATATATCTCCCTCTTTCTTTGTATTGATCATTTCTGCATATTTCTCCCTCTTTGACATAAATGCCAAAGATGTAGCATCTTTATTATGAAAAATATAAGCTTTGGCTTCTTGTTGATTTTCTCCCTTTGTCACCATGCTTGTGACTAATTTGGAGTTTTTTCTCTTGCTGTCATCCTTTGCACCAACTTGTTAATATTTCAATGATTTATTCCTATTGATGCAAGATAGCTTCCTTTTTTCCTTAAATTTCTTGAGTTAGGGATATGACTCCCAACTTGCCTCTAAGATATTCATAGGCATCCTTGGGAAATGGTTTGGTGAAGATATCTGTAGTTTGTTCCTTTGTGTGAATGTATTCCAACTTTACTTGTTTGTCTTCTACCAATTCTCTGACATAATGATACTTGATTGCAATATGCTTATTTTTTGCCTGCATCACTGGATTTTTGGATATGTTTATAGCACTTGTATTATCACAATACAATATCACAGGTTTTGTTACTTCTTCTTTCATTCCATTCAATAGATGTGTAAGCCATACAATGTTTGTGCAATTGACTGTAGCTGCCACATATTCTGACTTTGCAGTGGACTGGGATGTACATGTTTGTTTCTTGCTAGTCTAGGTGACTAGCCTTTTGCCTAGAAATAATGCACCTCCACTTGTGCTTTTTCTATCATCAATGTTTCCTTCTTAGTCTGCATATGTATATGCATTGAGCTCAAATTTTCCATTCTTTTTGTAGTATAGACCAAAGTTATCAGTTCCTTTAAGATATCTCATTATTCTTTTTACTGCTATGAGATGATTTTCTTTAGGATTAGCAAAGAACCTAGCCACTATTCCAACTACTAATGCTATGTCTAGTCTACTATGTACAACATATTGTAGTTTTCCAATCATGGATCTGTACATTGTTTGATTGACTTTAGCTAACTTATCATTTTTGGACAGCTTATTTCCTGTTGCCATTGGTGTGCTGACTGGTTTGGATTCCTCTAATCCAAACATTTTAAGAATTTCTTTGATGTATTTTGATTGTGTAACAAATATTCCATGTTTGAGTTGATGTACTTGCAACCCAACAAAAAATTTGATTTCTCCAAACATAGACATCTCAAATTCATGTTTCATTTTGTCAGCAAAGCCTTTGCAAAGTATTTCCTTACCACCAAACACTATGTCATCCACAAAGATTTCAGATACAATAATGTCTTTAACTTCTTCTGCTTTGATGCACATGTTGTTGTTATCATCAGTTCTTTCAAATCCAATTTGCACTAGATACTTGTTAAGTCTCTCATACCATGCTCTAGGTTCTTGTTTCAAACCATAGAGTGCTTTACGTAGCTTACACACCATATCCCTGTTGCTTTCATCAACAAATCCTTCTGGTTGTTCAATGCAGACTTCTTCTTCTAGTATACCATTTAAGAAGGTAGATTTTACATCCATCTAATAGACTTTAAAATCTTTGTAGGCAGCATATGCAAGTAAAGTTCTTACTCCTTCCATTCTAGCAACAGGAGAAAATGTTTCCCCATAGTCTATTCCTTCTTCTTGAGCATAACCCTTACATACTAGTCTAGCTTTATTTCTGGTAATCTCACCATTCTCATCTAGTTTGTTTTTGAATACCCATTTGGTGCCAATGACATTCTTGTCAGTTGGTCTAGGAACCAAACTCCAGGTTTTGTTTTTTCTTATTTGATCAATTTCTTCTTCCATAGCTTTATACCAGTCATCATCTTGTAATGCACCATATACTGTCTTGGGTTCAGATTTGCTGATTAGACATGATTCATGTCTTAGCTTGTTCTTTGTCATTGGTCTTGCATCTTTGTCACCAATTATCTATTCAGCAAGGTGATGTCTTTTTACATATTTGGATAATATTGGCTCTGTCCTTGTTTCCATGTTTGATCTTTTGGATTCAGGATCACTATGCACTTCATTGCCAGGTTGTTCTTCATCATGTGTACTATCTTTAGAATCAGATTGTGCATTTTCTTCATTCTACAACTCGGCTTCTGAATGCAACTTGGCATTCATTGGTTGTGACTCGGCTAAAACTGATACTTGTTGTTGATTTTCAATTTGATTGACATCATCCTCATCAACAACCATTCCTTCATAAGAATACATAAAGGTTCTATACTCTTCCATTTTCTTTGGTTCTTCAGCTTGAACTTCTATGTGCTTATCAAAATTTACATTTGCACTTTCCAAAATTTTGTTAGTGTTAATATTCAAACACTTATATGCCTTACTTCTAGTGGAGTAACCAAGAGATATACCTTCATCACTTTTTGCATCAAATTTTCCATTTCTAGCATCTTTAAGGATAAAACATTTGCAACCAAACACTTTGAAATGTTTTACATTGGGTGAGTGAGTAACCATACCATAATTCAAAAGGTGTTGTATTTGTACCTTTCTTGACTTGTACTCGGTTCAGTGTATGAACAGCTACACTTATCGCTTCTCTCCAATATTTTAGAGCAATAGTCTTTTCCATGATTAGTGTTCTGGCACAGTCAATCACAGATCTATTTCTTCTCTCAGTAATTTCATTTTGTAGAGGAGTTCTAGGAGATGACTTTTGTCTTTTGATTCCTTTATCATTACAGAATATCTCGAATTCATTTGATGTAAATTCACCACCTCTATCTGATCTGAGGCATTTCAAGCTTTTTCCAGTTTCTTTTTCAACTCTAGCCACATACCACTTAAACATTTGAAAAGCACCAAATTTTTGTTTTAAGAATATAACAGTCATCATCCTGGAATAGTCATCAAAAAATAGCATTATGTATTTATCTCCTCTATAGCTTTGTATTTCCATTGGACCACATAAGTCAATGTGAACTAACTCAAGTATCTCTTTAGATGTATAATTTTTGCTTTTGAAACTTGACTTTGCCATCTTTCCTAGCTGACATTATTTGCACATGATATTATCAAGCTTCTTCAATTTTGGTAAACCTCTGACTTTCTTCATTTTACTGATGTTGACTAGATTGTCAAAGTTGACATGACATAATCTTCTATACCATAACCATTCATCATCAAATTTTGCAAATAGACAAGAAACATCATCCATATCAAGGTAAAACAAATTACTCTTTGTTTGATCTCCTTTTCCTATCAGTTTACCATCAGTATCATAGATTTTTGTAGTTTTTTTTTCAAATTCCACTTTGCAACCTATATTTCCTAACTGTGAGACACTTAGTAAATTGTAGTTTAATCCTTCAACATAGTATGCATTGTCACATGAAATTTGTTTTGTGAGCTTAATGGAACCTTTTCCTTTGATTTGACATGGAGCATCATTACCAAATCTAACACTATTTCCATCATACTGAGTAAAGTTAATAAACTTACTTTTGTCTCCTATCATGTGATGTGAGCATCCACTATCTATGGTCCATCTATCATTCTTGTTTATACATGTTACCAGTGTTGTGGGCTCTTCTTCATCATATTGGTCCTTCATAGCTACATAAACAACTTCATCATTATTGTCATCAAAATTTTTTTCAACAATATAACACTTCTTACCTTTTTCTTTGTAATCTCTCTTGTCATCATCTCTTCTGTTCTTGTATTTGTTGCCTTCCTTGGAATCCTTTTTCTATGGACACCTTGCAGCAATATGACCTACTTCATTGCAATTGAAACACATGATAGCCATCTTACCTTTGAATTTTCCTTTGCCCCTGTGAAATCTTTTAGCAAGCAATGCTTCCAATTGTTCCACATCTTCCTCATCAGTGCTAATATCACTGGATACATCATTTTTCTTCCTTTCTTTGATTTCACCTATTCAGCATCTTTCAGTGATAACTTCACCTTAAAAGAAGATTCAACATTTTCAGGTCTATAGTTGTCAAAGTTAGATAACTTAAATGTAGTGAGTCTACCTATTATACCTTCAAAACTTAGATTATTTCCTAGTATACATCTTAGCTCTTGTATTGCTAATGCTCTAATAGCATAGATAGGGAGCAAGGTTCTTAAGAACTTACTATTAACAGTATCTTCATCCAGTTGACCACTCAAGCATCTTATTGCACTTACCACTTCCTTTATTCTTGCACCATACTAAGTAGCATTCTCATTTTCTTCCATTTTCATGTCATCAAAATTTCCTCTAAGACTTTCTCTTTTTTCTCTTTGTACATTCTGATCTCCTCCATTGATGTCTGATAGGGCTTTCCACATTTTGAATGCAATGTCACAACCTTTGATATCATCAAATTCAGCATAGCTGAGTGCAGAGCCAATTTTCAGCATTGTCTGATTGTGTTCTTGCTTGTTTTTCATGTCTTCTACAGTAGGAGCACCTATTGGATCTACATGTTCCATGACAATTGAATTTTGGGCATAATCTCCTGTGGATCCAAGATGTAGCTTCATCAAACTTTTCCATGAAACAAAGTTTTCTTTTTTGAGCTTGGGAACTTCTCTCTTTGGCATTTTGATCTTTTCTGCTTGTAGTCCCTTTAAACTAAATCAACAGTCAGGCTCTAATACCAATTGTTAGAATTCTTTAGAATAACTAAGAGGGGGGGTGAATCAGTTATCTAAGGTTCAAATTCCCTATTAATACCTTTTTACTATTTTTAATGAATCCATACACTTTTCATCCATCCAAACTTAAATCAATCATATAAGCAAGTTATAGTAAATCAATATGCAAAGATAAAAAATTCAAGATAAACACATGACACAATGATTTACGTGGAAACTCAATTTGGGAAAAACCACCAGTAACATGCTACTTGATTCTCACTCTTTTGAAGTGATGCCATGTTAAAAGCCTGCCCTATTAAAGGCTTACAACACATTGTTAAACGTGACCTTGTTAGAGGATTTCACCAAACTATTAGGAATGGGCCTGGTTAAAGGTCTTTAGAACATTCACTTGGAATGCCACCCTATTAAAGGATTTATCTTATGGCTATTAAACCAACTTAAGTCCATAGGATTTAAACTTACTGTTACAATTGTTAGAAAGTAATGATAATGGTCTTTTGATCTGATATAACTTACAACATACTTTGCAGATTATAGATCACTCTTTCAGTTCAATCCTTATGCTTGGCTTCAATCGCTCCAGCTCTGACTTCTTGTCTTCCTCTCAAGCTTCACCTCCTTGAGTCTTCTTACTCATTCTACCAATGTAATCATCCTTGTGGTAATCTATCCAAATAGAGTTCATGTGCTTTCTTCTCCTTAGCACCTTCTTCAGTACTTCATGCTTTTATGCTTGACTAGCTCTCTCTTTTTTTTCATTAACTCATGTCTTCTTAAATAGAAATCTGATTTGCCTTTGCCACTCAATTTTCCCTCTCCAATTTTAGGGTTTCAAAATGGATTAGGTAGGATACAATGTATCTACTCCATATCTTGTTCTCCTCTAGAAACTTTGCCATTTGTATCCTTAAAAACATTCTACATGGTGTTCTCTGCCACCAACTCATCATTCTTATCTTCCTTTTAATTCACAAATTTCTAGATAACAACCTTGTCAGCTTAGATCTGGTGAATCTTCGATTTCCAAAATAATGCAACAACTCAGCATTATTGAGTTACCGGTGCTCGGCACCTCTATGTTACTCGACACCTATACCTGCTTGGCACTTGATAAACTCTATGTCACTCAGCATCTAAACTTGCTCTGCATCTGAAGTTCACTCGGCATCTAAAGTTTACTCGGCATCTAAAGTTTACTCGGCATCTAAAGTTTACTTGGCATCTGAAGTTTACTCGGCATTAACTTGGAATTTTCTTGGCTCTTAATAGCTTGCTCGGCTCCTTCTCTCTAATGAACTTAGTTGAGCTTTACAAAAGACTTAACTAAAACCTTAAATCTTTGATATGTTTCAGTGTGCCCATTCTTTGTATCTTATAGTATGTCATCGAATACACTTTTTCATCAATGGCTTAGCTGATCCTTGTACTTCATTACAACATCATAACTTCAACCTTTCTCTAGATGTTCTAATTTCATCTTATTGATTGCCTCCTCCTTGACAATCAACTAATTGATAGTATTTGGATCACTAAAGCAATTGTCATTCCTACAAGTAGCAAGTTTGACATCAATGACAAAACAATGATTGAGGACATTCTGTACTAGTTCCATATATTATGCTAACAACTTTTCTTATGATCATTTCAATCATTTCCAACACCTATTATAGGCCTCAGGAAGTGTTACATATTTACCCTATAACTCAGACATGGCCTATTCCTCCTTCTTTGCAGTATCCAAAAGAAACTTGGAAGATTCCACATTCCAAGATGTTGCCTACACATGTGAGGTATCAGAAACTCTTCTCACAATTAAGCTTCCCATCAAGCCAGAGTCATCTGACTATGATGACGTGGCTCTGGATCCTCTTCTCAGTGACCAACTGAGTGATGTAGCTTGATCTTCAAAGAATGTAGTGCCTTGAAAGTTCTCTTTATTCTAGTCTTGCAAAGTCAATTTATTTGAAACAGAACTAAAAACTAAAGCATCAACAATATCCCAATTTGGTAATAATAAAATGTTAGATTCCTTGACCATTTTCCTCCCTTCCTCAGGGCTTATATTCTACAATTCTTTTATCATTTCTTCTTTAGTTTGGTTCTGAATGGAAGTTTCATCCATTTCTGGATGCTCTATTTTCATCTTTTTACATTTCTCCTCAAAAATGTTCATGTTTGCCTCCATGCAAACTGCTGAAAAGCCCTAGATTTAACAAAACTATCATCAGTCAAAAATTTATGACTTGCCTGCTCTAACACAGGGTCCAATTCCCTGCCACTATAATCTGCTACAGTTAGATCCAAACTTGGGAGGGAAGGTTCTGGAGGGTTACCCTCATCTAATTCTGCTTGAGTAATAAAAATACCTCCCTGTGATCCCATCTGTTTGATCTGTTCGCTAGTGAGATTTTCTTCTCCAATCCTTGAAGGGAATTGAGTGGGTGAATATTCCTCAACTTGAGGCCTTTATTCTATTATTACCTTATGCCTCTTAGGACTAGGCTCATCAGGTCTCTCCTTTTGGGCTATACTAGTGGATGCTTCTATTTGTTTTCCCTTATCTATGGGAACCCTTTTATTTTGAATTATGGTATAACCAGGCCTCTTTTGTACAATTATTTTACCAGCTCCCACATTTGGGGTGAAAGCCAATCTCCTTATGACCTCTTTGGCCTTATCAGGATAGGAATCAATAAAAAATTATTTCTTTTCATTCATGACTTCCATTATTTCAGGGAAGGTATTCATGAGTTTACTTGTTTTGTTAGCCTCTGTAACAACATTATCTAAAGGATCATATTTATTATCAAAACAATGAATGAATTCTAAGACCTAGGAATAAACTCTTCACTTTTCCTTTTTAGTTTCCTACTCCTACAATGAGAATTCATTTCTTATAATGTCCTCTAGATAATAAGAATCATGCTTGACTAGTCCCAACTTGATTCTATGCCTCAACATCTGATTGAAAAATCCCTCAAAATCACAAAAATGGGGATGAGAGACAGCCATCATATACTACTCCAAAATTTTATGCAAAAAGAGCCATCCCCCTTTTGTAATCACAAACTGATGGGCCACTGTGTAGGTAGGGAAAATTGACCCTAATTGCCTTTTTAACAAAAATATTTCTTCAACTCCCCCTAACTGCAACAAAACTTCAGCCACTCCTACCTTCAAAGGTACTTGGTAAGGAAAAACATGAGGACTCCCTTTAAAACCATATATTCTAAAAATAGTAGAAACAGAGTAAGGGATGATATCTCCCTAATTATGGGAAACTTTCAAGTCATGGGGGTTATCCATAGGCCTAATGAGACTCATTAGTGCTTTAGGGATTCTGGGATTGTCACTCAATATAAAGTACCTTAGCTTAGAAGAAAAATATCCATCAAATCTGACAAAACTAGCATTACTTGCATCCCAGGTCATATCTGCACTCCACAACTAGACTGACAGTATTTCTCCATTCTCCTCTTTATTTAGTTCCATCTCATTACCAAAATATGTCACTCCTTTGAACAAAAACATATGCATTAATAGAGAGTAGTGACCAAAATTTTTTTCCACCTTTCCCTTCGCAATCCCAACTAAACCTATGTGAATTTTTTCAGCCAAAAAGGAAGCAAAATCAAAATTAACATCTACACCAAAGGAAGCAATCTAAACCATTAGGTACATGAAACCAATGGGCATAAGTTCTTGCTCATCTTCACCAAAAACTCAGCATAAGGTCCTATATATCTCTACAGCTTGGGAAGTAAAAAGACTCTTCTTAAAAGGCTCTTTAGAGGCTATAGTAATTACTAGCAAAGTTCCTATTGTACCAATATGTGCCCTCAATGCACCTCCCCTGATTAAATCCTTCTTCGCTTTATATTCATTCTCTAATTCTAGCAGATTGATTTGCACATGGTAATCTGATAACGGTTCCAAGTGAAAAACCTCTCTAATTTCTTTAGGAGTAATCAAAACCAGAGGCACACCATCCTCTCTTCTTACAACCCTAATAGCTTGGTCATGATTCTTAGCAATGGCTTCAAGAAAGTCATAATCCATGAAAACACTTGGGACTGCTAACTTTCCCAAATCAAAATTCTAGACATTAGCATGTAGGGAAAACAACTTCCTTTCTAAAAACCACTTTTTAAATAGGATAAGACCAGTTTGAGTAGTTGTTGCATCCCTTACCCAATTCCCCTTGTCATATAGGCCATCCGCAATTTTAAGCCTAGGGTTTAAGGAAATCAATTTTTTAACTTGTGCAGGCTCTACAGTAGACTTTGGGAGTAATTCTAATAAATCATCATGGACATTCCTATCCATATAGTTAATTTTCCTAGAAAATGGCTTCTTAGGAGGGATTTTGATAGTATTGAGAGAACTAGAATGCCACAGAGGTTATAGTATGAGTACTTACTTGACTTACTGAACTTGTTCTTCTCTTAACCTTTGTAATTGATCTCGAACAATTGAGGAATATTTTTCACATTCTTACCAAGCTTAACACGACGAAATCAATAGGCTCTTGTGCTAAAAAAATCTGCAATCTTTGTTCATGTGGGACTTGAATTAATGAAAATCTCCTGTATTATATTTTATTTTTTCCACACACGAAGCTTTCATTTATCATAAATGTGCAGGACAGAAAAATAGAGTGGTATCGTCTTTCCTTTTTTAAACTTGCACCGTTGATCCATGAAAAATCCTACAACCTAGGAATGACAACTAGGCTAACTCAGCTTTCTTTTTAACAAATTGGTAGTGAAACCAATGAAATACCTCCATCTATACCTTTTCTTCAAGGCTGGCGCTTCAAACTGGGCCCATGGATGACCACGAACATGTGTCATGGACTTGCTAACTTGTTATACATAACTCTTGAGAACCTTTCCACAATGAGCTAGTGATAACCACTGATCTTACTTTAATCATGTGGTAGATAATTGAAACAACCTTTAAGAACACAATGGCGGGTCCTTTGCTTGTTAACTCGCTATACTTATTTATTGCACATCTCCTCATAGCGACTTAACGAGCATTGTCGATCTAGATTTGATCTCATGGTCAGTAATTTATTGCATAAGTGGTGGGCCACCACTCATCAACTCACTATACATAACTTCCAAGCACTTCTTCTTAGCAAGCTAATGATGGCCTTTGATCCTGGCTTGATCTCATGATAAAAAATCTTTGTACTTTATACACGGGAAGAGGGTCCATGATACCATTGTTGCTGAGCTGGCTCAACATTCTGGCACATATATATATTTTTAAATCTCTTGATGACATCACATGTCTTGGACCTCACCTTTTTTATGACATTTAGGTGGGTCACTATGTTGCTACCAAAAAAAAAACAACAATTCGGCTAGCCACATGATGAGCTCCGATGAATCAAAGTTTTCTAGCTCAAAGATATTTCAACAGGACGCCACCATGTAATTTGATCTACACAGCTCAACCTTATCATGTTGCTCATTTGGGGCCCAACTTTGAGGATTTTTCAGTTACATTACCATTTTTCAAGCAATCGCTACATCGCTACCAGCATAAAAACCACAAATCTGACTAGTGATATGGCGAGTTCCAGTAAGCACTTTAAAAATAATGCCCAAAAAAAAGAAACTACAAAAGACAATAACCTGTAGAGGGACAAAAGTGAAACGTGCACCATATCTTCCTCGAGATCCTAAAAATTATTTCTAATCCCAGAAAGATGTCATCTTTGGAAAATTTGGGCAGTTACTATATCGCCACTTGCAAGTAGCAAGTGTTTTCAGTTAGCGACTTGGAGAATTGTCGGATAAAATTAAACTCCGGTAACACCACTTGCAAATATTTCCACATGCCTTTCTTCTTGAAACTGATTGGTCTAGGACATAGTACATGGTCAATCGATCTTCCCGCCAACACATTTCGCGGCACTAGACTCCACTTTTCAGTATCACACATAATTCTTCGATGGTCGCTACCTCGCTATGCGTAACATAAGAGCATCTTGCCATAGCGAACATGCGACAACCATAGATTCAAATCAAATCAGATGACAAGATTAAAACCTCTTTTTCAAAAGACTTAACAACTACGATCAAGTAGGCAGGAAAAGAATATTCGCTCATTGTTTGATTTTTTTTTTTTTTTAAAATTTTGCACTAGGAAAAACTTAAAAGGATAAACCTAAGGCCTTTCACAAATTTTTCAAAGGTATCGAAATATACTATGCCAAAACCTAAAGCCCTATGACTTATCAGAAACTTCTCATCTGAATTTTTTATGATCCTAAGAAAATTTGATTCACAAAAAATCAAACCAACATATCTGATGTACTCATTAAAAGATACTTTATCCTCAATTGAGGGATCATTTTTGTACAATTTAATGTGAATAGCACACAAATTTTATTGCGCATTTATATGCTAGATGTTGGGTACATTGATTTGTCATAATAAATTTCTTAGAGGATATAGAAACTTACTGACTATAAACAACAAGTATGTTCTTAGAAAAAAAACCCATACTCATTGTAAACAATAGGTATGGACTTAATGCATATTTCATGAGTTGTGGTTCATAAAAACCCATACTCATCAACTTGAATTGTTTTTTTAATACCCAATGCATTGAGGTGACGCTTACAATTTGAATTCATAACAACTATTTCTCATCAACTTAAATTGTTTGTTTAGTACCCATTGCATTGATGTGACACTTACAAGGTTGAAGTATTGCAACTTCCTAGAAGGTCTGCCTACTCAATTCCATGATGATCCATCTTTCCTTGATCCTTAGGAGAATGATGCAGGAGCATCAAGGTCAAGGTTGAAGGCATGAGAAGACATTAAGGTCTCAAGATAACCAACATGACCATGTTAGAATAGTTAATGTAATAAGAGTCTATGAAAGTCTTTTTTGATATGTTTGTAATCATTTTAGTTACATTTGAAAACATTAATTAAAAAAAACCATATGTATAGATATAAACATTAATCACAACATGTCCAATTTATTTGTAGGTATATTTTCCTATGAAGAAAGACCATGCCTAACAATATGAACCCAGAAAAAAATAATGAGACAATGGCTGCATTATGGGCTCGGTTCTGAAGAAAACTTGATAAATGTTATTGTCCTTGAAAAAAGTGTAAGGTCTTAAAGAATCAAAGAATTATAACCACAACAGCCCAGAGTCATTGTAGGCAATATGGTCATGTTGAAGGGGGCCACGATTTTTGTCCATTGCTGAATGTGGATTTACTACTGGAGGAACATGGAGGTGTGAATATCCAAGCTGAGGATAACACTCCCATGGAAGAAGATGATAATGTGCCTGAGGACATGATTGAAAAAGATGGTATTGAGGTTAGTGATGAAGAGGCTCACAATGATGGTACTAGTGAATTTGATAATAATGATGAAGATAGTCTTGATATACCTTTACTTGAGAAGGCACACGAGCCCTTATACGAAGGCTCCCAAACAACTCTATTGTTGGCTATAGTGTTGTTGGTGAACTTAAAGGTTATGAATAGTATATCCAATGTAGCAATGTCACGTATGCTAAGGTATGTCATTTTTGTCATCTTCAATGTTAGCATACAATTACTATTCATTATATTAACAATGCATATTTGTTGTTGTAGGTTGATTAATGAGTTTTTGTTACCACCATCAAACATTTTACCTCATTTGTACCGAGAATTATCTAACATTATGGATTAGATTGGAATGAAGTATCAGATAATACATGCATGTCCCAATGATCACATTCTATATCATAAACTACATGAATTTGCAATAGAATGCCCTGATTATCATGTTAGTAGATATCGGTCAGATCAAATAACAAAAAAAGTGCCTCACAAGGTTCTTCGATACATTCCCATTATTCCACATCTTGAATGGTTATTCAGGTGCACTAGCTTGGCACAAGTTATGTATTACCACGCACGCAATAGAAGTCAAGATGACATTATGTGAATGCCTGCCGATGGTTCTGCATTTAAAAAGATAGAAGAAACATGGTCACACTTTAAAGAAGAACCTCATAATCTAAAACTTTCATTGGCGACAGACGGTGTCAATCCATATGGAGATATGAGATCTGTTTACTCAGTATGGCCTATTTTTGTTATTAACAATAACATTCCTCCTTGGATGTCCATAAAGAGGGAGCACATAATGTTGTCAATGATTGTGCTAGGTTTTATTTTATTTTATAGTTATCTAAATAAATTTATAAATAGTGCATCAAAATGGTTATAATAATTTTGTAATGTTTATGTTCATTCAATTGCTAGGTAAATACCAAGTTAAAGATATGAATGTGTATATTGAGCCCCTAATTGATGAGTTGTTGAAGTTAAGGAATGGCATCACTATGTATGACATCTCTAGACCAATAGGACATTGACAATTTCAATTCCATGCAATGCTTGTATGGACAATACATGATGCCCTTGGGCTAACTCATTTTTGTGGTATGTTATATTGTTAAGATTACATATTTTTGGTATGTTATAGTGCTTATACATTACTATCAAATGGTTAAGTTGTGTGTGATCATTTTACATGATCCAATTATACATGATCTTTTAGGTCTTCAAACAAAAGGAAAATTTGCATGTCCAGTTTGTGGTTCAAAGATGAAATGTCGTCATTCGAGAAGTTTAGGAAAGTAGGTGTTTGATGAGTTTAGACACTTTCTCCACCATAATCATAAGTATCAAACTGCCAAAAAACATTTTTTCAATGGGAAAGAAGAGACATCATCAAGGCCATGAAGAATGACACCTCATTTATGGAAGTTGCAATATGATCAACTAAATCATCAAGGTAATGTCCAATTGGTCATTCAAAGTTTACAATTTATATTTCAATATTGTCTTATATTTACTAATGTTGTAACTGATGCTCATGAAGGTCGTCAAGGCATCAATGACCAACTTCCTAGAGGAATGAAAAGTTATCCTACTCAATTTAGTAGGTTACCATACTACAAGGATCTCCCAATCGTGCATTTGTTTGATGTTATGCATATTGGAAAGAATGTAATAGAGACACTATGAAAAATGTTGGATGCAAGGCGTGATAGAGAACAAATTGCTAAAATTTGTACTGACATTCATGAATCTAATCATGCACTAAAAGTTTTCATTGAATCAAATAAGAATGGAGACCACATAAATGCAAGTGCCCTTCCTTGGTTATTAACAAAGCAAAAAAGTTATGCATTAAAAGAAGTCATAAAAAAAACAAAATTTCCAACACGATTTGCTGCAAATATAAGCACTCTTCTATCAAAGAAAGGTGATTTTGGGCTAGGGTTGAAGACACATGATTGGCATACCTTCCTCAAGGTAAGTCATGTTTTCTATTTATAGTATATTTGTAAGATTGAATGTAGTACCAGTTGTATTATTCAATAATATATTGAAATGATCATTTTTTAATGATTGCAGTTTGTCCTACCTCTATCCCTTCCACAATAGTTTGACAATAGTATTAAATAAGTTATATATGATCTTGAAAAATACATGAGGTTAAAAGAGTGTTTTTTCTTAGATTTGTAGCTTTTTATTTGAAATCTCCTCTATGTGTTTTTTCATGTTGAATCTCTTTTAGGTGGTTATCATCTAAAGAAATTGATAAAAAAGATATAAAATATTGGAAGAGAAAATTTCCATAGCTTATGTGTGAAATGAAAAAGTGTTTACCTCCAACATTTTTCAATGCTCAAGAACACTACCTCATACATCAAGTTGAGGAGATTGAATTGTTTGGACCTGTACAAGCTAGATCAATGTGGATGGTTGAGAGGCACTTGAAATTTATGAAGGGCTTGGTTTGACAAAGAGCACGTCCTGAGGGTTCTATGATAGAGGGATATATGATATACCAGACCATGGTGTATATCAATGAATATCTTCCAAATTTTGCAGCAGGTATCTATGTAGATCGCATTTGGGATCCCAACTATAATGAAAAATTCAAAGGGGAGTACCTGACAGGGAAAGGTAGATTGAGGAGGGTGACATGTAATTATAAGATTTTTTTTGTAATTTAACAATTCTTATCCATCATCAATATATATAAGTTGTTTCTAACTAGTGTAATTGTCTTCTTTATAGTTGGTCGTGAGTGGGATGCACTACACTTGTACATACAAACAATCTTGTTTGGATGACAGTGTGGATTGAACAGTCTCAAAAAAATGATCGCTCATTAACATGGTATGGTTTTGCATCGTTGGTTAAAGAAGCTCATCGTAATGGAGATCCCAATGTTATGCCAATGGTACTTGATCTAATATAGGGCTTAAAAGATACAAAGGTATGCATAAGATTACTAATCATGACACATAAATTTAATATCAACTCACGGATCAATGAGAAGATTCTTGACATGTTTGAATAATTTTAGGTCAAACACCACAAAGCTATGTACTACCATGGCTATAAATTCTGCACAAAAAAGTTAGATGAAACAAAGAAAATGTGTGATTCGAGATAAGTGTTGTCTTTATGGTCACCAATATTTCATCTAGAACTGACACACATCCTCAACAATCTGAAAATTAATACTATGAAATTTTGGATGATATACTTGAGTGCGACTTTGATTCATTCAAAATAGCTCTATTTGTCATCAAATGGTTTAGGTTACGACTGAATCAAAATGATCTCGATAAGACTATTATTGAACATGATAGTGGATTTACTGTGATTAATACAAGGTCATTTGAGTCAGTTGGAGATGAGCCCTATGTTCTTCCAAGTCAATGAGAGAAAGTATTTTACTTTGGTGTTCCAAACAAACTAGTTTGGTCATTTGTTGTTAGACATGACCCAAGAGGAAGGCCAGTAAAGTATAATGTGATTGAAGAAGAAGATATTGAAGAAGCACAAGAGGAAGTAAATGATTATCAGGAACAACAGTTACCCAGTGATGAAGAAGAAGAAGATGGTGATGATTTTGGCCATGCTAACAATAATGGTGATAATGATGATGATGATGCCGATGACTATCATGATCATGGTGATGAATATGGTGATGATCATGGCAATAATGGTCATGATGATGATAGTGATCAAGAGGATGATGATGGTGATGAAGATGGTGGTGGTGATGATGATGATCAAAGTGACAAGTTTGATGATGATGATGATGATGATGACATGGATGAAGATCATGATGATCAATGAAATCTTTAGATATGATCAATGTCAACTATGATAGGGTCTTGTATGACCAAATATTTCTTTCCAAACCATATGTGCAAATATAAACATTAAGTAGAACATGTCAAATATTTTTTTAGATATAAACATTAGTTATGCTAAATTTTTAACTTAAGACAAATGCTTTACATATACAATCTACTTTATTATTAATATTTTTTGGTAAGTCTATTACTTTAATTTCGCTACTGATTTCTAAGATTTACTAATTTTTTTCACAGGGCGATATGGATGCACCATCTCAGGCACCTTCAATAGAGGTAAAATTTAATTATTATAAATTTTAATGTTGATATAGAAAAAAATTTCCTATTATTATGTTCTTTTCTTTATGGATTTGGAGTTATTTTGATGAAAGTATATGAATATTTGATGTCACAAATGATAGGAAAAAGCTACAATGATCGCTGATCAAATGCAATCTGAAATACAGGCATCATATCTACATGACATTGGCCTTAGTACTAACCTTGTATTCATCACCCAAAAAATTATGCAAAGATACGCTGATGAGCTTGTTAGAATTATCATCAAGGGTGATAGAAGTGAGGAGAAAGAGGCACTGAGAATAGAGTTGGACTGTAGAATCCAATCTTTGAAAGTAAGCAGTAATAGAAGTTCAATAGATATTAATCTTTTATAGTATTTTATGGATCATGATCTCTAATTTTATGTGTTCTTGTATAGACATATGTGCCAGTTGCGAGGTCACATGGTGAACATGGTCAGGATTTTTGCACAGTATCTTTGTGTAAGTAACACTTTGTTTGTTTTGATCAACATTATAACACTTACCTTTTTTTTGTGGATGTTTCTCGCTAGTATCCCATTTGATATTTATCTATTGCAAATGTCTTTTCTAACAATATTCTATTCTTCATCTAATGATGAAGTGCGGACTCCTCCTTCAGTTGGTGATCCACTATTGTCTGCTGCATTGTCGGCAACAAGGACCATGCAAACATCATCGTCTATGCCCAATAGAACTAGTAAAACCTTGATTTTCTATATTTTGTAATGTGTTATATTTTGTACTATCTTTCTACAAATTGATGAACAATGAAGTAGCATATTAGTGCTTAAATGATGTCTACAGAAGCTTGCATACACACAAACACATGCATACACACACCACGCATACATACATACATACATATATATAGCCACACATAGAGAGACATGGACATAGGCAGGGAGGTAGACCAACAGAGAGCAGTACTAGAATTTTCATTTAATTGTATGATGTTTCATTTGATAGAGCAACATAGAGTAGTACTACTGAAGTTGATCCATTTCCTAGAGAAGTTCATGTGATTATTACTAGTTCATATGGAGGGACATTGTTGCTGAATAAGAAAACTATATTTCCATTAAGAGAACGAAAGCTTCCAGGTGCTTTAAAATTGATATTATTTAAAGTGTAAATTTAGTTTAATTTTACATTACTCATTTTGGACTAATAAATCCTTTATATTTTTGTAGGTAATAATGCTTTCTTTGAAAATCTTTTTCATATGACATTGAGACTATTTGGACCCACCATATGTAAAAGGTACGTAGTTTCATATGATTGCTACATAATTTTTGTTTTCTTCTATTTATTGTAATATATTAAAGTTATTAATCTAACAATATATTTGTTTTTAAAAAGGTGGAATTTACAAGCTGTGGAATTAAAAAATCAAGTGATTGCATCCATTGAGGAGAAATTTGGGAAAAACATTTTTGACATTGGCCTACTTCTGAAAAGAGCAGCAAAGCATATAAAGACTGTGAGGGATCAATATAGAAGGGCTCTTAAGGATAACCCAAAGTATGACCGTCCTCCTATGATTCCACCAATGGAGTGGAATGAAATAATAGAAGATGCAAAGGAGAAAAGGCTATATGAAGATAGAGATAATGAAGCAGCATAGGGCAAAAAGAGGTATGTCATTATAGTACTAAGTACATTGTAATCATGCACTAATTATTGATATTTCTACATATATAATCTAAGATGTTTGAAATTGTTCATAGATTACAGGACACATCCGTGGCTACAAAAGCGAGAATAGAAAAGGTTGGCCAACACAAACTTGGCTCTAGTGGCTATATGAATTTGTAGTCTCGACTTGTAAGTAGAGCAATGAATTTTATATATATTTTTTAATATAATGTTGCAAATAGTTTTGTTTAATGAAACCATACATGGAATATTGATGTTATCAAGAAAAAAACACAGGGCACAGATTTCAATGTGGAGGTCACAGATGAAGATAGAAAAATTGCCTTGAAGGAAGGCTATAAAGTTGTGGTTGCATGCCTATGTGAAGAATCTATAAGCTTTGCCCAAGAATCTAGTGCACCAAATGATATCTCATAGGTAAATTGGTTAGATGAAAAGTAAATGAAATTAAATAGTTGAGAAGATTCTCTTTTGGTATTAGTTTTAAACGTAGATTGACTACATAACAATGTGCATAACATTTTACTGCAGCCTTCATATCCTACCACAAAACCTGCTCCTGATGAAGGCCATGATGTGCATTATAGTGATGAAGATATTAATTTGCTATTGGAAATTAATTATGCAATTATGAATACAATTTAACATCTTCAATTAGAATTTGACATGTATCCTTTTTTTGAATATTTCAGAGCATGTTGAACATCATGCTGAAGTAGTGGACCATGTTCCAAGTGTTCAACATGTTGACATGGTGGCAGATCAAAATGTTAATGTAGATGATGTGGCATTGTCAGGTAAGAAAAATGCATTTTATGTTGTACTCGTACTTAATTACAAGCTTGTAATAGTTAGAAAAAGAAAAAGAGTATGCCAATTTATTGCATTCACTTTTTCCTGCAATAGAGCCCCCTTTAGTGCAACAACCTCTTGCTCCTCCAAAAAGAAGGAGCCATCATAATTTGACATTACACATACCAAAAGAGGAGGAGAATGAAGCAAATATGGATGCTCCTATGAGCGCTTTTCTTAAGAGAGCTCAGAAAAACAAAAAAAAGTAATGATGTTTTAAAAATCTTCTTTGATAAACCTTGTTGGATAATGAAAGAACTTTGTTTTAAGTAATTTTGTATGAATGATGCATATTAATATCAATTTTTAGTTTGTGTTAATGAATATTGTTATCTGTTAATGAAGTTTTGATTTGTATTGTGTATTAATGAATTTTATATCATATTAATGAATGTTATGTGATTGTATTGATTGAATGTTATAGTTCATAAATGGATGAATGAATGAATGAAGTATGTAATTAAATGGTAATGGGTACTTTAGATTGGTGTTAGGGGGAGGGGGGTGAGGCCAGATGAGCTTCCACCTTCATGTGGTTGGCCTTGTTAAGTAGAGAATATTATAGTATTCTTGAAACCAAGTGTAGCTCATATTTGTTAAGTCTTCAAACACACATCCCAATTCTCTTTAAGTAGACTAAAGTTTTTTCACTTGTAATAGTCTCATTGCACTCATCTTTTGGTTCCTTGAACATATAGTTCTTGCTTAGTTTAAATCCTAATTATTAGATATTTGTCCACATTGGAGTTAGTTTGGCATAGAAACCTGCATATTTTATTATATATATTTAGTCAAGTGAAAGCAATGTAGAAAGCATTCACATAGTTGATGTCTAACAAAAGAAGACCAGATGCATATACTATTTAGCATGGAAATCCTTGTAGTGAATTGTGTGTGTATGTACACACACACACATATATGTATGTATGTATATAAGTTCAAACAAATGTGTAGACTCAATTAGCAAAAGATACCGACCTCAAATCCTACAATGCAGAAGGAATTGACCTTTGAAATGCAAAGTGTTTATAATGTAGGTAGATTTACCTTAGATATCCTTTGAGGTCTTTAACAAATTTGCTTGTACTTATGAATAATCCACCAAGATTTGAAATAGTGTTTTTCAACAAATGCTCTAAACTTGGAATATACCTCCATAAAAATTCTCCCTTAGATCTGCTCATCATATTCAAAATAAGCCTTCATATTTCTGTTCACTTAGGTCTGATTTAGGTCTTCCACAAATTTGGCTTATAATTATGCTCTTGATTCTCTTAAAATCTTCTTTGAATCTCTCCTACTAGCTGTAGTCACTATTATTGGTGGGAGACAATGAGGTTTTGATAATTTATTTGTACTATATTAACCAAATGCAGGATAGTGGGAAAAGTTGGTGTAAGTGTAGTGTTGGATGGTAATTGCTAATGGAGGTTTAGCCTGGATTAGACACCAGTCTAATAGACAGTGGATCATTTCATGCTTGAAGATGTTTAGCGGGTGAATCCTTCATGTTTGGGGGGTGCCTCTATTACCAAAAATGATATAGTAGAGCACTACTAGTGTTATGATGGGCAAAATATGTCTTTCATTATGATAGACTATTTCTAAGTCATCTGTGTTGCTTCTTGCTATTGTCAAGCAGTCTTTTTTTTCCTTGAGACCATAAACAAATTTATCTACCATTTTTGCTAATGATAAAATTTTGACTTGAACAATGATAAAGTTTATTATTAATCATTATAGTGGAACAACTTTTGACTTGTTCAAAAATTTTAGTTGAAGGTGTTGGAATTGATAGTGAACCCCAAGCTCCTAGAAATCACCTGCAACCAAAATGCATGTTACATCTATGTCTGAGAGAGAATATGATCCAAAAAGCATGCCTACTTTGGTGATTTGGCTATTATTGCAGCACTACAAAGTGTCTTATAGTGTTTCTCATTTTCTTAAATAATAGGCAATTAGTTCATGATTTCATCATATGTTATAGTGGAACAACTCCAAGAATCTTGGGTAAATTTCTTGCTATAAGACTTTCTTGTATAGGACACTCAATAATGTGGGCTAAGTGGTGGGCACAAAGAGTAACAAGAAAGGATCTCTACAAGTGCACGGTGCAGTAGAATTCAAAAATGAAATTGAAGTGCTCTCATATATTCATTATAAGAATCTAGTTAGGCAAATTGGCTTTCATCTCCATTCATGATGGAACTTACAATGATGCATATCCACAACAATCTTTAACTTCCAACAAACAAGTTAAACCTGAAGATAAGTTGTTTGAAGACCTGGTTGACTTTTCCAAGGAAAAAAGTAAAACTTCACCCAATAAAATTGAAAGTTTTTAAAAATTAGAGGTTGTTCTCTAGGATGGTTTGTACTACATATCTTCAAGTAGCTTGCTACAAGTGATGGTTTAGGTGGAGCATCATTATTGAAATCATTGTATAGTCTTTTGTTCAATTGAGGTTTAGTATTCATTATGTGTTATATTATTCCTAGTGCATTGTAATTTAATTTATTTCTTGTTACTTCCTTTTTTCTGTTATGAAATTCTTTTTGAAGATTTGCATATTGAAACAAACTTATGTTCTTACCTAGAAGGTAAACAATTTTAGTAACAGTGCCAAAAGATCCATATATATATATTGCAATGTATTGCTGAAGCTTGTTCTATTTCAGATCTCAAGTAGTGTGTGAGCTATTGGTGTTTCAAACTACTGAAACTATCAAGCAACAAAATGCTTAATATCACAATGAAATGACTCACACAATCTAGGGATTAGCCAATTCCCAATATCAACTATATGAATGAATCACTATAACCCAACTTCAACAAAACCAAAGGATGGTTTCCTACTCTTCTGGCTCTGCTAAACCAAGGCGTGCATACCTAGGGATAATTCTAATGCAATGGTGTATGAAATTATCTTAGTTTCATTCTGATTCTCATCTATTACCCTCACATACATAAACAACTCACTTCAATTCTTCAATGCTCTCAAACTTATACACATCCCTTATTAGCAGATCTGGTCATAATTCTCCTAAAACTTACAAATATTCCTGAAAATAGCAGCTACCTAAGACTCGAGAATGAGATATAAATGAGTTGAGACCAGTATTTATAATTCTTGAACAGGATTGAAAATAATTTTGATTTTGTAAGATGATTTGATATGCAGTAGTAGAATTCACCCTTGTTTACTTCTGATTTATAGGACCAGTGCCTTATCCATTGGGCAAGAAATTGACTATTGGTGGGAGATCTAATTCAAATAAATTGTATAAGAATTAATCAACTGCAATCACCCATCTCCATTCTTATGCAATATCCCTTTTATGAACTCATAAACCCTACTAATTTACTAAAGCATTTATATAATTGCTTGAATTAAAAGCAACAATAAAACCAACATACAACCCATCCAGACTGTATTCAGCCAAATAAACCTTATTTAAATGACTTCAAAGTAAACAAACCCGTAAACTGGAGACAAAAATTGATGACACAGATATAGTGTAAATACCCCTTTGTATTATCCTTTTCATAAGACTAATACAATAACCAATAGAAAACTAATTGAATGCCCAGAATAGGTTGCCATTTCTATCATTTCAATTTGCTTATTAGAAAGTACAACAGAAGTAAACTCAAAACCTATGCATACTATTAGACCAATTGAATATGTACTCTTCTTGAAAGAAACAAAAAATTGCACAAGTCTCGAACCATCACAATGCCTTGAAAACTCATTTATATAGAATGAGTTGCAACCAGCAAAGGGAAATTATGATTTGACTAGTGTCTAAGGAACAAAGCATCATACAAAAGACAAAAACAATCACAATAGAATGTTAGGTGTATCAAATATTCCTTCAGGTAGGCCTGTTCCAGTTTCTATTGTGAATCATCAACTTCTGATTTGTCTCTCATTATTTTGATTCCTCAGAATATGTGGCTACCAAGCTAGCCAAAGAAGGATGATCTTGTGATACCTCCAAATTGGTTTTCTCCTATGGGTTCTCACTGCTTTCACCCTGAGAAGGCATTATTACCTTTTCCCCTTCTTCTTTTTTGAGTTCTAGTGTAGAGGTGTCAATAACTTGCACCTCGCCTTCTTGTTTCTCATCATCATCTGATCTGTCCTCCTCTAACTGCTTGTCCAAGAGAAGATCTTCCATCCAAGTGTCAAATTGTATATCATCCGACCAACTAAACTGTAGGATATCATTTTTCTTTTTTAAAATATAATGAGCCTCCTTTTAAAAACCAACAAATTCTTGCTTCAAAGAATTAAAAAATAATTGGACTTTAACCAATTCCTCTGTCGTGGTGGCCCACTAGGAATGCCCCTTTTCATTAATAACTTTATTTATCCTTGTGTAGAAAAGGTCATCCAATTCTTTACTCCACTCTTCCTTATTTTTCAATTTCTTTTTTATCGAAGGCACAAGGAAATAGATCAAATTTTTTATTCTTGTACTTATTCAAATAAGAAACAATTTTCAATTGTAGAGAAACTCTCCTGTTATCAAAATCTGACAGGTCATTAGCAATATCATACAATTTTTCAACATGGTCATTGGAAGACTTTATAACTGAATAACATAGAAGGGTGATTTCCTTTTCCCTTCTTCCCCATTTATTAACAATAGGCTTGAGGGTATCATCATGAGTTTTCAATTCCTCCCATATATCTATTACTTTTACCAACTGATCAAAGAATAAGGGCCACTCAATTTTGTCCACTAAATACATTAGAGCATTTCTAAGTTTATCCTCATACTGCATATTTAACTCTACATGTAAGGCCCATAGTTTGCTCTTCTCTTCTTCAAATTCCTTAGCTGTATAATATTCAGACCTTTGAGGTGTATCTAGTATCTCTACAAGGGGGGTGGATTTAAATGGTTCCACTAGAGGACGGGGGTATGTTATTCTTGGCCTAATGGATTTCCCCATTACCTTGTTTTCAAGTTCAATTCTCCTTTTTACCTCCCTATTATAGGCCTCAAGAAGTGTTTCATATTTATTCTGTAACTCAGACATAACCTATTCCTCCTTCTTAGTAGTGGCCAATAGAAACTTAGAAGAATCCACATTCCAATATGCTCCCTGTACATGTGAAGTGTCAGCAACCCTTCTTACAAGTATATTTCCCATCAGCCCAGACTCATCTGATTGTGATGGTGTGGCTCTAGATCCCTTTCTCAATGACCAACTGACCAATGCAGCTTGATCTTCAATGAATGAAGTGCCTTGGAAGTCTCTTCTATTTGGGTCTTGCAACTCCAATCTACTTGAAACAGAATTAAAAATTAATGCATCTGCAATACCCCAATTGGGCAATAATAAAATGTTAGATGCCTTTATCATTTTCCTCCCCTCCTCAGGGCTTATATTCTACAATTCCTTCATCATTTCTTCTTTAATTTGGTTTTGCATATAAGTTTCATCCATTTCTAGATGCTCTATTTTCATCTTTTTACATTTCTCCTCAAAAACATTCATGTTTTTCCTCCATGCAAACTCCTAAAAAGCCCTTGATTTCACAAAACTGTCATCAGTAAATAATTGATGACTTGCTTGCTCTAATACAGGGTCTAACTCCCTGCCTCTATAATTAGCTATTGTTAGATCCAAACTTGGGAGAGGAAGTTCTAGAGGGTTACCCTCATCTAATTCTTCTTGAGTAATAAAAATATCTCCATGTGATCCCATTTGTTCAACCTGTTCACCAGTGAGCTACTCTTCTCCAATCCTTAAAGGGGATTGGGTGGGAAAATATTCCTCATCTTGAAGCCTTTCTTCTATCATTACCTTTTTCCTCTTAGGACTAGGCTCTTCAGGTCTCTCCTCTTGGGCTATACTGGTAGATCCTATTATTTGTTTGCCCTTGTCTATAGGAACCCTTTTATTCTAATTTATAGTATATTCGAGCCTCTTTTGTACAATTATTTTATCAGTTCTCACATTTGGAGTGAAAGCCAACCTCCTCATGACCTCTCTGGCCTTATCAGGATATGAATCAATAAAAAAATGTTTCTTTTCATTCATGAACTCCATTATTTCAAGGAAGGTATTCATGAGCTTACTTATTTTGTCAACCTCTATAATAGCATTATCCAAAAGATCATATTTATTATCAAAACAATGAATGAATTCTAAGACCCGGGAATAAACTCTCCATTTTTCCTTTTTAGTTTCTTGCTCCTGCAATGAGAATTAATTCCTTATAATATCCTCTGGATAATAAGGATTGTGCTTGACTGGTCCCAACTTGATTCTATGCCTCAACATCTGATTGAAAAATCCCTCAGAATCACAGAAATGGGGATGAGAGATAGCCATCATATACTGCTCCAAAATTTTATGCAAAAAGATCCATCCCCCTTTCGTAATCACAAACTGATGGGCCACTGTGCAGGTAGGAAAAAATGACCCTAATTGCCTTTTCAACAAAAATATTTCTTCCACTCCCCCTAACTTCCATAAAACTTTAGCCATTCCCACCTTCAAAGGAACTTGGTAAGGAAAAACATGAGGTTTTCCCTTGAAACCATAGATTCTAAAAATAGTAGAAACAGGGTAGGGGATGATATCTCCCCAATTATGTGAAACTTTCAAGTCATGGGGGTTATCCATAGGTATGATGAGACTAATTAGTACCCTAGGGATTTTGGGATTGTCACTCAATATGAGGCATCTCAATTTAGCAGCAAAATATCTATCAAATCTGACAAAACTAGCATTACTTGCATCCCATGTCATATATGCACTCCACAACTGGACTGGCAGTATTTCCCCACTCTCCTCTCTATTTAGTTCCATCTCATTACCAAAATATGTCACTCCTTTGAACAATAACATATGCATTGATAGAGAATACTAACCAAAAAAAAATTCCACCTTGCCCTCCGCAATCCCAACTAAACCAATGTGAATTTCTTCAGCTAAAAAAGGAAGAAAAATACAAAATAACATCTTCACCGAAGGAAGCAATTGTTACCATCATGTACATGAAACCAATGGGCATAAATTCTTGCTTATCTTCACCAAAAACTCGGCATAAGGTCCTGTATATCTCTACAGCCCGGGAAGTGAAAAGACTCTTCTAAAAAGGCTCTCTAGAGGCTACAGTAAAATTGGAAAAGTTCCTATTGTACCAATATGTGCCCTTAGTGCACCTCCCCTAATTACATCTTTCTTTGCATTATATTCATTCTCTAATTCTAGTAGATTGATTTGCACATGTTAGTCTGATAATGGTTCCAGGTGAAAAACCTCTCTAATTTCTTCAAGAATAATTGAAACCAGAGGCACACCATCCTTTATTCTTACAACCCTAATGGCTTGGTCATAATTCTTAGCAATGGCTTCAAGCAAATCATAATCCATGAAAATACTTGGGACTACTAACTTTCCCAAATCAAAATTCCAAACATTAGCATGCAGGGAAAACAACTTTCTTTCCGAAAACCACTTTTTAGACAAGATACGACCAGTTTGAGTAGTTGTTGCATCCCTAACACAGTTCCCCTTGTCATATAAGCCATCACCAATTTTAAGCCTAGGGTTTAAGGAAATTAACTTTTTAATTTGTGCAGGCTATATAGTAGATTCTGGGAGTAATTCTAATAAATCATCGTGGACATTCTTATCTATATAATTAATTTTCCTAGAGAATGGTTTCTTAGGAGGCATTTTGACAGTATTGAGAGAATTGGAATGCCACAGAGGTTATAATATGATTACTTACTTGGCTTGCTGAACTTGTTCTTCTTTGAACTTCTAAAATTTCTCTCAAACGATAAAAGAATAGTTTCACGTCTTTACTGGGCTTAACACGACACAATCAATCAGGCTCTTGTACTCAGAAAAATTACAATCTCTGTTCGCATAGGACTAGAATTAATGAAAATATCTATGTTATACTTTGTTTCTCCCACATGCGAAGCTTTCACTTATCATAAATATGTCAAACAAAAAAACAGAGTGGCGTCACACTTTCTTTTTTAAACTTGTGTCATTGATCCTTGAAAAATCCTATGATCTGGGAATGACAACTAAGCTAACTCAGCTTTATTTTTAACACATTGGCAGTCAAGCCAATAAAACACCTCCACCTATACCTTTCCTTCAAGGCCGATGCTCCAAACTAGGCCCATGGATGACTACGGACATGTCACATCAACTCACTAACTCGTTATACATAATTCTCTAGCACCTTTCCACAGTGAGCTAGCGACGATCACTGATCTTACTTTAATTTTGTGGTAGACAATTGAAACAACCTTTAAGAACACAATGGTGGGTCCATTGCTCATTAACTCACTATAGCTAATTTTCGCACATCTCTTTATAGTGAGTCAATGAGCGTCGTCGATCCAAACTTGATCTTGTGGACAACAATTTTACTTCAACAATGGTGGGTCGCACTCGCTAACTTTCTATACTTAACTTTCGAGCACTTCTTCATAGCGAGTCAATGCCACCCTTTGATCCCGACTCGATCTCACAATCAAAAATCTTCATACCTAGTACACGACAAGTGGGTCCATGATATCACTGTCAATGAGCTGGCTCAACACAATGGCACATATATATATTTTCTAATCTCTACATAACATCACATGTCTTGGGTCTCGCCGTGTCTGTGACTTTTAGGTGGGTCGCTATATCGCTACCGGCATAAAAACCAACAATTCAGCTAGCGATATGACGAGTTCTGACAAATCAAAATCTTCCTGCTCAAAGATGCTCAATGGGATGCCACCGTGTAACTCGATCTACACAACTTAGCCTTATCATGTCACTCATTCAGGGCCCACCTTTGAGGAATTTTAGTTACATTACCATTTTCTAAGCAATCACTACATCGCTACCGGCATAGATACCAACAAACCTAGCTAGCAATATGGCGAGTTTCGGTAACCCTCTCTTACTTCCCTTAGCTCCTACAAAATGTACTACCCTGGACGATTTTGGGCTATGTCCTTTTAAATAGGCTTGGGGTAGCATGACGATGGAGAAAAATATTTATGGGGCCCTGAGCCCATGTGGTTGGAAGTTGGAAGTTTGTGGTCGTAGGCGGTTAGTGTTAGGGGTTTCGGGTTATAGTGTAAGTTGTAGTTTTAGTATAAGTTAGTTTATATATATATATATATATATATATATATATTTGTTAGTTTTGATTATGTTTTTATTTATATATATAATTTAATTAATATGTGTCTTTTAAAAATTAGTTTAGAATTAAGTTAGTTTGTTTTTATTTAAAATTATTTAAATTAATATTAAATTAAGATTAGTTTTAAATTTAAATTAGTATTAGATTAGTTTAATTTTAAGTTAGTATAGATTTAATTTAGTTTTTAGTTCTTAATTAAATTTATTGTTTGTGATAATTAATTTAGTTTTAGTTTAAAGATAGATTAGTTATTTAAAATAAGTTTAAAATTTAGATTTTAATTGTTAGGTAGCTTAATTTAAATGTCTTAAAACATTGAAAATTTATTCTTTGAAAGTTAAGTTAGTAGTGTTAATGTCTTAATTTTTATTTTTACTTTTTATTAATTTTAGTATTATGAGTTGTTAATGAGTAGAATCAGATAGTTTTTAAAAAATTTAGGTTTTTAGTATGTTTTTAAATTAGGATATTTGGCAATACAGTTGTTTGTTTTGTATTAAATAAATGATGTTAGTTAATATATATATATTTTAGTGGAATCAAATATAATTGATTTAAAAGCATAGTTGTGTTAGTATTATTAAATAGTATCATTGTTAATTTATGTTTTAGGATTATATCTTATAGACCAAATTCAACATATAATTATCTCTTCTTACACAATAATAAATTTACTTATCTATTTTCCTTTATAATATATTTTGACAATTATATAAATATTATTAATTCTTATTTTCAATTAAATTTTATCAAAAAAAACTAATAATTAATATAGTGAAGTTGTAAAATTGTAATAAATTAAATTTTAAATAGGAAATTTTTTAAATAAATTTTCTAAAATTTAATTGATATAAACTCTTGGAGAACTACTATGCTAAATCTATGTGAATAGTTTTTTTAATAAAAAATGATATAATATTTAGCTGAATCTTTAATAAACTTATTTTATACTCTAATTATTAAATTTAATTATTTTAAAAATAAATTTATATAATAAACTTCCCTATCTAAAATCTGATACTACTCATTAACAACTCATAATACTAAAATTATTGACAGATATCCTAATTTCCTATTTAAAATTTAATCTATTACAAGTTTACTACTAATGTTTGCAAGAGCAAGACTGCAAATTGGAATCCTAAGCAGAAGTTCATGGGTCACTGCCACAAATGCAACAAACAAGGACATCAGGCACATGAATGCAAAACCAAGACCTTGAGCACACAAAGATTTGAAAGATACTCCTATAACTATCAAAAGTATGGAGATAGAGCATATGAGTGCAAATCCAAGCCTAAGTGGTCATCAAACAAATAAACAAAAGTAAATCACAATGGAAAATCTTATAATTAGGATTACAATACTAGGTATAGTTGTCACTACTATCAAGAGTATGGACATGTTCCTAAGAATTGCATAAGAACACACTTTAGAAGTGACTACAAAAAATGGTTGAGTGAACTACATGTTTTAGTTGGTTGAAGATTGGTCACATAAGTAAGAATTGCCCAACAAGGTCAAAAGTGCCAAGCATTGATTCAACAAAGGAAAAGAAAAGGAAAATGTTGAGAATGTCAAAGATGAAATGAAAAATACATGGAAGAGAAAGGAAGATTGTAGTACATCAAGTTCTAATGGGATGTCTTCACCCAATGGGTTAGTTGATGACACCACCTCCAACTAAGAAATCAAGAGATATGTGTGGGACTGATATTTAAATAATATATCATAATTATTTCCAAGGAATTAGTCTTGAAAATATTATATTTTCATGAAGAAAGATGCAAAGTTTTGTTTAGAATCTTGAAGAAATCTTTTAGTTTTTAAATTCTCATGATACTATCAAGCATGAAAATTTTCACTTAAGTTGTTGAGTGAAATCTAGTTGATACTGAGCTATTATAGGTGATAGTGTTGACCAATCTCATAGTGGTTTCTAAGCAAGAAGTAAACTTCATGGAAGCTGAGCAAGTTGAAATTTCTATTCAAGCTGAGCTTACAGTTGTGTAAGGACTGGGCATTAATTACAAAGTTCTAAGGTCTATATGATCAATTTTTTACTCATTTGACATCATTCAAATTTAGAGAGAGAACAAAGAGCTAAAGGAAAATTGAAGAGATCATTCTAAACATTTTCAAAGTGAATTCAACCACTATTCAACATTGTTCATCAATTTTTTGAAGGTATTTATTGTATGTTGAGTTACACTATTTGAATTTCCATAAACCATAGGTGATAATTATGGTGCCTAGTTCTTCTACTACCAAGGTTAAAGAGAGAAAGGAGGTCTTAAATGTTCAACTAATTAACAATGAGATTAGACAACCAAATTTCAAAGAAATCCCCAATATTGCATATAAACAAGATCTATTTGGTGTGTTATCCATGATACCACCACAAGTCTTAATGATTCAAGATGTGAAATGTTGTTCACATGCAAGGTGGGTAGCATAGGTGACATGGAAATCAAAGACCTATATGGAAAATTGTGTGAAAATGGAATACTAAAGGAGAAATACAAAATTGTAGAAATAAAAGGGTTAATAATGCCCTAGATTCTCCAAATATTTTCAAGACTAAGTGGATTAAGATTAGTTTAATCAAAATTCATGATAACTCAGTATGGCTAGAAGATGGACCTATCAAGATAACCAAGAATATTGTGCAAATGGTAATAGGGTATCTAACCCTAGATAGCCCTAAAACCATGAGGAGTGATGCAAAAGAAGTTATTGAGAAAAACATAGGGGCAGTGTGGAATAAAAGAGGAATGACAATGGATACTATCATAGATCCCCTAATTTCTTTTGTAGTAAGGATTATTGCACATAAGCTCTTTCAATCAAGTAGATTGAATAGTGTACCTTGTATTGATGTTGATGTAGGATAAAAGATAGTGAAGAAGGATTGTACTTATGACCTTATCAAGCTTCAATTGCAACAACTATCAAAAAATTTGGGAGCCATGATCAAAACCAAGAGTGCACAATGCAAGTTTGGATCAATACTTGTATGTATATTTTTCTATGTGTAGAACACATTTCCTTCCTTTGGAAAAGTTTCATGGAAGACAAACAAATCCATTGTAGTACAAATAGGAGAATTCATTGAGAAAATGGGAGAGAGCTTTGAGTCTATTATGACTATCTATTTTGAGGACTTTAAGTAGTCAATGAAACAAAGATACAAGATACCAGTGTCACTAGTTGAGAAACATTTCAATGATGTTTTCTTTCTAGTTGATACCGATTTCACAAATGTACAAGTTGTAGCTCCAAGGGTTAATGGTTGAGATCACTAGGATATGGAGTCAATGTGGATGAGACATCTATAGTAATTGTATCCTTTCTTGTAGAAGAAGAAGTAGATAATAAGGCTACTGACTTTGTAAATTGTGATGTTGCCAAATCAAAGATAACTATGGATCTAAAGACAACATTAGTGATAAGGAAGAAGAACAAGATTGTCAAGAAATTGAAAGAAAAATATGGTGAAGGGGCAAAGGAAGATGATGAAGATGATAATGATGATTAAGAAGAAGAAGTATCAGCCCAAGCACCATTGGCCCTAACACAAGGTCAGGGAGAAGATCAAGGAGAAGAGGAAGTCAAGCTTGAAGAAGGTGTCAAAGGAGAAGAAGTTAGTGAAAAACCTATAGCCATAGAGAAGAAAAGAAAAGATAAAGCCTTAGTACTCAAAAATTAAAGAAGATTGTGAAACCTAAGCCTGTATTTCTAGCTACACAAACTAGCACAAGACCTACTACTAAGAAAGCTCAAGAAGTAGCCAAGCAAAAACAAAACAAAGCTAGGCAAGCTATACAAGTTGATGTGTCTGAGAAGAGACAAAGGAGAAAGTACATTGCTCCAACTAAATCATATGAAGAGACAATAGAATTTGATGATAATAGCCAATTTAAAGTGGTAAGTCACAGTCCTTTGTATTTAGATAATCTATGTGAAAATATAAAGAATACTGTAGATTTGAGTGGATTTTCACATATTGGATTTGATAGACTTGGAAAGCTAGAAATGGATAAAGTAGAAGAGTTAGTATATGCCATGATGGTAACATTTAAGATGACTCTAATTGAGATTTTGAACTCTCTACCAAATACTTTATATGATAGAGTTGAGAAAAGATGGAAATATAGTCTTATAATAGAAAGGAATATTAGAGAGACTACACTTGTAAGAGTGATGCCAGATTTAGGTAAAGCTAAGATGAATAAAGCCATAAAGAATTATGCAGGGAGATTTTCTCCTAAGTATCATGCATTTAATATTCTCCAAACTAAAATTGAAGATGTTGTTCAGAAAAGTACCCAAATCTGGAAGGTAATTTATGGGCTGACAACATCTAAGGCAATTGAGATGAAACCTATTGAGGTAGGTGAAGATAAAGATGAGAAAGAATTAATTGAGGTTACTAAAGTTGATATTGAGAAGGATTAACATATGGAAGGAACTCAAGAATGGGAACAAAACTAGGCAATAACTAAAGATGAGTAGCAAATAAAATAGAGTATACTAGATATACAAACGTTGAGTGCCAATCCACTACATGTGACAAAAGTAGACACTAAAATCATATAGATCAAGGATGTTTTTGAAACTATGACTCAAAAAATTAATTCACTAATACAGGAGGACATGAAGAAGATACTACTAGACACCACCACCAAGGAAAACTTATGTAGTCACCCTATATTGGTGAGTGTAGATGAACTTAAGGAGGCAGAGAAGACATTTATAGAGGTGGAAACTCGAGACATCAAAAACCCCTTAATTTACTATAATGCAACCTACATTACCCATTGTAGTGTATCAAAGGAAAGAAACAACCACCATGGCTAACATCAACAAATTGGTGGAAAATTTTTTAGTACCAAAAGTTTCTACTCAAGCACGAGATGGAACACAAGTTCAAACAAGACAGGTAGATACTCATCTACTTACAACACAAGTTCAAGATGCAATTGAAATTGAAATGAAAGAAGAGGAAAGATGGAAGATTCAAACTTGACTACATAGCCTTTTTTGTAGATTGGAGAGATTTTTGGAATATTGGTTTGATGATAATATGTAACACTCATGACTGAGTTTGTCATTGATGTCAATATAGCATGTTTGATATAATATGTGGTATCTGATAGAAGAATAATGGAAAGATCAATTTGATATGCTTGACTTGTTGAACATAACAACCACTCATGGTTATGAGAGATACATTTGAGTATCTAGCATATTTAGTTAACATCAGAAGTAGAATGGCTAAGTCTAGAAAAAGTTATGTAAGTTTTGGTAATGTTTGTTCTAAGATAGAGTTTATAGAGGCATGTTTGGGTAAACTTGTTATATCTCTTAGCAGATTTGATATATTGAGGATCAAGGTTGAGGAATTGGAGAAGACATGTTAAAGATGGCATGGCTAAGCTCACTTGTAATAATATTATGTGTACAAAAAGTTATTCAAGTTGCAAGGTGGAAGATTTGTGTTATTGCTAAGTGTAACATGCTCTTAATGTGATCCTATAATAATTAATTGAGAAGGATTAACAACCAACTCAAGGAGTTGTTTAATGGATTTGGTATAAAGGAAGGATATTTTCCTTTATCATGGCATGGAAATATGTGAATTATGAATGTTTGGAAAGTAGCAGAGAGTATGGAATGTGAAGTTGAGCAAAGCAGTGCCGAAGTAAAGGAAACTTCATTGCCAATGTTTTTCTAAGTTATCCAAGGTTTGGTATTTGGATTTGAGGTTTATGACCTAGTCTACAAGGTCTAATAGTAATTGGTCTTGTTGATAGGATAGAGGAAAGAACAAGCAGGGAAGATAAATAATAGTAAATTACTTGTTTGAGCAATGAGCTCTTCTCGTAGTTGAAATTACATGTTTTGGCAATGGGATCTTCTTGCATACATTGTACCACAACTCCTAACAGGGTTAGCACAACTCCTAATAGGGTTCAAATCTCCTAACAAGGATTCAAAGTCTCCTAACAGGGACTGATTTGACTAAATGTTGTAACAAACTCCTACCAGGGTCTATACTCTAACAAGGAATATTTATATTAGTACATCATCTTGCAGGCATCACATTCCCACTAGGGTTTTCCCTCCGATCAAGGTTTCCCTAGTCAACATATCTAGTGTATTTGTTTATGTGAATCTTTCTATTTTTTCTATTTACTTTGGTTGAATGGTTAAGTTTGTTTAAAGAAGATAAGTGTTTTAAAATTATTGGATAACTAATTCACACCCCTGGCCCCTCCCCCCCCCCCCCCCCCCCTGCCTCAGTTATCTTGGGGGACTATTGTTTCTAATAAGCTTGAGGAGAAATTGTTAATAAAAACACTAGTTACCTTACCAGCAACTACTAATCTTCCAAGTCAATCACTTCAAAGGTTGAGTATAGAAGCAACACCATTATAATAACCAAGGTCTAGTACATCCAAGGTAGGTGAGGTTACATCATTTATTGATGTCAACTTGGATGAAGTGATTGTCCTACCAAAGTTTGACCTTGCAAAAATCACAATTGAACAAATGGGCATACTACAAGATGCACTTGCAAGGAAAAAGAATCAAGAGCTACTTAGAAGGGAGCATAGGTAGAAGCAAGCATTGCAAGACATCAAGAATATATTTATTGATGCATTCAGCCTGCCAGCACCTGAAGAAGACAAGCCTATCATGGAATAGTTGGTAATCATTGTAGAACACATCAATGATGCAAACCTAGATTAAAATTTCAAACTACTTGAATGGTCTAAGAGAAAATTTCAAGGAAAGGTAAATGACAAGGTATCAAGTTCTATTACACTTAGGTAGGTTGAGTTAGCAACCAAGACTAAAAGTGCAAATAAAATCTTAGAGAATATTTTCTTACTTTACACCAATTTGTGTGATACAAATTTGTTCACACAAGAAGTATAGTGCCATATTGACAATTTGGAGGCCAAAAATGAAGCTAATAGGTATTACTCTACCCAATTCTCTAGCTCAGATTTAGAAGCACTTCAAGAATTTGATGAATTCCCAAGGTCAATTGGTTGACCTGCATGCTCAAGAAGAAAATATTTGGGCCACACTAATTAGCATCCAATCCATGTTGGCCCCACACATGGAAATACTTCACAAGGAGCAATCCTTTGTAGAGACACTAATGCAAAAAGATCCCCATCTTTCTACACTAGAAGACTTAGTTTATCTTGTTGCCAATTTGGCCATCCAAATCAAATCATTGGAGGTAGCTTGTGATAATTGGGATGTAGCTTTGAAGCTAATACTTGAGATCCATAAATCTTTTTTGGATAAACACACTATTTATGTATAACCCTTTGACATAAGTGTCAAAAAGGGGCAGTAATAAGATAGGAGGAGAAATAAGAAAGGGGGAGCATAATAAGTTTTTTAGTGACATTGACTCCAAGTGATGAATAGATGCATTTTTGGGGGAGACAAAATAAAGGGGGAGTCAAAGACATAAACAAAATATAACATATGCATATTTACTTAGCAATAGTATTGATTCAAGATTCAAGATATAATAATCAACTCAAGGGGATTTATAAGATTTTGCGGTATGATAGTAAAGTCAAGTTTTGCAAAATTTTTAAATTTTGAAATTTTGTATTATACCGAGTAAAGATGGTGATTATCTAAGTTATGCTTATAAGTTAAAGATATTCATGCATGACCAAGTGTTTTTTCCACTCATGTCAAAGGGGGAGATTGTTAATCTCAAATTGGTTTTGACATATGAGTTTTTATACACTTAAGTCATTTACAAGATTAGTTCATGTCGAACAAGTAATACATTTGGAGCATAACATGTCAGATAGTGCATATCAAGTGAGATTCTTAGTGTATGTTGAGTAAATAGTTGGTGCCAATCCACTCAAGTTTCGAGTAGATAGATGATGTCGATTGATTCAAGAGCTGAGTAATCAAAGGATGTTGAGTTCTGGCATTGGAGTTGTAGTTGATGTTGAGCATCAGGGACTTCTAGTGTCGAGTTATATAGTTTTGACATAGTTGTTTGTAATGGCACAAACTCTTATGTAAATTATTTTGGAACCAACTTAAGGATATATTTTGAGATCCTACATGATAAGAATGAATCTTGATTGATTATCCCAATGCAACACATGCAACCAATCAAAAAAATGAGAAGGATTAAGCAATAGGTGAATCACAATCATTGATTAATACCTAACCCTAAGTCATCGAGATCTTCATAAGGAGGGTAAACCCTAATATAGAATGTAAGTAAGGAAATGAGTAGAGAAAGAATTTTGTGCATGCAAAAAGAGAATCAAGGTGTGACTAAGGAATTGTGATCTAGAGACATGAATTATAGAATATGTTAGAGGAGAACATAGTAAAGGAGTTAGAGGATAGAAGAGATACATCTAATCAAAGAAGGATCAAGAATACATGCAAAGAGGTGATCTAACATCAAGTAGTAGAGTGCTAACAAAGGATCATTTTTGAGACATTTTAATAGGTGAATCATTTAAATCTCTGAACAGAGTAGTCCTAACATGCTGAGATAAATCCTTGAATAGGGTGCTTACTTCATTATAAGTTGAAGTCCTCTTACTAGGCACACTTCTAATAGGGTCTTGAAATATTTTAATAGGGTAAGACATAATAGGCTTTGTAAGTCTTTAATAGGGCATACGTTTAACAAGGTAGATCATATTTCATGATCAAACATTGTAACATTCATTGGATATACTTTATAAATGTAGTAATGAAGATGTATGGGTGTCATCCCCACCCCAGTTTTACCTTCTCATTAGAGGGTTTTTGGGTAATCATATCTTGTGTCATATGTGTGAATGTTTATTTACTTTCAAGCTATGAACAGTTATGCTTAATTTGGTATTTTAGTTTACATGCATAGATTGTGAGATGGATATGTAGTGAATGATTTTAAGGATGAAGTTTTCAAGTATTTTATGGGACTTAGTATTATCATATATTTATTGACAAAACTCCCTACAGTAAGTCAATTTCATCATACACAAAACAAAAAAAGTAATGATTCACTTGACCCCATGTCACATGAATTCTGGGAAGGTTGGCGTCAAGTTGGGATTATAGGGACGTTAAGTGGATTAATGTTATTTGTATGGGTAGATGTATAAGTAAAGTAAAATGTAGTAAATAAAAGATTTGGCTTAAATATTGTTATTTTTTAAAGGATATAAGGGTTAATGGCTAGTGGATAGGGAATTACTGGTAAAATTAGATAAGGGGTGGTAGGAAGTAAAGCAAGATGTAAGGGATAGTTATAGTATAGTTTAGGAATGGTTAGTAGACAATGTTAGGAGTAAGGAACCGTATATCAGATTACTAATAGAGATTATTTTAATTGATTAAATATTCAAATACTATAAGAAAATAAATTAAACTAAGATAATATACATGTTTATATATATAATAAATATATATAATTAATCAATTTACAAAAAAAATAAAACACACACATTATAGCATTTATAACTATTCACATAATAAAAAAATGAGTAGCTCAAATTAATATAAAGATAAATTAACCGACTAACAAAAGACATTAACCTGCAGAGGGACAAAAGTAAAACATGCACCATATCTTCATCGGGATCCTCTAAAACTACTTCTTACCTTAGAAGGACACCATCTTTGGAAAATTTGGGCATTCGCTATATTGCCATCGGCAAATTGCAAGTATTTCCCGTTAGCGACTTGGTGAATTGCTGGATAATTTTGAACTCTAGTGACACCACTTGCAAGTTTTTTCCCACATGCATTCCTTCTTGAAATTGATAGGTCTGGGATGTATCACCTAGTCATAAGATCATCCCGTGAACACATTTCATGGCATCAGATTCCACTTTTTAGTATCACGGGTAATTTTCTGTTGATCGCTATCTTGCTATGCATAACATATGAGCATCTTGCCATAGTGAGTATGCGACAACTGTGGATTCAAATAAGATCTAACAATAGGAATAAAACCCTTTTTCATAAGACTCAACCACGACATCCAAATAGGTGGGAGAAGAATATCCATTCTTTGCCCCTTTTTTCAAAAAGAATTCACGCCAGGGTAAATTTTAAAAGTCAAACCTAGGGTTTTTTACAGACTTTCAAAGGTATCAAAATACACTAGACAAAAACCTAAAACCCTATGACTTACTAGAGGATTCTCATCTGATTTTTTTTATGATTCAAAGAAAATTTGATACATAAAAAATCAGACCAACATGAGCATTATCTTTTCTTATTATAGTATTTGTGGGAAGTAATTGCTTATGTGGCCTTCCACTATTCTCTAGTTCACAATTTGATTGTGGCATTTTGTTCGAACCAAAGCTTTATAATTACAAATCTAAGATATTTTAATAGATCATTTACTTGTGTGATGAGATAAAACCCATTTTGATGCCCTAAAATAAGATAACTATATATATAAACTCAATCATTGAGACATTTCATATGGACTTGAGCTATCTTGATCTAGGCTTAGATTTGTTTCTATGCATTTGCTACAACTATTTCTGGGCTTTAATCTGCAATGTGAGATGCTTATTTTATTGGCAAGTAATTTAAATAGGAAGCATTTTCTACTGCTAATGTCTAAGAGTTTGTTTTATAAATGATATCTAAGTTTATTATTATAAATATGCATGAAATCTTATAATAGGAGAATATTATCAATATGCATGAAATCTTTAAGATCATATAAGATTTACTTTCATCTAGAGTTGCATAGGTGTTGAAACCCCTTTATTATCTACAGGTTGTTGCTGGAACTAACTATTTGAAAACATCATGATGTGGGTTATTTTCATATTGCAACACTGTTAGCCAATCAGAAAAGATGTAGATTTGAAATCCATTTCACTTTTTTTTCATCCTAAATTAAAATACATCTACATTATTAATAGTCATTTTTTGTGTTTTAGGTGCAATTTATCAGATAAACCCCTCTTTGATATGTCTTTTGAGTTAGTCCTTTTCTCAAAAAATAAATTAAAATATTATTTTATTGTAGGGCCCTGAAGTCAGAAGTGGAGATCTGCCACAACCTATCATGCTCACAAAGGGCCAAGAGTTTACTTTCACAATCAAAAGAGGAGTGGGCTCTAAAGACTATGTAAGCATGAATTATGATGATTTTGTGAATGATGTGGAGAAAGGAGACACACTACTTGTTGATGGTATGTTCTGTTGTGTTGGCTTGAAAATTCATTTATTAGCTGAAAAAAACATAGTTACTAATGTTATTCGCAACATCTTTATAGCTTTTTACTTCTTATCATTATTTGAATTTCTCTAGGGGGGATGATGTCACTATAAGTGAAGTCAAAAACATCAGATTCTATAATTTGTGAAATAATTGATGGAGGAGAGCTTAAATCACAATGAGACTTAAATGTGCATGGAAAAAGTGCTACCCTGCCTTCCATTACAGGTTAAGACCATTTTATCAACTCTCAGGCATGCATAGAAAATTAGATTTTTGTTGCTTATTGACATGTACATCTCAATCTGCTTCTTTCTTAGGGACTTTGATTTCATTGTGATTTCCCTTTTTTGTACCTAATATTGGTTGATTGAAGTTACCTAGAATATAATTGAATGATATGTTTATCAATCTTGAAATATTTGTATTTTGTTGTTACTTGTATATGTGATGAGTTGTTTTGACCAACACAGCATCTGAGATAGCTTAATTTGGTATTTGATAAAATCTATTTCTTGTCTTTTTTTTTGCAAATAAAGATTGGGATGATATTAAATTTGGAGTTGAGAATGGCATAGACTATTATGTTGTTTCCTTTGTTAAAGATGCTAAGGTGGTGCATGAGTTGAAAGATTACCTTAAAAGTAAACCTTTGAAGCAAAATTTTAACTTTCTAGTGTAATATAATCCTTTGCATACAATATTGGGCTTGATATAGCATGTTCCCTTAATTTATATTTTAAATTAGAATTTAAAATGTGATAAAATATCAATGCATTTTTATTTGTAATTATGTGAAGGTTGTGGTGCGGATATCTATGTGACTATGAAGATAGAAAGTGTTGATTCAATACCAAATCTTCATTCAATTCTTTCTGCATCATATCAAATAAGTATAGTCTCCCTAGATTAGAGGTTTTAGTTGGATAAGTTGTTACTTTATGATTGGTGATATTGCTTTCAATGGGGTTAATAAATTATGTGAAGTCATGCTTGTCAAGCATTATATAGAAAGTGCAATGCACATGCTACTTTGTTTACTATTTAGCCATGCATGTATTTGTTTGGATGTTGGTGCTTTTCCATTGGTTTTTTTTCATTTTTTTTTTATGGTTTTGATGTAAAATACAAAATATAAAAGCTTTACTTGTGAATATGTTATAATCTTCTTTAAATTGTTGGCAAGGACTATGAGCTTCATTCAGTAAAGATGTTTTTAAATCAATTTTTTTGATTGTCTATCATTCATTGAAGTTAACTAGAATGAGACCATCATTTAGCTACATGACTGATTCCTAGCTATTGAGTTTTTAGATTGTAGTTTCCTCATAGAGGTCAAGATGGTTCTGTCAAGAAACGAGAGAGAAAAACTTAAACGTGGATAGTAATATCTAAATTGACACTTTGAAAGGAGGGATATATATATACTCTTTATGCTATAATTTTCACATGAAATAAATTAATATGATTTTTTTCCTATGTGAGTAAAATCTATGAGGCCATATGGCCTTTGGAGATTTTTCTAAATGCAAAATAAGTTGGTTAAAATGGCATAACTCTCAACTGTGAAAATCTTGACATCTTCCTCATTTTGAGACTATTTACTTCTAATGGACATTTTTATGTCATCACAACTTCTCATAATTGATTGTACTAGGTACATTCCCATGCAAGACTTGTTGGTATCTTATGCTTATGAAATTTTAGTGCATGTATTTAAACATGGCATTCTCTTCAGATTCTACTATCATAATTCATAAATTTGACATTAGTTAAATCTTATAAAGTATGCCTTTGTTATCTTTGTCCTCTCCATCCTTTAGCTTCACAACAAAGGTCTTAGAAGTTGTGAACTGTCAAGAAACATTTTTCTGCAAGAGGAAATGCACTTTTCGAATTCCTAACAGAGATGTTGTGGCATGCAAGGGCTATGGGTATTTTTGTGCAGCTATCATACCATGCATCAGAAAAGATCTTCTATTTGCCATATTTTTTTTCAATGCTACCTTGAGAAGAATTTAGGGTTAGCTTTAGGTTCATTCTAGCTCTGATTCCATCTTGTCACCTTTTGTTTGGGTATGAGATGCTAGATTTTGAATACATAGGATACAAGCTAGATTTTAAAAGCTAAGAAACATTGTCTTACAAGTTAGATTTCAATAGCTAAGAAATAATGATCTTATTGTTTTGTTAATTTTTACCTTCTTTTGAACTTGGTATCCAAGATTTGTTGTTTTGTCTCTCGTAAACACCACTCAACAGTATTTGGCTAGTCTCTAGCATATCTCACACACCCAAATATTCAATCGACTCAGTTGAGGTTGAAAGATACCACCTAGAGGACTGACCAAGACAGTCTCCCAAACAACAACACCCTTGTATTTTGTCCCTATTTAGGTAAATATTTAGCTTTCAAGATGTCCAGAGTCCATATAGCAGTTTATATGTCAATCTAATTAAAATGTGAATGATCATGCATCTCTTAGTATTCAGGGCTCCACTATTTGTCCAAACACCAGTGTCAAAGTGTAGAATTGTCGTGGAGTAGTGTTTCTGCAAAATAGTTTGTGTTCTCGGTCTGTAGGATCTCCATTCTTTAGTACATGTGTCTAGTTTTGTGATTTGTAGAGGGAAGGGAACCATTCTTTAATGCAAGTGTCCATTTCTGGTGGCCATACAAGGTTGGAGCACCCAGATATTGTGCAAGTGACCTATAGTGGTGAATATAAGTTGTGTGCCTTTGTCCTAGTCTCTGTCCTACAGAAGCATCCATCTTGAATGCTAGTGCTCCATTTTATTCTCTAGAATAAAAAATTTCTTGGATCCTCGTTCCTGTGTTTCTATTCCCTTTTCTTCTATCTGCTACTACCTATAATATACAGTTGTATAAGCTTACAATTTTATGAAAGTACTTCCTTGGAGGTTTTTTGATATTTATATGCTAGTGGTCCCTTAGACATTATTGAATGTTTTCTTTCATTTAGTTTATTTATGACAAGCATTTACACACTGCTTGCATGTGAATGGTCATAGCCACCTTCATTTTTAGCTACACTCATTCAAGTTATGCATGTATTGATTTTTTTATGGTATTTGTATGTTGTTTAGGATTCTAATAGTTGTCTCTTCCTTCCTCTTATTTAGGCTATGGTAGCTCAAGGGGATCTTGGAGCAGAGCTTCCTATCGAGGAAGTTCCTACTCCTAGTAATTTTATAGAGTTTTTTATCATCAATTAAAATTTTACACATATCAATGAAATTCATTTCTTGAATTTTGTGTTTGCAACCATTCTTATTGAATTTACTGTTTACTACCCAAGATTAGGCTAATATTTCAAATCACACTGGGTATGATGTAGTCTTCCATGTTGGCACAAGCAGTGTTAACTTGGAAGGGTTTTCTATGCTTCCCTTATCACAAGGTGCACCTTTTTCTGCCATGGAAGTCCAACTAGATGCTCTTGGGCTTGGAATTCAATTAAGCTTCTTGAAATTATTCATCTTACTTTTTAATTATTTGCAAGCCAAAAAAGCAAAGATGGAGGCCAGTTTCAAAATGCCCTCTAATTTTTCATCTTGCTTGGTTTTTTAAGAACTTTTTTATCCTTCATTGTACTCATAATGCAATTTCCTAAATAGAATTTAGTTTTCACTTGCTTGATTTGATAGAAGAGCAGAATTGGGTCTAGAAGAATAGAATTTAGTATTAAATTGTTAATTCAACCAGTTGAAGAGAACTACAAATTACTTAGCAATCTGGTTTGGAAGCCTATCATTGGATCCATGATGTAACCTACAAGAGTGAATGGCGGATTTAGAATTTAGACTTTGATCTATATTTTAATTTATCTTTTATAATTTCTAAAATGAAAACTACTTTTATCTGTTTAGTATGTAAAGTTTTGATATTTTTTCACAGCAAGTTAAATTATGATACTTCTAGAACTAGAATTTAATTGTGTAGTTTTTCAGTTAAATTTGTTGGTCTATTTTTCATAAGTAATCAGTGATAAGAACCCACTTAACTGATCCATAATAACTTGTCCATTTATTTCCTTCCTCTTTATTTGTCTTTTTATTGCATCCATCTACTACCATCATTCTCATGAGAGAGATTCTTGTATACAGCTACTCATGAGAAATGAGTTCATAAATTCAACTAAAAAGTCATAGATTTTTATATACAGCCAATCATTCATTCATGTAAATGAATTAATAGATTGGATTCAAAAATTATATAATTGAATCCTAATGATTGTCTTATAGTTGGAATATATTTATACATAAGTAGAAAACATTAGTCCATAGTAAATTGGTACATATGAAACTGAGTTTAACTATGAAAAGCTTTGTGATGCACAATTTGTTTGTTAAATTAATATGTACTAAGAATTGTTCTTTTTATTTCTTACCAGGCTAGTCTTTGCTTGAGAGTGGCAGGGGAGGTGGAGGAAAAGCTCATGGAGAACATCAATAAGCCAAAGACAGAAATGTTGAAATTGGAGGAAGAAGGACACATGGAAAGACTAAGAGATTATAGAAACAGATGTGTACGGATGAAGATTGTATACTATGATGCCTTCAAAGAAGTGATTTTCAAGAAAGAAAAAGAGAAGCTAGATTTTCATACCAACCTTAGCAGGCTTAACCTTGTTGCCTTTTATGATAAGTTAGAAGATATGGTGGAAACCCATGATCGAATGGGGATTATGAGTCAGACCAATGGGGATAAATATGATGGGAAATGGCTTGATGGGTTGAAGCATGGCCATGGAGTCTATAGATGGGCAAATGGGAGTTGTTATATGGGGACCTAGAGTAAGGGGCTCAAAGATGGGAAAGGTACATTTTATCCTGCATGTGGCAATCAGACTAGGCTATGCCACCTTTTGGAATCCTCACCTTCCAATGTGGATCAGTATGATGATCTCTCCATTGATAAGCAATCTTTTTGGAAGGAAAGAAGCTCTTCTATGTCTAATTTTGAGGTTTATTTGAATACTTCTTATGCCCCTAGCTCCGAAACAACATCCTCAACAACCCTTAAATCCAGAATAGTAAGAACCTTTTTATTTGATGGGATAAGAAGCTCAAGTAGTGAGGAATTTGATGATAATGACAAGGGTGTTAGAACTTGTGATCCTAAAATTTTTCCTGTGCAATCTGCTATGAAGAGAGAATATGTTCAAGGAGTTTTGATTAATGAGGTATCCAGAATAAATGTGCCTTCCAAGGCTGTGAAAAGAAGGCATAAATGGCAACCAAATGAAAGTAAGAGACTGGGTGAAATTATCTATAAAGGGTACAAAAATTATGACTTAATGCTCAATCTACAATTGGGAATCAAGTTTGCATATTTATTTGCATATTCACGCATATGACTAGCGACTTGCTCAATATTTTACATTTATATGGACATGCCTTGTAATTTTTATTGATTTTGCTAACAAGAGATTCAAAGTCAGACTAACAAGAGAGTGAAAAATGTATATGTGTAATATTTGAATGATGAAAACAATATGATTCTAAAATGTGTATTTTTTTTTAGTCAATTTCTTGTTATTGAAGAAGACTGTATTGAAATATACTTTTGAGTTTGTGTGTTTGTCCCTAGACATATTGGATTCACAAAATTTTGAATTTGCCACACTTGGTTTTGGATGTACAAGATATTTACATTTTAAACACCATGCATACTAATTTAGTCTCATCTATGCAATTTTTGCAATTAGTTGAAGAAAGTGGGAGTTATTGTTCTTAGTTTATTTGGCAATTTTTGTCAGCACCCTTGGAAATATATGCATCTTTGTACCTTAAGATGCTAGCTATAACTAAATGAGTCCTTTAAGCTATAAATTTAGGTTTGGTAGCCTACTAATGCTAGTTGTAAGGTACACAAATTTTATATTGTGGGATTCCTTAGTTTTCCTTAATGTTCCATAGGGTTTCAGCATCCTATTGTTTTTCTTTTCTTCATTGTTTACCAGTGTGACCATTTTATAGGTACTTCTTTGTATGCTACCAAATTACTATAATCATGTTCATACTTATGAAATCACATTGATCACTAAATTTTTTGGTCTACATAGTACCAAAGTAGTAGGAGAACAAAAGGTATTTTCTATACCTTCTTACTCTGTTTTCCATTTAATCGTTGACATAATATGTCAATTTTTGGTAACTAGAAATTATTTTCAAAATTAAACATGGTGATGGGCTTACTGTGGCAACTTGGTGGGGCAATTTGGTGAGCTGACTTAGTGAGGCCACTTAGAGATACAACATGGCGAGTTGACTTGGTGAGCAAGCTCGATGAGTGGACCTCAAGACTAACCTTGATGAGGCACTTTGGTGGGGTGACTTGATGACCGAACTCAAAGAGTCAACTTGGAAAGCATACTTATATACACCCCATAGGAAGTATGTCTGTGTTTCATAGCAGACTGGTAGTCCAAGGAAAATGTGGGGTACTTGTCGAGGTGCAAATCTTCAGTTATTTAGCTAATTAAAGTCATTTATCTCAACATATGGCTACTGAAGCTATTCATCTAGACAACATGATGGAGATGAGTGGTTAGTATGTTCTTCAAGTTCCTTTCTAAAATTTTTACTATGAATTTGTTCCAGTTGCAATACAGTAGTTTTACAAACATATTTCCATGGATACTACATGGATCCTCAAACTTGAGTTTATAGAAGTCTTAGAAAGTGCATCTTTTAAGCTAAATTTCTCACATGGATCATATGTTATAGCTGTCAAACTATATATCAAATTTGTGTGATCTCCATTAGGCAATTTACGAAAAGTCTTGTCTAGATTAATCACAACTACATGCATTTGTTGGAATTGTTGGAAAAAAGATAATGGGAAAGGACTAACACCATGCTGCAAAAAAACTACATATTTTGGGTTGTTTATTATTTGTTTCTTTTTGTTCATAAGTAAAAATGGATCTGTCATGTAACTGTGCACCTCTAGCACAGTTATTTTATTATTTCTTTTTACTGCATAGTATTTCGTGGAGTTTGATATATTTATAAATATTATGTGTTGTCAACATATTTATTCAATGGTTGTAAATAGTAACACTACCTATGATTATGAGATTCATTTTTCCTTATAGGTTTTATGAGATTGGTTTTGCAGCTTCTCTATATACAAATGTTGGATATTCTCAGTCTAATATATTTATTGCTTTGGCTCACCCAGGATGCAGTTCAGCAGACCTTTTTAATCATTGTATATTTTGGTGGAAATGATTCTTTGGATCCTCACCCCTCAGGATTAGGTCCTCATGTACCACTTCTTGAATACATTGAGAACATTAAGAGAATGGCAACCTATCTTCAGGCACAATTTTCATCAGTATTCTGTGCTTAGATTTCTTTAATTTCGTTTGAAAGATATAGATATTTCAATTTTTATGATGACAATTATCTAATTTGAGTTTGGGGTAAACAAATTAGGACCTCTCAGATTCAACATGCTTGATTTTTTTAAGTTTCCCACTTGTTAATGAAGATTTGATTAGAAGTGATTCAAGGTACTATTCTTCTTGTGTGTGTCTAATGGTTCACAATTTCATGATTCTGTAATCTACCTATTTGGCCTAACTTTTTTGGATTCTACAGTAGTATTTTTGCTCCAATAGTATGTACAAATGAATTGTGTCATTAGTATTTTGAAGCCTGTGTGCAAGTCTACAAAGAGATGGGTGTCAAGGTTATAGATTCATTACTACACTCAGGAATGGGCTCATCTTCAATCTTCAAAAGATTGAATATGAGCCCATTCTAGACTGTAGTAATGAACCTCAAAGCTCCTTCAATGTGAGCATATCATGTCCTTCGGATGATCTTTCTAAAGCTTCTCTAACATTGTATCCTTCAGACTTTAGTTTATATCTGCCAACAAGAAGACTACTTTGTGTCATTAGAATCATGAATAAGGAATGCAAAGGTAAGCTTTTCTGGGTTTTTGCTAAGAGAATGTTGATATTAAAGTAGTGGGGTTGGTTGGAATTTTATGCAAATTTGTTATGCACAAATAGGAATAAATTGAGTTTGAAATGATATATATCAGTTGTTATCTCATTTCAAAATGTGGTTAGCTTTAGGAATTCTTTTATAAGATGTTATATGAAATGATTGCTAGCTAACACCTACTAAGGAAACATAACTTGCTTCTTCTCACAGTGAATTCTGCTCAAGGTTTTGGCATTTTGAAGTGTAGCCCAGTTCTTTATGTGCCAATGGCAATACTGAGAATGCTAAGATATGGCATGGTTACTCTCATTGATGTTATTTCTTTGTTTCATTATATGAGATTCATTACTACACTTGGGAATGGGCTCATCTTTAGTCTTTAGAAGATTGAAGATGAGCCCATTCTGAGTGTAGTAATGAATCTCAAAGCTCCTTTAGCCTGAGCATATGATGTCTTTCTTATGATCTTTCTAAAGCTGCATCAACATTGTATCCTTCAGGTATTTGATTCTTCATCTTTCTTCTTTATTATTCTATAGAACAATTCTTATGGTTTAAGTTTTTTAGCATCAATTTGTAATTTTAGTCAAAAATCTCTATATATCTTTTCTTGCCAGACAGGGTTGCTTAGTTTTTATGTAAATGTCTTTGCTTTTGAAGCTTGGACTTGAATTCACCATCAATGTTCTTTATACTCAGCCAACAATATATTTGTACCAAGTATAGTGCATTGTAATGGTATTGTTCATACAATGTTGATGCTTACTCAAGAATACTATTTTTATTTAGTTTTATTTGCCAAGTTTCCTTTTTAGTTTGATTTTGAGCTGGTGATTCTTGAGACTCAAATTCCTACAAATACTTCATGTAGTGTCCAGTCTCAAGCCTTGATCACTGGGCAAGCTCCTAGCTCTTATTACAGTTTGCTTACTGCAATGTCACATCCAGTTTGCATGTGATTCTATTGACCTAAATGATCCTTAACCACAAACAATAGTAGTCTCCTCTTCCCAAGATAATACAACTTTGTTTGGATTTAAATAAGAAAATCGCAGCAACATTATTAGTGAGGATTTGGGTCTTCTCAGAAACTTCTTATCTAAGAAAACCTTCTTGATGGTTGTGAGCTTGTGTACTTCTCCTTTACATCAAAGGTTCAATGCAAGCATGTTGCTAAGACCCTACCCAAGGTTACAAATGCAAAGCGAACTAGTTTTTAATGCTTCTCACTAGCAATAAAGCATGTTATACTAGCCCATTATCTAGTTGGTTCACCTTTATTTCAAATTTAATGCAGGGACGAGGAGCTTCTTGTTAGGAATAAGGTGTCTCAACCTTGTATAATTCATATTCTTATTATTTGTTTTGTAAAATGTATTTCTTGCAAATAATGTTGATGTATCGACATCTTGAATTGTGTGTAAGGAGATCATGACTAAAATGATTATGACAGATTTCTATGACATGTAAGAGCTATGTTAGGAAGATTCAATGACAGGTGAAGACATGTGGCAACTAAGGTATTTGAGTAGTGTACACTCTACCCCAATAGTGGGAAAAAAATTTTGGGGTTCCTATTTTCTCAGAGAATGGTAAAACCCTAATACGGTTTACCTTTTGGGAGTAGCTCTAAAGTGAAGCGCATGTTATAAGCATTTTTAGGGTTGCGAAGTGATGTTAAAAAAAGTGTATTGTTGGTACTACGAGTAGCTACTGGAGTCTTCTATTGTTAATGTTGAACTTGCAATGCAAGTGTATTGTAACCTCGTGTTGAAGATAATACATTGTGCAGGTTCTGAAGGGGTGGGGTTGTTTTACCGAAAGGTTTTTCCCCACTGAAAAATACTTGTGTTATGTGTTCCTTTCTTTGTCTATTTTCTATATGCATGGTTGGCTATAATATTGTTGTTTACATGATATTGAATCTGTAAGTGTAGAAGATTTTAATAGGATTTGCATCATACTTTCCTTATGAGATTAGTGTAGGAAGCTATTTTCACACCTAAGTTTCCTTACAAGTGGTATCAGAGCTGATCAACTTTTGATCCTAGTTGTTGGGTAGGGTTTTTTGAGCTAATCTCAAGTTGAGTGGGAGTATTGTGCAGAGCATCCTGAATCTTATTTGCAAATTGAGATGGCAAGTTCATCATATGGAAGAATGGAAGTGGAGAAATTTAATGACACTAATTTCGAGTTGTGGAAACTCAAGATGGAAGACATGTTGGAGGATCATGACCTATGGGAAGCGACTACAAGCACTACAGGACCAGGAACTATAGCTCAAAAAGATTGGGATATCAAAGATCGTAAAGCTAAGGGTCTCATAGGACTCTATTTAACCAATGTAGTCCTTCTGAATGTTCTAGATGAGAAAACTGCATATAGTTTGTGGGAGAGACTTGGGGCCGTGTATTAGGCCAAATCTTTGGTGAACAAGTTGTTCCTGAGGAAGAAGTTGCATTCTCTGTGAATGGAGGAAGGTGGATCCTTAACAAATCATTTAAATGGATTTAATTTGTTGGTTACATAGTTGACATCAGCTGGTGTCAAGTTAGAGGGGGAGGATCGTTGCTATACACTTTTGTGTTCTTTACCAGATTCATGGGACCATCTTGTGATGGCTCTCGGAAGCACATTAGTCACCTTCAAAATGGATGATGTGGTGTCTTCATTGCTATCAGAGGAGATGTGGAGAAAGGCTTCTATTTCAAAAAAAGAAGGCCTTGCTGTTCGTGGGAGATCCACGGAAAGAGGAAAGAAAAATGACAATAAGTCTGACAATAAGGGTAGATCCACATCTCGTAGGAAGTCAAAGACTTCCAGTAAGTCCAAGGCAAAATGTTGGAACTGTGATAAGACTGGGCACTTTCGTAAAGACTGTAAAGAGCCTAAGAAGAAGAAGAAAGCCTCAGATTCTAGTTCTAAAAAATCTCAAGAAGATGACGATGCATGCATCATAGCTTTGGCAGCCCATGCATCTAATGATGTGTGGTTGGTTAAATCGGATGCATCTTTTCACATGACCTCTCATCGAAATTGGTTCTCAAGATATGAAGAGTTTGATGGTGGAAAGGTGTACTTGGGTGATGATTCTCACCTAAAAATAGTTGGACGCGGAAGGGTCACTATCAAATTTCTTGATGGACGAGTAAAGGGAATCAATGGATTTATGCACATTCCAGGTTTGGCACAAAACCTATTATCTATAAGTATGCTAAATGATGTAGGTGTGCAAGTTGTTTTTTCTAATGATTGATGTAAGATGATGAGAGGAGCTATGGTGCTTGCTAAGGGTACTAGGAGAGGTACTTTGTTTTAGCTTGATGCACACATTTCTCAGTGTAATAGTTCTTCTATTTCAAATGAGAGAGTAGCTATCACTTCATCCCCACCATTTGAACAAGCAATAAAGAAGACTATGGTTAGTGGTTCTGATGGTAGTGCAACAAGTGTACCTAAGGGTGCAAACACTTTGGAAGGAAAGCTTCCTACAGAAAAGACAATGTTGTGGCATTTGAGATTTGGTCACATTGGTGAGAAGGGTCTCAGAACACTGAAAAATAAAAATTTAGTTGGGGGGTTAAATGATTGCAATCTCGAGTTTGACTTCTGTGAACACTATGTATATGGTAAACAAAATCGTGTTCAGTTTTACTCTAGTTCTCACAAATCTTCTGATGTTTTGGATCTTATTCATTCTAATGTATTTGGTCCTGTAAAAGTTCCTTCAATCTCCAAGTCTATATTTTTTTTATCTTTCATAGATGATTACAGTAGAAGGACATGGATTTATTTCCTTAAAAGTAAGACACAAGTCTTTAGTCGATTCAAGGAATTCAAAGCCCTTGTAGAGAATCAGACTAGTAAGAAGATTAAGTGTGTGAGAACTAACAATGGTGGTGAGTTTTGCTCAGTAGAGTTTGAACAATTTTGTAAAGAACAAGGTATTGAGAGGCATAAGACAACTCCGTATACCCCATAGCAAAATGGAGTTACAGAGAGAATGAACAGGACACTGATGGAGAAGGCTAGGAGTATGCTTAGTGGAGCTAGTTTAGAACAAAGGTTTTGGGCTGAAGCTGTGGCCACTGCTTGCTATCTAGTTAATAGATCTCCTACATCAGCCCTTGTTGGTAAGACACTCATGGAGGTGTGGTCTGGTAAGAAGCCTTCAATTAGACATCTTCATGTTTTTGGTTGTGAAGCTTATGCACATGTTCCAATGGAGAAAAGGTCTAAATTAGAAAACAAAGCTGTTGAATGTATTTTCATCGGGTACAGTGTTGGTGTGAAAGGATACAAGCTTTGGGATCCTGTGACTAGTAAGGTGTTGTATAGTAGAAATTTTATTTTTAGAGAGCTAACATCTTCTCCTATTGTGCTACAACCAGATGAAAAAGAAAAGAAAAAAGATGTTGTTCAGTTGCCTCCTACCCCTGAGAAGACTGAACAGAGAGACCATGTTGGGTCTAATGATGAGGAGAGCTCTTGCAGCTCTGATAGTACAAAAGAAGAAGAAGAGCAACCTCAACCTCAGCCCTTGAGGAGATCCACACGAGAAAGAAAGCAACTAGAAAGGTTTGGTTATATTATGTTAGATTCCAGTTGTGCTTTTGCTTTGATTACTAACACTGATGAGTCTAAATCTGTGAAAGAGGCTTTGGGCATGGAAGATGCAGGTTCTTGGATTGAGGCTTCATTAGAGGAAAAAAAAACATGGGACCTTGTACCTTTTCCTAAAGGGAGAAAATCTATTGGCTGTAAATGGGGGTTCATGAAGAAATTCTGTGCAGATGGCAGTGTTGAAAGGTACAAAGCTAGATTGGTTGCAAAGGGGTATTCACAGGTAGAGGGAATAGATTATGGTGAAATATTCTCTCCTATTGCAAAGTTGACATCCATTAGATTTATTTTATCTCTTGCTGCATCATATGATTTAGAGATAGAACAGATGGATGTGAAGACAACTTTCCTTCATGGTGATTTGGAGGAAGAGATTTATATGTCACAGCTTGAGCACTACATTGTTAAAGGTAAAGAATCCTTAGTTTGCAGATTAAAGAAATCTCTATATGGTTTGAAGCAATCTCCTAGGATGTGGTACCTTAAGTTTGATTCCTTTGTGTTGTCAATTGGATTTGTAATATCGAAATCAGATCATTGTGTTTATTTTAGAATTGAAAATGATCGCCTTCTTATTGTTGCATTATATGTTGATGATATGTTGCTGTTTGGGAAGGGTAAGGGTATGATTTCTTATTTTAAATCTTAGTTGTTAGCATAGTTTGAGATGAAAGATCTTGGGGCAGCTAGGTACATCTTGGGTATGGAAATTAGTAGAGACAGGTCTAACAGAAAACTTTGGTTGAGTTAGAGTAAGTATATGAAGTCTGTGTTGGATAGGTTCAACATGGTAGATTGTATACCACTATGTGTTCCTATTCCTGTGGGAACAAAGTTATCTGTAGATGATTGTCCAAAATCTCCTAGTGAGGTGGAGGGCATGAGTAGAGTACCTTATGCTAGTGCAATTGGCAGTCTTATGTATGCTATGGTCTATACTAGACCAGACATTGCCCAAGTAGTGGGAGTGCTGAGTCAATTTATGGCTAATCCTGGACGAATACATTGGGATGAAGTTAAGTGAGTATTCAGATATTTGAGGGGTACATCAGATTACTCCATATGTTATCATGGTAACTCTTTTGGATCTCCGCATTCAGTTTGTATTCATGGGTTTGTGGATTCAGATTGGGCAGGTGATATTGACCGTAGGAGATCCACCAATGCTTATGTGTTGACTATGTTTGGTGGTGCCATCAGTTGGATGAGCAAGCGACAACCTGTGGTTGCTTTGTCCACTACAAAAGCTTAGTACATGGCTGCTACTCATGCTTGTAAGGAAGCCATTTGGCTTAAGATATTGTGTTATGATGTTGGTGTTGATGCAGAATAGATTACTATTTGGTGTGACAGTCAGAGTGCTATTTGCCTTGCAAAGAATCCAACTTTCCATGCCAGAACGAAGCACATTGATGTGCAGTAACACTTTGTGAGAGATATGGTGGAAGATGGAAAGGTAAATTTGGAAAAGGTAGATACTATGAAGAATGTTGAAGATGCATTAACGAAACTAGTGGGCACTAAGAAGTTTAGATGGAGTGCAGAGTCTATGGGCCTTTCGGCCTATAGCGGTTAGTTCTTGTTATGTTCCTGTTGCTCTTACAAGGTGTTCGACAAGTGGGAGAATGTTAGGAATAAGGTGTCTCAACCTTGTATAATTCCTATTCTTATTTTTTTTTTTGTAAAATGTATTTCTTGCAAATAATTTTGATGTGTCGACATCTTGAATTGTGTGTAAGGAGATCATGAATGGTAAAACCCTAATACGATTTACCTTTTGGGAGTAGCCCTAAAGTGAAGTGCATGTTATAAGCATTTTTAGGGTTGCAAAGTGATGTGAAAAAAAGTGTATTGTTGGTACTACGAGTAGCTACTGGAGTCTTCTGTTGTTGATGTTGAACTTGCATTGCAAGTGTATTGTAACCTCATGTTGAAGATAATACATTGTGCATGTTCTGAAGGGGTGGGTTTTTTTTACCGAAAGGTTTTTCCCCACTGAAAAATCCTTGTGTTATGTGTTCCTTTCTCTGTCTATTTTCTATATGCATGGTTGGCTGCAATATTGTTGTTTACATGATATTGAATTTTTAAGTGTAGAAGATTTTAATAGGATTTGCATCATACTTTCCTTATGAGATTAGTGTAGGAAGCTATTTCTGCACCTAAGTTTCCTTACACTTCTTGGTCAGGGTCTTGCATTGAATGATGAATTAGATTGTGTGATAGGGAAACACAACTCCATTACTATAGGGTCTCCTATTACATGAAAAAGAACAAAAGAGAGTAATCTAGAATAAATTTGGTAACTTTCCACATTTCAAATGTGGATTATACCTTTGAACTATTTCATAGAGAGAGGGGGGGGGGGGAGGTGTAGGGTGTTGCAGAACTATTACATAGCCAAGGAGACAACAAAGGAGCCTCCTTGTCTCCCCTGCCCCCACATGTGAGAGAGAACACTATTGTATAGAAAGGTATGTAGGCAACAAAGCAAGAATATGCACTAGAGTTTTCCCTGAATTGGGTGTTCCCAAAGGTAAATAACTAAGGCTGTTCCACTTGTTTATTTTCATATTTTCCATTTGAATGTATGCATTAGAATCTATTATCAATAACTCGGCATAATATTTTTATTAGTGACTTTGTCCATTGGAATCGGAATGTGGAAGACAAGTATGTGCCAACATTTTATTCTATTTGAGAGCACATGCTTTTCTCTCTTGTTTTATGGTCTATGGCAATCCAAATGACTGTTAGAAAAACCAATCTCAAAGTTCAGAATGGTAGAATGATAATATCTTCATGAGTTGATTTATAATCTTGTGTCATTTACATTGAAATATAAGTATAATAGGTTAAATTGTAGGTTCAATTTGGGGAGGGGTTAGGGTACATCTTGTTTGTGAATTCTTGTAATTTTTAAACGTAAAGAATTAGTTTCTTGGTAGATTGTTATTCATGATCTTTGCCTTTCCATTGGTCTATTGGTAGTTTCTTTGCTAATGTGGTGCTTCAATGTCTAATATACACAAAAACTCTTGTAGCCTATCTACTCCATGGATTGCATTCTCAAAAATGTATGTTATCATTTCTTAGTAGATTTATCCTTAGACATAGGCTTTGCAATATTAGTTGCGGCTTGCAAAAACAATAACCTATACTATTTGTTGGGTCTGCTCAGGTCAGAAGAAAGACTGGTGCTTCATGTGTGAGCTTGAGTTTCTTGTCTCGAGGGTGAGAGGAGGAGATGGTGTCTTATCACCAATTAGAATACTTTCTAGAATTAAAAACATTGGCAATCACCTTGGATATGGAAAACAGGAAGATGCTTATGAGATTTTGAGGTAACATGAATTGCAAAGTGCTTAGAGTCTTTCAATTTTTAAATCATACTGACATATATCAAGATAGAAATGCTCATAGAAAGGAGTATTTAAGGATATGCTACAAATTATGTGCACACAAAAATTAATCTCCATTGATGTGCTTAAACATACATGGCACACGCATGCATGCTCACACACACAGATTGATATCTTGCTTTTCTTTTTCCTTTTAGATTTGCAGTTGATACTATATAGTCGATATGCCTTAATGAAGCTAGTGGAGAGGAAGCCATTCATCCAATAGCACATGTGACTATGTTCATTCAACAAACATTTGGTGGTTATCTTTAGTCAAAGGTGGTGCTAGTATTAACTTTAAAATTCAAAAATGTCAATGAACAAATACACATGATTTGTAGATTTTGATTATAAAATTTATGATTGTATAAGGAGTTTAGACTAGGGGATTCAGCCTGGTGAACTGACATGGCGAGTCGACTTAAAGTGGTGATTTGGTGGGGCAAGTGGGCGTGACTTGGTGAGCTGACCTAGAGAGTTAGCTTAGGGGGTGGACTTGGTGAGTGAACTTAGAGAGTCAACTTGGTGAGCGTACTTCAATTGTTAGCTTGGCAAGCTGACTTGGGGAGTTGGCTTAGCGATCTAACATGGTGAGTGGGCTTAAAGTGACAACTTGGTGGGGCAAGTTGGCGAGCTAACTTAGCGAGGCCACTTAGAGATGCAACATGGCGAGCTGATTTGGTGAGCAAGCTTGATGAGCGGACCTAACAACTGACCTTGATGAGGCACTTTGGTGGAGTGACTTGATGACTGAACTCAAAAAGTCAACTTGGAGAGCATACTTGCACTAGTACATTTGGGTTCATTTTTTGACCGTTATTGGTCAAATTTCTGACCCAATTTTTGACCAAATTTGACCAACCCATTGGTCAAAATTTTTATGGTTGAAATTTTGACCAACTCACTGGTACATGATTTGTCTCAATCATATAACTAATTATATATTCTTCATATTAGTTACTATTGGTGTTTTTCAGGCATTCTATAAAATAGTTCACATGCCTTGCGTATGATATGACATTTTGCATGCATCCTACACTCTCTTTCATCCAGCTAATGATGGATTACGCAGAGTCTTCTGAAACCATGATGCTAAAAAATACACAATCAAATCCAAAATGAAATTTCACTACAAATGGATTGTTGAAATTTGATATTGGTAAAATTGCATGCATGTCTACTAGGGCAATCATAAATTAAACATACATTTTTCCTAGTAGACATGCATGCAAAATTAATAATATCAAATTTCCACAAGCCATTTGTAGTGCAAGTTTATTTTGAATTTGATTGTGTGTTTTTTAGAATCATGGTTTCAGACCACTTTGCGTAATCCATCATAAGCTGGATGAGAGAGTGTAGGATGCATTTAAAATGTCATATCATAAGCAAGACATGTGAACTTTTTTTTAGAATGCCTAAAAAAAATTGACACCTAGCTATTGGTGGAAATTTCCACCAACGCTTAAATTTTTTTCTACCTTTGTTGGTCGAAATTTCCACTTTCATTGGTCAAAATTTCCACCAATGCCTAAATTTTTTTGTGCATTTGTTGGTCAAAATTTCCACCTTCATTGGTCAAAATTTCAACCAACGCCTAAATTTTTTTTCCACCTTTGTTGGTCAAAATTTCCACCTTCATTGGGCGAAATTTCCACCAATGCCTAAATTTTTTTTCCACCTTTGTTGGTTGAAATTTCCACCTTCATTGGTCAAAATTTCCACCAACGTCTAAATTTTTTTTCCACCTTCATTGGTCAAAATTTCCACCAATGTCTAATTTTTTTTTTCCACCTTTGTTGGTCGAAATTTCCACCAATATCTAAATTGTTTCCCACCATTTTTGGTTGAAATTTCCACCAACGCCTAAATTTTTTTTCCACCTTTGTTGGGCGAAATTTCCACCAATGTGCAAATTTTTTTCTACCTTTGTTGGTCAAAATTTCCACCAACGTGCAAATTTTTTTCTACCTTTGTTGGTAAAAATTTTGACCAATTCTTGTTTCAACCAACACAATGGATTTGGTAAGTTTTTGACCAATAGATTGGTCAAAATTTTGACCAAAAAAATATCGACCAATGGGCTGGTTGAAGTTGGTTGAAAATTAGGTCAAAAATTTGACCAATAAAGGTTGAAAAATGAACCCAAATGTACTAGTGCAACTACTAAAGCAATATCAGGCCTTGTGTGAACTATGTACTACAATTTTCCAATCATTGGTCTATATAAGGTTTGATCTACTTCTTTGGAGTCATCATCTTTGGTAAGCTTGAGTCTAGTATACATGGGGGTGCCAACTAGTTTAGAATCTTCCATACCAAACTTCTTGAGTATCTCTTTTACATACTTGGATTAGGTGATATAGATAGCATTCTTGTTTTGTCATATATGCAATCCAACAAAGAATTTTATTTCACCAAACATGGACATCTCAAACTCTTTGTTCATTTCTAAAAATGCTTTGCATAGGTCATTATTTCTTGTGAATAGAGTATCATCCACAAATATCTCTACCAACACAATTTTGTTGTCTAGTCCTTCCTTGAGGTACAAACTACTATTATCATTTATTCTCTGAAAACCAATCTATATCAAGTAGTTATGTAGTCTTTCATACTAGGCTCTAGGAGCTTATTTGAGACCATACAAAGCTTTGTGTAATTTAAAAACCATATCCCTTTTGTTAGGATCAAAAAAACCTTCTAGATGTTCAATGTAGACTTCTTCATCAAGAATTCCATTCAAAAATGCAGATTTAACATCCATTTGATATACTTTGATCCTCTATGAGATGCATATACAAGTAGGGTCCTAACACCTTCTAATCTTTCAATAGGAGCAAAAGTCTCACCATAATCAATTCCTTCTTCTTGAGAATACCCTTTACACACTAATTTAGCTTTTTTTCTTGATACTTGTGCATCTTCATTCAACTTATTTCTGAATACCCATTTTGTTCCAATCACATTTTTATCTTTAGGCCTAGGAACAAGAGTCAAAGTTTTGTTCCTTTTTATCTGTTCTATTTCTTCATCCATTACCTCAATCAAACTTTCATTTTCTATGGCATCCTTAATACTTCTAGGTTCAAAATCAGCTAGTAAACATGTACTTTTTAATTTTATTCTTGTCATAGTACCTTCTAATTTATCTCCAATAATCGGATCAAGTGCATGATGCCTTCTGACATACTTGTCCAATACAAGTTCTTTTCCTTTTAAATGAATTGTACTTTCTTCATTTTGAATTTCAACTTCAAGCTTGGGTCATTCAGACTTGGTAGGCATTGGCTCAGTAGCTTCAGAATGTGACTCATATCCCTATGACTCAGCTTGTACTTCTTGTAACTCAGTAGCTAAGGAAGACTCAAGAGGTGAATTCTCCTTATTGATGGGTAATGTATTAGGTTCAAAGTAAAAAAGTCTTTTGTAATCTTTTGGTTCCCTTTTACTTTCTTCTTTAGTCTTTTTTGCAAAATCATCAATTCTCACATGTGCACTTTCTATGATTTTATGAGTGGAGAAGTTCTAACATTTATATGCCTTACTTTTGTAAGAATATCCTAAGAATATACCTTCATCACCTTTCACATCAAACTTGCCTTTTCTAGACTCTTTCAAGATATAACATTTATTGCCAAATACTTTCAGGTAACTTATATTGGGTTTGTAAACATACCATAATTCATAGGGAATTTTATGTGAGTCCTTCTTCAACTAAACTTGGTTCAAAGTATGAATTGTAGTGCTGATGGTTTCCTCCCAGTATTTGATAGCAACATTCTTTTCAATCATTAGAGTCCTTGCACAATCCATGATGGATCTATTTCTTCTTTTAGCTATTCCATTCTTCTCAGGAATGTTAGGGGCTAATACTTTCCTTTTGATTCCTCTTTCAATGCAAAAATTATTAAATTCATTAGAGAAGAATTCACCACCTCTATCTAATCTTAACCATTTCAATCTTTTTCCGATTTTTTTTCTACTCATGCTAGATACTATTGGAATGTCTTAATGGGAAGAATTCTTTTGAGAAGAGGGGGGGGGGGGGGGTGAATGAAAAGTACTGGTCTTTTAACCGCTTTCAAACCCTTAATAACATATAACTGAAATTGACATGCATGCATACAAACATTAAAAAATCATGAGAAACAAACATGCATCACCACATAACACTTGAGATTTTGGTAACGTAGAAACCCTCCAAAAATAAGAAGATAAAACTAGGGTGGGGATGACACCCACAAAATTACTACAGCAATTGATTTCAACCACTTCTAATGGTTTTCCCTATTAAAGGCTACAACACACTATTAAATGTGACCATGTTAAAGGATTTCTATAACCTGTTAGGAGTGTGCCTTGTTAGAGGACTTAAGAAAATTCAATTTAGAATGCCACCTTGTCAAAGGATTTACATAAGGTTGTTAAACCTACCCAAGTCCATGGGATTTCCAAGTTCCTAATACAATTGTGAGAGAGTATTAGAATAATACACCTGATCTAATGCAACCTCTAATGCAGATCTCAAGTACTTGATCTACTCTACTATTAACTGATCTTTTCTAGATTTGATCTACTTATTGTGTTCCTTGTTCTATTCTGATCAACTAGATGTGTAAATGTTGTCCTTTCCTCTAAATCTTTTACACCAATGTTTTGCAGTGACCTTAATAGGCTCTGCTTTTCCTTCTTCTCACAATTCCTTTCTTCTATATGTTCAATGGCGTCAAGACTCCCTTACAAAGATTAGTGGACTATCATGCATCCTTGATGAAAATATTCTCACTCAAACCCTTGAAATTCACCTATTGGTTGCATGCAGTTTCCTATTTTTTGATTGGTTGTATGAGGATCGCATAGGTGATTGTGAGGATTTGATCTTATCCTTTTATCTTGTCAATGAGTCATGCATAACCATTTTTCATCTTGGCTTGTGATTCCACAAACTTTTATGTTGATACTGCATTGATTAACACATGAAGTAATACTCATGCTCGACACCATCTATTCTGGATTTCTCAGCATCTACTATAGATTTTGTGTTACTTGGCACCTGTTAGTTTTCTACATTTCTTGACTTCTACTAATTCTTGAATTACTCAGCTCATATAGGATTACTATGTCACTTGGCACCTATTGAATTCCTTCTTTTCTTAGCTCCTGTTGGATCCTAAGTCACTTAGTATCTACTATAATGTGTTGTGCTTGACAACAACTGTAGTTTGCATGGCACTATCTGTGACTCGGCACATAAAGAAGTTCTAGCTCAACTTTCATTGTATACTCGGCATGTATAGTGAAGATGATTTAGTGTGTTGACACTCATTTATCAATCTTACTTATAGATCAACAATCTCCCCCTTTGACATGAGTGTCAAAAACACTTACTGATCATTCATGATCCAATTCTTGTGCGTCCTTTCTTCACTTACAAAATTTCAAAAAGATATAGTGAACAACAATATACCTTATGACTCCCCCTGAGTTGATTATGCCTTATTATGTCATGCTTTCAAAACTTTCAAAATTTGGCAATTGTGCTCCCTCTTAATATATTATCTATATTATCTCCCCAATTGTGCTCCCCCTTAATATATTATCTATATTATCTCCCCCTTTTTTTATACTTATGTCAAAGGGGTCTAAATAGTAATGCCATGCTTGGCCAAAAATGCCTTGTTTACCTCAAGGAGTATTTTGAGAGTTGCATCCTAGTTATTCAATGCAATATCCAATGACTTGTGTTGGATTGCAAGCTCTGTTGCTAGATCAACAAGTCCTTCATGAGTAGAAGTATTTGGATCTTTCTTTAGGACTATTTCTGCATACATTTTCTCCTTATGTAATATTTCCAAATGAGGAGTGATAGACGCTTGTATTTGCATCAAATTTTCTTTAATAGTGGCCTCTTCTACTAATAATGTAGCTAATTCCCTCTGAATGTGAAGCGTTTGAGCAAATTATTTTTCACTCTATACAGGATTTGAGGGTAGTTGCATACTAGAGAGCTTAAGGTTTCTCTCAAAGTTCAATTTTTTAAAATTTATTTCTTGTGTGAACCTAGAAAAATCACACAATTTGCTATAAAGGGAAAAGATATTCCCTAATACAATCTTTACATTATCCAGTTTCTTGGCTAGGTCAACCTATCGCAAAATAATGTTATTAGCTATCTTTTGGTTGACCTTGCCTACAAAATTCTTTTCTAACCATTCCAAAAGTTTCACATTTTTATCATGGTCTTCATTATTCACTTGGTCAACTATATTAGATAGTTGTTCAAGGATTGGCCTACTTGAATCTAGAGGTTGTAGGTTGAAAGCATCCATGAATATATCTTTGATCTCATTCATTGTCTGCTTGTATTTGTAGTCTTTCCTCAATGCCTCTTGTCTCCTTCTCTTATCCAATGCACTTTGAATTTCGTTCATCTTTTCTTTAGTTAGAGTAGTTGAATTATAGTAGGGTATTTGGATTTCTTCATCAAGCTCAGGAATACCAAACTGAATGGTCATGGCTACCCTAGTAGAACTTGAGCTTGGTGTACTGACTTGTAAGGTCAACTTGTCAGTACTTGACTGCTGAATAGGTTTGGCAAGAGTACCTATTTTTGGTGATTCAACAAAAGTTTGTATTGCAGACTCCTCCTCATCCTGTGTTTTTTCTTTATCCACTTCTTCTTGTTTATCTTCTTCTTTTTGTGTCACTATTTTTGGGGGTGTACTTGCTCTCTATACTATTATACATGTGACTTCTCCTATTGTAGCACTCAGCTCCTAATGAGCTTGCATGGTTATTCTTAGTGGTGATGGAGGTGGTAGAAATGGAAGTCGAATAGTTTGGGTGATTTGAGGTGGTTCTTGTGGTGACACCTTGGCTTCTTTGAGTTTATCTACTAACTTTTGAAGATCATCTACACTGACTAATATGGGACTTGTACACAATTGTGCTTGAACAGTTGTTTGGTCAAGGATCTTAGTGAGATCCTCTACACTTAATGGGTTGATGTTTTGACTTGAGGTATCAACAACATCCTTAATTTTTATGATTTCTGTAGGTGTGGTAGTAGAGTGAGGAGGACTAGGAGGTGGAAGTTGTGTGTCTTGCACACTTTGCTGCTCATCAGTATCTTTGCTTTCCTCCTCTTCAACCTTTTTCTCTACTTCTATCTTCTCTTCTCTCCTCTTTATTCTTCCTTCTGGCTGAGTAGTAGCCTCTTCTCTATATTCTTTTTCAAATACATCTTCAACCCTTTTGTATAGATTCCTCCATGATCTTGTTGTCTTTTGTACAACTTCTTGAATTTTATTCTATAAAATGGAGAATGCCCTATATTTAGGTGTAAACCTTTTATTATGCCTCTTGATTGCTTTACTTATTTGTTCCTTTGTCAAATTAAGTAGTATACTTGCTAGGGTTGATTCCATCATCTCCTTTTCCATCATTAGACAGAAATTCCATCTGTCCTCTACAATTTTAGACAATTCCTTTGGCAATTGCCCATCAAGTTCAAGAGGTGTATACTAGAACTGTGCCATTAATGCATAAATTGATTCCTCTATGTTGTTTTTTTCCTCTTTACTGAACTTATTGAAATCAATCTTTTTCATTTCACTTAAGTCTCCATTCCTAATCTTTTTTACATAATATATCAACTGAAGACTTAGGAGGATGACTTACTTTTTCAGACTAATCTTTTTCTTTTCCTTGGCTCTTCATGTGCCTTCTTGGTTGGTTTCTTCTTTGTGGCTTCCTCTTTGGCTTTTTGTGTGGAGGCCCTTGTTGTAGCTCTAGTTTTTGGCTTCTTGGATGTTGGTGTGGTAGCTTTCTTTGGTTTAGACTAAGGAGCAGGAGGTTTCTTTGCCTTCCTTTTGATGGCTTTGCCTTTGATGGGTGCTTCCTTGGCTTCTTTTTCCTCGACATTCTTATCTTTGTCTTCTTGTTCTGGCTCATCTTTATCTTTCTCTTCATCACCTTCCTCTTCATCATCACTAATCTCCTCTGCTTCTCCTATTGCACTTGTTTATCCAACACCAAAATTTTTCTTTATTTTCTTTACTAACTTTTCCTTCTTCTTTATTGTTGTGGTTGTCTTGAGTTCGGTAACCACTCTTGATTCGAAAGTGTCATATGTCCCGAATTTCTTTGCAATTTTGTCCATTTCCTTTGCAAGTAATGTTGTGATGGTTGCAAAAGCTTGGTCAACATCAAGCTCATATCCCGATGGTCTAAGCTATCTTGCTCTTGGAAGGACTACTTGGATGTAACTAAAATCAATGTCAACCAAAAAGCATATGTCATTTACATGCTTTTCTACTAGTGAAACTGGCATCCTCATTCTTTTCTTCATTTCATTCTTCAAATCATCAAAATAGATAGACATTTGATCATCAAAGCTATCTCCTATTTGTTCAATGAAATCATTTATTTGATCAACAATTATTTTGTTCTGACTCCAGTTGACTTTGCCAAATGAAGGGAATTCCTTCATCACATAAAAGAACATGCAAACTAGCACTGACCCAAATTTACATTGTGCTCCCTTGGACTTTCCAATAGCTCCAAGATTTTCATTAATTCATTGCAACATGAGCTCTATAAGGTCATAGGTGTGGTCTTTCTTTACAAGCTTATATGCCACATCCACTGCGTGCAGGGTACACTATTCAACCTGTTGGATTTATAAAATTTATGTGTTATGATCCTCTAGCAAAGTCTAGAAGTGGATCATTTATAGTGTCTATGGTAATGCCTCTATTATTCCACTTTGCTCTTTTGTTCTTCTCAATTGTTTCCTTTTTGTCACTTCTCAATGTCTTTGGCCAATCTAGGGTTGGAAAACCTGTGACCCTATGAACCATTTTCTTGGTAATCTTGACTGCTCCTTGCTCTAACTAGAATGCTCCATCATGGATTCTATTAAGTATTATGCATATCCACTAAGTTTTGAATACGATTGGAAAAACTAGGGCTTTGGTTAAACCCTTCTTTTCTATGATAGAAAACTCATCTTTCAATATACCATTATCACAGAGTTTTTCAAAGGCATTAAAGATTTCCAAGTCTCCCATGGCTCCTATTTTGCAATTGTAACACTTTCGTACATCTTGAACCATAAAAACTTTTTTAGGGATGGAAGATAGGGCACCAATAGGTTCATTTTTATATGCAACTTCTGGTATGGGTCTAAACTCAGGTTGCTTAACCTGGTTACTAACAAGTTGAATTTCATGGCTTTCATTCCTTTGGGTTGACTTTGAACCAAATGCCATTTTGACTAAACTAGGGTTTGACATTTAAAACAAACTTCACAAATTGTACAACTTGACACCTGAAGGAAATACCTGGTTAGATGCTTAAAATTTCTTGGGTAGATGTTGAATCACTGTAAATCACTGGTTGAATGCTTGAGAAATCACTCAATCATGCTCCTGGTAATTGCTCTTCATTTGAATGACTCAAAATGAATTGATTTTTACTTTTAAGCGGCTCAAAAACCTTGCATTTAATGCATTTTTGTAACTTCACCTATCGCTCGGCTTCCAAAGATTTTTTAACTCGGCATCCACTTGGTAGCTTATTCACACTCAGCATCTATTGACTTTGTTAATAACTCAGCCACCACTATAGTTTTACTCAGCAACCAAAGACTTCTTGACATCATCATTCAAGTTTTGTCTTAGCATCTTATCTCATGAAAATTTATACTTTGTAGTGCTTCCTCATGGTTTAGGGCTGATGTATGATACATCCTTATATTTATCAACCCATAGGCTCATCTTGCAATTAGTTTGATGAGATATGATCACTTGACCTTGTGGGTGAAGTGACCCTTCCATTGGATGTACTTGGTCCATCCTTTTTTTGCCATGTCTTCTTCATGTTTTTTTTGATGTGTTCCACATCAACCTTTTCTTTTCCCTTATTTACTTCAGTCTTTGGTGCCTTGGCCTTTGTTGGACAATTCTTGTTGACATGTCTAGTTTTCAAGCAACTGAAGCAAGTAGTTTGGTTCAACCATCTTTTATAGTTCCCCTTGAAGTGTGTTCTTATGTAGTTTTGAGGTATATGTCCATACTCTTGACAATAGTGAAAGCTTTTCCTTGTATTACAATCCCAATTGTAATGGTGTACATAGTTGTCCCTCCTTACATGTTGATTTGGTGTCCACATAGGCTTTGATCTTCATTCAAAGGCTTTATGTCCATACTTCTTGCAATTATGGTAGTGTCCATCAAATCTTTGTGTCCTTGTGACTTTAGACCTGCAGTCTTGTGTCATATGTCCTTGCATGTTGCACTTGTGATAGTAACCCTTGCTTTTGGGTGTCTTTGGCTTATTGATCCTTCTACTCCTACAAAAATTAGCAATATGCCCCTTTTTATTATAGTAATGACAAGTGGGTTTAGAATCCTTACATTTGTCACTTCTTTGCTCATCACTCTTTGATGATTCCCCAACTTCAGTGTTGTTGTATCCAAGTCCTGATATATCATGGGTTGATCTTGGGGATTTCAGAAACTATTCAAAGTACTTGATAGCTTCACTTGACTTGTTGAGATTCTCTGCTATTTCTTTTTCTCTGTTCAATTCATTCTATAGTTGTTCATCCTACATCCTCAAAGTAGAGATCTCAATATCTTTTATATTGAGTTCATGATGAAGATTCATTAGTTGGGCAAGTGTATCAATCTACATTTTTTCTTCAAGTCTGTTTGCAAGATTTCTTTTGTCATCTTCCATCTGATTCTATCCTCAACTACTCTCTTTTTTTTCTCAGTGATCTCACGTAGTATCATGGCCTGTGATTCATGCTCTATCTTAAGAGTTCTTATCTCTTCTGCTTGAATTCTATTTTTCTCCATCAATTTTTCTATTGCTATATCAAATTCTTTGGAATCTCCTTTGGCAAATACTTGTGTGTTGTCAATCTCCTTGTAGTGAATATCATTTTTGGCTATAGCTATTTCCTTCCTTCTTTTTAAGGATTTTCTTAATTCCTTTCTAGCTTCCTCTACCTTGTGTAGAGAGAGATGCACATCTATCACCTGGTTCTCAATGATCTTTCCAAGTTTGAGAACTTCCATCTTTAGATATTTTTCTCCAAGGTGTTAGGCTTCTTCTTGAGAGAATTTGGCTCTGATACCAATTGTTGGAATGTCTTAATGGGAAGAATGTTTCTTAGAGGGGGGGTGGGTGAATCAAAAGTACTGGGGTGGGGATGATACCCACAAAATTACTGCAACAATTGATTTCAACCACTTCTAATGGTTTGCCTTGTTAAAGACCTGCCTTGTTAAAGGCTACAACACACTATTAAATGTGACCCTGTTAAAGGATTTCTACACCCTATTAGGAGTGTACCTTGTTAGAGGACTTAAGAGCATTCAATTTAGAATGCCACCCTATTAAAGGATTTACATAAGGTTGTTAAACCTACCCAAGTCCATGGGATTTCCAAGTTCCTAATACAATTATGAGAGAGTATTAGAATAATACACCTGATCTAATGCAATCTCTGATGTTGATCTTAGGTACTTGATCTACTCTACTATTAACTGATCTCTACTAGATTTGATCTGCTGATTGTGTTCCTTGTTCTATTCTAATCACCTGGATGTGTAAATGTTGTCCTTTCCTCTAAATCTTTTACACCAATGTTTTGCAGCGACCTTAATAGGCTCTACTTTTCCTTCTTCTCATGATTCCTTTCTTCTATATGTTTAATGGCATCAAGACTCCCTTATAAAAATTATTGGATCATCATGCATCCTTGATTAAAATGTTCTTGCTCAAACCCTTGAAATTCACCTATTGGCTGCATGTACTTTCCTATTTTTTGATTGGTTATATGAGGATTGCATAGGTGATTGTAAGGAATTGATCTTATCCTTTTATCATATCAATGAGTCATGCATAATTGTTTTTCTTCTTGGCCTGCAATTGTAAAAACTTTTATGTTGATCCTGCATTGCTTGGCACATTAAGTAATACTGATGCTCGACACCATCTATTCTGGACTGCTCAACATCTGCTGTAGTTTCTGTGTTACTCGTCACCTGTTAGTTTTTTTCATTTTTCGACTTATATTGATTCCTAAATTACTCAACTCATATAGGATTACTATATCATTCGACACCTATTGAATTTCACTCTGCACCTATTGAATTCTTGCTTTTCTCGACTCCTGTTGGATCCTGAGTCACTTAGTATCTACTATAATGTGTTGTGCTCGATAGTAACTATAGTTTGCACAACATTATTTGTGACTTAGCACATAAATAAATTCTAGCTTGACTTCCATTGTATACTTGGCATGTATAGTGAAGATTATTAAGTGTGTTGACACTCATTTGTCAATCTTACTTATAGATCAATAGATACCATTTGAATTTCTCAAATGATTTGTATTTTTCTCTAAGATACATAACAGTCATCGTTCTAGAATAGTCATCAACAAAAAGAATAAAGAATTTCTCTACACTATAATTTTATATTCCAATGGGTCCACATAGGTTAGTATGCACAATTTCCAAGACATCTTCATATTGATAGTTTTTTCTCTTAAAACTAGTCTTTCCCATTTTGCCAATCTGACAATTTCTACATAAACCAACATCTAGTTTCTTCAAACTAGGGAAATCCCTTACTTTTCTGAATTTTCTTATCTTAACCATATTATCAAAGTTTACATGACATAGTATTCTATGCCATAACCAGCTTTCTTCCATTTGAGCAATAAATCATGAGAAATCACCAAAATCCAGATAAAATATGTTACCTCTTGTTTGTTTTCCTGATCCAATAAGATTCCCTTTTTCATCTAGCAGTCTTACCTTGCCATGCATGAATTCTACCTTGAATACAATGTTGATTAGTTGTGCCACACTTAGTAGGTTCTATTTTAGTCCTTCAACCCAATAGGCATTATCACATACAAGTTCATTGGTTAATAATATGCAACAAGGTTCATTGTTTCCAAACCTTACACTAACTCCATCATAGTGTTCAAAGTGTTCAATTTTTTTTTTGTCTCCAGTCATATGATGTGAACATCCACTATCTATGATCCATGTGTCATTTTTATTAACATGAGAGATAAGTGCCATCTTATCTTCTTCATCAGATTCATCTTCATTGTTATCAGAATCTTTAGCCATAACTTAACTTGTGATTTAGATCACATCTCTTTTCTTGAATATAAAATACTCTAATTACATAGATAGGAAGTAATGTTCTAAGAAATTTATTTAAAATAGTTTCTTCCTTCTTTTTTCCTCTAGATGCTCTAATTGCACTGACACTAGCTTTGATTCATTCCACATATTTAGCAACATTTTCACCTTCTCTCATTCTCATTTGATCAAACTATCCTCTAAGGCTTTTTGATTTAGCTCTCCTTAAATTTTCATCACCACCATAGATGTCCTTTAGCTTGTTTTACATATCAAAACTAGTTTTACAGTCTTTGATCTCATCAAATTCATCATAGCTAAGAGTAGATGCAATATCAATCATCATGATGTTATGGTTCTTTTTCTCAATGAGATCTCCAATAGATAATGTAATAGTAGGAGTTTCATATTCTTCATCAAGGTATTTGTAGCCTAAATCACTAATGGTGGCCAAATGAAGTCTCATGAGTCCTTACCATGCTGAAAAGTTGTCTCTTTTTAGCTTTGAAATGTCTATCTTGTAAGACATCTTGATCTTTAGCTTAGGTCCTTGAAGCCTTTCCTACAAGAATCAAATGCTCTGATACCAATTGTTGTAAATATAGGAGTAACTAAGTGGGGGGTGAATCATTTACCACTAAAATAAATCCCAGATCCTTTGGATGTCAACAATAAAATTTAGACTAAGAAAACTGATTGATGTTGTTACTCAGTAAACAAACAGAAAATTGTTGTAACTCGATAAATGTAGAATTTGAATTACTTTTAGTATATGTTAAAACATTAATAGTAATTAATCTTGCAAGCATAAGAGAAATAACATGAACACATCAGACACCAAGATTTAACGTGGAAACCCAATTTGGCAAAAACCACCAATGTAACTAGTTACTATTTTTCACTCTTCTAAAGTGAGCCCTATTAGAAGCCAACCTTGTTAAAGGTCACAAAACACACTATTTGGTGTTACCCTATTAGGAGTGGCCTTGCAAGAGGTCTTAAAATAATTCAATGGAATTGCCACCTTATTAGAGGATTTATAACTGGCTATTAAACCAACCATGTTAAGAGATTTTAGATCACTATTACAATGGTTAGAGAGTAATAATGAAATGACTTGATTGTGATGCAATTGAATTGCTGAAGCCAGATCACTTTTCTGCTTAAACTTGATCCTTCCTAGTCAAATATTACTTTTCTACTCCACAAGGTTACCTACTTATCCTTCAAGTTTTCTCCCTCTCTTTTCTTTTCAATTCAATCAATACACTTGCACACGCACTAGAAATCTCAACTTCACCTTTTATTTGTAGCTTCCAGATTGTCAAGTTGGCCCAAATTCAAATTACAATAACCAGTATTCATCATCGTAGTCGGCTAGAATCAATACATAAAGTAATTAAGCTTCATATGCCAAAGCAAAACCAAAAATCCTTTGCAAACTTACCTTGTTTGGTAGAAACTAACTTTGGAACAATTCTCTAGGTTAACCAATAGAGGCTCGGTTAACACTGTGAAATTGTAGAAATCCTTTGGCAGCTAAGTGAACTCAATGAATACTAACTTTGTCCAAATTTTCCTTCATTAACTGAGTGAGCTCAGTTAAAACTCTTTTCTGCCTCAATTCCTTCGATGACCAAGTGAGCTTGTGAAATGTCCCTTTTATGATTTTACATGATATTTCCAACCTCTAATCAGATCTTTAAGATCAAATAACTAATATCACAAAGATCCACCAAATTTCTCAAGAAACCCCAAATCGGGTATGCTGAAAAATAGTGCCAAAAGCTTCACAACTTCAAAAATTATTAATAAATCTGAAAATGGAAATTTTTACAGAAATTTCAGTAGCATAAAAGCCTAAAAAATGACATTTCCAGATCTGTATAGCCTTTACACAACAGTTAACAAATGTAGGACAAAAACTATGCTCATCGGGCTCCCAAAATTAACACAAAAATGCCCGAAAACACCCCAAAAACACTAATAATCTATCTCAAAAGTTTAATCATGTACCAATACATATATTCAGCTCTATTTTAACACCTTAAAGTCTAAAATACAGCAGCAACCCAAACTGATATGAAATACTCAACTGTAAACACCAAACTCATACAAAAAACACACTCGAAAACCCACAAATCTGCACTGTTCAGCACAAAGGCAAACTCTATATGAGCATGCACATGGAATGGCTTCAAAATCCCATCCTTATCCTTCTTGGAAACCTACAAACTCTCATTCTTGGGTCTCCTTCTCCACAGGTTTGGCAGCCTCTGAAGAATAACAAAGAATGAGCAAAAATCAAGTTCTCGAATCTGCCCAAAATGCCTCCAAGCCCCTTAAAAGAGGGCATAACTGTAACTCATGTCCAAGAGAGGTTAATGAAACATATTTTAATAATAATTTTCATTTATTAGTCCAACGGTTTCCAAAGATTAACGCCCTTTTTCCGAAACTTCATTTTCTTGGGCCTGCCTGCCTTAGCAAAGATTATTATTTTTTAATTATTTGAAAAGGGGACATGACAAGTCCTCCCCTCCCAAACATTGCTTGTCCTCAAGAAATGGTGGAACAATAAACCAATCAATCCATCTGGATCCCAAATGTAGTCATGAACTATACTACTACCAATTAACACAGGCTCCTGCAATATCCTCTGCAATATGACCAAGAGGAATCCATAATCAAACTGACAATTATAGCTCAACCAAACTCCAAAATCACAACTTCCACAATCAGAAACCCACGAGACACAAACTCTTAGAACATCAAAACCCAAATAAAGTGGACTACCAACATAGTAAATACCATCAATGCATTCCACTGGCCTATACAAAATGTACAATCCAACTCTGCAACAATGGTGAATGCTCTCAAATGAAACTATACCAAGTATGGAGAATCCACACACTGTACAACTCCTGCAGTCAACACAACTCTGTAGATCATTGGCCACTATCTCATAACCATAACTCCTATGCACCCCTGATGGTGAAAAGCCATCACAAGATAAACAACAAGAAATGGAACCCAAACCAAATTTTCCTGCCATCAACTCCTCAACACAAGGATCAATTGTTAACTGATGTACATACCCTACAATATAATGTTGATTAAAAAAACCAACCTCAGTCAACAGCTCACCATGAACAAATGATACAACCCACTGTGACTGATCACTAGCTAAGTCAAGAGATGTCATAGCCAAAGGAGTAGAATCAATAACAACACTTGCTGAAGCATCACTCCAAAACTCTTGCTCTAAGTCATGTATTATCAAGCTATCAACTACAGAACCTATTGCCATGTCGTGCCCATCACAACTCTCATCCTGAGGCATCAAACTATTCCATAACTGATGATAAGCACTAGGAACCAAAGTACATCTCTGTATCATAATCTCATCAACATGGTCATCAAAGGTAAATTGATGAGTGTACCTCACAGTGTAATGCCAATAGAATGCACCAATCTCAGTTAGTGGCTCAGACTGTAATCCAAATGAAACTAACTGCAATTGATCATTAACCATGTTGGAACTGACTACTACCTCCGAAGATATCACCAAGGGAGTAGTATTACTAGCAGGAACCATGCCAACTGTCAACTCACCAACATCACAGATGACCTTTGATACATCTCTAGTCTCTGTGCCATCAGTACTAGAGGCCACCACCATGTCAGGCATACAACAATCTGCTACAACACCCAATTCAACTGAACCTGACTCTAGTGGGAATGAACCTGATATGCCAATGTTAGTATCAAGGATGGATGCATCCCCATCTCCACTATCTCTGACAATCTCGGCCATGGACATCCTCGGATCACCAAACACCACAACCTATGACTATATAGAATCAGGTAAAGACTGTAGCCGCTCTAAGTCCATGGTCACCTTAGCCAAATAAAACTGTGACTGCTTGAAAGCCAACTGTGTACTCTCAAGAATCTCAAAAGTCACCTCAAGCTGCTCAGTAAGCTCACTCACCTCATCTTCCTTGGCCAACAATGCATCATATGCTGTACTACCCCACTCCATAAGATAATCTCTGTTGGCTACCAACTGCGTATAATTCTATCTCAAAATTCAAATAGCCTCCCATAAAGAGTGGATCTCTGTCAAGGAAAGATAACTGCCTTCCTGCTCATCACTAGTAGGAGAACCCATCCATAAACTGTTAACAATTGACGAGAAACATCGAAATGCTGGCAAGTGACAGCAATGTCTCGGTCACTAACTCTCAACTGATTAGACACATGATGGCACTGGCTTGACTGTCTCCTACAAACCTCCTTTGATGCACTATCTAAAGGAGTATCCTCAAAGTTACTAGTCTCTAGAGTATTACCATCCATATCCTGTGAATCAAATCTAAAGCTCATATCAACATACGGAGTATCAAAAACATTAGCACTACTATCCAACTCCTCTGTACCCAAGGAAACTAAGTCTTCAAAACTGCCCACTGCATCCTCCTGGATGTCATCAATGCCAATATGATCCTGGGACTCATCTGTACACACTACCAAATATGAAATATCATCAACACATTCCAGCAAGTATGGTCGACTGGATATATGAACAAAGCCCAACACCGGTGTATAAAAACTAATACCAACATCAGATAAGCTCCTGGCACAAGAAAAGACAACACCGTGCAATATGCTAATCAAATCCATGTTAGCACCCAAACAACCACTGCTACCAAAAAGTGTTAAAGATTTCCAGTCAAATGAATCCCAAATGCCAATATAACAATCTCGAGTCCATATCCACAAACTATAATTAGCTGGTAACTCAAGAAAAATCTTCACTTGAGTAATATGACCAATACAAACTAATTTCACATACCTGTCATGATGAGATAATGTAGTCACAATACTCTCTTCACTCACCTTCAGCTGGCGGGATAAATCATGTGAAGTACTACTAGCCTCAACCTCATGTGATGAAGCATCTAACTGTGCCTGGTACTTTCTCTCAGAAAAGTCATGAATGCTCAATGTCTGCTCATCTCTACCAAGTATCTCACCATCATGCACAACAACATCCTCATAATCATCATCCTTGAGGTCAAATCTATCTATCACTCTTTGACTAAAATCATCAAATTTAGTTACCTGATCATGACCTTGAGTAGTCATTCCATGATACCACCAATCATAGGCTACATCTTCCAAGTGTAGACTTGCAATTTGAACAGCATCACTCTCCTTCATGGGGTTAAGTGTGAAGAAGGTCTGTAATTTTTGTAGCCATGCTCTAGCTGAAATTTTATTTGTTCCATCAAAAGTAGGTGCTATAAACTTGCTTATTCTATTTTTGAGCTTTCTTCCATTTATGTCATGCTCCCTTCTGTACTCTTTCTTGGGCATCAAAGTGTTCATCATATCCACATATTCTCTAAAAGGAACTGAACTATGAAAGTCATCATCTAAGCCATTGTAAGTAGCTCTTAATGTAATCAAGTTACCTGTAACCTCTTCCACAAGATTAATGGTTGGATTTGGTACTGGTGGCTCATCTGTAGGCAAGAAAATAGTTTTGGTTGATTTAGATGGTGTGGATTTCAGATTTCTTGGTTCCTCTGAAGTGCTCCCTTTCTCATTAATAGATGCAACTCCTTGTAGTTTTTCTGTCAATATTCGCAAAGCCTCTCTAGTTTCTGCCAAACTATCCACTGTTTGCTTCTGAGTATTTTGGATGTCTTGGAAGAACTTCTTTGCCATCTCATCTGGATCAGCCATACTTTTCCTTCCTTGGATTTTTTACTTTTACTTTCAACTGGAGGTTTGATCAAAATTTCTTTATTCTTTTCTCACTACAAATATCTTTTTTCTCTTTCACTTAGTTGCATGCAACCATAAATTTTGACATTTAGCTGATTAGAAGCAACATGCAACCACAAAATTCACCAAGAACTAACATGAAAATGATTAGAAGTAGAATGAAACCATAAATTTTGACATGCAAGATTTGGGTAGTTATCAAAAGTGACATGCAAGATCTGGGTAGTTGTCAAAACTGACATGCAAGATCTGGGTAGTTGTCAAAACTGACATGCAAGATTTGGGTAGTTGTCAAAACTGACATGCAAACTTCTACAACCACCAAATTCACCAAGAACTAACATGAAAATGATTAGAAGTAGAATGCAAACATAAATTTTGACATGCAGCTGATTAGAAGCAACATGCAACCATAAATTATGACATGCAAGATCTGGGTAGTTGTCAAAACTGACATGAAAACTTCTACAAACCCTCAGGCTGACAAGATCATGGCTCTGACACCACTGAAATTTCCCTTTTCTAATTTTACATGATATTTCCAACCTCTAATCAGATCTTTAAGATCAAACAACTAATATCACAAAGATCCACCAAATTTTTCAAGAAACCCCAAATCGAGTATGCTGAAAAATAGTGCCAAAAGCTTCACAACTTCAAAAATTATTAATAAATCTGAAAATGGACATTTTTATAGAAATTTAAGCATCATAAAAGCCTACAAAATGACATTTCCAGATCCGTATAGCCTTTACACAACAGTTACCAAATGTAGGACAAAAACTATGCTCATCGGGCTCCCGAAATTAACACAAAAATGCTCGGAAACACCCCAAAAAAACTAATAATCTATCTCAGAGGTTTAATCACATCCAAATACAAATATTCAGCTCTATTTTAACACCTTAAATTCTAAAATACAGCAGCAAGCCAAACTGATATGAAATGCTCAACTGTAAACACCAAACTCATACAAAAAACACACTCGAAAACCCACAAATCTGCACTGTTCAGCACAAAGGCAAACTCTGTATGAGCATGCACATGGAATGGCTTCAAACTCGCATCCTTAGCCTTCTTGGAAACCTGCAAACTTCCGTTCTTGGGTCTCCTTCTCCACAGGTTTGGCAGCCTCTAAAGAATAACAAAGAATGAGCAAAAATCAAGTTCTCGAATCTACCCAAAATGCCTCCAAGCCCCTTAAAAGAGGGCATAACTATAACTCATGTCCAAGAGAGGTTAATGAAACATATTTTAATAATAATTTTCATTTATTAGTCCAATGATTTTCAAAGATTAACCCCCTTTTTCTGAAACTTCACTTTCTTGGGCCTGCCTGCCTTAGCAAAGATTATTATTTTTTAATTATTTGAAAAGGGGACATGACAGCTTGGTAGACACTTTCATTTTTTTAGAGTAAACCTTTCAACACTTGGTAGACAAGGAAAACTATCTTCACTGACCAAGTGAGCTCGCTAAGCACTATCTGTCAACTGATATGTCATTTGTGTAACATCAAATACAATACACAATTAATCAATTATGTCCAACAATAGGAAGTTGAATCACATCTTTATTTTCTTCTATTTGTTCTGGCTATACTATAATAGAAGAAGGTTTAGTTTCTCTAAATATAACACTTCTAGAATAGAATGCCTTTTGTGCAATAGGATCCCAAAGCTTGTATCCATTCACACCATAACCATATTAGATGAAGATACATTTGACATCTTTGTTATCCAATTTTTTCTACTTCTCCTTTGGCACATGAGCATATGCCACACAACCAAAAAAATTTAGATGTCTAAGGGAAGTCTTGTGGCCCAACCATGCTTCCATTGGTGTCTTATCAATAAGAGCTAATGTAGGAGACCTATTTATTAGGTAGCAGGAAATGGCTACAACTTTAGCCAAGTTCTAGTCTAGCTCCACTCAACATACTCCTAGCCTTCTCCATCAAGGTCTTGTTTATTCTTTCTGCAACTATATTCTATTGTAGAGAATATTGAGTTGTCTTCTCTCTCTTAATACCATAATCTTTACAAAATGTGTTGAAATCATTGGAGAAAAATTCATTACCATTATCAATTGTCAAACACTTTATCTTCTTTCCAGCCTGCAACTCAACCATTGCTTTAAATTCTTTGAAGTGACTAAAAACTTCAGCTTTACTCGTAAGGAAATAAACCCATGTTCTTCTACTAAAATCATCAATCAAAGAAAAATAATAAACTAATCTACCAATAGAAGGAAAATCAAATGGATCAAATACATCTGAATGGATTAGATCCAAAATACACAAGGACTTATGAGAACTTGAGTAAAACTAAATATGGTTGTGTTTACCATAGATACAATGCTCACAAAAATCAAACTCAAGATTGCAGTCATTCAACCCATCAACAAGGTTGTTCCATTTTAAGGTTCATAGGCTCTTCTCACCTATGTGGTTGAGTCTCTAGTGCCATAATATAGTCTTCTCTGCAAGTAACTTTGATTCAGTAGATAGAGCAGCCTTGGGTACCCAAAAACCACAACCATCTATTGAAAGAGAAACCCTCTCCTTCTCAAACAAAGCAGCCCTCTTCATAGTCTTATCAAAAGTAGTATTGCACTCAACCATGCATGCATCAAGTTGGTACAATGTACCTAATCTACTTCCTCTTTCTATTACCATAATACCTCTAGTCATTTTCACACCTTCTTCAAAGCACCATCAAATCTTCTAATTCTACCATTAGAAAATTTCACACAAATACTTCCATAGCCAACAATATTAAGAACTAATTTATCACCCAAATACACCTTACCACCATCAAACTTTTCATACTTACTAAACCAGTTTCTATTAGGAGTCATGTGAAAAGATGCACCTGAGTCTATCAACCATGCATTCTCATCTACATGAGTGGCCAAGGCTACGATAAAAATATCTCCATCTTGCTTCTCAAACTCAAAATCAAAATCTTGCTTCTTCTTCTTCTTCTTCTTCTTCTTCTCTTTACAGCCCTTTTGGAAGTGTCCAATTTTTACATAATTCTAGTAGATCACCTTGGACTTACTAGGAAGTTTTGAACTCCCCTTATTCTTGGATTTAGAATGGCCATGTTACTTTTCATTCTTGCCTCATTCTTTTAGTCTTCCTCAAACACTCATAGCCTCTTTGGTATTTAGAGAGACCTTCCTTCTCATCTCCTCACAAAGTAGAGAACCAAAAACATCCTCCATCTTCAAGACAACTGAAGTGCTCCCTATGGCCATGACAAATCTATTCCATGAGATTGGCAATGAACATAGAAAGTTTTGACACCTTTCTTCTTCATCCATCAAGACCCTGACTGAGGTCAACTGAGTCACCAACAAATTAAAACTTTCAAGATGCTCAAAAATTGATCCACCTTCTTCCATTCTCAAGAAATATAACTTCTTCCTCAAGAAAATCTTGTTCACAATTAATTTCTCTTGATAGATATCACTTAGCTTCTTCCAAAGCTTCTTCATGTTAGGTTCTTCATGGACATTAATCAGAATTGAGTCTACAAGACACAACCTAATGAGATCTTTAGATTTTCTATCTATCGCATCATACTATGTGGCTAAAGTTAGATCTACGGGCCTCAGCTTATTCTCATCAATCACATCCCATAGATCCAATAAATCAATAGATATTCCACATCTCCAATCTTTGTGATTCTACAACATAGAAATGGAAACCTCTATACAAGCTCCCACTCAAACTTTGATTAGCTCAAAAAACCCTATAGCCAACAAAATAGAACAAAAACTAGCTAGGCTTTGATACCACTCGTAAGGAAGCAAAGGTGCATAAAATCACTTCCTACACTAATCTTGAGAGGACTATTATTCAAATTCAACTAACTATCATAGAGATCTCAAGAAATGCATAATAATATAATCTAAATAACAATGAATGCATAACACAATGGTTACTATGGGAAAACCCTTTCAGGAGAAAAACCCCACCCTCTAAAGCCCACACAATGTATTCTCAAATCAAGAAGATTACAATACACTTGAAATTCAAGTTCTTACAAGAGTGCATCACCACTACTCAAACTCAAACATAGACTTAGAGAGACCCCTTCTAGCACCCAGTCTTGCAAACACAACTTGATGATTCAAACACCTCCCCAAGTCCTCCTTTTATAATAATTTACAACTTGGAAACCATTTGTGGTCTTACAAAACCATGGGCCAAAACCATGGGAAAAATAAGTATGCCACATGTTAGCCACTTGTCATTTGTAACTCCAAGAAAAGCATTTCCATCCATAATGTTGTCCTCTAGTTTAGACCCCCATTAAAGTCATATAATGAGTTTTTTATACTATAAAATAGCCCTTCTTTGTTATTTTAGGGACACGACACTTTTTTAACAACTCATACACCTTTTTCCAACTCATAAATGTGTGGAAAAATACCACAAACAAATTCTAGAATTTTATACAATTTTTTAGAAAAAGCTTGCAAGATTGAGACACAATTCTCAAGAACACTCATGATGGAGAAGAATTTTTCTTTGAAATAGTGGAGAGAGGTTGTATGTATAGTTGTCTATACCTTGAACCATGTGAATGTCAAGAAAGGTACACACTCAACACCTTTTGAACTATGGTATTGATACTTAGGAAATGTAAAATATTTTATGGTATTTGGAAGCAAGTGTTATATTCTAAAATATTTTAGGAATGGTAAACTAGATGTAATTAGTGAAGAAGATATATTCCTTGGCCATTCCATAAGAAGTAAAGCTTCTAAGTGTTTAAATACTAACAGTAACAAAGTCGTCAAAAGTGTAAATGTGAAATTTAATGAATATAAAGAAGTAAATGAGGCTGAACCTATGAAGGAACCAAAGAAATACAAATTATTTGTATTTTTTTTTAAGGTATTCCTACTAATGAATATGTTGTAAATCAACATCAAGTTTCAATGACTACCAAGTTACAAACTATGAATATTGAGTTGCAATTGGGAACTAAATTACATTCTAGTGCTGAGTTATAGAATAAAGTTAAGGCATATTCTAATTGTGAGATTAGTGTACATGAAAGAGATGTTGAACTACTTGATAGATATGTACATAGTGATTCTTAAGTTGAGAGACCAAATGAGAAAAATAGAGAAGAACCAAGATTGTCAAAGTATTTCAAGAGACATCACCCTACAATACAAATCATTGGAGATAAAGATGCAAGACCAATGACAAGGAACAAGTTGAGAAATGATACATATTTTCTTAGCATGCATGAACCTAAAATAGTGCAAGATTCCAAGCTATTAAGCACACCTATGGTGATAGGACATAAATTCTCTAAGAATGATGATTCAGTTGAGTTGAATCAAACATTGTATAGGTCTATGATTGGCAAATTACAATATGTAGTACATAGCAGACTTGATATTGTATTATCCCAGGGAGAATCATTTAATAGTTATTAAGAGAATAATGAGATATCTAAAAGGAATAGAAGAATATGGTCTATACTACAAGAAAAATGAGAAATTTGAATTAAGAGCCTAAACTGATGTTGATTGGGCTAGAAATATTGATGACAGAAAGAGCACTAGTGGAGGAGCATATTGCTTAGGAAAAAGTTTGGTTACATGGAATAGCAAGAAACAAAATTGCATATCTTAATCTATTGCTAAAGCTGAATATGTTGTTACTACAGTAGATTGTACAAACATTAAATGGATTAGACAGTACTCTAAGGTATGAGGGAGGAAACCACTAAACCTATGATACCTTATTATGATAATACAAGTTCTATAAATATATCAAAAAATCCTCTGATGCATACAAAGACTAAGCACATTTCAATCTAGTATCATTTCTTGAGATAGTTAGTTCTATTGGAAATAATCAAGACTAGCTAGGTTAGTGAGAGGGGAGGGGTGAATTAGTAACCTCAAAACTTTTGAACAAATTCAGCACTTAATAACGTAATCCATTTATCATTAATTAATCTATTGCATGCATGAGAAACTAAAAGCACAAAACACTTTGAACACAATATTTGGTGACCTAGAAACCTTCCAAATGAAAAGTAAAACTGGGGTGGGGATGATACCCACAAAAATTCAATATTACAGTATAAAGTTGGTCTATTAAGGCTTAAAATGATCACTTATGATGATCTACCCTATTAGGAGCAATTAGAACAGCTAGATCCACATTGTTAGAGGTTTTACAAACATACAATGAAGTATGCACTCGGTAAAGAGATTTAAGAAAAGACTGTTAAGTCTACCTTGTTAAAGGATTTGAAGCTGATTCACTTATTAGGATGAAACAATATATCTAACTTACAACTAAATTATTGATTAAGATCTTTGAAATACTGATCACCTCTTTGTGATAGATGAAACTTGATTGCTCTTGATTTGACCTTCCTATACACTTTACTCTATTGCTGATTCACATTCGCATGTTGATCATCACATTTGCTTTTACTATTCTCAAAAAATTACTACATCATACATGGGTATGATACAATACATTACATATATATACCAACTCAATTCTCATAATTACAAGGTTGGCCAATAGACAAGATAACACCAATATTACTGAGTTGGCCCAAATGTAGAAACTCAGGTTCTGAAAGTTGACTAGGTGACCTTCTAATACACAACATCCACTGCATTACTCGACATCATCATGCATTCAATAGAAGTAGAGGCTTGGTCCATACTAATCACTCAACATAGCTTTGAACTTAGTATACACTAGAGACTCAGTAGATATAGTGTCACTTGGTAGAAACTGAATTCATGTTTACCATACATGCACTTAGTAAACACTAATCATCCCATCACTTAGTTAACACTAGCTTCACATCACAAGAATTGATGTCTTAGTAGACACTATGAAGCTTGGTAGCCACTAAACTACTCGGTCTAAACTGCTGGTCTTCACACTGCCTTGAATCACTTAGTAACCTCTGGAATGCTCGGTATGAACTATGAAACTTGGTAACCACTGAAATACTCAGCAAACACTGAAGACTAAATGAAGAGCTCGGTAACCATACAAGATCTAAATAAGTGTTTTCACTAATAATAAACAAGACTTAATGCCAAAAATCTCCCCCTTTGGCATTAGTGACAAAAACACTTATTAGCCAAAACTGATGTACACTACCATGCTTATTTTGATTTTTGATTTTTCAAAATTTGTCTTTGTAACTCTGTTGTATATACATTTTGCATACATCTCCCCTATACAATATACATAATAATATATTGAGTGTATATACAAATATCTATCCCCCTTATATAGATGTCTCTCTCCACAAGTATCTCTTTTCCTTATATATATGTCTCTCCCCCCCTTTTTGACAATAATGCCAAAGATTTATACACAACATATATAGAGACACCAAAATGTGAGAGAAACTCATAATGTACCTTAAGAATAAGAGTTAAGGCCTTGTCCCAATTTTATTGCAAAATTTTGTAGGTTTGAAGTGCAACTTGGACTTCTACAGAGAGTTCAATCATATGTTCTACAATTGAAAAATTATTATCATGGATCAATGTTTTAAAATAAGCAATATCCTTCTGCATTGTATCCATGATAGGAAGGATCATGTTTTAGATGTCTATAAGTGCAGACGTAATCCTTGATTCCTCTCTTAATAACTCTACCTGGGTTACTAAGAGGGGAGGGGCAAATTAGTAACCTCAAAACTTTTAAGAAAATTTAGCACTTAATAACATAATCCATTTATTATTAATTAATCTAATATATGCATGAGAAACTAAAAGCACAAAACACTTTGAACACAATATTTGGTGACGCAAAAACCTTCCAAATAGAAAGTAAAACTAGGGTAGGCATGATACTCACAAAACTTCAACAATGCAGTATAAAGTTGGCCTATTAAGGTCTACAATGATCACTTCTAATGATCTACCCTATTAAGAGCAATTAGGATTGCTAGGTCCACCTTGTTAGAGGTTTTACAAACATATAATGAAGTATGCACTTGGTAAAGAGATTTAAAGAAAAGACTATTAAGTCTACCCTGTTAAATGATTTGAATTTGATTCACCTGTTAGGATAAAATAGTAGATCTGACTTACAACTGAATTTTTGATTTAGATCTTTGAAATTTTGATCACCTTTTTGTGATAGATGAAACTTGATTTCTCCTGAATTAACCTTGCTATACACTTTACTCTACTACTAATTCACATTTGCATGCTCATCATCAAATTTTCTTTCACTCTTCTCAAAACATTACTACCTCATGCCTGGGTATGATACAATACATTACATATATACCAACCCAATTCTCATAATTACAAGATTGGCCAATACACAAGATAATACCAATAAAACTAAGTCAGCCCAAATGTAGAAACTTGGTTTTTGAAAGTTGACTAGGTGACTTTCTAACACACAACATCCACTGCATTGCTTGTCATCATCATGCATTTGGTTGAAGTAGAGGTTTGATCCATACTAATCACTCAACATATCTTTGAACCCGGTATACACTAGAGACTCGATAAATACTATGTCACTTGGTAGAAACTAAATTCTATGTTACCATGCCTACACTCAGTAGACACTACTTATCCATCACTCAATTAACACTTGCTTCACATCACACAAACTGATGACTTGGAAGACACTGCAAAGATCAGTAAAGAGTGAACTACTTAGTTTGAACTATTAGACTTTGCATTGCCTTAATTCACTCGATAACCACTGGAATGCTTGGTATGAACTATGAAACTTGGTAACCATTGAATTGGTTGAAAAACATTGAAGAGCTCAATAACCATATAGAGTTTGAAAATTTTTTGTCACTAATAAGAAACATGACTTAATTCTAACAATCTCCCCCTTTGGCATTAGTGACAAAAACACTGAGCCAAAACTTATGTACACTAACATGCTGATTTTGATTTTTGATTTTCCAAAATTTTTCTTTGTAACTTTGTTGTATATACATTTTGCATATATCTCGGTAATGTTTTGAGAAGAATGAAAGCAAATGTGATGATCAGCATGGGAATGTGAATCAGCAACGAAGTAACTTGAATTAAGGTTGAGTTGCAAATTTTGAGCACTGGCCTTTAGATCCTCATCAATCTTATTCAATTTTCCCTTTATTTCTTTTGTATGCTTGGTAACATCACATAACTTAGCAAAAAGAGATGTTACATTTGTGTAAGATGTTTAGGGATTTGCCAAAATTGAGGAAAGATCTACCTGATGAATAGTTATCTACTGAGCAATGTGCTCAAGCACTTTATTGTCAAACTTTTTCTTTGCTTTTTCTATTAACTTTCCTTGGCCACTGGAGTTCTTATTAAATTTATTTACTGCCTCTTCTAATTGTCACAAAATATGTTGAGAAGAATCAACATCAACACCTATATCCTTTGTCAAAATTTTCTTGGCACTCTCAATGATTATGAATTCTCTATCTCTCTCCTTTGTTAGTTGCTTCTGCTTGTCCTTCTTCTCAAGTAGTTGACTAACTAGTCTTATTTTCTTTACAGTAGCATTGTCAAAATCTAACTTGGGAATCTCAATCTCCTTGTCTAAATCTATATCTTCCTCAATTTCTTTTCCACTAATCAGAAGTTTTAGTTCTGTCTTTGATTCAACTTCTAACATTAATGCTTTAGATTTTGAAATAGAAACAATAGTTGAAATAGTAGGGCTTGCTTTAAGAACTTGTATAGTGCCTACTAATGGAATGCTTACTACAACACTAAAAGAATCCAAAACTAATGTACTTACAAAAATTCCCAAAATTGATGTAATTATAGGTGCAATACTAAAAAAAGTATTTACAATAGGAGCACTTATTGGAGCAAGAAAAACTGAAGTAGACAAAATTGAAGAGTTCAAAACTGTAGAACATGAAACTACACTTACTACTAATGAACCAGACTCAAGTACTAAAAAAGTAGAAGGTTGCAGCTTGATAGATGAAGTGGTAGAAACTTCCATTAGAGATACCTAAAGCTAAGAGGGAGTGAAGAGTGATTGGATAGTTGATGTGTCTATTGACAATCACACTTGCTAAAGTCTTCTCCAAGCCTGATGATGTTTCTATTTTTACTAGAGAGTGAGGAAGGGAGGTGATGACTTCCACAACTATCCTAACTGTATCACTTTCTTCTTCTTCTTCTTGTCTATCTTCCTCCTTAGCTTCATCCTCTTTATCTTCTTCATCATCCTTCATCAATCCCTGATAATCTTTAGCATCAATGGTGACACAAGGAGTATTGTCTTCTTCATTTTCTTCATCCTTATCACTATCATCATCATCATCAATGATCTCAACTGGATTCTCACTTGGTTTGTGCAGATTATAGACATTCTTCCACAAGTATGAAATTTGATTGTCATCTTATCTTCATTTTTCTTCATGGCTTCATTTACCTTAGCATTGGTAAAGCTCGGTAACAACTGTCTCAAAGATTGTTCATATATGTCCTTTGCTATTTGCATGGCTAATTCCCATCTTGGTTTTAACCTTACTAATAAATAATTGGAAATTTGAGGTGCAATTTAATCAGGGGAATATTTCCATTTTCCCATCTTTGTCAGTACCAAATCCTCAATCTACATCTTCTCTACATCTGTTACATGGTTTCTTATTTTAATGGTTTGAAATTTTTAATACCAGCACCTTCTCCTAATTTCTTTAGTCTTGCCTCAAAGGTGAGAGAGGGCTTACTAAACATAATTTCACTGCCTCCTTTCTTCTTATATCTTCTGGTGAATACAACTATAGAGGGCTTGGGTGGCTTGGTGATAATCACCTTGCCTTTCTACTTTACAGGCTCTTCTTTTTTTTATTCTTCTTCTTGATCTTCTTCTTTTCCCTTGGTAAGCATAACAGGGGCATTTGTTGTTTTCAATTTTGATATCCTCCTCTTACCCTTATTTACCACCTATGGAAGCTTAATTTCAAATTCCATTCTGGCTTTGGCTTTGTCATAGGTTCCAAAGATAGGTACCTTTGGATCTATAGGCTCATTCACTAGGGCTTCAATTATCTCTTTTGTTTCATCAATATCAACCTCCTAAGAAAGAGGTTTCACCCACACTATTCTAGGCCTTATTGCCTGGATATATACCCTATCTCTATCAACCATAAAATAGACATCATTCTTATAGTCTTAAACCAAGTTTTGTGGAATCTGGAACCTATTATTCATCTTCTCCTTAAAAGCTTCAAAATAATTGCCCATGATGCAATCAAAATTTTCACCCATTTTAGTTATGAACTCATTTATCTGATACAAAACTGGTGTGTCCTTTTTCCATACCACTATGCCTTTAGAATGGAAATACTTTTGAACATAAAAGAACAAACATGTCAATAGAGAACCAAATTTGCAAGGATTATTCTTTGAAGTCCTAATGCTTTCCATGTTCTTGTTCAGTTGTTTCAACATTAAATCTGCTAGATCACATTCCAAATTTTTCTTAACAACCTTATATGCTAGATCAACTGCCTCACACGAAACACTATTGAGTCAACTAGAGTTGTAAATCTTATGAGAAATTATATGAATTCCATATTTGAGTTCTACATTAGATACATTATTAATTTTCATTCCTTTGCCATCCCACTTGACTAGGGTTTTCTTCTAAAGCTCATCTTGACCTAGGGTTTTTGTGACTTTAGGCTTGTTAAGCATAGGGAGACTAGTAATACAATGAACCATCTTCTTCGTAATAAAAACTAGTTATCCTACCCATAATTGACCATTATGGACTTGACTCAAGATATTTCTAATCCATTTAATCTGAAAGTTTCATGGTAGGTGTGGAATATGGTTTAAGCCTTTCTCCTCTAGGTGTTTATGCTCAAGCTTAAGAGTTCCATCCACAAAGAGTTCACCTAGGGTACTATCCATTTTAGGGTTCTTATCTCTTGTACAAAACATTTGAAATGAGTTTGAATTTCATTAGTAAGAAGTACCTTTGGTGGAATCTGTGACTAAGCTCCATTCAGGTCGAGGGATTTTGCAATTGCTTGCACCAATTTGAAATTTAGAGCTTTGCACTCAATGCTTCACACCAACATTTTTTATCCTTTCTTTTCCTTGCTACTACTATTGTTGGATGCCATGATCACTTGATAAACTAAGAAAATTCTTCAAAAAACTTCCCTACAAATTATGCTCAAGATCACTTGAATGCTCTACAAGTCACTCTACTCTGAATATTCTAAAATCATGGTGGAAATGAAGTCAAATTCTTGTCTTTTGTTAAAAATTTCCCATTAATGCTCAATACAATGAGAGCCATAATGACATAGTATGTGATAGGCTATCATCCACTATCTGTATAGATTTCTTTGAAGAAGCTTGTAACTCAGTATCCAAAACAAACTTTGTTACTCTTGGCATTGCTCGATAGAGCCTATGACCTAACCTTGCTTGGTGATTACTAATGCTGAACTTTTGTGATCCCTCTGTATCTAGAATACTAATTTGGATCTTTTGATTTATTTCAATTGGAACTATTTAAGATGTGACCTTGAAAATATAGTTCTAGTTCTTCCTTAAGAACTTAATTGGAAATGGTGGAGTCACCCACTTCTTGAGTGGCTAGACCATCATCACTTGAACTAGCATGCTCGGTAGATTTAGGAATCCATTGTTGTCTCATTTTCTTCCTGATGTTATTAGCTTTTTCTTTATTTTCATCTTCAACTCTACCTATATTCATGCAATTCTTAACTATATGGCCAAGTTTAGTACATGTGTAACATCTTATGGTAGTATCCTTTCTTCTCAAGTGATGCCTAGCACAGTTTATGCCAATGTGTCCATATTCTCCACAATAGTGACATCTACACCAAGTATTGTAGTCCCAACCAAATATTGCCTTTATAATTTGTTTAGTTGGATTGAATGGTTTACATCTGCATTCAAATGCCTTGTGACCTTGTTTCTTACATTTGTGAAACTTGCCTTCAAACTTTGGTTTCTCCTTACATTCATTAGCTTTATGACCATGCTGACTGCAATTGTAGTATTTTCCATTGAATTTTTCCTTTCCATTACTCGAACATTTTTTTGATGTATGACCTATCTTACCATAGTAATTGCAAGTAGCTCTTTGATTCCTTTGAGCACCTTGTTTGGAGGATTCACCTTCTTCTTTGTATCCAAGTCCTGCTTCACCCTTTTTCCTATAAAGATTATGTTTATTTTGTTGATTCAATTGATCCATGTCTGCATGGAATTTCATTATTCTTTCATTGAGTTGCTTCTTAGAATTTAGATCAACTTTCAACCTTTCATTGATTTTCTTTTCAGTGCTTAAATCATTCCTTAATCTTTCATTTCCAAATCTCAGACTCATGATTTCTTCATTTGCATCGGAGAGCTAATAAATGAGATTTTCTTGCTAAAGGGATTGATTTTGCATTTCATTGTTCCTCGCCTTGAAGTATTCTTTTGCCTTATTTCTCTATTCCAAAATTTTACACAATCTTATTGTCTGAATTTCTTGTTCTCTTTTCAATTTTCTTACCTCTTCTTGCAAGGAACCATTCCTTTCTAGGAGTTCTTTGATTTCACTATTTGCTTCATCTAAACTGCTTGAGGGGGAAAATTCTTCAATCTTCTCTTCAACATATTGGTAGTCATTCATCTATTTTGAAAGTTCTTTCCTTCTTTGTAGGGATTGGGAAAGATACTCTTTTGCATCCTTGAGTTGAGCTATGGTCATCTCCATATCTAGATTTTCATTATCAATAGCTTTTTCAAGTCTGAATATCTCCATTGTCCTTGATATTTGCTCAAGCTATCAAACTTTATCCTAAGAACCACAAAGCTTTGATACCAATTGTTGGAAATAATCAAGACTAGTTAGGTTACTAAGAGGGGAGGGGTGAATCAGTAAGCTCAAAACTTTTGAAAAAAATTAGCACTTAATAACATAACACATTTATCATTAATTAATCTACTGCATGCATGAGAAACTAAAAGCACAAAATACTTTGAACACAATATTTGGTGACCCAAAAACCTTCCAAATAGAAAGTAAAACTAGGGTGGGGATGATACCCACAAAACTTCAATATTGTAGTATAAAGTTGGCCTGTTAAGACTTACAATGATCACTTCTGATGATCTACCCTATTAGGAGCAATTAGGACTACTAGATCCACCTTGTTAGAGGTTTTACAAACATACAATGAAGTATGCACTCAGTAAAGAGATTTAAGAAAAGACTGTTAAGTCTACCTTGTTAAAGGATTTGAAGTTGATTCACTTGTTAGGATGAAATAGTAGATCTAACTCAAAATTTAATTTCTAATTAAGATCTTTGAAGTACTGATCACCTCTTTGTGATAGGTGAAACTTAATTGCTCTTGATTTGACCTTGTTGAACAAATTACTCTACTATTGATTCACATTTGCATGTTGATCATCACATTTTCTTTCACTCTTCTCAAAACATTACTACATCATGCATGGGTATGATACAATACATTACATATATATACGAGCCCAATTCTCATAATTACAAGGTTGGCAAATACACAAGATAACACCAATATTACTGAGTTAGCCCAAATGTAGAAACTCAAGTTTTGAAAGCTGACTAGGTGACTTTATGGTACATGGAGTCCACTACATTACTCAACATCATCATGCATTTGATAGAAGTAGAGGCTTACTCCATACTAAGCACTCAATATAGCTTTGAACTTAGTACACACTAGAGACTCGGTAGATACAATGTCACTCGATAGAAATTGAATTCATGTTAACCATACCTACACTCGGTTAACACTAGTTTCAAATCACAAGAATTGATGACACGACAGATGCTATGAAGCCTGATAACCACTGGACTACTTAGTCTAAGCTATTGGTCTTCACACTACCTTGTCTAGAATGCTCGGTATGAATTGTGAAACTTTGTAACCACTGAATTGCTTGGCAAACACTGAAGATTGAGCAAAAAGCTCGGTAACCATACAAGATCTGAATAAGTGTTTTCACTAATAACAAACAAGACTTAATGCCAACAAATTCAAGATAAAGAGGTGAAGATGGAATATGTTAACACAAAAGAGAAAATAATTCATATCTTCACAAAAGCATTACCTAAGGATTCTCATTAGTATCTAAGAGGTAAACTAGGAGTGAAACCCTATCCAATGCTATTTAAGAAGCATGAGAAGTGCCCTACATCAACTGAGATGATTCACATATGTTACATGTTGATGTAGTGGATCTTACTTTAGGAGTTTCCTAAAGTAATAAAAGAGGTGGAGCTACAAATTAGTCACAATATAGGTGACAAAGGGAGAAACTAAAAATATTTATGTCTGCATATAAGATGACAAGTCTTTGGCATTGTTGTCAAACAGGGAGAAATACAATAGAAATACAACAATTCAAAGAGGGAGATTATAGAAGATACAGATAGAAGAAACATGGAATATCTACTCAGAGGGAGATAGTGTACCTACTAATTGCATCTACCTAGTAAGAGGGAGACAGTGAAGTGGTCTAGAGGGAGTCATAAGGATGAGTTGATCGTTTGTTTATCAGTATAGAAACATAATTTTGTAACCTATTTAGATGATGAAAGTTGTTGATAGAGGGAGAGATTTCAATACAAGGAATTATTTTCTTTTTGGTATTATTGTTAGTTGTATTGATTAAGTTTGGTTTTCCATCAATGCCAAAGAGGGAGATTGTTTAAAATAGATTGATACAAGTATGAGAATGTGTTTCAATCATTGTTTTGTCACTAATATCAAACCTGCTACATGCTAGTAAGACAATTGCTTAAATGATTTGAGTACTATCATTTGTTTAGTTGATGAAGAGGATTTGATCAAATGAGGTAACAATAGCACCTAGAGGAAAGGTTGAGTTATGATATGGAAAAGGAGTACACGGATCAATTAAGATAGTTATATTAAAGTGCATTGATTATCTCCTTATGGTTGCAAATGATGGATATACTGATTAAGTTCAAAAGAACAAGTAAAAAGAATTAAGTCTGTCAAGCTTAACAATCTACATAGTAGGTGCCGAGCAATGTTAGTTGCAGTTGAGCAAAAAATTAGTTGGAGTGGAGAAATATCAAATTTCAGCATATGCTAAGTGATACAGCATAAGCCTAGTAAAGCCTAGTTGATGCTGAGCACTAGTAAACTTTAGTTTGTGTTGAGTGATTTGATAGTGGATGCCAAGCAACACAATTTGTTTCAAGCATTAGAAGCAAGTTAATGTTGAGTGTTAGCATTATGAGAAAGATAATTTGATGAATCTAAGTTGACAAGTTTAAATTCTTGGATTATGTCAACCATGTGGAAGATAATATTGATGAGCTAGTGGCACAAAATTCAAGATAAACCATTCTGAGGTGAATTCAAAGAGAACTAAAGCAGAAGTTTCTAGAAGGGAATAAAATGAAAAGATGGGTATTTTCATTTAATCCTACCAAATCCTACCTAATTCTAAAATGGACGATAGAGGATGAATGATAAAAAGATCTTAATTTTTCTATTTATATAGATGGTTGGTCAAAAGCAAAGGTTTTCATGTGCGAGGACTTAAGGAAGACAAGAAGTTTAAGGTATTGCTTCATTTAGTGAACAAAGAAGAAGACATTGTTATTGGCAAGAAAATAAAGAAGGCTTAAGGGTATGGATGCTTGAAGGGTGAACATGCTATCAAAGCTAAACTGTGTAAAAGCCAAGTAGAATGGAGAACTAAAACAAAGATCTATAAACTACAAATATGTTGTAAGTTGTTATCGAATCAAGTCTTACTATTACTTTCTAATCATTGTACTAAACTAGGGTAAATTCTCTAGATTAAGATTGACCTAATAGTCATTAGTAAATCCTTTAACTGAGTGACATTCCAAGTGAATGATCTAAAGTCCTCTAGCAAGGCTCACTCCTAATAGGATAATTAAATCCTCTAACTAGGTCACATTTAACAGTGTGCATTGTAACCTTTAATAGGGTTGGCCTTTCATGGGGCATCACTTCAGAATAGTGAGAATGAGTAGCATGTTATTGGTGGTTTTTCCCAAATTGGGTTTCTATGTAAAATTATTGTGTCAAATGTGTTATTGAATCGTTTATGTTTCATGGTCACATTTCTACAAAGTTTATGTAATAGTAACCTACAAGTTTAAGTGATTGTATGATCTAATCGATGCATGTGTGTTGAATATATTTTATGGATATGGGTTCACTAAGCTATGAAATTTTTTATATGTACATTTAGACCTTAGATAATTGATTCAACCCCCCCCCCCCCCCCCCCCCCCCCCCTCTCTTAGCTATTCTAAAGAATTCCAACAATTCAATCACTTCATCCAATGTAACATATTTATCTAGAGAACTTATCTTTTTCTTCTTTCCATGTCTCTATTTAGGTATTTTTCTACTTGACACAATCAAGGCTAGAGTGGGTGAAGTGATTTTACAACTTAGTCTATCTTGTGCAATGTTAGAGGCATCAATAATAGAACTTGGCACATTTTTTTTCCTAGGGACTTGCACCTATTGTGTAGATGTGGAATCTAAAGTAGCTAGGGGTGGAGTGTGAGCTGTCACACTTGGCATTGTCTATGAAACATCAATCTTATTTTCTTCTTGCTTCTTTTCTATCATCTATATCTCCTTATTTGGCTCTAATAGAGGTACTAAGACTTGTGGTCCTTGTTGACCTATAGTAAACTGATGTACCTTTGGATTTTTTCTTTCTCTTTCCTTTCTTCTAATGTCTTAGTTGATTCATTTTTCTTTACTCGCTCCCCAACATCTATTGCTAATGTTTTGGCTTATGAGGATTTTTGATGTTGTTGTTGAATTTGTTGGATTTGTGCATCAAAATCATTAACTTTAACTAATGTTTCTCCTTAGGATAGTCCTCTATTTTTTTATTACTAAAGTGTTAGGTGTGGGTGAACAAATAGGAAATACATTGACATGTTCTTGTAAGCTTAACACACCTATGTCTTCTTCGTTAATATGTACATCCTCTATTGTCACATAATCTTTTTCACTCTTGACCTTTTGTCTTCTTTTTCTATGATTTTTTCTTCTTCAGCTTTCTTTTTCTGTTCAATGACTTCACATGGTCTTACTGATTGGATTTCATGCTCTCTCTTTAGTCAGCTAACTTATTCATTTAGAATTCTTTTCTTCTCCAATATATCTGCTAAAGCTATATCACTTTCACTAGAACTTTCATGTCAAACATTCCCTTAGTACCTACTTCTTGATAAAGAGTGTCATTGTTCTAGATAGCCATCTCTCTTCTTTTCTTTAAGGATTTCCTTAGCTCCTCTCTTGTTGCTTCAAGTTGTTGCAGAATGATTTGGATGTCAATCATCAGATTCTCAATAGTCTTTCCCAATTTGTAAGCCTCCATCTCCAAGATATTAACTCTCAAGTGGTTAAACATTTTTTAAGATAACATAATCTTTGATACTAATTATTTGAAGTTTATTGGGAAGGTGAGATAGTGATAGCAAGGTGAATTAGGATCACTAAAAATTTTATCCTTCAACATAAATAACAACTTAGCTATATTCACTAATTAATCCATCTCATATCTAGATCATTCATAACATAACCTTAAACTTGTAATGGTAAAATAAATCTAACTATTCATCACATCCATATGCTTAAAGATAAACACATAATAGAAAATATTTTGGTTACCTAGAAACCCTCCAAGGTGAAGGTAAAAATGTGGTGGGATGACACTTGAAAATCTTCACTACTACAGTAACAAAGTTAGCCTATTAGGGCTACAAATGTGATCACTTTTTATGATCTACCTTATGAGGGGTCTTCCCTATTAAGATAATTAAAAGAATTTAGTTCTACCTTGATTAAAGGATTTAAAACTTACTATGAAGTAAACACTTTGTTAAGAGATTTACTTAGGCATGTTAGGACCACTATCTTAAGATATTTACCCTAATTTACTTGCCAAAATATATTAGTACCTCATCCTTTCGTCTACACTCACAATACTTATTATGGATCTTTGCTTTCTACTCTTTGATCTGATCTCATATATGATATATCTTTACTCTTCTCTTTACTTCTTCACTTGGTAGCTATACTTTGTTACTTCACAACTTTGCATAAGGGCTCCAAAACACAATTCCTTTGCATCAGCATTCATAGAACTATGTACCCTTACAAAATTGTGTTTGGATCTATCCTACAATATACATATGTAGAGTCTTCTAGAATAAAATCAATGACCTAGATGATCCTCTATTAGCCTCTTAATATGATTGGCTAACTTTCCTTTATAGGGATCAATCATCCATGTCAAAATGCATAAAAAAATCTATGATCATTCAATTCCATTTAAATGTTAGTCAAAAATGGTTTACCTTAAATTTTTTCCTATTCCACACATTCTTTTTCAAATACTGTTTCTCAACACATACTATTTTAGATTTTTAGTCATAACTATTCTGCCTATTGATACTCAACCTTAACTAGCTCAACTCCTTCTACATGACTTGGCATCGACTAACTAATTCTTCTTTACTCAACATTCAATAAACTTAGTTTACGTAGGGATACTTGGTGATCATATACTTGTTAGAAATAGGAATTACTAAGAGGGGGGGTGAATCATTAATTTACAAACTTTAGTCGCCAACTAGATATTATTTCTCATTTTAAAATATATATAACAAAGTAATAAAGTAATATTGAATAGTAATAGTAACCATGCACAAAGATAACTCATAACACCATATTTTGTTAACTAGGGAAACCTTGGCCAAGGGAAAATGCCAATGGAGGTGATACCCACTAGATAATATACTGATATATAAGTTCCTTGTTAGAGGATAGACCCTATTAGGATTCTATGAGAAAATTTAATATAGAGAGTCCTTTCTAGGAGTCTTTGAATCCCTATTAGGATATTCCAACCCTGTTAGGAGTTGTGCCAACCCTATTAGGAGTTGTAGTACAATAGATGCAAGATGAGTCCATTGCCCAAACATGCACTTCCAATTACAAGAAGAGCTCACTGCCCAAACAAGTAATTAGACTTCTGGAATGTAGGTAATGTAACTTCTTCCATAACTAGTCTCTAATCTTCAGCTTTGATCTCATATCACAAAAATAGATTTACAAAAACTTTGCATATATCACTTTCACTATAAGTTCGAATATCACAATACTTGCACAACTTACTTCACAATTCCACTTCTCATCACAAGATGTCTTTTGCAAAAATACCATGCCTTTACACAATTTTTTTCTAGGTCAACTAAGACCATAATACACTTTTCCAACTTAGATTAAACATCTAGGATGTCAGCCGTAATTGGACAAATAACTATTTTGTAAACAAAATAAGTCATCTCCTTTAATTTTGATGTCATATTTCACTAGTAAAACATGAATATATCTTTTTCATATAGTCCATACTGAATTTTGAGGTTATACACATCATAATCAACATGTTTACTATCACCATATAACTTTTCTAGTCATAATATGACATCAGCAACAAGTTATAAATAAAACAATACATTGTTGTATACCAAATTCATACTCAGACAATTTCTGAGTACCAAAAGCTAAGTATCTTTATTTTCAAGGTTTCTTGTAAGAATGTACATCATGTGTTGCCATAAATGAAAATAATTAAATATCTTCATTAGCCAATTGTCAATAATCTCCCCCTTTGGCATTGATGGCAACAAAATAGGAAAAATTGGCTAAGTATCAAAAACTTGTCAAAAACAATACAATAACAATGCATTAATCAACTATTACAAATTGCCCATCTTACATATGCTCCCACTTACATTATTATCTTCTCTTTGACCTAATTTACAATTTTTTTATACATTTTCTCCCCCTTTGACATCAATGAAAAAGGTTAAAATGTCAAAAGCTGTCCAAAAACTGCTATAAAAAATGTTGTTCTTCTACTTTAAGCTAGTAGTATCTTCATGCAATCATCAAAATTTTATTTCAGAATATGCATACCTTTTTCCCATGTATCTTTTTCTGATTTAGTAGAGGTGAGAATTGTGCATAAGGCATATAATTCATTCTCAACTACATTAAGGTTAGAGTATAAAAAGTTAGAATAGGTGTCCTTAGCCTTGAGACATCCCTCCAATTGTTTCTCAATAAAAGATATTTTTAGAGCAATAGACTCTCTGAAATTTGATACTTTCTTCAAAAAATTTCCCTCCAAAGTTCCAATTTCCTAGTATCACTTTGAATACTTGCCACTTGTCCTTCAAAATCATCAATTTTACTAGCAGGATGTTGTAACTAGCTAGATAGAGCTTTTAGATCACTCATCTTTCCTTCAACCTAACCATCAATATCCTTAGTCAATTTGTGAGACAGAGTACACTTAATGTAAAATATCTTTCCATCTTGTTGACACTTCTGAAGTTCCTTGATATAAGTATCAAGACTTATCAAATCATTCTTTATATTTTGACAAGTGGTGCTAAATAAGTTTGCATCATGTGAGATTTGTACCTTTGTTTCTGTAACATTCAACAAATTTGTGCATTCCTCATCAAAAGACTTTAGCACTACCTGTGTCCTCTATTTTGGATCTACTTCTATCTGTTGCACTACCAGAGTAGTATGTAATATGTTAGTAATCTCCATCAAGGTTCTTTGCAGGCTCTTCACTATCTTGTTCTTTTCAATAAGCTTTCACAAAGATGAGATCAAGCCAATTTGATCATCATCATCATCAGTTTCTATGGTAGCAAGTGAAAGTGGAGTAGATGAACTAGAAGGTTTAGTGTCATCTTCCCTTTTCTTATTTTTAGTTGCCTCTTTGACTCTTCTTTCTTCTTCCTCCTTCTCTTCCCTTTCCTTTCTTTCTTTTTCTTTCTTCTCTTCCTCTTCTAATCTCTTCTTCTCATCTTCTTCTAATTTCCTTTTCATTTATTCTTTGGCTACTCTTTTCTTTTTTTCATCTACTTTCCTTTTCATCTCATCTTCAAGAAATTTCTACTTGGCCTCTTCTATTTCTTTTTTCTCTTCTTCTAGTAACCTCTTCTCCTCTTTAATTTATCTAAGTTGTTCTTCAATATCTTTGGTGTGAGGTTCATTCTATTTGAAACTCTTGAACAGGTTTGTATCATCAATGTTAATGGTAACATTGGTCTAAGCTATCTACATTGTGTCATTGTTCACTAACACTTTTGAGGTTTTGGATGCTAGTGAAGATGCTACCTTAGACTCTGTCATCATCTAACTTATAGTTGTTAGAATCTCACTTCTTATCTTGTCCTTCTCACCCACCATAAATAGAAATGGTCTCACTTTGTTTCTCAAGTAAGGTGCAAGATTATTCAATAATCTCTTAACTTCTTCTTCGTCATTAGTCTTTCCTATTATTCTTAACATAGACTTCCAAATTTCCATGTCCTCTTTTCTAGCTAGTGCCTTCTTTTCTATGAGTCCACCATAGACCATTTCATTTACTCTCCCTTCAATATCCTTTAGTTTCAAATTGTTGGCTAGAATGTATCTCATAGTACAAAATTCTCAAAATTGTTATATAAATCATAAAATTTGTTCATCTAAACAAAGTTGCCTTCATTACCAATAGCTGAGTTTATCTTCTCTATCTTCAGCTTTCAGGGTTGCCGAGATTTTCCTGTGTTGATGCTCAGCAATATCCTACGTACACCATGAATGTTGTTGATATACATTTGAGATCTTGTACAACTTTACCAACACCTAAATCACTTCTTATAACTAAAATACCAAATTCTCCTACAACATCAAAACCCTCAGTTGCTAAAACTATTGACCCAACCAATGTTACTGTGTTAATACCAGTTCAACTAGTAGAAGAACCTCCTTTTCCAAAAAAATTGATACAAAAGAAACATGAACAAATAGAGGAACAACCTTTTGACATTGATGATTAGTTGAAAAATATACATGTCCAAATACCACTATTTCAAGCTATTAAGGACATTCTTGTCTATGGAAAAGCTATTAGGGAAGCTTTCTTGAAGAAACCTAGAAGGAAGAAGAAGGACCCCACCATAGTCCATGTTGTGGGACAATTGGTTGACATCATGCTAGGAAAATTGATTACACCAAAATATTCTGATCTAGCAAGTCCAATAGTGAATGTCAGTATAAATGGTTAGTTTATTAAAAATGCTTTAATAGACCTTGGATCTACTATAAATGTTATGAACAAAGATACCATGAAGAAGTTACAAATAGAGGGACTAAGGGGTACACCAACAATTCTGCAACTTGCAGATAGTTCTATTGTTACCCTTAATGGGATGATAGAAAACATAGTTGTAACCTTAGATTCTCTGGAGTATCTTACAGACTTCATGCTTTTTTTCCCTAAATTCAATCTATCTAGTTATCCTGTCATATTAGGTAGACCATGGTTAGCCACAGCTGATGCAAACATAAGTTGCAGATCAGGGAATATGACCATATCAAATGGCCAAGCAACAAAGAAATTTGATTTATATCCTCCAGCCCAACCATTACCAAATTTGATTATATCTATTTAGCTAGATTTAGGAGATGAAGAAGAAGAGTTAAATTCTATAGTACACCTCATGATGTTGCATAGACATTCTTTTCTAAAATTGCAAGCGGAAGATTCAGTACTTCAGAGTATCCTCACTAACACTTGTGTGGTAGAAAAAGATGTATCTGAAAAGTTTTGTATTAGAATTGATCACATATGAGGAATGTGATAATAATTGTACTTTTCTTAAAGAACCCAAAATTCTTTATCCACTTTTACCTTGTGAATTAGAAGCAAGTCCAATATTTGAAGCTACTATGATAGAGTCCATCACTACTGTTGAACTGACTAAAAGTCATAATCTCCATGCTAATCCTAAGTTAACACCCACACAGAAGGAACAA